>CM052268.1:7481832-8081832 GCA_028455795.1 Lasioglossum marginatum
AGAGAGAGAGAGAGAGAGAGAGAGAGAGAGAGAGAGGGGGGGGAGAGTTTACGAGCGTGGATCCAGAGGGGAGGGGGGAAACTCGAGGTCGTTGGTTGTTTTTTTCTCGCGCGAAAATTTCATTAGAGCGCCGCGTGGCGTCGACGGCGGCCGATTTGAAATTGCTTTTACGAGGACCGGCGGCGACTGCGGGCTCCTTTTTTCCGGCGTCGTAATTAAAGCTAGGCGAGAGAGAGAGGGAGAGAGGAGAGAGTATGGCTGTGTGTACCTGTGGCCGGTGTTTCAGGGCCGACGCCCTCTCGTCCTCTAAGCTTCTCTCTCCTCTTTCTTCCTTCTCGCTCCTCTACCCACCTCTTCGTCATCCTCTCGTTCTCTCGCTCGCTCGCTCCCGATATCTTAATTGCCCGTCTGCCGAGATATTTTCGCGAATCGCAAATTTATGGACCAGCCCCTTAGAGGATCGCGCTAACGACGTACTTGTGTACGTAGCTGCGGACGCGTACCGGGCGCGAAACCGAGATAGAGAGACGAAGAGCGCACGAGAATTATAGGGGACGAAACGAGTGGGAGCTCGAGAAAAACGGACTGGTATCGGCGGCGGGAACGGAGGAGAAAGAGCGAGAGAGAGAAAACGGGAGAGGAAGAGAGAGAGAGAAGGAACGTGTCTGTGGAACAGAGAGATCCAGGGAAGGACGGAAACGTAATCGTCGATCTCTCGCTGCGAGAATCATTTCGTTATTTCGCGCCGCGGCTCTCTTTCGAGGAATCGGCCACAGTTCTCTTCTCGCGGGACCTTCCTCCCCCACCTCTTCTCCTCGGTCCAGGCTTTAAATTGAAATCATTAGTTCTGAATTACCACGGTCCTCGGGGATAATACAGTTTTTTATAATTACGAGGATGTACGCCGATCGGATAAAGCGTTCTCAAGTGGGGGCAGAGCCTCGATAAATAGTCAACGAGATATTTCGGTGCTAATGGAACCGGTATAACACGCTATAACCCGCGAGCGGTATCGCGATTATTAGCGCCGAAATATATCGTTCTCATTAGAACGCGGAATTGATGGCACCGCGGACACGGAATTATTTGGCGATCGTGTCTTCGACGCCGTTCTAGAATAGTTTAGAGATCGTCATCGTTAGGCGAGGGGAGGGAGCACGAATTGAGGGGAACAGTTACTCCCTCTCTCGCGACGTAGGAGTGGGAGGACAGTCTCAATCTGGCGACCTCTGGCCGCATCACATTCTATTAGCAACGGTCTCATGCGTTCGGATAATGAGATTCATTGAACGTGCCGTCTCACGGAAGCGTCTCCACGATTTCAATAATTGTGAAATGAAAGACCAGTTACGCGACCATGGTGTATAGTGTTAATTAGAATTTCTCATTACCGGACTGCGGACTTTTATGGAAAATAAAAATTCTCCACATTCATTTCACGCTACAGGGACCCCATACACATTCATTTCTTGATGATCGTAATCAGCAGGAGATGATACAACATTTCCGAATTCTTCAAATGTTCTGTTAGAAGTGGAATACCTCGGAATCGTCGCCGTAGAAAATACCACAGAAAGAAGTGTAGAAGGTCATTTTCGCGTGGATCACAGGTTTCACCGAAAATATTTCATCGACTTCAGATTTCGCCGACAACGACTTTGGTCGACGACAGTATTATCCGATATCAACATCGTTTGACAACAAATGTTGGACGGCTGCATCTAACTTCTTATAGTGGAATAATTACATTTTTCTACAAAAGCAACAGCGTCATCTTTACTGTAGGAATCGTAGGGAAGACCATAATTGCGACATCTGTTGTTCGTTATCATTAAATGTTTTTGTACTTGACTTTCGTGAGGATGCGCGTTTGATACAGACGTACGAGCTCCATATTATAAACAGAGTGTATTCCGGAAATATTACGCAGTTAATAAATATATTCGATATAACCCAACATTTACAAACGATATTACTTTCGTCGACCAAAATCGTCGCTTAAAGACGTCGGATTTTCATGGGACCCCTTGGAATAGGAAGGGACCCTGACGGGGCTCGTCGCCTCGTTCCATGTCCTCCACCCCAGCCTGATCCGCTGGTCCTTTTTTCGGCCACGACCTAAGGAAGTCAAAGGTGGTTCTGTTGCGACGGGGTGAGGGATACCCGCGCCGCTGGTATTCGTGATTCCGAGGTAAAGGAACGCGCGACAAGGTTTCCAACTTAAAATTCTTCCTGTCCCTTCTCGTTCTTTCCCCCTGTCCTCTTGCTCACTCTTTCTCTGCTCCCCTCGGCTTTCTGTCAACATCGTCGCATCCTCCAAAGGCGAACCCTCTCTCCGCAGCATCCGACGTTACACCGGTGCGTTTCGAGCAGCGCAACCAGGTTTTCACCCTTCGGGAATTCTGAATCCGATTGCTCCCAGAAATGCCGAAAAAATTCTACCTTGCACCTCCGGCCTCTGGAATCGGTCAAATTCGGGGAGCCGATCTTCGCTGGCACTTGATTTCGAGAAGGTTACTTCGTTATTGTCCTATGAATCCTTGGATCTTATTGTAGATTCTACAAATTCGTAGGATCAGTAATCTAGTAATTAGGATTTTAACATTAGGTGTACAAATTATTTCGAGTTCAAATCTCTCACTGTACTGGAGATTATTTTAGAGAATTTATTCTTCACAAAAAGGGATTCGAATTAGTACACAACATTTCTCCGGAAACTAGGTTTCAGTCTCTACGCAGGTTTCTTCCTTATCGATGTGCCTAATAACTGATCGAAAACTGCGGAGAGTGCAAGTGTCGAGCAGGTGTCGAGAGAGAGAGAGAGATTCCGCTGCAATCAGAGATGCACGGTGCAGCAGAACGGTGCAGCGGCGGGTTCCCGGACTCGGTCAGGTCGAGACTGTATTTTACGGCTGGATGCCGGTCGTAAAATTAACAAAGCCCGACGAATATTCGTCGGAGGGCCGCGCGACGCCCGATCGACGACACGCCGGGCTACCTGTGAAATTGATTCACTGCGATCCACCGTTGGCTGTAGCCGGGTCGATTCCGACCGGTAGAAACTCGCTCGGCGTTTTATCGGAGGGTGTATAGTCCGTGGCGATATTAATGCAAGCGGTCGGGAACATTGGCGCGGGACTAATAGGGCTATCCGCTAAATGAAATTCTTCGGCCTGAGAGGAAAGAGAAGGCTGGTCTGGTATCGGGGCTCTGGCACACACACCGGCCTTCGTATTACCCGGACGACCCGCTATTTTGCTGAAGCCGTTGCCGCCGCGGGTACTGTTATGGTTCGCAATCAACCGGCTCTCGATATTACCCGGAAAGCGTCGACGCCGTGCGTTACCACCGTGCGGCCCTCGGGCTCTGCAGCCACACGCCCACGATTACTTCCCGATGTTCCCCATTCACCGCCGCGCATTCTCTCCTCTCTTTAATAACTTCCGCAGCCCTCCCCGCTCGCAGACCGCCGTCCGAGCCACGATAATCGGGAAAGGTCAATACCAACTATGCGTGCGCGAATACGCTCGGAATAATTAACCATATCTCTCTGGAATTATTGCCGGGAACGTTCGAGGACTCAGTTATGGCGATCGTTTGTCGGCGCCCTTGTGCAGCAATTTGTTATTCTATCAAACACCGAGAAAGGGAACCTTTCCCCCAAGTTTCAATCCGATAGCTCACCCTTGAGCGGGGCTACAGGGAAAAATCGAAAAATCAGTCTTGACCCCATTTTTCCTATTAAATCGCGATTAAAAATTCTGGAAAAAATCTGGACAAACTCTGGTTGTAAAAAATGTCTTCCATCTTCTAACAAATCGTGGCCCCGAGCAGATACACAGTGGAATGTTTATGCATAACTGTAAACAAGAGAGAATAGCACCGGTGTGGACGAAAAAGGAAAGAGCAGGCCGAAAATATACAGCTTGGAACTCGTTCAAGGGCGGCGGCGCACGAGCGAAGCACCATCGGCAAATGGAGCGGCCCTATAAAAGCTAATCGCTGCAAATAATCGAGTCGATCGCTCGGTTCGCGCAGTCCGAATGAAAAATCAGCGAAACATCAACGGCTTAATGCGCTCGGGCCGGATATCGATTGCCAGGATTCCCATTGGGTCCAACTCGGAGCCCGGGGACCGGAAACAATGGCCTTTTAAGAGTCACCCGGAATCATCGGACAATCTGGAATAATCGGTTCGCCGTAAAAAACATCATGAGGAGCACCATAAAGGGCAGCACGGGGGACGACATGAAGAACTGTCTTCAGGGTGTCGTCAAATGGGTCTGATAAGACCTGCAAATTCTTATGGAAAATATAAGTTGTTGGATGAAAAATGTGCTTTTTCCAATAGTTTCAATGGGTCGAAAATAATTCGACAATATTCTGGAATTCCTTTAGGCTGCCTATTGTGCGTTTCTCACTCATCCATTTTTCTCATAATTTGTAAATTTTTAGAATAATGTTCAACACACCTTCTCTTGGCCCCTGAGCTCCAAAAAATGAGTAACAATCGCTCGGAAGCAGGTTTCCAGTTATAGTCGTAGCTCCGCCCGGTGATTCGCGTAATGATTCGCGAGAAACGCGATCCTTGTCGAGAGCCGAGGCCCGAACCGTTAAGGTTTTAGCAGGCTGCGCGACCGGGTTGCTCCGATTTAATCGGCTCTGAAGGAAACGCCGCGCTCCGCGCCGCGGCGCCTCGCGTCTCTCCGGACAAGCTGAAATTTCATCTAACCCGGTCGATCGTTAGCGTCGACATCCGTGCGAAACTAGCAATTGCCGAACGAGAGCGGCTGGCCAAAGAGATCGTAATCGGCCTCTCGTTGGAAAGTCGATTTCGTCAGGGCCGGGAACGATCTCTTCAGGTTCGCGTGCGAGCTCGAGACCGGCGAACGCAACGTGTACCGCCGGACAAACACGTTCGCCGAACATATTATCCGGTTACATGTATATGCAGGTATATCGGCTACGTACACTGCCCGTCAAAAGTACGCGGACATTGAGACCACCGAGTCTTTTATTCGAGACCACTAAGTATTTTATTCGAGACTTGTATCCCCACTCCAGCTGTATCTCCTTCCACTTACGCCACGCCTCCAGGACTGGCAGAGAGGGGGTAACTTGTTCCCCTCGATTCACGCTTTCTCCCCTCATCCGACTGGACAAAACTGAATATTTTAAGAATTTGAAGAAAAAAATTCCTGTCTGCAAATAATTTTTATTTCGCGTTAGTAAAGAGATTAATAAAAAATTTTGCTACTATTTTGAAACAAATGAAATTATTGGATCGCTTGACGCGTTGGAATGCAAATTCGAGGATCCCAAGGCTCGGTTAACCCCTGGGCCCTATCTCTCTGTTTCGCTATGATTATGCAAATTCCTGGACGTAGGTCTGCGTGGAACGGATCGTTCTTGATCAGCGGCGGGAACAAAACGATCGTCGGATTGGTTCGAATGGGCGTTCGTCGCCGGGGGTAAAAATGCGAACGACAACCACGGTAATGACCACGATAAGGGGCTGTCGTCCATGGTCCATGGTCCACACTGCCCATCCCCCATGTCGCCGGTTCTCTCGCGAGAGAACGCTATTGATTTATCCGCCTCGGCCTGCCAACAAATAATCTCTTGTAGCAATAATTGCTGACAATATATAGCGACGATAGGGCTGCCTCTACCTCTTTTTCTCTCCGAGGCCAGGGGGAACCTGCATAGCGATATTTACAGTCTGCCGGCCGCCGCGCCGTCGTTGAAAGCTGTTCCTGTGTCAGGATGCATATGCGATCCATTCTCGTATACGTGCAGTTGCAATTTGTTGGGAATTGACCGCGCGGATTTATTTTATCGAGCGATGTCTATTAGCGGATTCCCTTATGTATTTATTCCATGTCGACCTGGTGGTGGGTTCCCCAAGAAATGGGTTCACATACAACTTCATAGAATTAAATAAATTGACCACTGTTAAATAAAGTTTAGAATCTTCAAGTGCACAGTAGCCAATATCCACCCAGCATCTCCTAAAATTTCGACCTGGTGATCAAGAAATGGGGATACATTCAACTTGTATCATAAATTGACCACTGTTAAATAAAATTTAGGAGCGCAGTATTATTCAAAAGTGATCAGAAGAATTTTCCTAAAAATTATCGACTGTATAATGTCCACATCTAGTATCCCCTAAATTTCGACCTGGGGATCAAGAAATGGGTTGACATTCAACTTCATAGAATTAAATAAATTGACCACTATTAAATAAAATTTAGAAGCACAGAATTATACAACAGTGTTTACAAGAATTTTCCTAAAAATCTTCAAGTGCACAATATGCATCCAGCATCCCTTAAAATTGAGTACCGCTCGATCTACCGGATCTGGAAGCTCCTACTCTAAATTTCACGGTGAATCGCAACAAAATGGATCCACCGGCGTAAACTGCAGGGCTCGGTCGGACTTCGCGAGGGTGCGCCCGAAGGGGAGTGCAGCGGGCAGCGCGTTGCACACGCGGCCTAAGACACAGAGGCCTGGGCAGCGGTGCTCCGGAATCGACGAGCGACGAGCAAGGAAGCTCGGGCTGCGAGCAAAAACTGGCAGATGCGTGCGGCGTTTTTAAAGCAGGCTGGGACGGGGGCAGCTCGCGGGAGACCCGTCAGAAAAAGAAGAAATCCTCGGCCGCCAGGATTTTTGTCGGTTTCGCAGTTTCGCAAGGACGTTGTCCCCCCGCGTATCCGTTCCCGTCGTGAAATTCGTCCGGGAAACAAAGTGGAAAATTTCAGAACGAAGTAAGAAAGCTTGAAGGAGGAATAATCATGCTGACGAAGAAGAAGGAGGCTGTCATTTTGCACAGTGTGGGTACATCAAATGAAACGCGATCGCGAAATTCGTTGGGAAACGAGGAGAAAATGTTCATACGCAGCGATGAAGAAGGAGGAATAACGCTGAAGAAGGCGGCGGCTGTCACTCTGTGTTGGTGTGCGGGTATCTCGCGGGTACATCTAACGTGCACACGCACTGACACATCCGAGCGGGTGAACGCGAACGCGCAAACACGCATGACACGCAAGACGCCGGGTACACGCGTGACCACCTTCTTCGTCCTCCCTTTTCCTCCCCGTCGGGATCGTCGTTTTAAAAATCAACGACGCTATCGGCTCGTCTTCTCCTCTCTCTCTGTTGCCTCTCTCGTTCCCTCGACCTTGGAGTATGTAACAAGTTGTAACACGGAGGAACGGATGACGAGGGAGACTGGCCGATGGTGGTTCGCTGCCGCCGCTAGAGACGTCGCCAGACCCGTGGTAAACCGTTCCGATCGTAACTCTATAAAAGCTTAATTGTTTCTCATTTTACGGTTCAATCCACGCGAGGCGTTCTCCCGGCAAGAGTATTCTAGTCCCCGGCGCTGTCTCCATCTCTCTCCCCCTTTTCGCCTGTCCCTCCGAGCGGTCTAGTTGTCTCTTTGCCTCGTCGGAGCGCGATCCTCGTGCCAACCTTTTTTACCAGCTCCGTTCCGGGATTCCTTCGTCGCGTTCGCGAGCCAGATACCTCCTCCCTGCTCCTTACTCCTAGTCTATCCTTCTTCATGCTAGCCATCGATTGATTCCTTCCCAGCCTCCGAATATCGCGTCCAAGGTCTTTTTCTAGACCTGTCCGGTTGGATAGCTACCCTGTTCAAATTAATATTCGAAATTATCGCCCGGTTAGAGAGCCAGCTACCTCTTTGCTACCTTCACTTTGCTTTCTTCATGCTCTCGATTGATTCCTTTTCAGCCTCCGAATATTGCGTCCACCAAGAAGGTCTTTTTCTAGACCTGTCCAGTTGGATGCTTCAGCTACCCTGTTGAAATTAATATTCCAAATTACCGTCCAGTTAAAGAGCCAGCCATCTCTTTCCTACCCTGACCCTGCTTTCTTCATGTTCTGTGTCGATCGATTTTTTTTCCAGCCTTCGAATATCGTGTCCAAAAAGGTCTTTTTCTAGACTTGTCCAGTTGAACGCTTCAGCTACCCTGTTGAAATTAATATTCCAAATTACCGTCCAGTTAGAGAGCCAGCTACCTCTTTGCTACCCTGACTCTGTTTTCTTCATGTTCTATGTCGTTTGATTTTTTTTCCAGCCTTCGAATATCGCGTCCAAGTAGGTCTTTTTCTAAATCTGTTCAGTTGGACCTTTCAGCTACCCTGTTGAAATGAATATTCGAAGTTATCACCAGGCAAATTCCATTTGCAACCTTCCTACAGACCTGTCTTTTTACCGACCTGTTCAGTGAACGAACACTTCAGCCGCATATCTGTTGAAGTTAGTATTCGAATGTCCATCGATGCAGTTTATGCAGCCCGCTATTTCCCAACCAAGAAAAAGCAGGAGTCGGAGGTTTGCGTTCTGTGTATCTCGAGGATCATCGAGCGAGGATCGGGATCGATAAAAAACGTTGGGTACGCCATTGCCTCGTCCCCGAGGAATCAATGAGGGCTGTGTAAATTGTTGGTTCTCATCACAGAACCTGCATATGAATTACATCTATCCAAGCTGGGACTAAATGATACGTAATCTATCAGAAAAAGCGAAGTATAGCTTGTACCTTCTCGTAAAAATACCCTGTTTGTACAGGATCAAATGAAGAAAGGTATGATCATTGAAATGAAGAATCAGATGAAGCACCAAGTGAAGAAAGGAATGTACAGCAAAATGAAATATAAAATGAAGAATCTTTATTTGAAAATCTTGATAGTAGCACAAATACAGACCAGAGCAGAATTTTGCATGATTCCAATGATGGGGACTGCCTTCAAAGGACCTAATTCGCTGAATGGCACTTTTTTCGAGCAGCTTGAACGAGATGTACGGCTCCCGTGAGTTTGCGACTGGGAGAAGGAGGAGGAGTACATCGAGGAGGGTTCCTGGGCCGAAGATGATCGAGCGGATCGGTCGGAAGCGTTGAGAACGCGCCTGAAATCGGGTCGAGAAAGCGTCGCTGGATGGAAGCGTGACCGTGCCCTCGACCGAGGTTCGTTTCACACTCGCAACAAGGAGCAACGGTTTTCCCTCTTGCTCACACTTGCGCTCACGTTGCCGTTGCTCACGCTGTTGCTCACGCTCGCGCTTGCTACGACACGGTCACGCTCGAGAGAAGGAAGGCATTCCGCGGACGTTCGAGGAAGGATTCGCGCAACTCACCGTCTACCAGAGACAAGCCAACAGAGAAAGAGGGAGAGAGACGAGGCAGCGAAATAACCAACTAGAAAGAGAAACGGTAACCGCGCCGTGAAAATGAGCGAGATGGCGAAGAAGCGAGATGCCTGGACGAACAGAACAAACTCGTAAAGCCGCTTAACGATCCATAATTTTACAACGTTCTGTAATAACCGTGCTCTCTCCGCTTCTCGAGCTCCTCCCCGGCCCTTGTCCCACCTTTCCAATTCTCCGCGTACGCCCTCTCTAGGCCTCCGAAGACCCTACAGCTCGGATTCTAGGACGGTGGGTGTATTTATCTACGTCCGACGCTCTTCAAGGGCGCGACTAGTCCACTCCCCCCGGTTTTTGGGCCTTGGGAACCTTCAACACAGCCGAAACACATCCAGAGAAAATCCCGGGCCTAATCTCTCCGTAATACATCAACTGCCATCTCGAACCCTGCAGCTACTTTTCTGCAAACGCCGTTCCGATCGTCATTTTTTAAAGGGAGAGTTAATTATCGCAACGTTCTCAGAAAGCAGATCGCTTTCATGCTCTATCTCCACAGGCCTACCAGATGATCTTCTTAGAAACGAATCGTAGATAATGCTCGGCCGCAAAAACCGAATAGCGCAAACAGGAAGCTGCGATCCGCATACCTTTCCGCTGAGAGTACAAGAACACACCTTCCCTGAAATTCATACATAATCCAGATCGCAAGAAGCGGCGCGGCGCGAACCGGAAACCACCAGATCCATACACCATTCCGCTAAAACTCACAAAAACCACGCCCGGGATCGTTAGATTCAACTGGCCAACTTGCAACATCAACCAGCGAGAAGAGCCAGTGCGTTTTAACGCACCGCTTTCGAAGGCTTCTCTCTGCCCACACACGTTCCACTGTAACGTAGACGCAAGAAGCATCGCTAACGTCTTTTTTGATTAAACCCTTGAGCGTCCTGGCCGTGACACTTCGCGAAATCCGATGGTGCTTCGAAGGTGCTTTTTCTGGATTCCGCTGGAAGGGACCAGAGAAATTATTTGTCCTGCAAGTTCTTTTAACACGTGTCGAATGACCCGCTTCGTGTTCTTTGGTTCTCAATTTCGGAAATTGTAGTGACTTGCAACGTTCTCTACAAAAGCTCTCTGAAGTGCTATAGATTACTTTAGAAAAGTTCTCTAGATATTACCCTAGAAAAGTTCTTTAGATTATTCTAGAAAAGTTCTCTAGGTTGCTCTAGAAAAGTTTTCTAAAGTTCTCTATAAAAGCTCTCTGAAGTGCTATAGATTACTTTAGAAAAGTTCTGTAGATATTACCCTAGAAAAGTTCTTTAGATTATTCTAGAAAAGTTCTCTAGATTGCTCTAGAAAAGTTCTCTAAAGTTCTCTATAAAAGCTCTTTGAAGTGCTCTAGATTAATTTAGAAAAGTTCTTTAGATTGCTCTAGAAAAGTTTTCTAATCTATGAAAGCTCTCTGAACTAGAAAAGTTTTTTAGATTATTCCAGAAAAGTTGTCTAGAATGCTCTAGGTGCTCTAGAAAGTTCTCTGGAGTGCTCTAAAAGAGTTCACGCGTCACGACGATTACTTTCATTCCTCCTACAAGAGATGTGTTGATGAAGATTGTCTTCAGGTCGAATCAGAAATCGTTTCGAGAAGATTGTGCGAGCTTTCGGGCGAGGAGAAATTCGAAATGGCACGAGGGAACGATTTGGAGAGTTCGTCGACCCCCTCCCTCCACAGAGGAATTCAGGAAACGCGCAACGGCTCGTCAAACTGTCGAACGAGAATGCCTTTGGGGAATCGCGTCTGAAAAGTGTCGACCTCGCGCGCGATATGCCGATCGCGGTTGATACGTGACACACGGAGGGGGACAAAGAAGGGCCCGTAGGGTCCCAGGGAAGGCGGAACGGACGAGCGAGGAACGTCGACGTCCCACGGAACGCAGGAAAAGGAGTGGAACCGAAAAAGAACAAGCGCGATTTAACGTCAAGCCGGGGAACGAAACTGATAGGAGGCGCGACGTCGAGTCCGCGCGATAAAGGAAGATACGGCGTCAAAGTAGAAAGAACATCGTCATTGTCGACGTCAAAGGAGTGACGGGGTTCCCGCGGAATGATCATTCGCGATTCCTTCGCCGTGACGCGTCCTCACTGATCGTTCGAACTCGATTTTGAAAACGATGTCTTAAATTGAGAAACATTATTCCGCTTTGTAAACTTAAATATTTGAAATACATACTTTATCGAATATATTGGGAACCATAACAGCTAGAGGAATAATTCAAATGATATTTTATGAAGAATTGATCTTCGAGAACAGATTTCACTGTTCTTTGTTCTGAAAATATTTAATTAAATTTTTACGGAACTGTGACGAAATAATTGAGTGCAGCATTTATTCGATTATCGTATCGCGTATCACTCGTGACAACCGAGCGCGATAAGAAACAGTATCTTTACGGAGGGACAGGGTAATGATTCGCAGCGGGACGGATCGATAGAGGGAAAGATTGTGGAATGATTTCGTCTGTGGACCTGGAAACAATGTTCTCGAAGGGTCGGATTGCTCTCAGAAAGTGTCGAGAGCACGAGCGCGCGTGGAACGCTCGAAAAAGATCGCCTCGGGGCTCGTCATTAGTCCGCGCGATCCGGCGTATCGGCGAGTCAGCCAGAAGTAACGCGAGGAGTAACGGGGGAAGGAGAAGATGATGATGAAAATGTGGCAGAAAATGACGAGCAAAAGAGAAACGGGAGGAGGAACGAGAGAAACCGGGTACATCGCGCAGCGGGCTGCGATAGAAGAAGAAGAAGAAGAAGAGAGTGCAAAGAGTGTGAGAGAAAGGGACAGGAAGAGGTGAGGAGGGGAGAGGGGCGGGAAAGGCGGTCGATATCGTTCGAAGCGCGTAAAGCTGTTTTGTACCGAACGAAACAAAAGGCAGGGGATATCATTGCGCCGATTCTCCTGCCCGTAATACAAGGACTACTCTCTCCCTCTCTCCTTTCGTGGACTCATCTCTCGGTTCTTCTCCCTTCCTCGGTAATGCTCCTCTTCTGTTCGCGGCCACCAAACCATTTCTCCGCGCGTCCGTCTTTTTCTTTTCCATCCTCCTCCCGTTCTCTTTTTCTTCTTCTCGGAAGCGAAGCCGCGGCGGTAAGGTAATTGTAGTGATTATACTTCGCTCCTTCTCCCTCCCAATCGACGTCCTCTCTCGCTCGTTCCCTCTCGCGGAGAACCGTCTATCCGCCTATCCTTATTCGCCTTTCTATCTCGCTCGCTCTCTCTCTTTCTTTCTCTCTTTTCCTTCCCTCCCGTTCCAAAAGCCATCGACGTTCTTGCGCCGTGGCGTGTCTCTTCGGTGAATCCAAAAAAATCGCTCTAGCGGCTTGTAAACTCTTCGTTCCATCCACCACGAGAAGTCCCTCTTTTTGCGCGACCGCGGTATCGCTGCTTTGCCCTGGCTCTCTGCAGATCGCACACTTTCGCGTTTCGCGTCCGTTCTTCCATCGCTGCAGCGTGTCGGGAAACACGCTCGATCCTGCTGGACGTCCTCTTCGATATCGGACCTTCGGACGTCAGCTCGATCCTGCTTCAAAAGGATCCGTGAAGCGTTAATCAAAATTATATTGGATGATATTTCTTGTAGGCACATTAGTCTTTCTGACATGTCCAATAATTTCACCAAATTAAAAATTGTATATCCTTTTACTTTGTACAGGTTACTTGCTCTGTATACTTTGGTTTTCAAATCTCTCATGAGATTTTCTCAATAAAATGAAATTGCCACAAATTGATCATGGGTCAAGACAGAGAATCCTCTTGAAAATCCACATTCCCGAAGCTACGTCGCTCATTGGCGGATCATTCGTGATGTCCTCCGGTCCACATCCCGAAGATCAACCGCAGATTCGGGCCGGGCCTCGCCACCCATCGCTCCATCCGGTTCGCCGACGGTGTTCCCGGCGGTTCCTCTCCCCGATCGAATGGAAAGGGAGCTTTCTTCGCGTAAATACGTACCGGCGGCGCGCGTCGTGTAAGCTCCCAATTAAAGTTTCGAGAAGAACAGGCTGATACCTATCCCCTGGCTGCTATCTGTCTTTCCCTCCTCGTCGACGGTCTCGTCCTCCGGACCTCCTGCTCGGCTTGGACCTCGCGCGCCGGTGCGTTTTCACGTGTGTCCTCGTCATCGACTCCCTCTTTCTCTCTCTTCCTTCTCCTCGACTCTCCGGAATCTGCTTGGTCCATCTGAGAAGCTCGCAGAAGAGAACGCGGACGCGAAACGAGGAGAGACCAGAGGGGTACACAGAGAAAGAGGATTCCGGGTAGGGGGCCTGATGGGTCCTGGGGAGGTGGAGGCGGGCAGAGGAGACGTTCACCCCGGTAGAGTTGGCAGGGACAACCACCGGACAGATACAGATATGCTAATACCCGAGTCGTTTACACGTGATATATAGCCGGGCTGACGGACACACCGCAAGGGGCTGGCCGCCGTCTCTTTCGCGGGCATCTCGAGACGCCTTCGCCCCCGAGCCTCCTCGGCAGCCACTCTCCACCACCTCTGCCTTCGATAAAACTCTCTTTCTCCCTCTGTCTTTCTCTTGCTTCGGCAACGAGAGGCCAGCACCCTGCTGAAATCACAGCGGTAGCCCGACTCCCAGTCCCTCCGCGTGAGGAGTCCGCGAAACGGATCCGCGCCGGGGTGAATCCCCTCCGGACCCACTCCACTTTGATCCTGCCAGGGAAATGTTCTCGAAACGTGCTCAGGTATATCGGGGATGAACATGCCAGCTACCCAAAACCAGGCTAGTACCCAAAATTCTGACATTTCAAACAGTGGACTACAAACTATTCGGTTGGACAGTAACTTGGTTTCTCGTTGCTTCCATTTGTTATTACTAGACGCGGATTTTATGCATAAAAGAATTAGAAGAATTCAAGAATACTGTTATATTATTCTCACAACCCTCTAAACATATTAAGGAAGAAAATAAATTTCTATTTCACTGCAGTTTGTTGCAATGCAGTCAGACAATTTTCATTTTGCATAAAGATCCGCAGTCTAATTGTTACTTGACCTCTATTTAAATCGCAAAATTGTGGTATATCTTAACAGCTGAAGCTTCAATGATATTTCGTCATCGCAACGAATATGCAAAATCAAGGTACACATTTTCATCACCGCACAATAATGGTGCGCTGTTTAAGGAGAGGATGTATCATCGGATTACCATTTGTTTTGCTTTTTTCAATATCGCTAATAAAAAAAAACAGAAATTCTACAAGCATGGAAACATGAAAGATCATAGACCAAAATGTCAGAAAACTTGTTCTAAACGGTAAAAAATTGGCTTTCGCTTTCACGATCAACAAAAAGAGCCTGATCTGTCCACCCGACAAGGGAGCCGCAGAGAGCATGCACTGGGGACGTTGGAGAAATGTCTGGTTTCTGTCGTTGATCGCGGGTATCGACGAGGAAACGGAAATTGGAGCGGGCAGGCGCGGCCCGGGCGGGACCCGGGTTCGGCTTCCGAGGCGGGCAAATATGAAAAATAAGAAAAATGGCGGCGTCGGGCCGGAGGATCTTAGGGAGGGAAACGAGGAGGGAAAGATAATGCGGACGGGACAGAGGGGTCTGGTGCGGGAGAGGGGAACGGAGTAGTACTACGGCGAGGGGCGGGTTGGGGAGAGGGAGGAAAGGAAGAAGTAGAGGCCGCGCCACCGTAATAGCGGCCGAATCATTTTGCCGGGGTATTTTTCAAAATGACTGGGCACTGTAGGAGCGGTATGCCGTGTTCTCTCGCGATTCGTCTGGGGCTTCATCGCTCCGAATTGCCCGCAGATGCGAGGGAAAGAGGACCGAGACGCAGAAGGAGAAAGAGGGCGAAGGTGGCAAAGGCAGAAGGGGCGCGTGCGCTCTCGCGCGCGCACACACCGGTGGTACATGTATACAGCGGAGAGAAGAAGACTGGAGAGAGGAAAGAGAGAAAGGGCCGACGACGTATCGCGGCTGCGCCAATGAGATAAAAGAGACGCGAACCCGGGCTTGAAGAAAGAGGGAACTACGAGGAGAGAGAAAGAGAGAGAACCGCTACTGAGCCCAGAAGACGAGAGGGAAGAGGATCGAAGAAGATCGAGAGCACCGTGCTTGGAGAACCAGAGACAGAGAGAGGGAGAGAGAGAAGGAATGGTAGCATGGGGGCCACCGGTAAGAAAGAAGCCCCGGTAATTGCGTACGCCAAACCGTTTCTACCGTGGGGATGAATATTTCGATCTCTCGCGAAGAACGTTCCGAGACCCGTTCCTCGAATCGACAGCATGACTCGCGAGAGGAACCAGGAGGAAACGCTCGGGCTGTATCGAACCGATTCTCGCCACCACACCGCCACTGTAGCCGGGCCTCTCCTCGATTATTCCCGGCAGCAGACGACGCGACGACGACGTCGTGCCGCGCCGCCGTAAATCTCCCACCACCTCGCAAAAATCCGACTGTCCCCGGGGGCTGTCGATCATCACCGGGGCTCAGGCAACCGGCGACGAATTCGCCCCGCGAATGATACTTCTCTGGAAACGAGGGTTCGTAACGATCGCCCGACCATACCGCCCCATCATCCAAATGATCGTGTCCGGGCCCTTCCTCTCCCTTTGTCTCTGCGGCGCGCAGGGACTTACACAATTCCTATCCGTGGCATACCATCCTGTCTAGATAGACAGACGGTATAATTTGGCGGGTCGTGTCATTTCGACGTTCTCCACCTTCTTCGATCACCAGCCTTCTTTCTTCTCCTCGTATTTCGATCTCGCCCTCCACCCCCTCTATTATAGCCAAGGCCCCAAGACGAGATCGCGGGCCCCGTTTCTCTTTCTCTACCTTTGCTCGCTGAAAAGCAACAACTGGTCATTTGCCAAATATTCGGAGCATTGCGTTACCCGCGCCGTCTTCCGAAAGGTAGAATCGGGGCCCACCAGGCCCCCAGGGCCTCGTAGAGAAACGCGCTCTGCGTCCTTTCCATCCGGCCCACCTTTGTTCCCCAAGAAATTCCTAAACGCTACCGTTCGAGTCTTTCCTCGAGCATGATTTTCGTGTGTCCTTGTGGCCGTCGGCTAATTTTTCGGAAATCGACGGACCCAGAGGACTCGGGCCTTGCCGGCGTGGGATACAACCGGCAGGCGAGACGCTGTTGCTCTAGATTCTAGATCTTAACTAACCCGGAGGACATAAGTTGGTCCTTGGACTGGTCTTCCGAAGAAAAAGTCCCAGATCAGGGGACTTTATTTGGCAATGTGGGTCCCTGGGGAAGTCAGCATTCGAGCTGAAAAATATTCCTGCGGTAGAACAATGTAACCAATGTCTACATTGTCATCAATATCAATCGATTGGCCCACCAAGTGAAGATAGACCCCTATATAAGGCCCCTTTTCGTGGGTCCTTGTGATGCTATCACCAATATAGCCTAGCGTACGTAGGCGTACGCTACCGGCGAGGAAGCGACCGGTGTCGTCGTTACCGATACGCCGACACCGCGACCGCCACCGCCACCGTCGTTAGGTAATTGCGGACGAGTCGCTAAACATGCAACGACATTCTCGGACACGCGATCCGTCTCCAAAACTATCTCTCTCTCTCTCTCCTCCTCCAGCTTCTTCGTCTCTCCTCCTCCTGTTGGAACGAGAAGCTTTCCATCGGCAAAGGCAAAGGGAACAGAGACAGAAAGGGGCCACAGAGCGCCGAGGAATTCAGACGAGGCGGTCGCGCAGAAACATCTCGTAAACTCGCTCGACAATCGTCTGCACGCACGGCCCGCTCTCTCCCTCTCTCTTTCTCTCTCTTTCTCTGCGTAGTATCGGCGGCGACCGGCTCGAATGAACACGTACGTGAGCACAATCGAGCGCGTTTCGTCGGCGATCTTTGGAGCACTTCGCCCGAGAAATCGTACCGAGTGTTCCTCCTCGGATGTTGCAAGCATAGAAGTTGCTCTGGCCCTGGAATCTTCAGATTCAGGATGGTGTGGGGTAGTTAAGACTGTCTGGTAGCGTTTGTTAGACCTGCCGGGGTGTTCAAGGTGCTTTGTAGGTCAGAGAATAGGCCTGTTTGCTCTAAGAGCAATGTAGATAGCTCCCTCTGCTGAGCACGTCCTGAGTGAGGCGTGGCATCGCTGCTCTCGAGCTAGAGCTTAGTGCCCTGAGGGGCAATCTCGTGCCTAGAGTCTGCATTCCTTGAAAATTTAGTTTTGAAGACCACGGATTGTCTTTACTGAGTTAGTTCAAGCCTAGTCTCTGATGAGAGCTACTCCCAGCAGGATTGGTCCGTTGGAGCTCTGAGTGGGCGTGGTTTCGTTGCTCTAGACGTAACCGGAGTTTGAACACAGCTCCATAGGGCAATCTCTGCCCGCACTCACAATTAGTCTAGACTGTATTTTCCAAAAATTGCTGAATCTCTGTTTCCAAAGGAGATTCACCGGGCAGCTACCGATCAGGACGTGCGACCAGTGTCGAGTGGGCGTGGCCTAGTGGCTCATGATCCCCCTGGAAACAGGACAGTGTTCGGGGGATTGGTGTTATTGTTCGCAGCTGATCGGAGCGAGAGTATCGGCGGGCGGGTACGCTATGGGGGCTAGGTGGATCGCGGATCCGGTAGCCATCTGGGGCCCCGTTCGACGCGGGGAACCGAATTGAAAATACAAAACCGGAGAGAGTCTGGTGATCGAATGCAAGCGCGCGAAGCCGATGTGTCATGCGACACACGCTGCTGTGTATCCTGGCTGAGAAGAGGATTCGACAGTAGGTTCTCCCGGGGCGAGGAGGTGGGTGAGGCGGTTAGCCGAGGAGAGATGGCCGCGGCCGTTCGCCGTCCAATTAGAGCCGTCTAATTGGAGGCTCGTGGAGGCGCGGGGATGACGGAAGTGCCGATAAGGTCTGGTGCAAGCCGTCATGGTGCAAACCAACGTGGACGATCCGAACCAGAAGGGAACAACCCGCGGCACCACCAGTCGAACCCGAAGCCGACCCGCGCTCTCCCTCTCTCTCTCTCGCCGAGGCTGGTACACGCCAGTGACGTATCCAAACGTATGCGGCCCTCACAGAGCGAACCGAGGCGCGAATATAAATCACGCTACGTTATACTCGAGCGTGCGGCTACGCTGCAGCCGTTTCACGCACGCACCGACTCACGCACCAACGTACACAGCCGGGTCCCACTTGTACACACGCAGCCCTCGGAGATCGCGACGCGGCTCTTCCTCTCCCTTCTCAAGGACCCACCGATCCTTGCGGCCTTCTTGGGTCTCGACGAACCCCGATCCTCCCTTGCGTCTTCCCTGCTCTTCGATAACCCCTGGTTCTTGGGGGATGATATTTAATTTTTTTCTAGGAAACCTCTTACGAGATTTATTACAACATAATCTACATTTAAAAAAAAGAGGAGACCCTTAGGCACGCAGGTTAGAAATATTTAATGATATCTAATTGCTTCCATTTCTTGTGATGTATAATTAGATTTTAATGGGCTTTTGTTTTTGTTTCAGGTATGTACAATGAATCTATTCGTACAAGATGGGGAGTTTATTTGAGAGATGTTCCAAGGGGTGAGTTCAATCCAATCGTTCTCTAAGTCTTCTGCAAATGCGACTCGGAATTCCTGTGGATTTCAGCACGGTTTACGGGTCGCGTTTAGCTATGCGTTCGTCTATGCACGCGTGCATGCACGGTCCGCCTTTCGCAGGCGTAGTCTCTCTCGCTCCGTGTAAAAGAGAGAAGAACGAGGAGAGAGAGCACTGGTTATACTCGCCTGCTCGTTTTCCCTGTCGTTCGTTCCGCCTTCGTTCTCCTTGATCGAGAGTAAATGAAACGATGGAGAGAGGATGGGGGGAAGACCATGGACAGATACAAGGGCGAATCAAAATGAAAAAGGAGATCGAGCGGTCGCGTCGGTCCCGAGGAGATCGAGACGAGGGAACCGGCGTCTTCGAGAAGAAACAGAAAGAAGATCGAGAGAGGGAGACGACGATATTCGTGTCCTGTCTTGCGAGCTGTGGGATATTCGTTCGTTCGTTGCATGAATAATTAAGAGTGGTCGGGATCGGTCTGCTCGCTAGGCACCGACTGGCCCATATACACACGTTGCAACCCACGGCCAGCCAATAACGCGCGTTACAGGATTACAGGCCAGATACGATTATACCTGAACGCATTCCCATAAAGATTTTTAACGATCCCACTAATTTCCACATGCTTTTAATACGGTCGCGAGCGAGACACCGGCTCCGGCAATTAATTCCGCGGACTTATGCTCGTCGGACCACTACGCCGTTGAAGGAACAGCTTCCAACTGTTCTTCAGCGGGAACCATCAGCGTTCCTCATTGGCACCGTTCCGAATAGACAGGTTCATGGCGCCACCAGCTGCAGATCATAGCGAGCATCGTCGTTGCAGTAATGCTATACTCGGCGACGCGCTATGGTACTGTCCCTTCGGGGGGCGATCCTCAAGAGATTTAATTCTTTGTTCATGCTCTCATAGTGCGTTCAATAGTTGACGGGACCTCGAACTTTAACCCTTATGTAGCCAACCGAAATGGAAACGATTATTTAAAACCTTTTGTATTTAACATATTTGCACAAATTGTCATTTCAAGACTCTAAATATTAGCGAGCAAGGAATGGACATTCAAAGAAATTTTGTAATATTTTTAGGGGAACATTAACAAGTTGTTGAAAGAAATACAGCGAAATCAAAACAGGTAGGAATACTGATGTATTATTTAGTACACGTCATTAGAATTATTCAAAACGCTAAATGTTAATTTTTTTGAATAATTCTAATGACGTGTAAATAATACATCACTACTTTTACCTTTTTCGATTTAGCCATTTTTTGCACGTTGTTGAAATTCATTGGAATTTATTGAAATCGTCGGGACGACGTAGAATTCGAAGGGATGGGAGGACGAGTTCGGGGCTGGAGAGGTACGTGGCGATGAAGCCGAAGGGACCAGAAGGGGATAGAAGGGGCGAAAGGGAAGAAAAAGGAAGGAGCGTTGCGCGTCTCCCTTCGCGTCCGTCGAATTCGCTTGGCTTTCTCCGGCACCGCGGAGAACAGTTTGCGGAGAGTCGGTGGTAAAGGAATTCTCTTACTCCCGTGAAAGGGGAAGGTTGAAGACCTCTCTTTTGCCGTGATTTCTGGGACGATACACTCGGCCGGTTGTCGTCGTGGATGGGACGGACGTGCACCGCACAGCGCGACGCGACGCGACGCGATCCTATCGGTAATTGCAACCGGCTGTACCAGGGGGAGTACAACAGCGAAAGGACAGAAAGCAGAAACGAGGGAGAGAAATCCTGTGACCATCGAGCCGCTCACAATTCGATTACAGCTTCGATCTCGTCGCCGAAAATTTTCTACAATCTGAATTCAGTCCTGGCATGGATTTTAGAGCTTCAGACAATGTTCTAGAGCCAATGGCAAATTTATCAGACATTCAGGAAAAATATTAGAGTCCTGGTATGAAGTGGAGAGCTTCAGACAATGTTCTAGAGCCAATACAAATTTTGTCTGACACAGAGGAAAAATGAAAGAGCCCTGGTATGAAGTGTAGAGCTTCAGACAATGTTCTAGAGCCAATACAAATTTTGTCTGACACAGGGGAAAAATGATAGATAAAGAAATCTAAATTAGTCATTTTTAAAAGTACTGTAAATAGTGATTTTTAATGCTCATCAGAGTTGTTCATCGTGTTCTGAATTTTATCCCAGACTATCACCAGGAAGAATCAAATTTAATCCATCCAGCAAATCTTTCTGTACAGAAGTGAATATAATTCTTCTATAATATTCATTGTGATGCATGCACGATTAGACCCTAGACAGGCCCAGTTGCTCTCTAGATCTTCATCGTCCGAGTTTCGGCACACGTGGTCGGTGCGCGGAACGCGCGAAAAAGCTCTCGGCGGGATAGTAATCGGATTATGAGTGAGTCACGAGGATCGGGCGAGCTTTCGCGAGATAGGAAGCCGCAATTAGCGATAGGATCGCGAGGCATCGTATTCGTAGCTCGCGATGCACGCTCGTGGAGCCCTTTGTATATCGACTGTGGAATCGCGACCGAAGATAGAACGGGAACGGTTCGCCCGTTTCCGTGAAAGAAAACATCACGGACTCCGCTCTGGAATTCGAGCGAACTCGAAGGAGCGATCAGAGCGAGAGAGTCTCGAATGCTTTTGGAAATCGTCTGGAGCGCGCTCCTCGGAAACGATTTCCGAACTGGCTGCCTCGAAAGCAAACCGAGCCGGTAATTTTCTCGTTCGTTCGAGCCAATCGGGAACGAGGCCAATCTGCACCACGGAATTTCGCCCTTGTCGAAGACGGCAGAGCAGTGCGGAGCATTGCGAAGCATTGCAGAGTGTTGCGGAGCGTTGCGGAGCGTTGCGGAGCGGAGCGAAGCGTGATTTAGCGCCGGAATTTTTTCGCCACACAATAAATACCGGATCGAGAGCCGATCGCGGAGAATTTCGCGCGACACTCGCCTATAAACGCTCCGCACATCGTAGAAATACTCGGCTCCCATTCCGTACCCTTCTAACGTCTCCTATCTCGCTGCGTTTTCTGTTAGAGAACGCGCGAGCCACGTACGCCGCAGAGTTATGCATCTCAGGTGCATAGGTTCCCGGTAAACCGGAATGCAGATAACTACAAGCTCACCCCCCCCTCGACCTCTCCCTCCGATCCCCCCCGGTTTCTTCTCCTGTTTTTCGTCCGACTCGATTACTTTTTCGACCAGCCCTCGCACCATCGACCGACCTCCTCGGACCCCAACGACGCAGACACCTATGCGTGACTGCGACTATGCCATTTTCTGTGTTACGCTTTCTCGGAACACCTCCCGCCGGAATACCGCATCAATTTGTCTATTCTGGAATTTGTCTTGCTCTAGAATCGCATATGACCCGTTCCAAAAAATGATGCCTGTGTGCCATAATTTTTCTATTAACTCCATGACGTTCATTCAAATTGTGCTATTTATTGTACTGCTCTGAGGTTTTCCCTCAATGTCTGACAAAATTGCTATCTACTCTAGAATATTCTCTGAAGCTCTACACTTCATGCCAGGGCTCTAACATTTTTTCTGTGTGTCTGATAAAATTTGTATTCGCTCTAGAACGTTGTCTGAAGCTCTACACCTCATGCCAGGGCTCTATCATTTTTCTTCCGTGTCAGACAAAATCTGTATTGACTCTAGAAGTACTTTGTAACACAGTACTTTGTAGAAATGACTATTTTAGATTGCTTTATAAAAATGACTAGTTTAGATTGCTTTATAAAAACGACCCTTTTAGATAACTTTAAAGACACCAGTAAAGCTGAAATGAATGCACCAAAAATTCTCAATTTGAAGAATTAAATTCTTTTAATCTATCTGCCACTATCAATCGCACTAATTTTTGTCACGAACCCCTAAACTCCACGATCTATTCATGATCGACTGCATCTATTGCACGTGTGTATCGGTTCGCAATTTCTTTGTGAACGAGCAGAAAGAGGACAAACGGCACGCAACGCTCGCAGGATTGCCGGTGGTATGCTGATGCAATTAGCGGAACTTACACGCGTCTATCGATAGAGAACTGCGAAACCCACGGGTGTGCTTCGTCGCGTGTAAAGCTTACCAATCAGAGGAAAAGGACAGACGCATTGGGGGCGGAGAACGCGGGGTGGAGAGGAAAGAATGGGAAGAGAGAACGACAAAGAGAGAAAGAGAGAAGTAGTTGGTGGATTGCGTTGTTTATTAATGTGTGCCAACGGAGCGTGTCTGTCATGTAGGTAGGTAGGTAGGTTGGTAGGTGAGAGCAACGATGCCGATCGAAAGAGGCTGGCTGCTCCTGGTGCTGTTGTTGCTGTCGGCGATTGCGATTGCTGCTGTTGCTCGGCTCGACGCAACGGGGGCCGCGAGCGCTCTTATACACACGCTCCCGTGTACCTATGTATGCGTGCCTCCGCTTCGATTCGCTTTAATTAGAGCAAGTTCGTGTTTACACAAAGGTACACCGGCTGCCAGTCGGGAAAAATCCGAAGGCGCGACTGCATTCAATCTGCCACACACCGGCCACGCTCTTTGGAGAGGCCGATACGCACGCATCTAATTATTCCGGAATTAACTAGCATACTCAGACCGTCCCCAGGATTTTTATAAGCGCTCCTGAAAAGGTTTCAGCTATTAAAGATTACAATTTTGTAATTTTTTTAACACTAAACCTACTAATTTCACAACTATTGGAATTATGAAGTTGTCCACACGTGGAAATTGAATCGATAAAAATAAATCTAAATAAATAGAGCCTTGCCATTTTTATTAGATTGTGTACTAGAATTAACCGCACCTTATGTACGAGGTACATTTCAAAAATTTCAATTGTTTTTAGTGCTCGGTAGATTTGGTATTAGATTCAAGATTTTAACTATTATTATTGTGCTAATTAGGCTCATGAATTTATGACAGAATGGAGTAGATGAGATTTAAAAGAATAGGGAGTTTACTATTAAAGTTGTAAAGAAGGATTTTTCTATTTTATTACCTGCAACGACAATTTTTATTTTGCACAAAGATCCAGCGCTAACTGTAGATCATTGAGTTATTTAAGTACCCTGTTCTCATTACTTAATTTGCCTCGCCAATTCGAGGTCCCACGTCATTCCCGACGCGTCGAACACGAAATAATCGATCTCGATTCACCAGTCCGATTAAAACGAGCATCGCAAGAATTAACAGACTTGTCGAAGTCCACTTGGAGAGGCAGGTCGAGAGTTAATTTTGTGGAGGCATCCTGAAGATGGCAAAACTGTGTTGTAGCTGCGCGGTGCAAAAACTGGCAGCAGTACTTTGTAGTGTCTCGCGCGACGCAAGGGAGGTCGTATCTCGAAAGTGGAGATCGCGCGAGGTAAAAAGTCTACAAGGTAGCGATGCGAGAAAAAGGAAAAAATTAAAAGAGAAAGAGAGATAGAGAGGGAGGTGGAACTTGAGAAAAAGAGGTAAGGATCGAGAAGAAGGGGCCTAGTGGGATGATCGTCAGAGGAGCGAAGAGATAGATGAGGATTGCTGATGGCAGAAAGATGAAAGAAAGGGGAAAAGATCGTGGAGGGGGAGGAGTACGCTGGGGGTCCGAACCCTCCCGCGGCGAGAAGCTATCGACGCAACAAGAATTTTTCACGTAATAACCTGCAACGCCTAGAGAATCGATTGATCGATTGCTCAACGCACGATTTCGCCTGTAAACAGCTTCTCTCCCCTCTCCTCTTTTTCTTTCTCTCCGTTGGCGATGCCTTTTCTCGGAAGGGACCGACCCAGGCTCGGGACCGTCTTTCATTCCGATGGTAATTCCTCCCTTTCCGCGAAAGATCGGCGCGTCGATGATCGATGATAATTAACTTTGCTCTCGCCGGTGCAGCTACAAGTGATCCCGAGGCACCGGTAGTAGTTAAACCCGGCCGATAAAAATTGCTAAACGATCTCGTCCGAGGCACCCACGGTACAGGGAAAACGCGGGGTCCCTGCTCCGGAGAATCACGGAATCGCGGGAACGATACACCGGTCGATCACGCGAAAAACAGACTGGTTTATGGAAATTCCGATATGGCTGTTCAACGCTGAAAAACCGGTTCTATTACTTACTTCGCCGTGGTACGTTGCGAGAGATTCGCAATCTAAAGTGCAAAGTATTAAGAAGTGTGGCGAAAAAAGCAAGTTCAAGAGCGTTGCGTGTAATCACTGCAACTGAGGCGAGGAGGGAACACGATATTCGAATGGTCAAACATACTTTGTAGGCTCGATATCATATGTAAAAACTTCGAATGGGGGTTAAAAAGGTGGAATAAGGCATTCCTAACGATCATACGTGTAATAGTTTCTATAAAAATTCGTCGGAACACACTTTAAGAGGGGGAACCAATGCACTGGTAGTGGGGGAACCAGCACACTGGTAGGGGGGTCGAGAAGCAGCAGCGGGGAAGAAGTTGTCCGGGCCTGCTTCATAGGCTCGATATTATACATACGTAAAAGTTACAAATAGTAAATTCAACACAAGGCAATTCTGATGATTAGATGTACACTACAGGCAAAATAATTTGCATAAAAATTATAAACTGTTCTAAAGAAGCGCTTGAATGGGGATCGAATTGGTCCTGGAATCTTCGAACAGGAATTCGAGTTGTCGTCGACCGGGACGCAAGATCGACCGGTCGTTTGTCTCGATTCGCGCAGATTCGTGAGCCAGCGCGCGATGGCCCGTCGTTTCGCGAGGCGATAAAATCGTCTGGAAGGCGCAACGTCTGGTGTCTTTATAGGCAGATAAGTGGCCTCCGCTAATGCCGAGGGACCATTAAAACGCTGCATACCGTAATCTCGGAGAGCGCTTAGCGTCCGAGGCACTCTCGTAATTGTTATCTCGCTAGAAAAGCGCCGCGGCGTCGATAATTATTCTATCCTGCCCGAGTACCTCGCGGACGGTGCGTACGATCACGATCGTGTCCTGTAGACCTCGTGTTTCGAAACTGGGATAGTGTGAAGAATGATTTGCACCAGGAACCGGGCGGAGTCGCACACAAAGACAGGCGCTCGCAGTACGCGGCAATTATAAACGTTACAGTGTAATAAACGCGAGCATTAAAATCCAAGAAATTACCACCCGTCCGAACGCTTCCTAATAACCACTCGTGCTTTCCTCGCTCGCGAAAATTTCGCACGGTCCGACCGCGCTAATTACGGTGAACCGGCTCGCGGTAACCGTTGATCGAGCGTGTAGCTTCAATTACCATGTGCCCATTTTTATTATACTTAGGCGGGGTCCTTCTGAAAAATGCCATCGACCAGACGCAGCGCAACGATACCAATTCCCAATTCGAGCAGGAATCGAGGGGAGTACAGTTACCCTCTCTCTCTGCCGGATTTGTCACGGTCGGAGGCGTGGGGAGTAGTGTCGTGGAAGGGGAGTAGGGTAGGTAGAGTAGGGACACAAGTGCAAATAAGAAATTTAACTTCTCTGGGAAAGTTAAAGCTCATGACACCTAGTTCGAACAAATGCGACCGCTCCCGACGGTCACAGACAAAGGGACAGAAATGAGCGAGGAAATGCGACGTTAGGGGGGTTCAGCGCTGTTCCACGTTTCTTTGATTGTTCGATGGAGCAAGACCGGGAACGACGTCGCTGTGTGTTCGTCACCTACGTGTTCCGGTTGAAAACCACGCTTATAAATCGTCGAACGGCGAGTCCGAACAGGTCGGAGAAGAATAAACGATAGTTCTTCGCGAGGGCAACACACTGTGTACCGGGGGACCCGCGCAACCGCACACAGGAAACCAGCGCGATGGTACATGATTTATCCGTTGGTCGCGATTTTTATCGCCGGCCTCTAAAGGTTACAGTTACGATGCATTCGCGGTTTCGCGTCCACTATATTCGCGGGCGTTTTTACCCGTCCCCCGACGCCAGATGCCGCGAGTCACTTTTCCTGGGGACCTCGGGGCCGCTCCTTATCGAATGGATGCGCTTTACGACCCATGAAAATAGTTTGCAGTCGTTCGGAAAAATTGTGCGACGGTAGAGTGCCGGGGGACCGGGAATAAATTGTAGGGGTTTGGAAAATATTCTGGAGCCGGTGGAAAAATTGTGAGACGTGCGGAAAATTGGTTAGAATCGATAACAGATTGTGCGATTATTTACAGCCAATAAAAATGTTGTCAAGCTCAAGGGAAAAATTTTAGGGCCTTGGGATGAAATGTAGGACGTCAGAAAAAATGTGTAGCTTGCAAGAAAATATTCTAGAGCATCTGGAAAATTATCGAAGCTCTGGAATGAACTTGGCAGCCTGTGACAAAATTTTGGAGCCATTAGAAAAATTATGAACCATATAGAAAAAAATCTGGAGCCCGTAGAAAATTGCTTATAAAAATTGTCTCGCTCTAAAAAATTTCAGAACTTTCTACCAAGCACTGAACCTTCCAAGAAAATCGTGCCTCACGTTCCGAATCGAATCTAGAGAAAGTGAGAGTGCTAGGTCAGGGTAAAAATCGCAAGTACCTGCATAACTCGCGAACACATTGACGTAGTCTTGTCGAGAGCTTTAGGAATGTATCGTAGT
Organism: Lasioglossum marginatum; assembly: GCA_028455795.1. Lineage (NCBI taxonomy): Eukaryota > Metazoa > Arthropoda > Insecta > Hymenoptera > Halictidae > Lasioglossum > Lasioglossum marginatum. The sequence goes on from CM052268.1 coordinate 7,509,116, forward strand.
GTCGCAAGATTTTCATAAATCTCGGATCGCGGCGATCTCGGCGCGGAGGCGAGGCCGTTGCGAACTAAATTGGCCGTAAACGATAGGCGTTTTTTTCGCGGAACAGGTAAAAGGTTTTGCGCGGTGCGTCGCGCGATTCGCCGCGGCCGATTATAAATTTGGTGAACGTGACTGGACGGATCCCGCCATAAATTTCCCGCGAGTCGAACGCGGGGGATTCAATGTAGGCGCATTAGGTATGCAGCCGCGCTTATACCGTAACTCATGGCTATTGTTATTATCGGTGTTCACGATCGGCTATTAACGCCGCCCCGACTGCTCCTGGTGAACGCGTCTTTCGAGCACATCCGATCCAACGATAACGCGTACACTTTACACGATAAACTGTCGACCGGAACGAGCGGATTCTTCCGCCATTTTTGTCTCCGCTCGAACAATACGCAGAACTGAAAGCAATCCTCGAGGCTAGAAAATCAGCTAGACTGAAGGCAACTCAGAACAGCAATTTTGGGTAACGTGTTTTCAACTATAATTTTCTAGGAACTCTAGAATATTTTTATTCTTTGCTTTTACAATTTCATCCCGGGGCTCTAAAATTTTTTATTAAGCCTGACGACTCCTTCATTGGCTCCAGAATATTTTCTGAAGTTCCACACTTCATCCTAGGAATATTTATCCCAGAATTTTTCTAACGACTTCAGAGCACATAAATGCTGATCTAATTTTTGCTGTGCACCTTAGGTCAGCGAGGTTCGCCGGACGATTCCGGCGACGTCAGATTCGCGGCAGGTAGATCAAAATCTTGCGGATCACCGCAAAGAAGTTTCATAATTGAGCGAAACCGCCCAATGCAACGGAGCGTTCGCGGGATCGGAGCGTGCACCGTGGTGCAGCGTGCAGCGCGGTGCAGCGGTCCGGTGGTAGCTCGTAAAGCAACAAGGGAACCGTGGCACGATGCATTCGGTTGCACCGTACCGTGTAACCGGGCGTTTAGCGGCTGCTTAGCGATCCGATTCTACCGATTAGAGGAAAAACCTTGCGTAAACGCGAGCCGCCGCCGCGTTTGTTTCGCGCCGGTAGCCATGCACCGCAGTGCATTATGTTCAGCCGGCTTGTCCACGGCATTTGCCAGCGTATTTACCACCGGTCGCTGATAACCGGTAATTCTATCTCTCGATAATTATCCGGCGCAGAACAACCTGGAAACCCGCCTTACTTTCGAAGCCGATCTCACCGGGAACAGAGAGAGAGAGAGAGAGAGAGAGAGAGAGAGAGAGAGAGAGAGAGAGAGAATCTCGTTACGATTCCACGCGTGTGCAGCGCACGGTTCCGCTCTTTTTCCTCCCACTGACGGTTTTTATCATTTTTTGCGTCGGGCCGATGCGTGTTCCCAGTCGATCGATAAACGAATTCGTGGAACTTGCGATCGGCGCAGTTTCTTCGGTGAATAAACGGGACAACAATTATTACTTTCAGAAATTTCTGATAGATCTTCTAATGAATCCTTCACAGTGAGAACCAGCGTAGCTAGATTGAGTTTATCCCCCCCCCACTCCACCGTTCCCCTTCTACGGCGCTGTGCCCATGCTCCGCCCCGGCCCAGTCACGTGACTGATCCGATACTGGCGGAGAGGGGGTAACGTTTCTCCTCGATTCGTGCTAGAATTGTCAATGTTATTATTTTGATGGCTCCGGTTTTGTGAGAGATCACCGCTCTCACGTAGAAGAGGGATTGGTGAATCGAGTTCGAAGCTGGTCGAGAAACCGGGGGCCCGAAAGCAGCGATTTCCGCGATGCAAGTCGAGTCCTTCATTAGCCGCTACCGATCGGATATGGTAGAAAGCGGTGTGGCTCACAGTGTGGCTTGGCTGTTGGGCTCTCGGCTCGGCCGTTGGTTGCATGCACGCAAGTAGGATGCACGGCAAAAACCGTTCGCTGCACGCGTGCAAAGTGTTTCGCGGCCCGAGGCCATACGGAGATTCCAGATTCTCGACACCACTTATCTTCCACACAACTTTCTACCAGTGAGGCAGATGAGAGGCACCGATAAAAACGCATGAAATATATCGACGGCGTTTTATACCGGGGACCCGTCGATCGACGATCAAGTTATTAATAATCCTTTCGCATTTAGCTACCGGTAGCCACCGGGATCAGGCCGACGATTTTTCGGCAACGCGCGCGAGCTGGCTCACGCCTCCGCTTCTCGTTTCTTATTTTTTTCAACTGCGTCGAGAGACGCGTCGTCGCGTTCGAACCGTTCTCGGGTGTTTAACTTTTTAACGAGCAGATGATTTTAATGAGGCCGCGCCACGGCTGGGTCCGAGCTCGATTCTTACGATTGATCGACAAGCTCCTCCCTCGATCTCGACCTTGCATTCCGGCGATGCAAAAAACTCGAGGAAAAAATTGTTTTCCGATGAATCGGCCAGTCCGCGGTCGTCCGAAGTCGTCAGAACGTTTCGGAGCCGATGAAGAAATTGTAAACACATGAGGAAATGTTCTGGAGTGAACGAAAAAAATTCTGAGGCACGAGGAAACAATATTGGAGCCTTGTAAAAAATTGTAGGGCTCCGAAGAGTGGTCTAGAGCAGCCACAAAAAATGTGGGTCACAGGAGAGAAAGTATTAGAATGCAGAGATAAATTAGTAGATCTCAAGAAAATGTTTCAGAACCAGCAAAAAAATTGTGGGACACACAGGAACAAACTTAGAGTCTGGTGAAAAATTGTAGGACTCGCAAGAGTGGTCTAGACCTATTATAAAAATTGTGGGCCTAGAAAAAAAAATAATAGAGCCTGATAATAAATTGTAGGGCTTATAAAAATACCGTGGTAGCCATTAAAAAAGTTCTGGACCCCTTGGGAAAATGTTAGAGGCTTAGTGTACAACACTCTGATTACAAGAAAATCCTCGGAAGAAAGCAATTTCAGTTTCGAGAAGAGTGTAAAAACGTTTCGCACAGCATTGACTGGCAGTCAGCAGTGTCTTTCGAGCCGAAAGGCGGAGGTTTCGCGCGAGCAGTCGCGTCGAGATAACAGATTAAAGGTGTCCGGACCGTTCTGAGCCGTTAGTCGAACGCGTAGGCCGATAAATCGAGTGCGGCGCGATTAATCGATGCATCGGCGCGACCCGCTTTCACAGCCGGACTAATAAAGCGTATATTTGGTCGCGCGACGCCAATGCGGCTCTCGACTATTCCGGCCAGACAGCCCCGTTTATATGAGACGGTAAAAACCTCCTACCGCATACGCGAGTGTGTTCCAGAGCTGGTTTCGAGCCCCGCAGGCTATACGAAGATTCCAGATTCTCGTCATCGTCCGTCATTCAGGGGTAACTTTGCTCGGTATAAATCGACCCGCGCCACGAAACTGTAACGCGATAATTATAGTAAAAAGCCTCGGCGCTCTCGCGCCGATACGCGACAAATGAAATATTTAACGACCCAAGGCCCGCTCGTAACCGCCCCTGCACACGCGTGCATCACCTGCGAACAATAAACTCGACGGAACTGGTCCCGAACATGTCAAATTAATATCATCACGAGCACTTCATATCTGCATCCTACCTGCGTCCATTTCTCTCTTCTAAATTATATCAGCACGTAGAAATTTTCATTAATATTTTCCTATAATATTGATCCAATAAAAATAAAATTCTGTAATGAATCCAATAAAATTCCTATATTTGTTATTTTATTTAAAGAAGTAACGAAGAAGGCAGTAATAGTTCTAATATTTCTTTTTTAGACATCTCCACCCCTTTTACACTCCTACGGTGACAGTCCCATAATTACTGAAGGTCATTGAAGGTCACAGAATACTTAATGGAAGGTTTAAATTATATCAGGACGTAGAAATTTTTATTAATTTTTCTTTCCTATATTTTTTACTTTATTTAGTGAAGTAACGAAAAAGGCAATAATAGTTCTAATATTTCTTTTAGCCCGAACAACCCCCTTTTACACTCCTACGATCACAGTCCCATAATTATTCAAGGTCATTCAAGGCCACAGGATACATAACGCAGAGTTTAAATGACCAACCTGTTACCCTAACAACAAGTTTCCAGTAGATGAGGCCATTTTTGCACAGACCCAGCCGTTTATCGATGCAATTGCACCGGAGAGTCCCATCGGACGCGCTAATGGCACCGAGGTGCAATCCGAACAAAAACGAGACGCTAACGAGGGAAAATTGTATGCATAAAATCTGACGAGGGTCGGCCGTACCTGCTCGGTGTGCGTTAATCTCGCAACAGTGGAATAGAGTTCGCGGAATGTGTTTATTGTCGGCGTTGCACGGGCGAAATGTTAATACGAATTATTCAAATTTTCAATCTCACAGGCTCGATCCTGTATTTGCTCGGCGCGTGAGTCGGGCTGCGTGCAACGGGCGTTTGGTAGATGCCCGGGGCGTTTTCGGTATGACGGATTCCCGACGCCATTCATCTCCCGTGCGATCTTGTTGCCCGGAGAAACGGTCGAACCACGGAGAATATCCTTTCAGGAGGGATCGACGAGACACACCTGCGTGCCGGCAAATAGGCCGCAGTCGTCGAACAAATTGTCTCTTTCACGCGTCCTCCTCCCCTAATAGCCTACATTGTTACATTCGTCCCGAAATCAAGACCTCGCGCTTCGTCCAACCCTGTTTCACCATTTGCATTTACAATTACTTGTTGATGATAGGACAGAATTTCTTCTCCGAACGAAATCATCTCGCGCGTGTCAGAGTTAGGGGAGAAATCATAGCTATTGCTGACTCAAAAAACTTGCTGAATCAAAAAATTGGGTGGGATGTTTGAACAATTTCCAAGCGCAACATTGGTCGGCCACCGGCGCGTCTCACGCGGGCGATTAGGCGCGCTGTTTAAAATCGAAGGTGGGCAAGGAATCGCGAGAAGGAACGGGGGAGATTCTGGATGAGTTCTCCGTACCTCTCCCCTCTCGGGAGAGAGAAAATAATTTGCGGGTGTCCGGTCGGTTGTGTCTGCGGTCTTCGTTTGGTGAACAGAGAGGTGGATAGTGTCGGAGCGAGAGAGTACGAGCAAGAGAACGCGAAACGAGGAGGAGTAGAGGATGTTGTGGTCGGTGGCCGTAGATGAGAAAACAGGGTGGTAGCTTGGCGGAGGAGCCACGCAAACACGAACAACACAAGGTTGAAGAAAATGGAGTGGGAGGCTGCCGACTTTATTACCTCTGGGTTATGGTGCACCGGGTTATGGTGCTCAAAATTGCTAAAATCTCATGGCAATAGGACTTTTTCCAAGATTTCTTCAGGGACTACCCGTTCACTAAAAATAAAAGCTGGGGATCAACAATTAACTTCAGGGGTGGCTTTTGCGACGAGAATCTTAGGGGGTACCTTAGAGGCTTCTGTGTAGGATGAACAACTATTCACCTAGGTAGACCATCCAGAAGCTTCAGAGGCATTTTTTCCAATGAAGATGGAAATCCTTGGCCCCCAGGCTGGGTCGAAGGGCTTAGGGTCTAGGCCCAGGAAAATTTCTACGAGTGGCCCATAATCTATGCCCACGTTAGACGCGGACCCGGTAGATTGTAGAAAGCCCGAGGGAACGGACGCGAGGAGGGTACGCCACGGAAATCCCGTTAACGCTTCTCTCCGCGAGATGCTATCGCTGCCCTTTCTTTCTTTTCACCATCGCCAGCGTTCGCTTCTTGGATTTCCGGGCACGAACGGCCAGTCTGTTACACGAGCTCGGGACGAATTATTAACTGCGTCCGTCCGTCAGCCTCCGCGCTTCAGTTCGTACCCCAAGAAGCCTCATCCCTAGAAGTACTGCGAGGATCTGCGACAAATTTCAGAATGCTTCTACCATTACGTCCCGGTTGAACTAGGTGCTCCTAGATAGCACGATTTCGAAGCCTCGCGTGGGAGTTCGAAGATGAGGGCCTGGATAGACGGCTGGCGCGCGAAGATTTCGAGGCTGGCAGTGTTTTCCGGAGCTGGTAGTTGGTAGCGGAACGCGACCGTGGGACTTTGCGTTATTACGCGACCGCGAGCATTCAGATATTCCCGGTGACTATAGTACAGCGGCGCGGTTAGGCTCCTCGGTAGGGCATACGGGCGACTCTGTTAGATATACGTAGGCACGGGCTGGCCAGGCCAGGCGCATTACGGCCTCGGCTACGAAGCAGCTCGCGCGGCATTCACATGCAAACGCAGTAAATAGTCGTGCAAACAGCGCGGCAGGGAAATAATAGCGTCAGCGTAGATGGTAGCAGAAAGGGGCTCGTGCGCGAGCATCAGTTGTGTCGGGCCCGTACAAGAAACGCATTCCAGCATAAAGCACGCTATAGGTCCAGCAGATAATTATCTGTGTCCAGTAGAAAGAGAGAGAGAGAGAGGCTGGGGGGACCGGTATCGGGACTCCCCCGGAACCTCGGGCCCACGGACGCACGCGGAACGCTGGTAAATCCTGGAGCTCGTAAATGCATAAATAAGCCCGGCTAAGCGCGTGACACCGGTTGATCTGTCTTCGCGATTCTCGTCCTCCTTCGTGGCCAGTTAATCGTCCTTCGATTCTTTTCCACGAGAGAGGCTCTTGCGGGCCTGGCACGGGCCCCAGAGAGAGAGCCAGACGGCCTGCTGAGCGACGAAACGTTTCGAGGATCTCTGAATGCGCATACAGCTTTCATATGCAATCGCGACAGGGCTAACCATTCAGGATCCTGCCGGCTACATCGACGCCCTACCTACGCGTCGAATTTTATCATCCCGGGGATCAAGGGCCCGGGCCCTTTACCGGCCCGACGTCGCGAGACCCATTACACCCCTCTTTCCAGCGGTTAGGCGCCTGCCAGTATGTGGATCGCAAGCTGTGGAAAAGATTGCTGGTGGTGTTGGTCCTTCTTAATTCCAGACAAGTCATCCTAATCATATAGTATCAGTTTTATTAAAAATATAATCAAACGATAGAGCCAAACTTAGATACCAAACTTATCCTGGGTATTGAATTTATTGATGCCATACTACTTATCCTCATTTTTACTGAACCTCAGTTATCCAGGATTACAGAAACGTCAGAGAAGCAACATTGTAAGAACGGTGAAGGTCCAGATAAGTGTCCCAATAGTCATGTGCGGGGGTGACGTCGCTGGGCGACCGGTAGTAATTCATGTTAACGAGGCCGGTATCCCGAGCGGAAGAGAGGAAGCGTAACCAAGGGTATATCTCCGCCTTGTTCTCGTCGACTCGACGCTGGTCTTCTCGTTACCGGGAGTTTCTGTTCCTCTTTAGGCATCCTCGTTCCACGGTGGTGTCTCGTTGTCGCAGCCGACGTCCGAGATACGCGAGGGACGCGTTAGGCATCGCCATAGCCTGGGTCGTCGTCGTCTTCGTTGTCCAACCTGTGTATCAGGGGCCAGTCCAGGTCTGACGAGGCTGAGAGACTCGATCGTGCTGCGATTTGCCAGCCTGAAATCTCCTCCCAGCTGGTTTCGAGTAACTACTGTGGGACCCTGAAGACCTTCGCGATCCTTGTGCCAGGTGGAAAAACTTGGAGATCTTCGTGGTCGTCTCTTTTCATTGAGAGGCTAGTTGGACTCTGAGTCTAGTATGCAGTTCCTCTTCATCGAGCCTAGGAAGTGCTTTGCTTTCATGAAGAGGAGTTTTGGGACCTGATCTTTCGATTCACTCAGATCTTCGTGAAGTGTGGAATGGTTACAAAAGGTTGAGGATCTTGGTGGCTGTCCTCTTTTTGTAGGATCCCATCAGAGTTCGAATGTAATCTAGGCTATCGGAGTGTGAAGTCGTACATCAGCAGGTGCTTTGATGGCTTTACGGATTTGCTGTTAGGGACATCTTGCTTATGCCTCCAGATGCTGGAGGGATGAAAGAATTGTCCAGCTTCGTTTTATTCAGGCTCTATCAGTTAGGGTATGGGGTGCATGGCTTTTACAGCACTGCTGTTTATATACGATCAGTGGTGTGCGAATTTTATGCATTTATGGCACCTTTGGGACTTCACAATTCACATAGGTTGTTCGCTACAACTGAGCTACCACTGATGAATCCTTAGATCCCTCCAGGTCACCCAAAGACGTGTTCAGACCTGCTTGTCCAAAGGTCAAGGGTCGATATTCTCACGAACCATCACAGCTCTGAACATGGTCTGGACGCACTTTCGATCACTTTCGATGCAGTCAGGAGAAACTGACATAGCTCGAAGCTTAGCTGACACCGTGCGCTGTGGTGAGCGGAATGCGCGCCGTCACCGCACTCGCTCCGAATCTATTCCATTGCCGGCGGGTACAATAAATTCGACGGGAACGACGACGGTCTCGGAGGCCGGTCCCTGGATGAACTTCCGACGTGTCGACGGGCCCGATACTCGCACGGATTGCCGGGAATCGGAGAGGAGAAGGCAGCAGCGAAGGAGGCCCCGTTCGGGTGGTCCCTCTGCCGATCCTCCAGGCTCTTCACCGACACAGACAGTCGGAGCCGTGTGCCCCCGATGCCGTTCTATCTACCTGTATGCTGTTCTATACACAGGTACGCAGTATCTCGCTCTCTCGATCCACGGCTCTTTTCATTCCCCACTTCCCCTCCCCTCTTCTGCTCGTTCTGTTCCTCTTCGTCTTCCTCTTTCTCTCCTGGTTCCTCCCTCGCGCGCGAGCGGCGAGACACACGGACCCTCCTATCTCGTCCCGTCTCCTTCTGTCTCCCGCCCCGAAAGACTCGCAGCTCACTTAATGTCAAAAACATTGCGATTTTATCACCCCTTTCAATTAACTTAACAATATGCCAGATACACAACAAGAGATAGCCAATAGTTCCGCAGTGGAAACGGGTCCCGAGGCGGACCGGACCGGCCCGATCGCGGGTCAACCGACCGGCGAAGTTTCGTCCCTGTGCGCACCTACAGTGGGTGTACAAAATATTCGTACAGCTTTTAAAAACGAATAATTTCCTCAAAATTCTACCCAACAGCTTGATTTTTTTTTTGATATGTTGGAAAGATCAGTTTACTAGCTAATGTGTAAATAACCTTTTTAAGAATTGTTGTTGGTCACAATTGCGAAGGGGAAAGCGAAGGTCACGATTTTTCAATTTTTCTAAATCTAAGTCAGTTATAGACATGTACAAAGTTTCATCGAAATCGAATCAAGGTTGTTATTGTTATAAAATATAATTGATTGAAAATAGAACCTGCGATTTCAATGAATCGCAAACACTAAATTCAAAGATTTTTATGTCTTACAATGCTCATAGCTTTTTTATGTGATTAGATTTACAAAATATATGTTTCAAACTTTCATTGGTGAAGGTGTACTGTAGAGTACGGGGTACAGGGAACCGGGTACGCGAGGATAGCCGACGGGTGACGACGAGCTGCCATTGAAACCAGTCCACTTTTCGGCAACCGTAATGCCGATCGCAATGTCACGGCTATTGTGCAAGCGCTCCTGCGGTTTGCCCAGTGGACCCCTTGCATTCCTGAATCCGGGAATTCGGCGAATCTTCAAGCACACTGCATCAGCTAGGGAAAGACGAGATTAAAAAAGATTTTGGTAATTGTTAGGAAGAGATTCGAAAGAGGGTCACCAGTCTATGCTGGCCCGGGGTAGCAACGCAGCAGCAAATTGACGGAGGGAACGAATCGAGAGACGACAATGACGGTGCTATCTCCCGGGACACGGGAGAGGCGTTTCGGTTTCCACGGGGGGTAAAACGCGTTATAACGCGGTTATGCCACGACCTCCATTACGCCATCGCTCAATCGGGCCTCATGCGTTCCCACATTAGGCGCGAACCTCGGTAACTTCATTTCTGTACGCATAGAAAATAGTTGGGAGTACAGTAAAAATTTAGAGGGGCAGGTTCATGGTCAGATTAATAGATCAAATCGATCCTCTACATCAACAGTATCTATGGTTTTGCAACCACAGTACAACTTCAGAGAGTCTGTGGTCTCAATCAAATCGGAGCCGCCATTATGCGATCATATGGACCGTAAAGCAATATATTTGATGTGTATCAGGAAGCTAGTTCTCTTAGGAATCGATCCGGACTGCCATGCGCTATCAGAGTCCTATGTAAAAGGACGCGTCCCATCGATCAGCGCAAGCCTAACGCCGCGAGGGTACGCAGTATTATTGAGGAGCTGATAACGGTGATACCCTCGGAGACGCAGGACATCGCGAAGAGCGAGGTCCGGTATCGTCGATGTAAAAGTCTTCACTTCTAGATAGAGGATACTCGTATACCTTTGAAATACAACATCTCCACATGACATCCTCGTTAGATGACGATCGTGGATATCCTCTTGGACGCAGGATATCACGAAGAACAGGGTCCGGTGTCGTCGATGTAAAAGTCCTTAATTCTAGATGGAGGATATTCGGATAGTTTTGAAATGCAACATCTCCACATGATATCCTCATTAGATGACGATAAACGTGGATATCTTTTTGGACGCAACACATCACGAAGTACAAGGTCAAACGCTGTGGATGTGAAAATCTTTAATTCTAGATAGAGGATGCCAGCATAATTTCGAAACTCAACATTTCTATTTGATATTCTTCTCGTTAGATGACTGTGGATATCCTATGGACACAGGATATCACGAAGAACAAGGTCGGTGTCGTCGACGTAAAAGTCCTTAATTCTAGATGGAGGATATTCGGATAGTTTTGAAATGCAACATCTCCACATGACATCCTCGTTAGATGATGATAACCGTGGATATCCTTTTGGACGCAGGACATCACGAAGTAAGAGGTACAACATGGTTGATGTAAAGGTCTGCGACTCTCGGTAGAGGATGTTAACGTAACTTCGCAACGGATGCTCGCGTAACGTCGAAACGCTGCGCACCGTCGCGTCTCGGTCTCGAAGATGCCGGGAATAATCTGCGGATCGTTTCAAGGACGTTCGCCGTCCAGCGACCTATCCACCGTTGCGGGCTTGAAATTCCTTCGAGTCACCTCGAGCGCTCGTGGTCAAGTAATTTGCCATCTTCTTTGACTCTCTTGGTCTGTGCCCCTTTCTCGTTCGCGGGTGTGTGTACGTCCGCGAGTTGCGGGCCAAAGTAGCGCACATAATCGACGATTCCGAACGATAGAAACGAGCGGAAAATAAACCGCTCTCTCCCCGACCGGCCAATCGGCGTACTCTGAAGAGTTTCTTCTTTAGCTTGATGATCGGGGGACCCGGCTGCGCCGCGCCGGATAGAACTGGTAACTGGCCGCGATTTATCGAAACGACAGTCGGAAACGAGACGATCGTCCCACCGGTACCAACAAACCGATCGGCCGATTATCGTTGCCCCGCGATTACGGTGCTCGCGCGGGTTTCTCGTCCGACGGGAATCGCGATACATCAGATAAATTAGCCTCGTTTCGCGGCCGTTTCCGCGATACGATTTTCCACGGCTTTTCATTAACCTGACGCCGAAACATAACGGTCCGCCGATCCGAGATTCCAACGCGGCCGATCGATAAATGGTCGAAACGAGAGCAAAACCGCACGACCAGTTTTAGTTTTTAAACGCCTTTTGGGGCCGCGACCTCGAGTAACCTTCCGCTGCTCCCGGAAATGCGTCCTCAGTCCTATTAGTGTCCGATTAGGCGTGATTCCCTTTTTATCCAAACTTTTATTGAAAATCTGAAGATGTTTTTGGTGGAAATAGTGTTAACACAAGGTTTGCGAATCACCTAGAATAACGAGAAGTCTTATCACGAAGAGGACCATGAGGAGGACCAAGTGTCTGAGGGTTCGAAGGGCAGGGGCTAGACGCGATGATTTAAGGCTGGCTTCTATCGGTTCCGCGGCATTGCGGAGATGCTTGAGCCGCAATGGCGATAGATTGGCAATAACAGGGATCGCGTGCAGGCATCCTCGGCGAGCCAAGAGGCCTCGCGTCCTCTCTTCCTTTCCGGCCAGGAATACCCAGTCGAGAGGACGAAAAAAGGCTGGCCGGGGAGAGGAAGGGAGGAGGAGGAGAGAGGGACAGAGAAAATACGAGCGAAAGAGGATGGGTGACGGTGGATAAGCCTGGAGTCGCGCATCGCTTACGCACGCGCGTGTATATGCAAACGCGCCACATGGGGCGACGAGACAGCCGACAGAGTACACGGCCACGAGGAAGAAAAAGAACATAACCCCGTGTGTGTGCGAGGGAGAGAGCCGGCCAGAGCAGAGGGAGGTAGGGGAGGGAAGACAGAAGAAGGACGAACGAGCCCGTGGTAGAAGCTGGAAGAAGCCGAAGCGAGGGAACAAGGGTGTAGGTACTTCTGATTCTAATTACCTCGAGTTACGAGCGGACAATCGGCTGATCCACCGTGGTCCGTGGGGGTTTCCTTACCCAGGACGCCGCGCGCCGATCCACCGTACCTCGACGCTGCTCCCCGTCGTTTATAGGACACCGTTCACCTCCGTAATGGCGCGCCGATGCGCCACGGCTCTCCATACGGACGCTAGGTGAGCCAGGTGAGGGCTTGGATATCAGCTATGGAATAGTTGCAAAAGTGACTGGGTTCCAAAGTGATTCTAGCGACCAGCTAGTCTAGTGATTAGGTTCCAGAGTGAGCCTTTTTGACTAGAGCTTAGTCTTCTATCCATAAACTTCAATCAGAAAAGCAGAAAAAAGTAGACAGTTGCAAAAGTTGGAAAAATACACAGATTGTATCCACGAGAAGAACTCAGGGAACGTCGCCAACGCGTTAAGGCACTGAAGGATAGCTACCATGAGTGTCTAGCATCAGTTCTGACTCTGGAAGATTTCGGACATCAGCTGTGACCTTCTGGGATCATTCTCCCAGCAGTTCTGCAGCTTCATCGGGGAAGGATGCACAGTCTCGCAGCGCAAGATAGCAGTTATAGCAGTTAGTTAGGTTGGTGCGCCTTTTGGAGAAGTGCCCGAATACCTGGGTACGCGTTCCTGCGCGCGAATCTCCGTCACGCTCGGCCCCCGAGTAACCGGGCACGCACGCGACTACTCGCCAGTTGCTGTCTCCGTTACGAGATCCAGGAAATGCGTGCCGACTTAATGAACAGAGGGAACAGTAGTTCTACAAAGGCCTAGGCGAAGGAAGCGCGGAACAAAAGTCACGCTCGTCTTCCCACGGGACGGAATGTGGAGAACGCGCGCCACAGTCGCCTGGACGCGTCAACGGTTCTCCGCGCGGCAGCCGACTTGCGATGTGCGCATCTGTGTGCACTTCTTCGTGGTCCTTCTTCATGAAGCTCTGCTTTCTTTTGCAGTCTTTGCTCCCTTCCAGTCTTTGCCATCTTCGTGGTCTTTTTTCATGAAGCTCTGCTTTCTATTGCAGTCTTTGCTCCCTTCCAGTCTTTGCCATCTTCCTAGAATCTTTGCTCCCTTTCTGTGATCTTTTGCTACCTTCCTCTGATCTTCGGTCTCTCTGGGCACCGGGGTGCCATAGGGAAGACGTCACGAGGGCCGCGTAAGGGCGACGTTAGAGGGGGAGCGGGACTGTGTCGGATCGAGTACCTGCCTCTCGATTTACCGGGACTGCGCACGTGGTGTATCCGAGGAACGCGGCGGGTGGCTGGCCGAAAGACGAAGGAGAGGGACGAAAGGGCCGAGAGAGGGCCGGGCGAAACGAGAAGGTATATGAAATAGTAACTGTCAGCGTGTAGGCCAAAGTTGATGGCACATTGTCGTATTAAGCCGGGGGTAATTTGTCTGGCCTTCTTTCAACCACCCACACCCAGGGGAACGAGAGGCGGCCGTTCGACGACCTCTGCTGGCCTTCGATTCGACAACGCCACGCCGTTGAGGCACGGCGGCGTGTACCGTGTGCCACGCGGCCCCATCAGAGAGGCCCATCGGTCTCGACGACGGGACCACGTCCACTTCGATGGAAAACTAAAAAACAAACCCGGCGAATGAGAAGATTCCACCGGGAACGACGCGCGCAACGGGTTAGACCTTTATTGCTGGACCGGGGCCATATAATCGAGCCGCCACGGTGACGGGGAGTCGATAACGCGTTGTGTAAATTCACGAGGAAGCGCCTTCATGTCCGACGCTATCTCTCGATGGTGAGTGCGCTCGCGGAAATGAGTCTGCCTCGGGCTGATCCTCTCGACAGAATTCTCCAGCACTGCAGGAAGAAAGCTAAGATTGCAGAAAGCAAAGACTGTAGAAGAGGAGCAAAGATTGCAGGACCGAAGCTAGGACTGCAGAAGAAGTGCAAAGATTGTAGGTAAGCTAAGATAGCAGAAAGATAGCAAAGATAGCAGAAAGATAGCAAAGATAGCAGGAAAGGAGCAAAGACAGCATCAAGAAGGCAAAGACTGCAGGACCACAGCTAAGATCGAACGCTCCCCGCAACCTAGCCCTCCTGCAAAAGGTGACACCGCGACCATGAATGAACCTGGACGCCCTTTAACTGCTCAACGTCCAGGACCGGTGCAAACGGGACCTTTCGGTTCCCCAAGAGTTGAATCCCCGAATCATTAACAGCAATTAAAACATTGATCAACTGTGGTGAGGTCCCAGCGTGGAGGAGGTGCGCTCCAGCCAGGTTCTGAAAAGGGTTCGGAGGAGCCTGGAGGGTGAGCGGACCCAGGAGGAAAGGGAGGACCTCATGCGGCGAGAGCATATTACTTCGCAGGAGGCTGCGTAGGCCCACCTCCTCTTCATCCAATCCTCTTTTCTTCGGTCTTTCCCTGCTTCTCTCTCGTTCTTCGTGGAGTCTTTGTGGATGCTCCCCTCGGAGCGGCAGGGTTTCTCAACCGATCCTCTCTGTCTCTCTCCCAGTATTCCACGGATCTCCACGGAATTAGCTTATCGAGAAGTTACGTCCGAGATGCCTCGCTGGAATGAATAACGCGATGGTGTGGGCCGAGTCTGATTTTCTTTCCGCAGACTCTTCAACACCTACAGCCGTTCCACATCAAGCCCACGATCCTGCCGTTCGTATCCTTTACAGCTGGGGAATCGATCAGCTCCTTCCACCGTCTGTTAAATCGTTTTTAGAAGGTTTAATCATCTGATCATTGAGACCTCATCCTAGATCTCGTTCTTCGGTGACATCTTGCTGCAGACGTTGGACACAGAGTGAGATCTAGGATCTGGAAGTTCTTAGCGACTATTAGCGCCAGCTTATCAGTCTCTAGAGCTAACCAGACTTGCTGTCCTTGGAGTAAAAATTGCTCTTCAGGGTTGGCTAAAACGATGGTGTCACCGACACCAGGACTGACAAGGCAGTGAAACTGTAAAAGAATCCTTTCCAAGGCCTCCGGCATTGAAACAGTTAGGTCCCAAGGCGGTGCATGATCGTCAACGCACCGGGAGGATCACGATCGTCCTTAAGCGGTATCCGGTCGTACGTGGAACGGTGGTGGAAAGGTGTCGGTGCTTGCGGTTCGCTTATTTCGGTGCAAAGAAGAAGAATCGCGGCCCTCGCAGGCCGTTTAAGGCATCGGCGTATCGCGTCCCGATGTAAGAGCGGCTGGCCGGGTATCGAAGATCTCTATCGGATGAGAGATCGAGAGGCGGGCAGCAACTCGTGCGGCTGTCCGCATCCGGGTGTCGCGGAATAGCAGCTATCTCGCGTTCCGTGTTCCCATAGAACGAACGAACGAATGTACATCCGAGGTATACACACAGTCGAACAGAGAGAATGAGAAGGAAGAAAGAGACTCTGCGCACGTTCTCTCGTTGCTGGAGGTTTGCTCGCGGCACGCAGCCTAGGTTTGGCGCTTCTCGTTCAGGCGGTGGCTTCTTGGCGGAATAGGGAGAGAAGATGAAGAGGAGGAAGAAGGAGAGGTCGCAATTCCGGAATGGGAGAAGGCTAGAGACTCTGGCCGCGTACGAATGCATAATACGGTACCTGGAGAACGACCCCCCTGTCAGCAATCGACGCGTAAACGCCGCTAAACAATCCCGGTAAGTGGCGTGGCTCGCCGCGAGAACACCTCTCCTATAGCTCGTAATAAGCTGTACGAGGCTCGTGCACGTAACGCTGCGGACGATGCGATGCTGAGGATCCTGAAGACGCGAGAGAGAGAGAGAGAGACAGAGAAAGTGTGTCCGAGAGCGAGGGGGCGGAGGTGTGTATGTGCCGGTTGAATCGGCGCCGAGGGGATCGGACAGGAAGCGTAGAGCCGAACCGACGCGACGAGAGAAACTCCGGAGAGAGAAGATCCAGTAAGAGAGGAACAGAGATCGAGAGACCGCCGCGCCACGCCGCGCCGCCGAGATGCAAGGGAGGTGTCGGCGATCGTGTTGTCATTTCTCAACTGGTCTCACCCCCTCGATGAGCCTTTCTCTTTCTCTTTCCACAGGCACGAGATGCTGCTCGCCAAAGGTATAACTCTCTGCCGCCGTGAGGCCTGCCGTGTCTCGAGCCGTCAGGCTATTTATTTAATATTGTCGCGAGTCACAACGGACTCATCCTTTCAAGACGATCCGAGGACTCGCCGATAGTCGGCCGCCGCAGAGATCGATGACGAGCGGTCCCGTTGCGAGGACCAGCTCCTAGATCCTCGCACTCGAGAAACGGCTCTCTGGTGATCGATCCCTTGATCTCCGGAGCCGTTGACAGGACCGGGATTAAGATCGGGCTGATAGCTCGGGAAATTGAAGATGGGACTTTTCTTCGGATGGACGTTACTCGATTAGTTAGCTACCTTTGAGGAGTAGCAATTTCTGGAACAGTTCTGACGTCGGATTGCTACGCTGTTTTGGCGTACTAATTTCAGGACTCAACAGTACGGGCAGGGTTAAGAGTAGCTCAACAGCG
This sequence comes from Lasioglossum marginatum, assembly GCA_028455795.1. Lineage (NCBI taxonomy): Eukaryota > Metazoa > Arthropoda > Insecta > Hymenoptera > Halictidae > Lasioglossum > Lasioglossum marginatum. The sequence continues at coordinate 7,525,856 of CM052268.1, forward strand.
AACGTCTCCTAAAGTAAATATAGCGTTGCTTCAGCATCTTCGGCGTCCTCAAGCGTTGCCCCATCATCAAAGTCGAAGCACCAAGGTCCACCAGAGAGACGAAGAGAGCGCATTCTGTGATCCCCGCGAGAGTACCGGTTCCCGACTCGCGTCTCCTCTCGGGGAAGGCAAGCTCGCATTGGCTTAAAAGAATTTAAATTGGTATCTGTCGGACAAAGAGTCGGGAATTACTGTAAAATTCGTCGATCCTCGCCCACGCGCGTTTATTACCGGAATCTCGGTTTTTTTCTGCACACGTCCCACCACCACCTACGAGAAGAGAGCGAGCGGGAGAGAGAGAGAGAGAGAAAGAGAGAGAGTTCCTCTCACCGATCCTTGGCTGGTCGCGGGGTTAGCGGTTTAGGTTAAGTTCGTGAGGGACGCGAGCCCTCTTATTTACTTTACCGGCCCGCGGAGATCGTATAGACTCGATAAAGCATGCCCGCGACTCCGAAAGGATGCCTTCCTCTTCCTCTCATCTTCGTTCCTCTCCTCGAATCCCTTCTGACCCTCTCTCTTTCTTTTGATCCTCGCTCCTTTCCAATTGGCGAAAGTAAATTAACGCGAATTCGAGGTATTCGATTCCCTTGTCCGGTCTTCCTACCCTTCGTCTCTTTACCCTTTCTCTTCCACCGATATTCACGACCAGGCCCCCTCCTCTCGTTCCCCTCCTTCGCTCTTTCTGTTTCTCTTTCTCTTCCACTCTCTTCGGGGGCCGGAACGAACGATTCCGCGATCAATCGCGTGTACATAAAGCGGATTGCATTCCGCGTCCGGCCTCGTACGCGTTTATTTGGCCGGGGCCCTGTTCCGCGGACTCGCGTTTCACTGTGCTCTCTTCAGCCCCACCCTCCCCAGCTCTTCTCCAGCTGGAATTCGACTTCGCCAGAATCCCGAAGTCGGTACTCCCTCCCCGTAAACCTGTCGTTCGTCTTCAAGGTCCCAATGCAGCCGGGAAGCACACCCTTCTTCGTTCTCGCGAGCAGTCCTCGATTTCGGACGGTTCTCCGCCGTATCTGATTATTTAGCCGGATGGCCGATCTTGATTAGTGCCGGCTAAATGCCGCGGAAGAATGAAACATTGTTCGCCGACAGGGGTGCAAGCGTGATCGCTACCTTCCGATACACACATACACACGCATACCGTCAACCGTGATCGTTAGTTTTACGGTCGCCTTTACTCCCACACGCGACTAGCGTTCTTTTGTTCCGACTTTACACACCCTCCCCGATTCATGCGTACCCTTTAAATTCTACCAGAACCTCCTTCTTTTTTCCTCTCCGCCGAGCATCGGGGAAACGCATCCTTCCGCGTTCTGATCCTTTCGAGATTCCACAGGAAACGCCAGATAAACTTGTTAGACCTCTAGCCCCGGCGACTCCGATGGGAAACGATTGCCTCTGAGAGCAGAGTCCCAAATAGAGGATACCTCAGCTTGAGGTCTGTTCCTGATAGTCCGCGAGAAGTCTAAATTGATGAATCTAGGATTTGAACTTAGAGGATAGGGGTTGAGTTTGATGTCTACTTCGTCAGCTGAACCCTCTACTGATCAACCCTTCAGGAATGATGTTACAGTAGGCTCTAATCTTCCATGGATCAAGATTAATCCTCTAACCATGTCCATCATTAGAAGCAAAGCACAGCGCCAAAGATGATGAACTATGAACTATGAACTTATGATAGTCTGATAAAAAGCAGGCACAGCTAGCCAAGGAAGTGTACGATCTTAAACCTTGCCAACAGCTTCCCAATGAACCCAGACAAGCATCACGAAGTATTGCGGAGGGGAGGTTGGAGATGTGATTTGTTGGGAAACCGCCGGACGTGTCGCGGGCGATTGGTGCGGTAGCCTGGCCGTCGAAAACAAGTAAGCCGCGCGTGGACTGGTTTGGTACGAGTCCAAGTTCGAACGCTTTCGTGACGGACGTTCAGCGAAATCGAAATTCCCCGTCGCTGAGGCACGAAAGGGCCCGGCGAGGCGCGGCACCGATACAGGTCGGTCGAAGCGTAGCAAATCGGATGGAAGTTTCGGCGATCCTGCGGGCGCGTTGGTCCGGCAAAACGGCGCGGATGCGTGCTTAAGGACAGAGCATGAACGGTTGCAACCCGACACCTGATAAATTCGATATCAACGGGCCGCCCGCGCCTGGGCCCGGTCCCGGGGCCCCGAACGAGCCCGCATTTAGATCGGGGCCCCCTTACCTTCGCCCTGTCTCTTTCCTTTCGTTTCGCCTCCGCGATCTCTCGCCTTTGTCCACCTTCTTTTCCATCGAATCCGACCTCTCTCGTTCCTTCTCCGGCTTCTCTCCTACCTGGGCCCACTCACTCTCTCTTTCTTTTTCTCTCTTCGTCGAGGCCCGACGAAACAGAAAAAGAAGGAAGCAATCGATCGGTAGAAGAGGCAAAGTCCTGGACGATCGGTCTTGCCGTCTTTATCCGACGTTGCAAGCGGTTCCCCTTTTTTGCCGGCCGCGAGACCTGCGTTTGGCTGAAATTTCACCGCTGCCGCGAAATTTCTCCGCCTCTCCTCCACCAGACACAAGGGATAAGACAACCGGGGAACTAGCGCGCGAGCGAGAACGCACGAGGAAATGCAACCGACCAAGATGATTGACACCCGAACGCACCGGTTAAGAACGAAGTCTCCTTTTTGTAGTCTGGTCCACATTTTCGGACCCCTCTGGACTCAGTACTCCTCCTCGGTCAAGTCTTCAAGACCTGGACCTAGACGGAGGTCTTGTACAGCATCTGGGTTCAAGCTTCCAAAATAGTCGATCAATTGCTCTGTTCCTGTATGAAGGGCTCGAATCTGTAGTGAGGATGAACGAACGGAATTATACGTCTCGAGCAGAGTTTGCGTCGGGTAGAAGGTCGAAGAACTAGCTAGACGTTGATTAGGTGGAGCTCGAGGCATGGTTTCTTTGGTTAGGCTGGTCTCCTGTTGGCTCTCCTACCAGCTGGACTGGATTCCCTCTTGTCCCGTACTCCCTCAGCCCTAGCCTATATTCCCTCTCTCGAACCAAGGGCTCTTTTACCCGTGGCTCGCCGTCAGTCTCGGCGAGTCGCTTCTGTTTTCAAACTCGAAGCACGCGATCCTCGTTCGCATGTGTAACCGGCACGACCACCGTAGCGTCGTCGTGGTCGTTCGTTCCTTTCCTTTCCTTTCGTTCCTCCGTTCATTCGTTCCACGACAAAAGCGTGTTTCGTCCGACACACACGGCCATTAGGCTGTTGTACGCACTACACCGCCACCAATACAGTCGTCGAATACATCCTCTTCTCCCATTCGCCCAGCCAGGGACCAATTTCACCCGGCCGAATTATTTCCGCAGCTGTGTATTCACCGAACTTGATGCCATGATGTTTCGACCTCGAGCGGGGTGTGTCGGCTGATGGCGGAATCATTAGGAAACTGCCCGCAGCCTGCCAGTACCATCCTCTCGGTCCCTCGATTCGCATTTGTCGATCAACCTCGTGCTTTGAAAGTTAATACCTCGCGTGAAACGAGAGCATCGGCATCCCAGAATCTGGACCTCCTAAATGGGATCACTTTGCCGAGGTGTTAGGCTCTATACCCTAAACTAGTCCTCGAGTCTTTTCAATTTTTAGGGGGACAACTTTGGTAATCGCTGCGTATAGTAATTGTTTCGAGTCGGCGATGGGATAGCTTAAACTGTGGACCTCCTCAGCACATCAGTTTGCTCCATACCCTAAACTGATTGTGGGACCTTAACAATTTTTACTGAGACACCTTTGGTAATCGCTGCATATGGTAATTGTTTCAGTTCAGTGATGGGGGTTCCTAGGACTGTGGACCTCCTCAGCACATCAGTTTGCTCCATACCCTAAACTGATTGTGGGACCTTAACAATTTTTACCGAGACATCTTTGATAATCGCTGCATATGGTAATTGTTCCTGTTCAGTGATGAAGATCCCCTGGACTGCGGATCTCCAGAGCAAATCAGTTTGCTCCATACCCTAAACTGATTGTGGGATCTTCTTAATTTTTAACGAGACCTTTGGTAATTGTTTCTATTCAATGAGAGGTGCTTTAAACTGTGGGCCTATGCCCTAAACTCTGGACCTATACGCTAAACTGATGGTACAACCTCTTCAATGGGGAAATCTTTTCTCACTTCTCAGATTTATCAAATCAAGACACAAGATAAATTCATTGAGTACAGATGGAACCTGGTGGAGGTTGTTCTCGCAGACCCCAGTATCCAAGGTGTTTAATGGATGACAGATCTGATGGGACCCTTAACGTCGCGGGAAATTAGAATTTCGGTTATCTGCGACCGGTCGAATGATTTCGGTGGGACGATAAATCACCAGCACCGGCCTAGGACCCGCGATTGCGTTACCGATCGGGTCCCTCGTTGCTCCGGACGTTAATAGCAACCCGTAGAGTCCGGTCGTGATTAACGATCCCGGCGCGCATTGCTTCTAGTCACCGTGACGATTTACATATTGCCGAGCGTGTCTTAATTCCTGCAGCGCCGAGACGAAAATTCAATTGAGTATTCGAGAGATCCGATAAGTGCAGTAAAACCTCTCTTATGCGACGCAATTAATGCTGAGCCTCCACTATACGAACTATTATATATTCAGCATTGTTGATGATAACCCTCGAAGTTGTAAAATCTACTAAGCTCAATAACTCGAAAAGTAACAAACCTAGGAAAAAATGAATACAATGAAAATTACTTGGATTTTCACAAGGAATAATATGGCGGAGGTGAAATTCAAGTAAAATCGTAGATGGCGCCACAATAGTGAGTAAAACTCGATTAAATTATTGTAAGAGGAGATGCGAGGCTGAGAATTGTGAACAATTCTGTATCCGGCGCGTGGAGCAAAGCGTTTCGTAAGATCTTTTTATGATCCGGCAAACCCGGAATTAGAAATTTAGTCGGCCTTCATCCTCGACAGAAATGAAGCGATTCGTATGCGACTCGGGGACGCGGTGCGCACGAGGATGTACAGAGTACCGCGGTATCCCTTTTACGACTGGCAAACGACAAGAGAAAGAGAAAGAGGAAGAAAGACGGTCACGGAACATAACATGAAATCTCCGGTCCTCCTGTTTCGGACAGGACCAACGAAAAAGATCGCGCGCGGGCGGAAGTTCCCAGCGAGTCGTTATTACCGGACGTGGCTCTTTTCTCTTTCGTATCCGTCCTATCTCCGGCCTGTGTTTCTCTGCTACCCGCCGCTGATACGTGCGTACCCGTACTACCCGCGCGCCGTATGGAAACACGCCGAAACGGCCACAGAGCCCCACGGAATTTTAATACCGCCGTGGACGACTTACACGAGCGGTCGCCGTGTAATCGAGGCGCGCGATTCTGGAATTCAAAGCGGACTCCGAGCGGCGCGGCTCGCTCAAAGAGACTCCTCCAAATTCTGTATCACGCGGCCCTCCTCTCTGAAACTGCCCGCGCCAGTAGGACATTTCGAATCTTCCTCTACATTCCTCTCCGTTAGCACTTTCTCCAAATTCTCGCTCCGTAACGAAATTCCTCTCGGAAACGTTTCATTAGGATCTCTGCCAAGGGATCCTAACTGCAGGACCGATATTTTTGGTCCCCTCCAATTTTTTGAACTACAGTTGGATTTTTTCAACGATGCTCAAAAATGAACTTGCACCAAATTGAACGGAACATGCTATGTAAAATTTTACCCCCACATGTCAACCGGGAGGATAGTTATGAGGAAAAATATAAAAATCAGTTTTTGCAATGATTCTGAAAAAATTGGATACGTGTATGACACCCAGACACACACACCGGAATTAATTCGGATGTTTAAGTAGGAAATCCTGGTTGTAGAAAATCAAAAACCTCAAAAATTCTAGAAAAACACAGACTTTCATATTTATACAGGGTCAGGGTACAGTTATACGGATCGTTGATGAATTTTTCAGATTTTCTTGTGGAGTGCGTCCTGGTAATAAAAAAGATAAAAACACCATATTTTCTATCAGCTGGACTCCGTACGAATATCGATCTGGAAATCTCCGGGAGGAGTTTCTTGAAATGATCGGTTATCGAACGGTGATCCTAGGCGTCTCCTCTGAGGAATGGCAGAGCAAGAAGACCTCTCTCTCTCGTCCGTCTGTTCGGTATCCTCTCCGCTGCTCGGAGGGCCTAGCTTGTCGATAAAACGAGCGGATAGTCGTAAATTCGTTTTTGCTCATCTCCCCCTCCCGATTCCTTCGTTTCGCGCTCCGCGGCGCGATCGGTAATTCGCTCTGTTCGCCCGGTTTCCCGTCTCCCCTCGCCCCTGTTGCCTACCTTTCTCGTGTGCTACGCTTAAACGTACATCGACTTTGCACGCGAGCCCGCTTCGTGGAAGGGAAAAAGGAGAAGGTAGCACAGCAGAAGCAGCATATACACACGTACACATACGGGAGCCAGGGCCTTTGGCCGGATAGATAGAGAGGAGAGGCCGAGCCCGAGAAAAATACTCATGAAATATAAGCTACGACGTCAACGGGAGGGGAGGAACAGCGAAAACTGGTGGGGGAGATACGGATTGGGGTGCGGATAACGAGAGGAAGAGGAAACCGTGCGAGATCCGTGGTTCAACGGGATGGAGCAGGATGGAAGAAGATCGTTAAGGGAAGGAAATTACGCCGGTGCACCGGAGACCATTGGATTCCTATTAGCAATAAAATCGAGCAACAACGCGCGCACTCACCGAGCGGTTCTTCCCGTCGCCGTCGCTCGTATGGATCGGTAACCGACTGCTTCGATTTCTCGCTTAAATGTCCTTCTTTTAAACTAACCATGTTATCCTCTCTTTCTCTCTCTCTCTCTTCATCGCCGCAATGCCGATCCGATAATTCGCAAATCGATATCCTCTTCGCTTCTTCTCTCGTAAACTGGAAGAATGACTCGTCGGGAAAAATCGTGGTCGAGGTTCCAGCTCGAAGGAATTTCGAGATGATGAGAACAGTCGTGCTAAATCCTGGACAAGATTCCACATTCATTTATTCAGTGCTTACTTAATCAATCTCCTATTATAATAGATTTTTTAAGGACGCTTTACAATGTTACACTTCACACATTCGCATCGTTACGAATTCTTGAAACACCAGTTATCGCGTTCAAGATAAACTAAACCTGCAAGTCTTTCTGCATTTATGAAGAAATTGGTTCGGTGAAATGTAAAACAGTAAAAGATTTAAACAATTCGAGAATGTTGAAATCAATTTTTGTGTTATTCCTGCTTCCCACAATCAATGCAAAACATTTTTATTTTGCATAAAGATCCGCAGTCTAGTGATGGCTCTTTGGGAAAGATCGTGAACGAGGTTCCAGCTCGAAGGAATTTCGAGATAATGAGAACAGTCGTGCTAAATCCTGGACAAGATTCCAGATTCATTTATTCAGTACTTACTTAATCAATCTCCTATTATAATAGATTTTTTAAGGACGCTTCACAATGTTACACTTCACACATTCTCATCGTTACGAATTCTTGAAACACCAGTTATCACGTTCAAGATAAACTAAACCGTTTATACATTCTATCTACTCATTCTAGAAGGTTGTATGAATATAATTGAATACTGATGGGTGAGAAGAACAGTCTGCCGAATGAATGAATTAGAGATAAGCTCTTTGTGCTCGCCGTAAAATGAGCCCCACACAGTGCGAAGCTGAAAGAGGAATTTCTGCAGACTACGAGGAAGAAGACAGCCAGGAAAATAAAAGTACTTTTGCAGTGGAATGTTGGATGTCCAGCAGAAACCAGTTGGCTTAAGTCATTTCAATATTTGTTCGATGGCACTAAGCACACTTAGGAATACATATTGATATCACTCGACGTGTAATTGATAAATTGCGGGCGATTAAGCTGGTCGTAGATCAACTCGTTAGCTGCTAATGATGTGTGCTTTGACAGGAATTCCTTCTAAGTACGAAGAAGTATCGATAAAACGAGAGCAAAAGGGCAACAATCTGTTTCGTGGACCCAATTTGTACATTGTGAAATTGAGAAAAGTGTGAGGAGCTCTTCAAGGTACGAAGAAAATAAAAATGTATTGTATGTTCAATATTATCCAATGGTATAATTTCCATTATATTTCTAACAACTTGTAATCATCTTTCAAAAAACTAGCTACATGTGTCTTTGATTTGCAAGCAAAATTTCTTTCACTCCAACCTAGTACCTTGAAGACGAGTAAAAAGCCTAACAATTACGGACCCGACTGATGCAAAGGATTGTCGCAGGTTCTAACTGAATCGCTGCGGCGAGTTGTGCATATCTGTGACGTCATGGGAAGATTCCCGGGGGAGAGACCGGTGTCACCGAGAGTAATTGAATCTGCTTGGCGTTCTGGGAGGGTGCAGATGCAGTGCTAGTCGAAAAGGCAGCGGCGGCGGCACGCGAACGGTGCTCGACTTTATCGTTCTCGGCGGCCGGCGCGATTAAGATCGGCCTGGCGGCAATTTCGAGGCTAATAGCGTAGCCTCTCGAGGAAGTCGGAAAGAGGAGGTCGGTGGTTGAGAGATCTCTGAAGAAAGAGCGAGAGGGATGAAGAAAACAGAAGAGACGCTTCACAGAGAGAGGGAGAGAGAGAGTCAGCTTGGAGCCTCTCGGCTCTCTCGGGAACCATCTCGATGGTATTCAGAAGCCGGGTCGTTCTCTTCGAATGCAGAGGTTAAGAGGGATGGGAACGGAGCATCGAAACCAGAGAGAGAGGAAGAGGTGAGGAGAAGGAGGACGGGGGTGGTTCTTCGGGGGCCGGGTGCAGGACGATCTCTCGTGAAGAGCAGGAAGAACGAGAAGAAACTGGAAGAGAAAAAGAGATGGCCGGGGTGAGGTTGCTGCTTTCTGCGGTTTAAGCCGTGCATACGTAATATCTGATTTTACGTCCGAGAGAGCAGGGCCCCCGCGCGATTGTCCTGGTCGTCGTGCGCGCGTTTCTCTCGGCGAGCGAGCGAGCGAGCGCCCTGAGGCGAGGAGACGAAGGACGAACGACCCAGCAGAAGCCCACGGATAAAGGACCCCAGATAGAGAGAGGCTAAGAAAAAGACATAGAACGAATCGAACCGTGGAGAACGGAACAAGTGGAGAAAAAGAGCAGAGGAGGGAAATCGAGGAAACAAAGAGGAAACTCGTGGAGAGGCAAGAAGGATTCCAGAGGGACTCGACACCTCGGGTTGCGCTTATGATTGGGCTGTTGATTGTGAGGTGTAATCAAGTCCCTGATCAAGTCATCGACGAGACTTTTATTCTTTTCTTCAGCAGGAAGTACCCGGTTGTGCTAACTTCTAGAAGGACTTGGCTGAAAGACTGGATTATGATGATGATTTTGATAGTGAGGATGCGCATCATCAAGAATAATCAGGCCAGATGATCAATTTTTGCCACTGAAGCTAGAAGCAGAAGCTCACACCTTGTCACTGAAGGTAGGATAAGAGCTGAAGAGATCAAGCCTAGCAGGCGCTAACTTATGATGATGATGATCTTGATAATGAGGATCCATAAAGTATCATCGATACACTGCGGAACTTTATGCATTTATGAAGTTATTGGTTGGGCGAAATATAAAACAGTAAAAGATTGGAAAAATTCAGGAATGTTGTAATGTCGCTTGCAATGCAAAACATTTTTATTTAGCATAAAGATCCGCAGTCTAATTATCAAGAATAACCAGGCCAGATGATCAATTTTTAAAACTAGAGGATAATCAGAATTTTCCACTGAGAGTAGAAGATACCTTGCCACCGGAGGCAGGCTAAGAGCTGAAGATCCATCCTCCAGGAGCTTCCTCGTTGTCAACTGAACCGTCGCGGTTATTAACGTGGTCGTTAACAGAGAGCGCTGGAAAAAAGATAGCGCTGTATCTTGGTGAGCCGAAGGAGGACGGGAAGAGAATCGGAGAGATGGGTCCAGGAGCATCAGGGAGAGAAGGTAGAGAAAGAGAAAAGAGAGGAGAGTAACCGAGAGGATCTGGCGGCGGCGGCAACGGCGACGGCGACGGCGCAACCTATTGTCCTCGTGTCCACAGCCTTTTTCAATTCAAATTGAAGCCGCAAAAAAAGCGCAGGGCAAACACACGGTTCGGGCACCGAACGCGAAAGCCGGTCCCTCGTTCGATACAGAACGAAAGGAAAGGAAAGGGACGACGACCACTCTTCTTCCTTCGGTCAGGCTTCTTCTCGTTCTCTCGTCTACGTCGTACGGGGGCTGATTCTATCGGACCGTAAATATCACCATCACAGAGGCAGCTAACGGGCCAGCCTCCTTCTTGGATCGTTGGCACACACACACACATACATGTACACACAGGATCGAACCATTCCTATACACAATCCCACCAGTCCGGAATATATACGAGAGCATCGGGCTGGCAGAAGAGTACTAGAAACGACCAAACGAAAAAATCCTTTTCTTCTTCTCGGTTCTCCCCGTTCCACCAGTTTCCGTGGCCGGCCGGAGGAACTGCTTCGTTTGACAGTCAAAGAATATAGGGAACTCTGGACCCACTCGGCGGACCCGAAATCGGCGGCTTCGATCAGATCCACTCCTCTCTCTCTCTCTCTCTGTCTTATTCGCGAGTTACGGAAGAAATACGCGGAATTCATCGCGGACCAGGCTGCTACAACGCGCATGTATTTTTGCCAGTTCGTCCCGTGAGAATCGACAAGATCCCCGATAATTCTCGAGGCCCTCGTTTGTATGTACCCGGGGCTTCTTCTCTTTTGCCCGGGAGGGGATTGTTTAAATACGCGGACGACGGAAAGCCACCACGCGGACTGCGGCTGCCATTTCCACCGTAACAGCCACCCGCCAGTCACGATTCTTTATGGGACACCTTTTCCCTAAGATCGAACCGTCGGCGTCGCGTCGTGCCGATTTACATAACGAGTTCGCGGCCGGGATACCGCGCCGCAGATTAATGACCGTAATAATTATAATATGACGCGATCAATTCCGTCGAGGTGTGTACGCGCACCGGAAGTCTGTCTCCGTGACCTGTAAGTCGCGCGACTCTATTGCCGATCGTAAATCCCCACGTGGGAGACCGAACGCGACCGATTTATCGTCGCGGTCAAACCTTTCTTCTGAGATATACTAACCTGCTGTTCCGTTTGCTTTCAGGTAAGGGACCGATTTCTGCCGATCTTGCGGGATCTAACGATCCAAAGACGTTAGAACCTGAGTTTGCTGGTCGAACAAGACGCCATATGCATCGAGGCAAGTGATGATCATTTAACATTGAACCTACCAGAGCCGGTCACCCATTTATTTCACAATTATCGAATAATAGTGGAGACTCTAGTACTCTAAAAGAATCTAGAATCCTTAAGAACCACAGACGCCACCTCTGAAGGCTGCAAAAGATCTCCAACAGCTCCCTAGAACTGGGGTTGATTAACTGGGGCATTAGCTAGCCAAGTTCGCAAATGAGCGAGCATGAAGGGGCATGACACTTTACAAAACCGCCAATGATCGGTGCCGCGGAGTTACGGGGGTCGGGTCTTCTGAAAGAATTATGGGTGCCGCGGTTCTGGGTTAGGTCTGGGTTAGTTTTCAAACACTCGCTAAAGCCACCTCTGAAGACTGCGAAAGGTCTCCCTGCACAGACAGCTCCCCAAAACTTGGGCTGATTGGCCAGGGGATTAGCTAGCTAGCGTTCGCAAATGAGGGTGCACCGCGGTGCCTTTGGCCGGTAACAAGCCATGCTCCGCATGACACTTTACAAGACCGGCAATGATCGGTGCCGCGGAGTTACGGGGACCGGGTCTTTTGAAAGAATTATGGGTGCCGCGGTTCCCCGGGAGCAATCTTTGTCTCACCCCGTGAGATCACGGGACAGGCCGCAGAAGAGGGAGCCGGGGAGTTTGGTTCGTTTAGCTTGGCAAAAGCGTCCGAGATTTCGAGGTCTTTCGTCGTGTCCCCCTCCAGTGGACGCCGGTTAGTAGTAGATACTTTAAGGCGGTGCCGCGAGCCGCAGCGAGAAAGAGGGTCCTCTCGATCGCGGATCGTCATCGGCTCGCTGGCTGGCTGGGTCCTCTCTTCGCTTTGCATTTGTTTCGGCGATCGGGGGCCCGTTTCTCCTTTCAGCTGTCTTCCCGCGTAGGTCCTCGCCATTCCTCCTCGTGGTGTGCTCCCCTTTTTCCTCTGCCGCGTACCACTATTCTCCAACGTTCCCCATTCTTCTTCCCTCTATCTACGCGCTGGCTCGTTCCCTCCGCGGGGACCCGACAGCCACGTCAGTCTCTAAATTACCCCGGGGCCCAAGGGCCCAGAGACTATCGGCTGCCAACCGGCCCTGGCCCGATCGTCAAAGGCCGACGCGTTTCTCTTCCGAGCCTCTTCCGCGGTCCGTTAATTGATAACGATATCTCGCATCTGAGGACCTGGTTTTCGCTCGACCAAATCCGAGGACTCCTCTCCTCTTCGCGATCCGTCTCTCCTCCGCTCTTTCGGCGAATCCTCGTCTCCGAATTCAACAATGTCCCCAATCTCTCTTTCTCTCTTTTTCACCGGTTTCTCCCCTTTTTCTTCGTCTTCCGGCCACGTTCTTCCTACGACCACCGAGGGCTACTCGCACAGGACCGAAAGACCCGGGCCACAGAACCCTTCCCTTTTATTCGACCGTTTCGGGACCACTCGATCGGCAACGAAAGACAAGGACAAACCTCGAAGAGTGGAGAGAACTGCGGAGAGAGACGGAAAGAGGTAGGCGCGCCGACTGTCGCGCGCCTTTTTTTATTTCTTCCTCTTCTCCTCTCCGACTGCAGCTTTTGCTGCTGCTGATGCTGAGGCTACAGCTACCGCTGTTCCTGCCGCCGCCTCACAGCGGCCGTTGCTTCTGTTGCTGCTGCTGCTGTGTCTTCGTTCGTCTTTCTCTCCTCTGGCGCCTTTTTTCTCGATTTTCGTAACTCTCCGCTCCCGGGGGGACTTATAAGGCGATTCCTCGCGTTCCAGCCGAAAAAAATCCGGGTTCCGCGCTGCCAAGCGTTAACATCCCCGGCCATCTTTGCGCTTAACGTTCTCCGGACTGACAACGACACTCCACTTCCTGAATCCTCGCGCTGGACAACGAACACTCCCAAAGGTTAACCCCTCGCAACGTTCAGACTCGCGATTCCGAACAGAAATAAAATTCTGTTTGGTTCCTGGTCGATGTACAGGGTTGGTCAAGTCGCTGGGACCACCTTGATCACATAAATAATGATTTCAGTGAAACGGATTTCACATTTCAATGTCAAATTTGTTTTGTAAAGATGGAATCATACATTTTTAGCTTGATTAAACCAGCAGGAACAGAACTACAAGCTGGATCAAATAACCTAAAAATATACGATTCCACAAAAAAATTGAATAACTTCGTGAAATTTGTTTTGTAAAAATTTTATCATATATTCTTAGGTTAGTTAATCCAGCAGAAACAGCACTACAAGCTGGATCAGTTAATCTAATGAAGAAATTAATTTGACCTTGATGTGTCCTCTACGCACCGATCACCCAAAATCATTATTTATGCAATAATCGCCACGTGGGCCCAAAATAGGTGTATCCTTCTTTCAGGAAACAGAGAAGGACAAAGTTCTAATCAGCCTAACAGTAAAATTAATGGTGGGGGTTAAGGCCAGTTCGAGTATGGTTTCCGTCGGGAGTGGGCGGTGATTATTTCTCGGGGAGAGATTGAAACGGAGCCCAGGGGGCTCCTCGCGATAAGCAGCATAATAGAAAATTAGATGCAACGCCCGGCATCTTTTCCGTACGTAGAAAGTTTCGATCATAGAGTACGCGGGGCAAACCACAGGGTACCGGAGACAATGCACCGACGCGTAATGACCGGGTTAATGGGAAAAACAATGTGCAAACAAGGCATTGCGTCGAAGATAACAGAAAGAAGATAAGCGGTGGACGGGGGATGCCGGCTCGGGGAATCTTTCGATTTAATGATATCGGCGGGTACGAACGGCGGCGAACACCGTACCCGGACCCGCAATAACTCTCGGCGAAAGAACATTCGACGAATACATTATACACGCGATACTTAGGCCAGCTATAACCAGTATCACTATTACATTAAAAGCTGAGTTTACTCCGGCGAGCACCGTTCCCAGGAAATCAATTTTCCCCGATAATACGCGATCGCCAACGGCCGAGGTAATCATCGTGATTGAACCGGGACGCCCATGGTGACACTTAGGAGGCTTGTGGTTATGGGGAATACTGGAAAAGAGAGGAGTCCGGGGAGGAATTAATGTGTGTGAAGTGGTGGATCAAGGTGTGTAGCCTGCTAACAATGTAGTGAGAACGAGGACTCGAGCACAATAGGGTTGTCATCAGCTCTTCTAGCTCCAGGTTGCTCTCTTTAGGTCTTGGATGATTTTGTTGTAATAATTTTTTTCGATTCAATTTAGAAAAATGTTAGAAAAGTTAGGAAAGAGGACATTTCAGATACTGCCAAGTTGATCAAAATGGCTACCAGGTGGACGAAAGTGGTCACCAGGTTGACCAAAGTGGAAGAGCCTAATCTGGCCTAGGTCGAAGTGAAATTACGATTCCAGGCAGCTCCCGCGAATCTCGATTCTTCGGTGGGTCGGTTACGTGGCCTACGAGGCCGGATGTTTGGCCGTGCAACAATAGAGGGTGATAAATGTGCGCGTCAAGGGCTCCTTCTTCCACGAGCTGGTGCTCAGGGAAGGTCTAGCCATCTCCACGGGACGAGAGCCGGCTATCTCCATCTTGAAACGGGATACGTGGACGCCCGCGCATCCTAATGCCGCCTTTCGGATCCTCTTGTCCGTTTGCAGGTAGAACCTCGGGAATCTCTGTATTCCGGTAGGCTGACTTCGTAAATTTCGGCAAACCGGTGCATCCCGAGTAGTTCGGGATGCAGGACGAATAAGTTCACTGGCGGTCCAGGGGACGATGATGATCGAACAGAGTTTTGCACTGGTCTTACAGTCTTCAAAGCACATCAAGAGTAGAATTGACTGTGGTATAATCCTCAAAGATGTTGAACTAATCAATTAATTGAGCTGGGGTGACTTGAGGTGGCCCTAGGAGGACTGAAGGACCCTCTTTGCTGGTCCAATAGGTGTTTTAGAGGTCCTAGACTTCATCTAGATCCCACTTGAGTTAGTTTGAGCTGGTGGTTTGGATTAATCAATTTGGTTTCATTGGAAGTCAGCTCTCGAAGACCTGGGGACTCTCTGCTGACTCAATAGTTGTAATAGAGGTCCTAGACTTCATGTGGACCCCACTTTAGTCATTTTTAGCTGACAATTTCAATCAACAAATATCGTTTCATTAAAAGTTAGCTCTAAACGACCTGGAGACCAAAAAAAAATTGAGAATGGAGAATACGCCCAAGATGGGATTAGCTGAGGCCTCTCGTTTCATTAGAACTTGTAGCTAGCAACGAGACGGGTCGGCAGGTACATAGAAATAAGATGAAGCTAACTGTCTTGGAATACGTAGATGCAAAAATGGGTGGATTTCCAGCCGGAGGAATGCGAGGGTTGAGCTTGGCCTCCTATTAAAAGAAACGCTATCGTCGAAGGCTGCAATAAGATCGGCCGATAACGGAATCTCGTCTAAATTTCTAAGAAGAGCAGGATTGACCGGTCGCGCGAATCTGATTAAATGGAAAGTATAGTAGTCGCCCTGCCGACCGGTAAGATTACCGCCTAGGCGATACTGTAGCTCGATAAACCCGGGTACGTCGAGAGTACGTCGGGGAGCAGAGTATCGGTTACCCTGTAACGACCACTGCACGTCTACGTGTACGCCTCATAATGGCATTCGTTCGGTCATGGCAACGTGGAAACGAGCCTTTAGCTTTTACGGCTGGTTTTTGAAGTCGAGCAAGGCCGCGACATTGTTCCTGGGAACCGCGATTCCAGTTTTCCTTATGGAAATTCATTGCTGGGATCATTCTCGATGCATCCTGCAATTGGTGAGGAAATAAAAGGATTTAATAAAGAAATATCAGCGTTCCTCGTTCCCTGGTACTCCTTGTAGACTTCTCTCTGGACGGAGGAATGTTGAGCGCGACGCCTAGGTACGCGAGAGACGATTGGAATCGACGATAGTGCTCGGTGTCGTCCTAACCCCTGACAAATAAATTATGTTTCGTGGAAGGGACGAGCTTTTTCTTTTCCCAGGGCCTATTCCCGTTCCATGAGTCCCGCCCGTTAGGAACCTCGACCTGATTCGCATCTGAGATCGTCCTCTGGACCTCTTTCTTCAACTCGGCCAGAGGATCCAGACGCCGAATATAAGCCTCCGACCGGAGAGACCTAACCGGAGAGCTAACCGGAGACCTAACCGGCTATCGCTAATGCTGTTGCACGAACACACCGGGGCGTGGGTGTCGATGGTCGCAGTTCATTGAAAATTCCAGCCTGTCCCCGGGGTCCCGTTAGAGACCTCGGCCAGAAGGGCTACCAGAAGCGGCGACGAATTATTTAGTGGTGGCACGCGCTACTGCTTGATTTTCACCTACAGATAACTCAATCCCCGTGGGGACAGAAACCCCACGTGTCGCTGTGGAGGAAGCCACTCTCTTTCTCCCCGTCGTGTAGACAATTATCTATTCCAGAGGCCGGATCTGCCTCGACCCGTACACTTTTCGCCTCTGTGTAGAATCGCGGGAAGAAAGGGAGCTCTGGGATCGGGACCGGTTCGAGGAGAGTCCTAGGCTGATAGTATCGCGGAATTTTCATCTTACCGAGAGCGTTGAACTTGCCCTGGGCCACTTGGCGTTTCGCCCCTAAGTGGACCCTCGAGAGGGATTATTATAAAGGTCCTCTGTCTATTGATAGATTAATATTTTGAAGAATCCTCGATTTCGAGGGTAGCTAATCTTGACCTAGCCCAGCTCTTTATCTCGGAGCTGGAGCGAGGATCGGCCGATAAAGCGAGTCGTTACGGAGGACCGGGGAGAAGCAAGAGGGGAAGTGGGCCGAGATGGTATGGAAGCGTAGAAACGAGCGTGGACGATGCGGGGGAACGCGGAGGAGGGGAATGAGAGCATCGGTATTAATTACATGGCGCGCGTCCGGCTCCCTAGGCCACCTACGGTTACCCGCTTTGCATAATACGTATATACACTTACGGTAAGGGTGGCGAGGGAGGACGCGAAGGGGAGGACGTGAAGAAGAGAGGGAATCGTATACGCGGACGAAGAGGATCGTTGAATAAGGAGAAGAAGAAGAGGGAGAGAGGATCTGGCGCGGATCGAAAACGTGGAACGGCGAGGAACGTGTTCCATTCCCACTCGGTCGGAACCGGAATCGCCTCCTCTCTTTCTGCCGGGTCCTGTGGAGAATCTCGGAGTGGGAGGGAAGGGGGTTCCTCGTCTCCTTTTGTCCTTCTTTCTTTCTCTTTCACCGGGTCGAAGCGCGCCTGATTATTTAGGCAGCGAATGTTTAATCGAAGCATTGTATCGGTAGGACCCAGAGCTGCTGCTGCAGGCAGCCAACCAAGCAGGCAAGCAGGCAGGCAGGCTCCCCTGTGTTTAGCCAAAGAGACACTCTCCCGCCCTTCCTCTTCCTCCTTTCTCTTTCTTGCTCTTTGTCCAGCAACAGCCACCGCCGCCGTTTCAACTGCCACCTTCGTCTTCACCACCACCATCGCCATCAGCACACAGCCGCACCCGCAGCCACCGCCGCCACCTCATCCTCTTTACGTTCGTTCGTTTATTTGCTGCTGGCTGATACCTCATTACCGCGACAGATCCACCGATAAGCGCACCGTTCTCGGAAACACACAATGCGCCCCTCCTACCCTTCCGCCAGCACAGCCCGATGCTACTTCTGTTGCAGTCCGGCTACACGGAGAAGAAAAGGAGGCGAGGTGGCGGCATCAGGAGCACAATCCGCGGAGCCACACATCCTTGCCCTCTCTCCTCAAGTCCTCTCGCTTTGATCCTCTTTCCAACCAGACTCTCTCTCTCTTTCTTCGTCTCTTGATCTTGTTTCCCTTCTTCTTCTTCTTCTTCGGCGGCGGCGGATACCTCCCTCTTCAACGAACCGTCTTTCTCTCCTTTCAGATCCGTCACCGCCCCACACCCTCCAACCCTCTTTCTCAAAGCTACCAAGAGGGTGGAATTGCACCGTTGCACCGTATAACTCTATTCGACGTTACCTCGTTCAGAACCGGCACGGGTTTATCGCTCTATCGGGAACCCACGAATCGAATTTCCATTTATTAGCCAGTCCCCCGGATCTCGACCGATTCAACCAAACCTATAGCCTATTTGCCTTCGCTGGTTAAGGATAGGCATCTTTGAGACGCCGCGCTACCATCTGCGCCCGCAGAGCTAGAGCCGGATAGAATTCGCGGGGAATAGAGATGCCCTCTCTCCGGCGGTATCGGATCAGTCACGTGACGCTAACGGAACGCGTCACGTGACCGGTCCGGGTTGGAAGTAGGGGTTTCTGGGGTCAATTACTAAAACAGAGCATACATTCGTAAAATATGGATAATCAACCCCTTGCCCTACGATTTATTTTACGGTTTCAGTGATTAGAATTTTCTTTGTAGTTCGTAATTTCTTAAAAAAGGAGAAAAATTATATCTATTGTATGCCCACTTGTTCTCTGATAACTATACATTAAGGAAAACAAAATAGAATTTCATCTCGGTTTAAAATGAAGCTAATAACTAGACTGCGGATCTTTATGCAAAATAACATTTTTATACATGAAAATTTATTTTATTTAATAATAATTTTTATATGATCAAATTAGTATCTCGACACTGTTAAACTCTTTCAATCTTTTTATCGTTTTGAATTACACCTACTCATTTTTGCATAAAATCCGCAGTCTACTAATAACTTACATATTTATTAAACTCTGTTCAGAATCTTCATCACTAGACTGCGGATCTTTAAGCAAAATAAAAATTTCTTAACTGAATTGCACCAGACTGGAGTGAAATAGAAATTTATTTTCTGCTCTATCATGTCTAGTAGGTTGAAAATAGTAAAATAGTATGTTTAAATTTTTCAAATATTTTTGCCATTTTAAATTACACATGCTCATTTTCGTCATAAATGCATAAAATCCGCAGTCTATTCATCACGTTTCATTATGCTTCTTTCCACATTTGGACTGTTGCCGAAATTGACGTTTTTTCATCTTGATGTTAGAATGGGGAAAGTCTTGATCTAGCTAATGGTTTCCAGAGATCGTCGGTCCGAATTGAAAGCGTTTGTTTAGGACAGATTTCGATCATGGCGGCGACGTGGTCACGCCTACTTCTGATACGAACGGCTACCGGAATCACCTGGAATTTCCATTTATTAAGAACAACCTTGGTTCCTCCGTCGGCTTGTAGCTATTAGCCTGATCGTGGCAGATAGCGCGGCTCAGGAACATCCTTGGAAAGTATCGAACTTCTCCAGGTCGTTCTTTTTCTGGACGGTTGTCATCGACAATTTCGATTGTGACTACGATTCCGATCGAGCCGTCCTGATTGGCGCGGGATACATTATGCAAACGATAAACGGGTCGGGCCCGCGGATCATTGTGTCGTTTAAATTGGATTCCCGTGTCGACCGGGTCGTAAAGTCGGGGAAAAGCAGACGGGGACCGACATCGATGCTATCGCAGCGACGGTCTTCTCCGGGGACCTCGTTTCGAAACTCTTAAATGGCCCACCGGAAACGTGGCCTTCCGCCATTGTCGTTCTTTCGGGGTGAAAATTGTAGTTCATTTTCTAAACGTGTAAATTTAATACTTGAATCATTAGGTCAATCATTTTTATGAGGTTGAACAAGTCTGCTATTTTTACCATGGGACCATTCCCATTCTACTATTTGTAGGGGATACAACAATCATTTTTCACAGCCAGAGTTTGCAACCGAAAAATCGGAAAAAATTCTTAAACGTGTGATTCGGTATGCTAGATGAGTCAGATTTTTTTCAGAATTTTCAGATGCGACTACATGGGAAAACTGGTTAACTAAATTTAATATTAGACCCATCAGCTGGGCTAAAGAAACCAATTTAAATTGTTTCAGAAAGCACTTTTATGATTTTTATGAGATTGAACAAGTCTGCCATTTCCACTACCGCACCTAAATCATCAGATGTGTCAAAGGGACCAATTTAGATTATTTTAAAAGACTCTTTCACCATTTTCTTCGCCATTCGCAGGCAACACCTCCCGTAAGTGAAACAGTATAAATAGCGAGCGAAAAATTGGCTCGAAGACGGAACGCTCATGGAAAGAGAGAAGGTTCCTCGAAGAAGAACGAGAGGGAAAGGCAGAGGGAGAGAGGGGAGTGAGTAAGGAAGAGAGAGAGGGGGGTGGGACATTATTTATCGATAGCAATGAAAAGGTGGCGGTCGGCGCTTGATGCCGGAGGCTCATTATTCAGATTAACGTTACGCGCCTTTTTTCGCTGGCCAATACGCCGGTGAATATTACTCAATAAATCATGGACGTCACAGTGCTAAAGACCCAAAGAAAGGAGGGTCCTTGAGATTTTTCAAATCATCTGGCTTGATGAATGCAACATCGTTCCCCGGGCCACGAACTCCGGGGCCCGCTCGGTGAACGGAGCGCGCCAGAAAACATTAGCGTCGGCTACCAACGCGATTGGTTGGCATTAGCATCGGTTTAAATGGTAATGGTAATACAATACATCGATTGAGCGCCAGCAAACGCGAAACTCGGACTTGTCCATTCCCGGCCCGAAAACGCATCTCGGGAACAGCTGTCCGGGATCGTTGACGCTGTTGTCCTTTAATCCCCTCATTCGTCACATCATTCTGCTGATAACATCCAATATCGTAACTGCTGATAAAAATAAGGTACCATTTAAAACGGGAGTTCAATCAAAAGAATCAAGGAGCTTCAATATACAGGTTTTTTTCAATAAGAGCGATAGAAATTTGAATTGTGAAATAAAATGAAGAATACGGAAGATAATTTAGTACTCACTGCTCCATTTTAAAGTACATTATATAGAGCGATAAATTTTAATAATTTCAACGCGTTGAGTACCTAAGTATCCATCCATTATACAAATACAAATAACATTAAGACTCTTTATTAGTCTCAGCTTGAACAATTTTTATTTCACATAAAAATCCACAGTTGAGTTACAGAAAAATTGTGGAAGAATTTTATGGACGTTTCACCAACTATATCGTATCGTGTTCGGAATAAGTCCGCAGACAAGTAGCAACCCCTCCTGGTTCGGTTTTCTCTCTTTGCAGTCCCGAGTACGACTAATGCTAACTATGTTAAGGGCCAGGACGAGAATGTTCCTCGTTACTCGGCCGCCCCTCCCCTTCGGCCAGGTAATCGGGATATAAATCTCGATTACCTGGCGCACAGGAGCACGCTGTGTGCACGGTCACTCCCTTACTCCACATATTTCGGCGCGGGAACAAAGTTTTCTCCCGCATAATGCGCGACGCCGCACCGGCACACGTTTATTTACCGCGGACGGTCGACTTTCGACGCTAATATCCCACGGTGTCGCCGGTAACCCTCGTTCCGACCGTATAATTCACCCAGGTGCCGAACCGGAGACCATCCTGCCCATGGTTACAAGTGTTTTCGCGCTTTGCTGCTCGCCGAGGACGCCAAACCCTCCTCCCACCGCCATTCTACCATTTTATTTTACGGCTTGGTCGACGCCATTTCACCGCTGTTCGCTGGTTTCGGCCATTTTTGGTCCTGGGGGTCGAGCATGATTTTAGGGGATCCTTTAACTGTAGAGGATAGAGCAATATCATTTTTTATAACCAGAGTTCGCAACCGAAAAATCTGAAATAATTCTCGAACGTGTGGTTCGCTATGCTATACATATCAGATTTTTTTCAGAATTTTTAGACACTACTAAATGGGAAAAGTGGGGTCAATACTGATTTTTCGATTTTCTTCTGTGACCACCTTTAGGGGCGAGGTATGGGGTTGAAACTTGGCGGAGGTTCTTCCTATATGTTTAACATGTTCTCCCACCTACCAACTTTTTTCCGAAACATTGTGCTCTTCAGCATCGCGTGACATTTCTGTCAGCCCCGTCAACGAATTTACCTCCCAGAGCGAAACCTGCAAGCTAGAATACAATACATACACCGTGTCAGACGGTTCTCTCGATCCCGAAGCGAAGATTGTCGGTGAAATCGGGTTGCCGTATTGCGGAGCACGAGCCGGGCTACATCGTATCATCGTGGCGAGGCTGTTCGTAGCGTAGCTCGCGGTATTCGCGTAATGACTCGTCGAAGCTCTGGTGTGCAGGATCCGCGAACGAGAAGAGAAACTTCAGACGGCCAAGTGGCGGATGATGAACGACGCGACCGAGACGGCGAACGGCGTCGAACAGAGACCGACCACGTTGATTGGTTACAAGCAGAGGCTCTCACCAACAGCTGCCACCTAGACTAATATCGTCTGCTAACGGCAAGGTGTACGGAGAGGCGGTTTAGAGAGGTTCTATCTGGTCGTGCATCGGGTATCCTCGATGCCTGCCACTTCTCATCTATCTCGGTGTGGCTCGCACACCGAGAACAAACGTTATCGAACTTTGTTCACGTGTTCGCGGGTGCGTCTTCCGAGATCGACAGACATTGTAACAATCGCACTGCGTTTCCCGACCCAACTTTCTCTAATGTAAGTACAGTACGTGAGATCGGGAGTAGAGGATTCCTTGATTCGATCTCCGGCTGGTAACAAATAATCCTGACGGCTCGCTAATCGGCAACATTCGACCCCGGTGCATTTCTCGAGGTCGAGTTCTAGACGAAGGAGACCGATCGTTAGGCCTGGGCCCGCCGTCGAATAAATTAGCATGACTAGCTAGGACGGGCCTGGGTAATCTACGACACGAGGGGCGCTAGGCCTCGTCACGAAAAGAGGAGCACCGGGGCGACGGTGATGAAGCAGAAGACGAGGAGAGAGCAGGAGAAGATGGACCGCCAGCGTGCTGACCTCCTGCTTGACCCGAGACGCCTCCGCAACGACGACCCTAACCATCGTCGTGGTGGTTACGGTCGCGATCGCAGCCCGAGGAGCCGCTCCCGGATTTATTTAATTAGTCCTCGAGGTACTACCGTGCCTCGTCAACGTGTCCGTCCGACTCTGATTCTCTCCTCTCTCTCCTCTTCCTCTCTTTTCTATCCTTCTCCTTCTCCTATGCTCTTTCTCTCCTCCCGTCTGTTCCGTTTCGTTTGGTTCGCTCTCCTACAAGATCCGCGCGTCCTTACGCCCGCGACACGACTCGAAGAACTCCTCGAAGAGTCTCTCTCTCCTCTTCCCCACCCACTCGCGCGGCTCGACCAACACCGTCTCAACCCTCTCTCGCCCAAGGTAAGTAGCCGGGTCGCGCACGTTTGCGCCACGTACACACGTACTACGTACGCGAGTGCGAGCGTGCTGGTATACCGATGCTAATTAAACGAAACACAGACCCTAGATATTTATCCCACGCTTGGCGACGTCCTGCTGCCCTCCCTTGCGCCCTCCTACCCGGCCCTGCTGCCGACTACGAGTATTCTTTTCTGCGACTGCGAGTCACGAGGCGGATGAATACGTCTATAAATGGTGACCGGAGCTTTGTGTCCTGAAGATCAACTGAGTTTTCGACGCCCGGTTCATTGCAAGTGACGTTGAGATTCAAGAAAAATGTCTTTCGAAGGCCAAGATTTCACGCTGTCGTGGAGAAGCGTTGGGGTCTTCAGGACTTCAGTTTTAGAGGATTTGATCAGAGTTGTTGGTAGCTATCCTTTAGGACCTCCTTGCTGAGGCCTGGGAGAAATATCTCTCGAAAACCAGGATTTAATGATCCCTGATGATTCCTCTTGAATCCTCTTTGGAAGTTGGCTTCCAGTTGTCCTGAAGAAGAGAGGAGGATTCGAAGTGGAGAAGCGTTGAGATCTTCAGGACTTCAGTTTTAGAGGATTTTGTTAGCCTCCAGACCCTCACCGCTGTGAACCAGACCTTATAGAACCCTGATATACCATCGCGCATTTTCATCGACGTTTTTCGCTAGGATTCCGCAAATATTCGCTCCAGTCTAGTTGCCGAACGGTTCGGCGTTTTTCCGCGTTCGCCGGCGGTACCAGTTCTTGCGGATAGAGGTCTCCTAGAGAGGCTGTATCGTCGAGGTAGGTACGAATGCGGTCCGTTCAGCACGATAAATATAATGCCGGTTCGTGTAAGGAAAGTCGACGACGACGACGCAGAGAACGACGGTGAGGCTAGGATGAAGAAGAGGCGGACAAGGAGCTGCAGAGCGGCTCTAAGGGCAGCTTAGCCACTTTGGCACAGCACGCCACTCTTACCCCTAATTAGCATACAATTTCTGTCATTGCGGAGGCTGGCTCTGCCGGGTCTCGGCGAGTATAAGCACTAAATACCGTCACGGAAACATCCCGAGACTTACTGTACCCAAGCCGGCCGAGGCCAACTGTGCGCGTCGAGGACAAATTGCACTGTCCATTTACATATCTTCCCGCGTACGTACTGTTCCATGCAACCGGCATCCAGAGACCCTATTTACGTCCTGCTCGATTTACGCTTCTACTACCTGCCCCAGGTATTTCCTGCATAGTCCTCTTTCGCGGTTAGCCTCTCTGTCGGCCTGCGAGCTTCACGGGAGAACAATTGGGGCGCAAAACCACCGTCCACGGTGGTCCACGGGTAAACCCTATCATTCGTTTGGTCCTCTTTGATTGTCACAGTCCGCGGCTGATCTGGAAAGCCGCAACAGTCACCGCAGATTTCGTCCGAGACGTTCAACGAGAACACCTGTCCCCCGCGCGAGCAAGGGGTGCAAATGTACGCGTCATTATCAACTAATAAGACCGCCGGGGAAATGATCGGGTCTTGCGGAAACTAATGACCGCCGGGACGCGTTAAATCGACGCCACTTATCGACGAGGTGGTCCTAACGATTCGGGCCGGCACGTAATAACGGAGACTCGCCTCGCACGGGTCTCAGAGGGGATCAAAATCGACGACCTGTTGGTAATTTTTGATACACGAGGCTTTGGAATGGTCTGTTGCACTTCTGAAGCTAGATCAAATGAAGCATAGATCATTGCTCCAGGTCTGTGCAAGGAGCTAGCCTACCTCATTCTCTAAGGACACCTGCTCCAAATTGTTGTCTTCGCAAAAATCAGTTGTTCAACCTGGAGATCCGAGCAAATCCAAAATGCTGAACGTTCCAAGACTCTTGGTGGATTCTCCATGCAAGCGAAAGAGCATGGCAGCCAGCGATCCCTGATGGGCGGAGGGGTCGTGGAAAATAATAAATAAATATTGTTGCCGGGGACGCCCATTCTTTAATAACCGAGAGGCGAGACGCATACTCGCGCACCGGCGTGTATGTATAAATAAGCGTTCGGACGGTACCCTAAGGCCGGAGTGATAAAAGGTCCAACAAGAACACCGGAGAGCTTCGGAAAGTTCGATTAGAGTTTTTGTTTGCTGCTCAGAGGCAGCCAGCGCGTTCCTCGTCTCTCTTCTTCTTCATTCTTCTTCAGGTTCGTCGTCCTTGTCTGACGTCCGTTCGTTTCTCTCTTTCTCTCTTCTCCTTACCTTTCCATTGGCTCGTCGGCGTTC
This sequence comes from Lasioglossum marginatum, assembly GCA_028455795.1. NCBI lineage: Eukaryota > Metazoa > Arthropoda > Insecta > Hymenoptera > Halictidae > Lasioglossum > Lasioglossum marginatum. Next base: position 7,551,470 of record CM052268.1, read on the forward strand.
TATCTTCGTCGTTACACTTCTCTTCCTCCACTGGTTTGCTTTGGACGCGGCGATGCGATGGTCCGTCCAGGTGCGTGCTCTCTCGTTTCAACCTTCCACGAGGAGAACCACGATGGGCCCGATGGTACTCGCAATTTTTTGTTCCTCCCATTCTTCGATCGCCGTGCCGCACGGAACGGTCAGCGCTCCCCAACGGTCCCCCCGGAGGAGGACGATAAGAGACACGGAAACGACACAGATCCTTCCTTTCAAGCCTAGGTTAGGTGTACAACTTCGCTAGACCCCTTGGCTAGGTCCACTGGTCATAGTCTGATGAGGTTTTAGGGGACCTCCAATTGGACAGGCTTCAAAGATTGAGGTCCCTAGGGTAGCTCTAAATTTCTATTCGACCAAGCTAGATTATTCGAGCTTCGATTATTGGGCATTTTCTGATCAAGGATCCTTTTGGCAACCTCGACCCAATCCTAGATTTTCTAGCACAGGCCTCAATCTCAAAGATTGCGGTCCCCAAGACATAGAGGCTAAGTTCCGATATACCCGGCTAGGTGCACTATACCGGGGAAGACGCAGAGAGGAAAGACTCCTCTCGTATCTCGCGCAAGCTATCCTCGGTTCGGTTTGTTTCTCGTAAAAAGTCCCGGCCACGAAAGAAGGAGACGGGGCACGGTAACAACCGCCTACAAGTTAAAGCACGTGGACACGTCGGTTTTTTCTTCGCGGCGGGGTCCGTGGATCGCTCGGGGCTTCAATTTAAGCGTACCCGGCTAAAACAATAGGCCAGGCCTCTTCCTTCCACAGCCGTCAGGCCGTCGTTTGGATAGCCCTGGAGGCTGGGCCCGCTGGAAAAAATAAATGGCCCGAAGAACCGAAACCCTCTTGCGAACCTACAACGCGAACCAACGTTCTCTCCGCTTCTCTCCGGCCTGGGCTCTCTTCTCGCTTACTTGTGCCCGCTTCGCACACACGCCGCTGTCCGCCTGGGACGGGACGAGCAGGATACGAGAAGGAAAAGACGGTTATAGAGGAACAGGCCCTCTCGAGAGGTATATGAACACCGGAGATGTAAAGGTGGATGCTACCACGCCCAGAAACGACCTCGAGACCTCTTTCGCCCCGTTTCTCTTTCTTCCGTCGAATACCTCGCGGACCTTGAACCAGAACTTCGATGGCCCACTGCCTCACGCCGAAAACCATCCAACAAATCCCCACAGCTTCTGCATCCACTTCTTCCAATTTTTAAAGGATCTGCTGAGGTCAGAGGGTTCAGAGGGATTGTCAAGTTCAGCCCAGACTATCAAGGTGACCTTCAGTAAATTTCATCTTTTAGGCTATTAGCTCTCCTGGAGGGGGATTAGAGGAGCCTATCAATGAGGACTACCCAAATCTAACCCAGACCTCCACTGTAGTGAATTACGTCTTTCAGACTATCAGCTCCCCTGATAGAAAAATAGAGGATCACTGAAGATCACAGCCAAATTATCAAATCTTTATCTCCAGGCCCAAGTGCTCGTAGACCTCCTCCAGAAATCTTAGAGGACCCAGTGATCAAACACTGATGTTACTCGAGCTCCAGGTGATCTATCTCGTTCCCAAATGTGAAAGTCCCCTAAATCCTGAGCATAGTACACTTTCCAAGGACTTTTGATTTCCATTCGGAGAAAAAGAAAGAGTCTCGAGATTGCTGGCGTAAAGGTCGCCAGCGATTTAACGACGGTCCAGGACCCGATATCTGTGCCAAGGAATAATATCCCAGTGAGCTAGTCCCTGGTCGTTAACGAGGGTTACAACCGTAGAACACGAATTAGCGATAATATTCTTCGGGAAAGGCGCGCGGTTACGTCACGGCCCCGCGACAACCGAAAGGAAGAGACCTAGAAAGGTCGGCCGTCCGGTTGGAAGAGGCGGAAGGAGGATCATAATTTCTATGATTGCGGCTCTAATAACACGGGATGCTTCCACGAAGGCTCTGAGGCTGGGCTGGACCAGACACATCCGTGTGCCTCGATTCTCTGCAGCTGGTGAAAGGAGATACCTCGGTGTAATTAGCTCCGCGAAAATTTCTCTTGAAAAAGTAGTCTTATCCCCTAAGCTAGACTTCAGAAAAATGTCCTGATAAAGATGTACCGTGGATTTTATTTAGGGCAACAATGAGTAACTGAAACACGTAGAAGAAGCAGAAGAAGCACCAGGTGGATTGAAATCTTGGATGGCCGGGCCCAAGTCAGTTTAGACCCAGCCTTTTGAAGGCATCGCCTGGTCATTCATTCCCTGGTGACGAATCCCAATTAAAAGTTGTGCAATTGGAATAAGGAGATCAATGGGTTTAGATAAAATACCATTGAAAATATCTCAAAGAGAATTGATTTTCCAGAACAATAGTGATCGCTGGCGACCAGAAGCAAAGGGATCGGCTTCTGCGGTCCCGGTTAAGTCGGACTGTCAAACGCTGTCACCGGAGTAGGTCCGAGGGTTAAATATCGATTGTACACCGTCAACAAATGACTAAAATGCGCGGCCGCGCGTGCGGACGACCTCGATCCTCGTTTTTTCCCCCCGTCGAATTTTAAATCGATAAAGAAGAATACGGTCGGCGGTGGACGGAGAGGTTGACGAGCGGCGGAACGAGAGGAGTGCGACTCCGAAAAAGCGATCCTTTGTCGGTGTTGTCCTTTAAATCGGTTTAAAGGGACCACCGACGGACCCGGCTGATTAATAGTCCTCTCCCAGCCCGGCGGACCCGGTCTCGATGACGAATCGTGAATGGTGCATGGACAGCCGGCAAAAATGTCTGTTCACACTGTTCGGTAAGCTTCCGGATTATGATCGTCATTGACGGACGCATTCTTCTAACCCGCGGCCCTCGCATTCGTTCCTCAAACTCCTCAACAAAAGCACATCTAACCGACACATGAACGGTGCAACATTAAAAAATCTGAAAAAATTTTTGAACAATACTTGCACCCATACACTGACACTCTGAGAATATAAATGACGTCGCTCTGAAATTTCAATGCAAAATCTTCATTTTTCCGATTTTTTCGAGATTTTTGATTTTTTACAACCAGGATTTTGAAATTAAAAATCCGAAAAAATTCGTGGGCAATACTTGTATCCATACACTGACACTCTGAGAATATAAATGACGTCGCTCTGAAATTTCAATGCAAAATCTGCATTTTTCCGAATTTTCCAGGGTTCCTGATTTTTCACAACCAGGATTTTGAACTTAAAAATCCGAAAAAATTCGTGAACAATTTCTACACCTATACAGTGATACTCTAGGAATATAAATGGCGTCTCTCTAAAATTTCGAAGCAAAATCTGTATTTTTCTGATTTTTTTTCGAGGTTTTTGATGTTTCACAACCAGGATTTTGAACTTAAAAATCCGAAAAAATTCGTGGACAATTCCTACACCTATACAGTGATACTCTAGGAATATAAATGGCGTCTCTCTTAAATTTCAAAGCAAAATCTGTATTTTCTCGACTTTTTTCGAGGTTTTTGATGTTTCACAACCAGGATTTTGAACTTAAAAATTCGAATTAATTATGGGGTATGTATCTGGGATGTTTGACGTCTGTATGATTTTTTTCACAATTTGTGCACATAAAAATGTTATCTCCAAGGGTGTTTTTGGACATCTTCGATTCCCGAAGCATAGGACGCGCAAATGAGTCAAGGGTCATGTTTGCAGTCGCCAACGCAGGAGATTAGGGTACTCAGACTATGTCCCGGCGTCCGAGGAGTCGACGTTGCACGCGTACCTCGCGACAAGACGGATTCGATGCGAACAGTGTCGAGAGATGCCACCGCAGAGTAATTTTACAGCAAATAGGTTTACATAGTAGAAGTGGAAGGGTGTGTTGGAGGTTCGTCCATAGTATTCGCCGTATAGTTACGAGGCGAGATACAGCTGTAGCCCGCCCCGGGGTGAATGCACCTCGCGTACCCACGGGCAATCGTTGCTGTGGCCATTATTCTCAATTACCATCGGCTGTCCCGACCATCTCGTGACCGCGCTTAGCCCCCTGCCTCCCTATCCCCGTTCTTCGAGTTTTTCGTGGTAAATCTCGTGAAAACAAAACCGCGCGCGAGAACGAGCGAAGAGGAACGAACGAAAGACGGACACTTCCTGGGCCGGCAATTAAGATCTCCGAAGGACCTCACGGTTCGTCGCGGTGGAAACGACAAGATACTAATATCGACGCGGGTCTATAATAACGAGTACTGTTCCCGGAATTCGGGCAGCTACTAACGAAAAAAAAGTAGAGAGCGAGAGGCTAAGCACACCGTCGACGGTGGATTTCTATGGGAGGGGAGAAGACCCCGGCCCTGTAATTTCAGGCCCGTAATGGGGACCCAGTCTCACAATTAGACCTTCCTGCACCTCGGCGTCTTCTTTTCTTTCCACGACACGGTCCCCTTGTCCGTCGCAGGAGGCATTTTTCTTCCATGTCGAGGAGTTCCATCGAAATCGCCGCATCAAACCACGGAACGAATAAAACCGCCGTCGCGACGCATAAAAACCGTCTCTTCTATACGCCGCTGAGGCCAACCGCGGCTCCGGGGACCTAACCGTCTCTGCAAATAAGTGACGTCGCTCGTACCTTCGAAAATATATTTAGAAAAATTGATGAATGGATCGGTGACTGGTTTTAGACGTGATCATTCGTATAGTTGCACAGTTTCATAGTTGTATAGTTGTATAATTGTATAGATGAATTGATACATAAATCATTGAATGGTTTTGAACATGATCAGTTGTATAGTTCTATAGTTGATACAATCATGTTCTACAAAATTCATTCATAAATCATCGAATGGTTCTAAACATGATCAAAAATTATGTTCTGAAATATTGATACATGAATTATTGAATGGTTCTAAGCATGATCAGTTGTATAGTTGATAAGATCATGTCCTAAAAAATTTATACATAAATCATTGAATGCTTCTAAACATGATCAGTTATATAGTTGTACAGTTGATAAAATCATTTGATAAAATCATTTAATAAAATCATTTGATAAAATCATTTGATAAAATCATTTGATAAAATTATTTGATAAAATCATTTGATAAAATCATTTGATAAAATTATTTGATAAAATCATTTGATAAAAAATTGATAAAAATGTGCCCGATGGAACATGATGAAATGAACGTATCCCAGAGCATTGTATAGTTTCATTCTACAGTTTCTCGGCATAGTATTCGCCCGTTCATGAACGAGAGGAACGCGGGCCGGCTGCACGCCGAGGCGCTCTCGTCCTTGTCCCAGGCTGGATTCGTCCTAGAAGACGATGACGCTGCATGACTCGCCGAATCGTTTCTCATCCTCCGGTCTTCCTCTTTACCCTGAAGGACCCTTCGAGCGTAATTACATAGTGGTTTAGCGATGCCGCAGCAAAGAACGGCCGCTTTCGACGGGTAAACCAACGGCTAATGACTAATCGGGGCCCGGTCGGCCTAACGCCGCACGATAGATCCTTCGATACCATTAACGTGGCTCTAACAAGCTCCGAAAAATTAATTTTCTTTTTGCCGCACTGCCTACCGAAACTGGCCTTCGGCAAATCTCTCACCGAAACGACGTACTTGTTCTACTTGGCTAATGAACTTGTTTCACCTGTATGCTCGTACTTGTCTCGGGAAAAAGTTTTCGTCAGTCTGTGCACTGTTAAAATATTCTTCAAGATTTAATTTTCCCATTTGTGCGCTGCTGGTTGTCAGAAAAAGTTGTTCAGATAGTTTGTGCACTGTTAAAATATTCTTTATGATTTAATTGTTTCTCTTGTACGCTGCTGGTTGTCAGAAAAAATTTTTCAGAAGGTCTGTACATTGTTAAACTATTCTTCAAGATTTAATTTTTCCATCCGTGCGCTGCTGGTCTCTCAGGAAAAATCTTTCATCAGCTTGTGCACTGTTATGATATTCTTTGAAATTTATAAAAAATTTCTTACTCAAGTTAACTTGAAGTTAATAGTTTCCCATTTAGGAATTCCGCGAAAGTTCACCCGGAACGAACCGGCGATTTCCTCGGCGCGGAAGTGGAAAAGAATCGTTCGCGCGCAATCGATTGGTCGCAGTGCACTTCTCGCGGGTGGGTGATCGGGAGAGCGTTGCACGTTGCACGCACTCACGCACGGTAGTATTCGTGCAGGACGTTCATGAACGTGGAATTAACGGTATACGGTTGGGACGCGATTGGTACGCGAGATGCTGAGCAGAACGAGAGAGAAGGAACAAGGCGGACGGGAAGAAACGGAGATAATTACCGACGTGAAAGGGATGGGGATACGGAAAGCTGGGTCTTAGATAGCGAGCTTGAAAAATGGGAGCGATAGAGACCATGCGGACAGCTATATAACGATGCACGCTATCGCGGCCGAACGAGCTGGAATTATTGTGGTCCAGAAAATGAACGTTGCAATTCATGCAGTTGCGCATCGTGGGTTTCATCTAAATTGGTTAAAGTTGCTGGAAAAAAGGTTGAACACGCTCAACATCAAAGATCATCTTCTTTGAGATCTAGCCTCATAAAAAATTTTAAAATCTTGTCCCATTCTCAATTCTAGACACCGTGTACGTCGAAGAGTCTCTGGACCGGTTTTATATATTTTACAATTATCGAGATTATAAAAATTCATTTGTGGAAAATTGTGGAATAAATTTTTTTATCCAAGAGAGAGAGCAGTTATATTGGAAATTACGGACAGTCTCAATAAACGTAGTGTTGCCATTTTTATAAGGCAATATTTACCAGATATTCGTAATGCTTCCTAGGTTTAGTGTTAATCCGTAGGCGATCTTAGGATCAAAACATCTTCGGGCCTGCTCGAACCAATACGCCTGACCAATACACTCGGCCGCGGGATAGACGCCATAAACGTAAACACTGGTCTCTCGCCGGGCCCCGCAACGACCGCCGCACCGCGCTGGTTCGTTAAATGATTGCTCGGAGGTAATCGGTCCTCGCCAGAAGGACAATGAAATATCCGGCCGCGGATCCTTTGCTTCGTTTACGGGGACTCGATCGCTCCTTGAAACTGCACCGAAATTTCGCGGGTACCCAGAACTGTTTCCCCGGTTTAACGATCTGCCTGAGAACGGTTCCAGGGAAACTCGTCCGGTAATTATATTTACTTTGAGGAACACCGACTCGTCCTTGACATACAGCATCCCCTATAGATCCGTATTAAAGTCACTGAAAAAATTTAATAAAATTTCTAATTGAAACCGTGAAGCTAAAACAGTGGAAATTTATGTTACTTTAACTTTGTTATTAGTGAAATGAGGGTATGTGCAAAATTTTAGCTCAATCCGATTTGACCGATTTTCAGAAGTTTGGCTCTCTGTTATCTTTAGATATTTAAACAAGGTCTTATATCAATTTTGAAAATTTTAATAAAATCCCACCATCGACTTAGGATCGACTAAGACAGTTTATGCAAATTTTGTCGCCAGTGTCGCCCGTCCATTTCTAGGTGTTGGGTATTACGGACCAGTTGGTGTGTTACTCCGGGAGTTTCTCAAGCATGGGGCCGGTTGTGGGAGCATCGGGGACCGTCGGGGACCATCCGATCGGTATCTCCGATCGCTGGTAGCCCCGACATGCTCGTACGGCAACGTGGATTCGCGTGAACGTCGGATAACGGGACACCGGCACCACGGGGAACGAGAATCAGCACGCGTGGCAGAAGGACGTCAGTGTGTCGATCGCGGACAGGACTACGGCTTCAGGAAGAGATCCCCGGAGAGGATCAAGTATCGCGACGCGTGTTTTCTCCTTTCTCTTCTTGCCGAGGGACCGAGGGCGACGACAGCTTTACGGCGCCACTGTGCTCCGGAACCGGAAAAACGCGGGCGAAATTCATAGCGTCGGGATTACTCCGTGTATGCGCTCGTGTCAGCCGATCGTATACGGCAACGGTTCTTCGGCTTTACGAGCTCGACGATCGTTTTCTTACGATCGAAGAACCGGTCAAAATTGAGCATGTGCTTGATAAATCGCGGAACGCAACTGTCCTTCCCCCGGGAACGGGAGACCATTGGAAATTAACCCTCGGGGAGCGAATGGTTTCCACAATTGCGGAGGTCGCAATCACATTAACGTTGCTGGAGACGATTCACAGCTTCATTTATTTTTTAAACATATTTTTTGTAGACCCACCATCTTATGCTCTTAATGGAATACTCATTCAACTGAGAGAATCACTGTATGGCGATTTTTATTCTCTTCTTCACTTTAACATCGCCTCTGGGAAATTCTTCATCTTCTTCTTGACCCTATTGATATTTTATGTTACGAACAAACTGCAATTTTTATTTCAACATTGGTGATTTCAATTTTTTTTTAAATATTGCTGATTTCAATTTTTATTCTTATTTTTATTCTATTTTATTTCTATTTTTATTTTCAAATTGGTGTTCTCTATTTTCATTTCAACATTAACGATTCCAATTTTTATTTCAACATTGGTGTTCTCTATTTTTATTTCAACATTAATGAATCTAATTTTGATTCCAACATTGGTGATTTAAATTTTTATTTCAACATTAGTGTTCTCTAATTTTTTTTCAACATCGGTGTTCTCTATTTTTATTTCAACATTAACGATTCAAATTTTTATTTCAACATTGGTGTTCTCTATTTTTATTTCAACATTGGTGATTTCAACTTGTATTTGAATATCGTTGATCTCAATTTCTATTTCAACATTGGTTACGAAATTTTTCGGAGAGAATCCAACAATGCCTGGTGAAATTCCATTTTTTTCCAAAAACTCAGCTAATGGGATCCAGCGAAAGGATCGCGTGCAGTCTCGGTCTGGCGCGATTATCGATCGGCTGGAGCATCCGCGCGCGTCCCGGCCGCGTTTAAATCATCGCGCGGTTTTAAATCGAGCGTCGCCGGGCCTCGGCGGGCCGCGGTAACGAGTCGGACACACTGGTCGGAAAGCGAGAAATTAATTTCGCAGCACGAGAGGGCCGGTGTACGAGCTAACGAGCCACAAGGCTCTTCGAGTTAAACGCGGACGATCCGCGCGTCGGAGGTCGTCGCGCGTTGGATGAAGATATTGCGAGGATTACACGCGTGTTCGAGCGGAGAATATCAAGCAGGTAGAAAGAGAGAGAGAGAGAGACTTGGGCCCTAGAAAGGGACACGAAGGGACTGAAAGAAAACGGAGAAAGCTCGACACACACACCATGAAACGAGACACACGCGTTAACGTCCGAGTCGCGGAGAGACCGACTAATTGCGCCCGGAGCCGTGTAATTTGTAGATTCCGCGTAACAAAGCTACGCCGCGGTGGATTATATCAATTAGAGTGAAGCGCGCGCGGAGAGAATGGACGCGTGAAAACGGGAAAGGGAATGCCTCGTGAAAAGAGTGGAGATTAGGGTGGGGAGGTATAGAAGGATGCTAGCTTGTACACCTGGCTGTAACGAGTGTTAAGCGTTACCGGCGCTAAAAGAACTACGGTGCTTTGCGAGAGGATACGCGACCGGGAGGCTAATTATAATAATCCCGGGGAGATGGGGCTTCGGGCTTCCTCTTCCCGAAGGGGATCTGGGGTAAGTGATCTAGATGTTGGAAATTTTATCTGCTGATTAGACACAGGTTTCACGAAGAGACGCAATTATTTGCATCCAGGTGTTGTTCTCTAATCGATTCCATGGAGAGAAAATTTTTTTAGGGCAAAAAGAGACAAACTAATTATTCCAACATTTTTGGACGTCAATAGGCAGCTACGAATCAATTTTTATATATTTTTAAATTGTCTATCTTGAAGACGATAGGCTCTACCAATCACTCTTGCAATTATTACAATGCTTTTATTTACTAAAATACTAGAATTGTTCACCATCACTTTCTTGTGACTAGCAACCCCTAACTGGAACCTTCAGAATGTCCTTTCTTGTAAATATGTATCCACCATAATTCAAATTAATCCTTTGTAGTCGGAGCTATTTGAACTCGAAAATGAAACATTTCTCCCAACCTGGAATAATCCCATTGTGAACGATTCTTTTTCATTTTATGGATATGTAATTGATTAGATACCAAAATGTCTAATAATGTAAACAATATTGTGAATAACTAAGGGTTAATAAAATACCTTGCGATTATAATCCGTAGAATGATTCAATTATAGCACAGCTTCGGTCCCAAGAATGAAAATGAAGAGGACAAACTAGTTAGCTCTAGAGTCTACAGGCTAGACAGCCCCTATGCAGGTAGGGCCCATCAAGAATCTCCAAGGTCTCGATCCCGAGCCGATTATTCGCTAGGATTTGGGCCAGTGCACAGGAAGGGGACGCTGCAAAAGGAAGCAGAGGAACAGTCGAACCAGTCGCAGTCCTCTCGACTCTCCTTTTTCCGTTTCTTCTGTTGGCTGGCTCGCGCGCGCGCGCGTCATGGGTCTCCCCCCTGTTCCCCGCGATGAAACCTCGGCCGAAAAAAGCTATTAACCGATATTCATCTGAGGTCATTCGTTCGAGGGACGAGCCGTTTTCAGCGGTATCGCGCTTAGCGGAATGGGTAATGCATCCTGCCAAAGCCCGGGGGCGCCAAATGAATTATAATATTTCATTCTCACGCCCGGGCACGCTCGACGACGGCGACGGGCCCGTACCGGGCCCAGCCAGCCTAATTGCATTTAACTCATTATTGGTTCATTCGCGTAACGACTGTCGTTCGAGACACGCGGAGCCTCAACCCCCTACCCACCCCCTTCAGGTTCTTTCTTTTTGCGCGCTCCCTCCGTTTCAATATCCGGTGGCATCTCGCCCCCTCCCTTCCTCTTCTTCTTCTTCTTTCTCTCTTCCGTACATCCTCTGCTCACTGTCGAGATTATTACCGTTCAACTTTTTCTGCCAACAGTGACGCCGACGATCGACGTTAATGCATCGATCCCGAGATCCACCCTGCGAGAAAAAATCTGGAAAAATTCGTGAACAATTCCTACACCTTTCCACTGCTATTGCAAAAATATAAAGAACGTTGTTCTCAAACTTCCAGGCCGAATCTGCATTTCCCCGAGATTTTTGACTTTTTACCACCAGAATTTTCCACTTAAAACTTCCAAATTAATTATAGTATGTGTATCTGGGTGTTAGACATGCGGTCAATTTTTTCCAGAATCTTTCTACGCGAGTAAATTGGAGAAATTGTAACTACCCTCCCCGGTTCTGGTCCCACTTAAGGGTTGGTTCAATAATTCCACTCTTTCTAGCCTACGTAATGCTATCAGTACGCTGTACATTCCACAGGTAGAATTCCTGTAAAAAACTGGATCTATAATCTCGCCGCGTCAAAGGCAGAGCAATTTTTTCCCCGAGTCATTAATTTCTTGCTCGGCGACGGTAAGAACCGCCATCTACACCGTTTATTTTTCTAAACATTTATGAGCACGCCGTGACATACACACAGACACCTATTAATAATAGTAATTTGACTTTAATGCACGCTAGTCGACAGATGGACAGCAATGATAGTGCAAATTAATGAAATTCGATAAATCCGTGGAGATGTAATTTTCTGCACGCTGCAATATGGGATCACTGGACTACGGATGTTTATGTAATAGTAATTTGTAGATTAAAAATAAATAAAAATCGTATTAAATTATGTGGAATTCTATATTTTACATAAAGATCCGCAGTGTAGGGATCAGTCTCTAGAATCCGTCCGATTTCCGCGATGTATTCGAATATCGGTGGTATCCGCCGGTGAAAGTCAAGTCTCTCGTTGGCATAGCTCTGGAACGGAAGAACGATTTCGCGGCACGTTTGTCACGCTCGTGGTTAGTTCTAAGGGAGGGTCGACGAGGTGGCTCGTATAGTCCCGGTAATTAGACGGGTTGGCAGGCTGGCTTCCAAAACGGGCTACGTCCGGTACCATTGCTAATGAAAGGGAGTGACTAACGACCGATTATTAATATTGCCGAGTGATCTCGATCGTGCACCTAGCACGATAATAACTCCGCAGCGATATCCGCCTGCTGCGTGACGGTTAATTAGAGGGGTCAGAGGGGAGAGGACCGTCTGGCTCGTCCTGTCGAACATTCTCGCAATCCTTCTGCACTTCCATAATCTCCCATCGAATTTGATCACCGGAATCATTGAAAACTGCTGTCAGCAAAATTTCTGCGTTCAGCACATTATATTTATTAACCTTTGGCACTAAAAATTGCTCTACCATTATTCAAAATATCGTTTACATTATCAAATATATCGGTATCTAATCAATTACTCAACATTTAGGTATTGTAGAAGTATCCATAAAATTTTCGAAAATCATAGGGGATGAAAATATTCTGGATCGGAAGAAATGTTTCATTTCCGAGTTAAAATATAATAGCTCCGAGTGCAAAGGGTTAAAGTTATTGACAATCGTACTCCGACACTTTTTCTATCGGAAGACAATTAACATTATTTCAAGTAACCCCAAAAGAAATCACAGAGCAGTCTTGATCTAAGAAAAACTCTGGGTGGGGGACACGTGTTTTTCCTAGATCAAGGCTTCACAAAAATTACCAGGTATGCGAACCGTGTGATCCGGTTACCGTTGTGTACACCGTGTCTAGATGTTCGTCCTGGGGATCGCAGCAGAACATAAAACGGATCGGCTAGAGAACAGAGGGGAAAGGGGTTCGGGTAAAGGGTGCGCAGCGACATTAAAGCGGTCGATACTAAATCTCTCGGTTTAATTATAAGCTTTCTCGCTCGCACGCGAACAAGAAGAATAGATACGTGACCTGTCTCTCGCAGAATGAATTAGTCGTTTTCTCGACAGGGACGATGAGATGCTGGCGGAGGAGGACGCCGAGGGGTGGACCATTCGTAGAGCAGTCTCTCTCGCATCGCGCGAGCATCGGCTCATTAATCTCCCGCGGTAATTGCGACCATATTCCGACGGAGAGCGGTTAAGACTCTCTTCTCGGCCGCTTCTCCTCCTCCTACTTCTTCTTCTTCTGCTTCTTCATCTTCTTCAGGCTTCTTCCACGTCATCTGGAGAGAGAAAAAAAGAGGAGCAAGAGAGAGGGACTCCCGATACCTGTCCGTCAGTCGATTGCCAATATAACGGCGAAGACCGAAACTCTCCCAGTTGGTTTTTAACTTTTCATCCAGTCGATTTTCGCATGCCTCGTTACAGCTCCGGGATTCAACAGGTAGACGAGGTTCAACAGGTACGCGTCTGTAAATTGGCGAATTCGAACCTCGCTCGAATTTCTCGCCGCGACAACGCGCGCACAGCTACGAATCCGGTAGCGGACCCCGACGACCCCCTCGGCCGCTTCTTAATTACGCTCTCTCTCGCAAATTAATTATGAGCTTGCATATTATTCGAACGTCCGCCGAGCCGCTACCTCCGCTGCACCCCTCGCCCCTCCTCTCGCGACTCGCCATTAATTATCGATCGGCGCAACGATCTAGAGGGTTCCTCGATCCGACGCTGAACGATCGACCCAAGCTCCGAAACTGGCTGCAAATATCCCCGAGGAAGTTCTCATCTTTCATTCGGCGCGATCGAATTTATAGGGGATTCAGTGATTCTCAGCAATTCCAGATTCTCTAAAAATTCCAGCAGCGGTCTTGTTCGTTTATCCTCGCGGCTCATTGATTCTCCAGCTTCTTTCGTTTTGCACTCCGCTAATGACAGTTAGTAGACAATCTTGTTTAACTATGTCCTCGCTGACGTGGATAGATCGTCGCTCGCTGGAAGAGAAATGATCATCGATCACGCAGTTATTTGCACTGGATAGAACACTCGGATTTCGTTTAAACTTTCCCAGCCGGCAGCCTCGGAACATCCAGTCCCGCTCGTGACGGGGACTCTGCATGATGAAGAAGTTGTACAGGATGGATCAGTATTCCTTTAGCATGTGTAATTTCTTAGAAGCAACAGTAAATTTATATTTATCGCTGGGAGGCTGCTCCGAGACTGTTTCCATCTCGTTGGAATTTTGCGTTAGCCAAACAGCAAGTGGTGGTGAAAAATTCGGAAAAAATTCAAGGTCATGTATGCCATGAAGTAGAACGTCCATGAATTTTTTCGTAATTTTTTTCTGGGCAGAACGGAAGAAATAATTTATTAAACAGTTCTCACCCCTGACTTGAAATTGGCCACAGAGGGGAAAGATCGATTTGGTGATCCTCTTCGTCTAGTGGAAGTTTGGGGTATGAAGTGTTAACAAAGATGACAAGGATGTGTCCAAGAAAGAGTAGCTATCAGAGCAGTGATGGAAGGAAATGTATCGGGAGAGAGAAGGTGAATCGAAGATGGATCGCGGAAGGTGGTGGGGCTGGTAACGGGTTTCGGATCGATCCTATTCGTGCGTACCCGTAGATCGACGAAGCTACTGATCGACTAGGTATCAAGGGATCGTTCGTCGCCGGTTGTATCGCAGTCGGCTCTCTCTCTCGCAAGGCCCCGTAAGTCGGGCGTAAAGGAAAAGGATGCGGCGGCACCCTCCCCGTCGAGTTGCCCCGGGGGCCAGAACGAACGTTGCACCGAGGAGCGTAGACCCTAACATCGCAGCGTGAGGCGTTCCACACACAACTCAGAGGTTGTTGACATAAACGGTCCGGGACGTACAACGTTTTAATACAAAGTTCTTTACGATCGGGCCCCGGCCTGGCCGGCCGGCCGGCGCGCGTGCTACCGCTTTGGCGGAGGAGCTCTCTTCGCGACTGCTCCGGTCCCGGGAGAGCCCAGGGAACGGGCCCAGGGAACGTTTCTGTCTGGTGGGCCCCGCTCAGATTAGGCCCTGTGGTGCGTATACGCGGCCGCATAAATCCCGGCCCTCCCATAAATTGCGATACGGTAGCATTAAAGTGAAAATAATGTATGAAATTTGCCTTTTGATCATTTTGTCGGCCGGGGGGCGAGCTCGCGCGCTCCCTATCGCCTGGCCCTTCCCTCCTGGCCGATCCGACGACTCATCTCTGCCGGGACTTCTCTCCCATCGACCCCCGCGCGACCTTTGAACCTTTTTCTAGCGGAAACTCCAAATTTTGGATGACTCTCTAGTGGGCGTGGCTTCGTTGCTCTTTGTTTCGACGAATAGTGCTCCTCGGGGCAATCTTGAATTCAGGTTCTGAATATCACGATAGCTCCTTATTGTGATTTGCCCTTTTCCTGTACACTATCTGATCTATTTGTACATGTAGGTACAGGTAGGCGTGGTCTGCCGCGAGTAGGTGTGGCCTGGTTGCTCTCAGATATCAGTACCTAGATGACTATCTGACTATTTCTACAGAATAGGCGTGTCCCGAGTGGGCGTGACTTCGTAGAACAACATCTATATCTAATCATGCGAAAACCTAATGGTTGACTAATGGGACAGCTATTTCCGACTGTCTGTCATCGAATGAATGATCGGCATGATCGACACCGGCCGCCGATTTTCTGCGAGGGGCCCATTCGGTGGGGGATATTGTTCCGGGATTACATGGCATTACTGTCGCGTGTAACACGCGGGCGGAATCGGGTGGGACGCATCTGCCGATAGCCGCGGCGAGAGAGGACCCGCCTAATCTCGCATCAGGCCCGGCGGGCCCGAACGTTCGCGGCTCCCGCTCGTGAGCTGGTTGTTCGTCCACCGCGACTTCCTCATCCTCGGCTATCCTCGGCGTTCATGAATTGCACCGAAGGAGACGCATCCTGCATAGGTAGCCGCTACTTATTTGCCCCTAATTCCCATCCTGCGGCGTCGTGCTGACCAGCCAGAAGATCGTCGAAAGCCGGGGCCCGACGCACACAGTCGGGGCCAGCAGCAGCGGCAGTCCGGATTACGGGAACGAAGCTCAAACAAGGAACACACCGGGGATAATAACGATTCCCGAAGGCTTTCATTCGGCTTAGGTGATTTATAAAACGGGTTTATCGGCGAGCCATCGAATTCATCGTTGCCCCGGCCACGGCTCTGGAGCGAAATAGGTGGGGGAACTTATTGACACGCCTAACAAGCTACTCGCGCGCGCGGAATAACTGCCCGCTTCCGTGAGCCAGCCGGATTACCTAGACCGGGTGGAAACGCGACGAGCTCGGAAAGCGGAATTTTTCTTACGGTTTTCTCGAAACCTGGCGAGCACCAGGGAAAAACGAACAATCCGAAACAGGGGCGAAGAGCATCGACCGATCCAGCCAAAGGCGAAAATTCCAAGAGCCTCTCTCTTTCTCTCTCTCTCTCTGCCCCCGATGCTTCCAGTTTGCACGCGACTCGGCCCGGTGTAACCAAAATCCTCCGCATCTCGACGGTAATCGACGCGATAGTAATCACTAGACTGCGGATGTTTATGCAATTTTTGTAGACGAATTTTAAGAAACTCGAATCAGTAGCCTTTTCAGATCTGAAATAAATTAAAATCGTACTAAATTCTGTCGTATTTTGTATCCTAGCAGTTTCTGAACATTTTCAAAAGCCATAATTTTGCATAGAGATCCGCAGTCTAGTAATCACCATGATTATTCGGAGGTTCCAGGCTCTATCAAATGGTCGCTAGAACAATTGCGCTCGATTAGAGATTCCTCGCGAATTGAGCAATCTTCTTCTGAGTCAAAGTCCCCCTATCAGGAACGATCTAGACATATTTATATGTATGATCTCATCAAGATTTTTGCTCGGTCCAATAGTACCATCCTCGAGGACGCTGATGGCCTGATCAGTATCAGTTAGGGCTCTAAATTACGGATCTGCGAGCCAGGTGCGAACGGAGGCGTTGCGCGAACTGGACCAAGGGAAAATGACGCGGGCCCGAGTATTTTCCAAGCGGATTTTCTGATGACTATCTCGAAACGATGAAGACGTAAAAATGAGGGAAAGAACCGCAGATTACCTAGCGGCAGTGGCGCAGCTTCCCGCGCCGGGTCGTTGACTTTGAAACAGTGTTGAATTCGCTGTCCCGCCACTTTTCTGCACGAATTATGCAAAACACGGCGAAACCAGCCGACTGATCGAGCCGAGAAGGAGGATCGCCGTGCGACTGACTTTCTCGACGTGCTCGATGCGTGCAAGTAATACCAGGCGAAGAGAGAGACAGGGGAGACGCTCTCCTCGCGGACAACCACGAATATTCGCGTGCGGAACGTTTATCTACGCGGCGTAACGCGAGCGTGACTAAGCCGCGATTGATTCGGTATGCGCTTAACCAGCATCGATAAACGGCTCGACGGTATAATAACGCAATGGGAGCCGCGCACCGCATAATTCACTTAGCCATATTAATTACGAGAGCGAGCGCGTAATCGGCCGATTTATCCGGACGACCGGCTTCGAGACGATCGAGAACTACCTTTACGCTTTGTGCTAACGATTGGTTCGAACACACGCGAGTCACACTCGCGGAAAAATCGTCGAGAATTCCACTCCGAGGGGTAGGTATTTTGGAATTTTTTTTGTATTGGCTTCATCGATTCCTTCGAAATCTTTTTTTCGAGATTTTTATTTGACGCGACAAACGAGGTAGTTTTATTTTTGCAACTTTAAAGCGGGTGATCTTTCGGAATTTTTTTTGAGAAAACTACACGACTGATTTTTTTGAAATTTTTAGGGCTCCTTGACGTATCATAGACGTAACAGAAACGATTTTCATTTGGCTCCGAAAAAATTTAATTCTGGAGATAAAAATATATGTTCGGCGCATCAAATGGTAGTCTTAGTTTGCACCCTCGGAGTAGATGATCTTCCGGAATTTTCTTTTGGGAAGACTACACGACCGATTTTTTTGAAATTTTTAGTACCTTGACGCATCATAGACGTGACAGAAACAATTTTTCCAACACCAGAAACGTGTTCATTGTCGAAATAAAAATGTCCGTACGTCAAGTGTTGAAAAAGTCTGTCACTTGAAACCTGACCAAATGCTCGGGAACACGGTACCAGACCTGATATAATTTTCCAAGAGGGTGTAGCAACCCTTATCAGGTCTCCCTGCGTGATATATTTGCCGGGCGCGCTTAAAGCCATACTTTCCACGCACGTATGTCGAGATGGTATCATCGTCGGTATCTCGTATGTGATGCATAGTGGTTGGGTGGCGAGCGGCGAGGGTCGCGAGCGAGGTTCGCTTTCTCGAGGTTACTCGGAACAAGTTAATCATAGAGCAAATCGATTGCTCCGGCGGCTCTCTTCCAGCGATAACACCTAAAATCCAGCATGAGCGGACAACATAACACTTGTGCACACGTTCCCAGAAACCGTATATATTCTCTCTGATTTGCATTTTCATGAAATCCGCGGGCGTCCCGCTCGCGCGAATAACTCGGCGACGAACGATACCACGCGGCTGTTCCCTGCATCTCGTTTTCTCTGGTACTGCTGTTCGCCGTTGTCAGCTCGTTAAAGAACGTCGAGTACAGTTGTATAATTAATAGAAAAGTACAAGCGACAGCAGCATGTGCAGCGGACACAAAACGTACGCGGGCCTGAGAGATGACGGTGGCAGATAATCGTGGCAGGGTACACGGTCGCCTAGGTCGCTGGAAATTCGAGCGAGAGGGAAGTGAATACGGGCAAGTGCGAGCGAGTACGAGCAAGTACAAGCGAGTGGAAACGAGTGGAAGCGAGTGGAAGCGAGTGGAAGCGAGTGAAACGGTCGCGAGCGGAGGCGGAGGAGGAAACAGAACCTCCGAGAGGAATTGGAAGCTTGCAACATCGTGCGACGGTGCGTCGGGTGCGTGTGCGGGTACCATACTGTCCACCAGCGTACCCGCGCCGTGTACGTCCGCGAGTGCGTGACAAATAAATGCTCGCTGCCTTGCCAGCCGAACGGGAATTTGCATTCAGACGCATAATGCGCTCGAGAATCCCACGAACCCGCCAGACCACGATCTTTACCTTCTCCAGGAGCCTAGTTCTCAGCCTAGGAACCTAGTAAGACGGTCCGAGTCCCTTCAGGATCCATCTTCAGTGTTTATAGATATTTCATTTTAAATATAATCATTTCTTTGAAAGATCTGATTTCCCAGGCGATTCGAAGCAACTTTTTCCTTTGCGAAAATCTTCTCCGAGGCTTCGTTAAAGTGTTATCAACGAAAAACACACCGACCAATCAGAGCGCGGCTACTTCGGCTCGCGCTGAGCCCGGCGCTGGTATTGGCCGAGTCGGAATCCGTCGCTCTCAGATTGGATCGCGTTTTTCGTTGATAACTCGTGGCTAAAGCCTCGCAGAACATTTTCGCAAAGGGAAAAGCTACTTCAAATGATCTTGGGAGTCACCCCTTTCAAGGAAGTACGTTTTTGGAACTCCCTGGATATACTATTAATCACTGTACTAATCAGATCATCGTCGGGCAAATCTCTCGTCTTATGTTCGAGAGGCAGGATGTACCGGGTAATTACCGTAATTTTCATTGCGTCATCCCGCGGTTGGAACGATCGTTATTACCGGTCGGAGAAACAATGCGACGAAAAAATAGGAGGGCGTCGGAGAAAAGGGGAAAAATGAAGGAGGGAGGAGCCCGGCATTCGTACACGGCCCGAAATGGAAGGCCGATAAAATGTAACTAGTTCGTCTGGTCGTAACTGACGGCCATTAAAGCCCGTATCTCGCGGCTCTTTACGGCCAGTTTGACGGACCGAGATTCGTACGCTCTCTTCCCCTTCCTGACATTCCTCTCTGACTCCGGGACCTCACCGGGAACGTGTCAGCGAGATCCGAAAGGAGCCGTAAAAACTCGCGTAAAGATTCGCCGGATATAATGTGTGTCGCCGTGCGCGAACGACCATGACCCTCTGTCGTAACAACCCCCATGAAACTTGGTGCCGGGTCTGCTGGGACCCCTTAGGAATCCCTTTATCCACTTTATCCCTTTATCCCTTTGTCCACTATTTAATTTTAGAATTACATTTTTTCATTTTCTTTGACACTAATTCTACCACCACTGGTCAAAGTCGCCAGGTTAAGGGAAGTTACTCTTACTCCCTCTCTGCCAGCGCCGAATTAGTCACGTGATGTGGAAGGGGAGGGTGAAGTGGAAATGTTAACTACCTTATAAGTGCAGGCAACCTTTTCATGTCTCCCTGAAAGGGACATAAGACGGTGGAGTGGGGTTGCGCAGTTAGAAAGATTGAATTCATCCTAATTGATTTCTCGGAACGACAGGAAACAGAGCTCGCGAGCGAAGGTATCGATCGCGTGCGAGCGGGAACTGCTCAAAACCGACTTTGTTCGATAAAGAACAGCCCGGGTCGTTTGTAACGAGATTCAAAACCCCGTCGCGATTCGTTTCTCTCGCACGCGAGCGCCGATAAATCATCGATAAAATGCTGCGGAGCATTCTCGAATTGTAATTACTTCGGCTGGTGTGAGAGTTATTGCCACACGCATTATTCCGATCAGAGAGGATCTTCCTGCAAGGGAGAAAACCCTTCGAACTTTCTTTCTTGGACTCTCCTGTTACCTGAATAGTAAAATCTGGCTTTTAATCGACTTGGGGATCCTTTTAGATCAACTTGGCGGTGCAATCATTTTTCACAACACTATCCTCAGCCTCCTATTTCACCCAAGTGCAATCCTTTTCCATAACAGAAAATTAGATCAACTTGGAGGCGCAATCATTTCTCGTAGCACTTTCCTTGGCCTCTCCTTTTACCTAAAAGTAAAGATTAGTTTTTAAATCAACATTTGGGGGTGCAATCATTCTTCGTATCACTGTTCTCAGCCTCCTGCTTCACCTAAAAGTAAAAATTAGCCTTCAGATCAACACTTGGGGGTGCAATCATTCTTCAGACCACCGTCCTCAGCTTCCTCCTTCACCTAAAAGTAAAAATTAGGTTTGAGATCATTGTGCCGCGATCTGGGGGCCTTTGAACCCATTTCCGCTCGCTCAGATCAAACCGTATCTCCGCAACTCAGTTCACAGAAGACAGTCGTGTCGCTCCGGTCGGCGGTTCTCGCGTTTACGACACGGTGCTCGGCGTTCCTCTGCGCTCTTCCGAACAAAGGCTCTGCGGGATTAAGGCTCGCAGCGCGTGGCTTTTACAGCTACCGGATTTTTAGCGCGTTTTAGAGCGTTTAGCGTGTATATTCGGCGTTGCTCGAACGATACCTGTCCACGGTGCATCGAGGGACAGGATTCGGTGTCCGACAAGGTTCAGCTAGCACCTTGCCGCTAACTGCTTCGAGTGTTTTTCACGTTCCTCCCTCCTCTCTCTCTTTCGCCTACACACGGCCCCTTCGGTTTCTACCGTGCGCTTCTTCAATTTACGTTTACATCGGCCCTCCATAAAGCCAGGGGGGCGGCGACGGAATGCGCGGGTCCTCGACGTAGAAGGATTCCTCGGTGTTCCCGACGAATAAAAAGATTCCAGAGTGCGTCGCGCCGATTACGCGCCTACTAAAACATCCGAGATGATAAGGAAGAGACGCGCAAGCGGTAATTTTCCCGGACGATGGAACGCTATCGTCGCGGACGGAAAAAGTTCGTACGTTAATCGAGGAAAGAGAAGAGGAAGAGGAACTCGCGAAAGAGAAGGTCGAAGCCGCCGCCGCGCCGGTGTGTCAGTTCGGGCGTCGCGTCGCGCGCCGCTGTCGGTTCGGTTCGGTTCAATGCCACGCGGGAACCACGCTCACATTTCTGGCGAAAGCATTTACCGTTCGGTGATTTATGCGAGTGTAGACGATACGCCGACAGCTTACGACAGCACGCGCGACTCTCTTCCCTATTGCTTCACACGCTCGCCACTTCGGGTAATCTCTTGACGCCTGCCAGGTACTCGTCCGTCGCGCCGCCAAGCCGAGCCGCATGAATTTGTCGGTAATTACGTTAAAGCCTTTTTAACGCTTCTTTTTACTCGGCCGAGTCAACGGCCGGCCGAGATAAACGGCCCCGAATTGAAATATCCCGGCACTTCGGCCGTGCCCCCTCTCCTTATCTCTGGAATTCCACGTCTCGCCGTAAGAGAATCGTCCCAGCCACCGATTATGGTTCCTTGATTCATGGAACCTTCTCTACCCGGATCCTAGAGGAATCGATGGAGTTCGAAGTAAAAATTTTATTTCTTCTGGGAGCAACTGGATTTTTACCACAGAAAATAATCAAGATCATAACCGATCCAACGACCCGTGATATCGTGACCTTCACGTGCAGCCACTTTCTCCTTACAATTCCGTAGAATATCCGAAATCGTCGATATCATAAACCCGGCCGTGTAAAAACCTCCGAGGAACGTGTACCCGCGTCATGCCACGATTGCCGAACGTGCCTGGATTTTCTCGTAGCAAAGTTATCCTGTCCGCTGATTTCCAAGTCGACAGGCTCTATGCGTCAGCACGATTCTGGCGAAAGCCAGATCCTCGAACCGGAGGTGCACCCTTGTCCTTAAATATTGGGACAAAAATTCTTCTGAATCATAGTCCACTACTAGGACCTCCAATAATACTGTAGCCACCACGATGGGGATATCACAATTTTGCTGTCCCTCTTGTCTTTTAGAACGTTGCCAGGACCGAGTAAAATCGATGTCCGCGCCGAGGCTCGCAAATGGCGCCGCTCCCCAAGGCATCGATCGAGCCTAAGCCAACAACGCTGTTCGTAGATCGTGTGTTTATCGAGCAGGCTGCTCGCGTGTCAACGGATCGGTAGAGCGCATCGTTTGCGAGGGTTTGCGATGGTGGTTGACGACGGTTTGCCTCGGTCCCGCAAAAAGGGAAACTCGGTCCGGTCTGTTCCGTGTTTACAACGGCGGACGGGTATGGGCTCAAATATTTGGGCTTTTAGGCGTGTTTGTCGAGAAAAGACAGAGGCCGACTGCCGCGGCGTGCCGGCGATCGAGAGTCTCCGTCGACGGAAACATGAAACGTTTCTGGCCGAGAGAGCGCATCCCATTTGTGAAGGGGCCGTTTGTACCTGGCCGCGTATACTCTCTCCTGCTCTATCTGGTTGTTCTCTCGCGATCGCTCGGAGAGCGGCGAGTCTCCACGGAAGACGAGATTTCGAGTTGGCCGGTAATAAAGATTCTAGTACACCGGGGGCTAATTAGCGGTGGAACGGGCCGGGGCTTATTAATTAATTTCCAGACAAATGGTCGCACCGATAAGAGAGACGGCATCGCATGTTCAATTAATTCTCGGCGCTATCTCCGCATCATTTTAGGTTGCGCGGATTTTCCTGGTCTAGGGTTGTGTTTTCTTATTTCGATCGCGTGTGTGTACCGTCCGAGAGGCGGCTAGGCGGCCCCAGCATCGGTGAACGAGATAGAGAGGCCTCTAAGCGAGCACGTATTGCGAACATGCTCCGCTAGGAATAAATTGAGAGCGCTCCGAGACAAACGGAACAGGTTCGACCGCGAACGAAGCGGTGCGGAGCGGATCGCAGCCGCGACCCACAGCCTGCATACGGAGAGGACGTCGTCGTCGTCGTCTCGGTGCTTCTTACGCAATTTCCACGTCGCCCCCTTATCCCTGCTCTAGAAAGAGAGCAACGCCTACCCGGCCCCGCTGCAACGTTGCGTGTTATTATATACATTATCGTCATCGTCCTCCTCCTTTTCTTCCTCGTACTCTTCTTTTCCGCCTCCTACTTCCCTTCCTCCTCCCCTCGATGCCGCTGTTGCACGTTTTATACGGGCTCATCGTCGTTCTCCGCCGGTTACCGGTGCTTCCATCATCCTCGGGAAGAGCCACGCCTGCCCCTCCCCCGATCCTATCTTCCTCCTTCCCTCTTTTCACCTCCCCGATCCTCCCCACCCTCCCCTTCCACCCTCCACCCGGAGAACACCGTGTACCCTCCCCTCGTTTAATTATCTCCGCGCTGATTGGTAGCGAGGAATTTCGCGTCGGGTAATTTTGATCCCTTCTCGCCCCTTCGTCTCGGCGACCTCTTCCTCCTTTCGTTCACCGCGATCCTCTCGTCTATCGTCCGCGCCCTCTTTCTCCGGCTCGTCCCCTCCTCTCCTCTCCTCGGCTATCTTATCTTGTCCTCTTCCTCTTCGTTCGCCTCTCGTAACATCATATTCAAGCCCTTTTTCCTCCGAGTTCATCGATATTTGAACTGCTCGCGAGCTTCGATCTACTGTGCAGATATGGAAAGTTCGTTTAGATACACCTCCCCGATGCTCAAAAGCTAGTAGCCCCGCCCACTGTGACGTAGAAGCTCGATATTGGCTAGCACATGTACTGTGCAGAGACGACAAGTTCGTCGCGTTCGTGGCGTTCAATCACCCCCACCACTGTTCAGAATCTAGCGACCACGCCCCGGGCCTTCACTAAGCCCCGCCCGCTGCTTGAATTCTAGTAGCCACGCTTTCTTTCACGGGGAAACTTCTTTTGAATCCTTCTCGGCCCAAAGAAGGAGAGAGCTTCAGAGTTCGCTAGGCTCGCGAGGGTCGCAAACACGAAGAACTCAGCAGCGGAACGGACGAACGGAGGCGCACGGATGTCTCTTGCCAAGAGACCCGCGTGCGAATAGTGACATAACTCCCGGGCAACGTAGCACGAGTCAATTAGCTTCGCGGTGCCGTACCGGGCTAAGCGGGAAAGGGAGGCGCTTCGGTTACGAGTCACGATGCCTTGCACCGTCGATTTATGCCAGCCGCTTCGACGGCGAACCTAATGCTGTGTCCCACAGAGACCATGGGGGCTTGTGTACCGCGGATAATGGCCGGGTATAAACTTGTTGCGGGTTAATAAAGCGTTTTTAGCGAGGCGATCTTTTCGCAGCCACGGAGGGTGTTGAGATTCCTCCGGTCGTCGCGGGAGACGCGGGACGTTGCAATTAAGAATTATGCGGTCGTTTCGCGCGCCGCGCCGCGTACACTGGCTAGAAACGGTCTTGCGACCATCCTCCGAGGAACGACCGGAAAAAACCTCTCTTTGAAAGAATTTGTACCTTCAAAAACTTGCCATTACTGGGTTCATTGCTCTAAGTGGGCGTGGCTAATTGTCCACGCCCTCCTGCAACTCCGTAACTCCAAAAGTAATGCTTTACGCAACCTGATCTCACCTCGAAACCCCTTCGCCCCGTTTGCGGGCATTTCCGCGTGTGGGCGTGGCTTCATTGGACGGCCCAGGACACTGCCCCACGGGGTAATCGTAGTCTAATCCAGCGGCGACTGCTGGGAACGAATTCGACTAGCTTCCGTTCGTGTTCCCGGGGCCGGGGATTCGTCGATCGGTTCGATATCTGAGCGTCGATCGCGAGCTCCGTATCTGTGAGCTGTGAGCTGCTCGCGTCACACAGGTTGCATCGGTCGCTCCGGCCTCGACTAACGAACGTCGCTATTCTCGTGAGCATTCTTAATGGTCGGTTGCTCGTGGCGCTATCAGCGAGCGCATGTGTATTACAACCGGTGATAGTTACGCTATGCTGAACCGGCGTGTACGGTATTAGCGGCCGCTAATGAAACGCTGCCCGTTTATTATCGCAACACGCCCTCTCTGCCCCGGTTAGGCCCCGGCCACAGATGCGTGTGTACACTTGTCCGGATCGAACTCCGGGTATAAATAGTGACATAACTCGTGCCGGTGCACCGCGAGTCAATTAGTTCGACCGTAAAGGATACGACTGTTATGTCCCGAGATGCGAATAGTCAAGGCTGCCCGCGACGCTGACCGCTTCCATCGTTCCCCTCGGCTAATTAACCTTACGCTGTTTCCCAACGGTACCGGCACGTACCCGACGGTTTTTCCATCCGGGGACCGGACCCAGGGATCGTCGACGAGGTAATTAAGAGAGCCTAATACCGCGTGTAATTCCCTCCTCGCTCGGAAACCTCGCTCCAAATTGGCCAAGCAGTGCGAGGCACACCGCGAGCAACGGCGAGCAGTCCCAGCTCGTGCCCGATTTTCTTTCTTTTTCCTCTTTCTGCTCTGAGACGCGACCCGCCGCGCCGCGCCGCCGTCTTTGGTCGGAAGAGAACGTTTTAATAAACCGCGACTCGTTTCTGCTAATGGGAAACGGTGCCGATCTACCCGCGCCGCGCCGCCGGATGGGATTCTCGGTCAGACGACAAACGAGTCCATTCGTTTGCTCCGCACCGGCTCCGGGATCAAAGCAAAGACACGGCGAAACTCTGGAAACCCGGCTTGTCCCAGTAGTCCAGATAAACTGGAACCCATCCGCGCGTTTGCTCCAGTCTATTTGCATTCTCACCGAGGCCGGAGACCCTCTTCAACATCGCCGCGGTAATCGGTCATCGGTGACACTCGTAATGACGATCGAATCGGCCTTGGAGAATCGAAACTAGTCCGTAGCACCGTTAATATCATTAATAAACGCCTGTATGCATTGATTTTGAGACTGAGCTTACCTGTGTGTAAGTAGGCGTGGCTAAGTGCTCACAGTAGGCATGGCCAAGTACCCTCCCACAATTCCATCTTCGAAAATCTGCAGTGAAAATTATGTCGTTCCTTTTATCAAGACAGATCATCGTAGACTATCTCACTATTTTCGTGTAATTTCCCCCAGGGAGGCGTGGTTAAGTACCCTCCCACGATTCCATCTTCGAAAATCAAGGATCTCTAACTCGAGACAGTATACTTTCCATCTTACTATTTTCGTAAATTGCCCCAGAGAGGTGTGTCTAAGGTACCCAAGTGGGCGTGGCTAGTCTATACCCTCCCACGACTCATGCTCAGATAAAATCGAGATAACTGATGTTATTTTCAAGGATGAAGTTCGTCATAAAATTTGGTGCCAAGCTCCACATTGTTGATAAATCTCTGCAACATTTCTTGAACCTTTTAACAGCACGTTTCGCGTGCAGCGTCGCGCATTAGCATGCTAGTTTACGAGCTCGTGACCGAAGTCGCGGTACCATCCCGTCGATTCTCCGTCGGATCGTTAATTAACAGGTAATATCATAATTAACAATGTACCGAGAGTCGAGTAGAACAGCCTGGAAGAGGAACGATGGGGTCTACGTGGTAGGACTAGCTCGTTTTCCTATCTTCTGTCTGGTATCGGGACCCCCGATGTAGCATAAGCGTATTTATACAAGCTGGCCTATCCCGGCAGTTAGCATAAGTACCAGTTATGACTCGTTTTCTGACATATAATGCCTATATATTTTTCGCTAAGTACCATTCCGGCTCGGTACACGTACAATTAAGGATCAAATAAAAGTGCTCCTCGCCCCGGATATATGTAGATTAATGCGGTCTAGTGCGTTGCATTAGTGGCCGTGGCACACGGTGCACACACTGTTTGAACAGGTCCGAATCGAGTGTGTTCCGAGGACAATGGCTGTTCCATGCCGGTCACGGTGCATCGCGGTGCATCGCCGCCGGGTATCTTCTCCCGCGTCTTTCCGTATCTGATTCCAAAGCGTTATCGGTCGGAATCGGTCTAGTTGCAGCTGGTCCTCCGTATCCGCCAGCCGACGCCTGTAATTAATGCCGCGATACACCCGCTAAATTAATTGTCCGGGGATTTATGATTACCCGCAACCGGAATAACGATTCTCGATCAAACGTCTCGTCTATCCGCTTCCGATCGGCGATCTAATCTCCGTAGGAAATAAGCCGTTATCCTTACGCTCGTTGTTGGGATCCTAATCTCCGTTCCGGTGCAAAACATTTTTGCGAACGGTTTTTCTATTGCGTTGCCCCAAAATTAGCAAGAGCGATCTTCATGCAAAATAAAAATTTTAGAGTGTCTTCGTAATTTTAATGAATTGAAAGTGACAGTATTATGTAGAATGAAAATTTGCTGAAAATTGATAAATTGATGGTGACAGTATTATATGTAATGAAAACTTTCTAAATTGACTTAAGAGTTTCTTCATAATTTTGATAAATTGAAAGTGACACGTCGAGTAAACCAGGATAAAAATCAAGTAAAATACAAATTCACAATTTTCACATTTTTCCAAGCTGGTAAACATCACGAGTTACATGAACGATCCAGTGCATTTTCTCGTGCTTCTATCAAGGATCGTCGAATTTCGCGAATCGGAACAAAGAGAGAGAGACAGAGAGAGGGAGAGAGAGACAGAGAGAGAGAGAGAGAGAGAGTGAACGAGAGCGAGAGAGGAGGGAGCAAGGACTCTTTTGTTCGGTTTCCACTGGAGGGGAATTTGCAATTGACCTCGTCAAGGCCGTAAATCTCGCGTCTCCGCTCTGTTCGTGATCGAGCGCGTAGCGTCAGCGATTTCTCGATCGCTCTGAAGCGGCCGAACGGACGGGAATGGAGGATGAACGGATAGGCAGAGAAACACAGAGAGACGTTCGACTGGCTTACAGCCGGAATAAGCGGGTCTCGATTTAACCAGCAACCAGTAATTACCCGTAATAAATCATAATTCCGTCGTTATTGTTTAATTATAATCAAAATCACGACTTGAATATTGATTAAACCCGACTCGGACCGCTCTTCCTCGTTCCACGGTCGGATTCATTAGCTTGCAGGAGTCATCGTCCTTTGCGTGTTTCCCTTATTCCTTTGTATCCTTGCGAAATCCTCGCAAGGTTATCCGCATCTTCCACAACTTCGCGAACGGCTTGTCTTCTCGTTAGAACGGCGAGCAACTTCATTGCAACTTCTCCGAAACGACTGGTACGATGTCGAGCTGGATTTTTAAGAGGGTATCTTTATCGCGAGGATCGATGTTCTTGCACATGTTCTTGCAGACACGTGGCAGAGAAGAATAGGCGAGCAGAGAGTATAATAGATAGCGAGAGGAGTATAAATTATTCAGCCGTGGATTTAGACTCTTGCGATTTTCATATAAAGCCTTGATCTAAGAAAAACTCTCGTAGTTCTACTATTCTTTGCGACCTCGCCGAACATAGGAAAGGGCAGCTCGAGCGTTGCCCCGCAGTGGAGGGGGTATTCGTTTTGCTTAGATCAAAGCCTCACTGTATCTTCTACCATAGGGAACCCCTCTCTTTTCCTCTAGAGAATTATTTGACACGTTCATTAGCATCGGAGTTTCCGTAGGTTAATGAAGCGAACGGGAGATAAAATCGTTTCCCTCTCCTCTTGGCCGAAGAAAACCGGAGAAACTAGAAGAAGGGATCGAAGGAGGGTAGGAAGAGAGGCGCGTATAGATCCAATCAAGTATAGCCGCTCATAATTCTCTGTTGTAATTATTGCAGAGTCTCGGAGGGCCGCGCTGCTCGGACGAAAGCGGTCCTCTTATTTTATTGATTAAATTGCTATTACGTTATATACGCAAGGCACCGCTCCTCTGGTACCGATCAAGAGGGAAGAAGGGGAACGGCATACCCCGTACCTGTATCGCATATACTACTCGTGCGGAGAGTGTACCGTGGAAGTATTATACGGTGATACCGGCGCGGCGGTGCCGAGGCACGACGCAGAAGAAAAAGAAAAGGAGGATGGAAATTCTCATAGAGGCGGGAACCAGATAAATACGTCAGACCGGCCGGGGGATGGAGCCTCGATTCGAGCCGAGTCGAGCTGGAACTCGTGTAAATGATAACCCCGCGAGGTTCCGAGGATAACCTCCCCCACGAAAGAACGAGACAGGTGCGAAATTCCTGAACTCGGGAAACCACCAAGAAATTGATTTTACTAAAAATTAATATCGTGTTAAACCTCCGAATAAAATTCAGAAGGAACTATTTTTGCAGATCATTTAAAAACGATCCGAAGAAAAAGCATTACCTCGCTGCCGGTAACAGTGCGATAAAAAGCCCATTAGCCGCAGCGAGTATGACTCTGCGAAACGAGGCACGGTCCCGAATGACACGTTTGGACTGGTACCGAACAACTGTGCCGCCCGTTACATCGCAGGTACTCGTTTGCTAGCGGAAAAAATGAAGACTCGAAGTGATCAAAACAGAGGCGCAAAAAACGTGGCGAAACTGCACACGAAGAGAGCGAACCCCGGAGCTCTAGTCCCAACAAGAGGCGCAATCGTTCTCACCTGTGCGAGGTGTGGGCCCCGGGTCCTCTGTCGTGTCGCGCCGGGGGACACCGAAATAAAGGTTCAATCGTTGGGAAAAAATATCGTCGCTAAGGGGCCCGCTAGGAAATTCGATATCCGTCGGGGCACGGTCCCAGAGCCGGGGTCCAGTCTATAATTATTCCATCCTCTAGCCAGCAAAGAGAGCCAGCCCCTCTCTCGGATCGAGATCCTCGCGTCTCGACCGATCTCGTTGGACCCGGGGTTCTCTGGGCCCGATGCGAAACACGTAATCCGATATGTCCTACTAGCGTGCAGATAGAGTCACTTGTTCGTTGGCTCTAGACCTTGCCTGGGCCCCTTTCTTTCTATGGGGCCTGCACAGCCGCGAGACATATCGACTCGGTGACAAGTTGCTCTCGTAAGAATGCCGGTCACCGTGAATGAAACGGCGATACCAACTCTGCGAGGGATTACGTCTCCACCTTGCGAGACCTTCTCTTTTTAGGGGCTCCACCGTTATGAAAAACAGTCATGAAGAGGATCTAGGGTCGGAAGGTGACGACGTTGAAGCTTGAAGAACAAAAAGAGTGCTCCAAATCAAAATAAGAACACAGAAAAATTGTTAACAAAATGAATATGCAGGTACTCCTGGTACCATTAGATATTGTTAATACAATTATGTTCTATTCAAATTTTCTAAGACAACATGTTCCACCCGCTGATTGGTAAGAACACAGAAAAATGGTTAATAAGGGCAGCTACCTCTGGTAGTCAGACATTGTTAATACGGTTACGTTCTGGAACGTAAAATTTTTCTAAGACAACATGTTCCACTCGCTGATTGACTCGCACACGCCCCGCCAGGGCTCATTATGTCTCGTATCGACACGTCCACGGCTTAAGAGTCATAATGAATCCGCAAGAAGCTAACAAGTCCCGCAAGACTCTAGATAACAAGTGCCATAAGCAGAAGTAACCTGGAAGTCATTTTCGAGCCATTAGTACATAAAATCCAGTTTTCCTCGTTAGCATCCCGTTCGACTCCGCCCACGGAACATCACCAGCCAATAAAAAACAGCATCCCCCACCCGCCAACGTCGCTTCCCGGGAGGGAGAACGATGTTAAAATATCTGAATGTGGATTACTGTAGTACCTGTTTCTCGTTGAATGATGTGGCGGCGCGTTTATGGATAGTTCTGTAGGAATGTGGAAGCGTGGAGACATCAGACGATGACTTGGAGATTCGAAGGATGTCAGCCCGTGAAAAAGAAGTGGCGACTGCTTATTCCGACGTGACGACGCATGCCTACGTCACCGTAGGAATGTAGGATAGTCACAGAAGTGTCTTCGAGATGGTAAAGGAAATGGGATTTCATTAGGTCTTTCAAGATGTTGTGTATTTTGCTAGTTATACATAGATTATCGTAGGCGTGGCCAAGTGTTCTACGTAGGCGTGGCTAATGCCCCAAAAATTTTATCCTGAAGACCAAAATGGTTCTGTACTCTCTCAATTCTCCTCCTTTTTAAGCAAGTAGACTGACTATTTTGGATCGCCGAGTGCCGCGCCACGAAAAATGGGAGGGTACGGCATGTCCCCCCATCGAAACCACAAAATTTCCATCCGCGGCGCAAAGTAAAGAAACGCGTAATAGGCAACGTTGCAGCATGACGACTTGATTACACCGGACGCGGACTGACGCGGAATGAGTTTAAGAAAATTATCCGCTGGATGGGACGTATCCCTCTGGATCCCGTTCCCGACCCCGCGCCATCTTCAAGTAATAATTTTCTCGTGGAACTTTCAAAGTGGCGTGCAAAAATTAATACGCTCGAGAAAAAGAGAGCGGCTCGACCGTGCGCGCGGGTTTCTCTCTCCTCCCCCCCGATTTCTCTCTCTCCTCGCCGGGACAGAGAGGGAAAGAGAACGAATAAAAATGGCGAGGCCCGAGGAAGAAACGAAGGAACGAAACGGCCGGGATATTAAGGTATCGACCGCTCCGCGGGATATCCGATACCGGCACCGTCCGTTTAATGCCTCGAACGTGGAAGCCGCGCCGCGAAATAACGATGAAACGAATCGGTTAGGTCGACCAGCACCGTTCTCCCCGAGACTTCGCGGCTGTTAGCCAGAAACTTTCGGCCGGGTTCGCGACAAGCGCTATGCTTTTTGCGATTTTTCTGCGGCCGACGTATGAGCTTCTTGCGGATTTCCTCATTACCAGATCGCTTAAGCCGCTCCCTGATTTATTGCCACCGGGTGCACTTCTTCCCGCGATTGCAATTCGCGCGAACCTGAAACCCAACATCACTGCAATCTCTACGCAAAACATTCTTCCTATCATTCTTCGACGCTAACTAGCAATGGTGAAGATTCTGCACGGGGTACGGCCCAGGGATCTTGTCGGGAAGTCAATGTAGCATGGTTCAAGGAAAATTAGGTGCACTTTAAGTCATCACTTCGCAGGATTCCAAGTTCTTCAGGAACTACGAACCTGTTGCCTCAACAATGCTTCTCGATTTTATAGAAGCACTTCTTAATTTTTATCTCGGGAGCTATTTGTTGTATCGAATTGGACCTTTTTTTATTCTAATCAGGAAGGTCTGCTCTAGCATGGTGATTTTTTTTTTTTCGTACGGACAAATTAATTTTTCGACATTGAAAATTATAAACGAAGTTTCAAAACATCAGCTGCGGATCTATTCGATTTTATAGGAGCACTTGTTAATTTTTATCTCCGGAACTATTTATTGCATCGAGCTGGATCTTTTTTTATTCTAACCGGGAATGTCTGCCCTATCATGGTGATTTTCGTCGCGTGAACAAATTAATGTTTTAACATTGAAAATTATAAAGTTCGAAGTCATAAAATACAGAACTGCTGTATCCTCCGCAGACTACAGGCAAAGTGTTATGGTTGTTCGATCAGGGTGCAACATCCTCACCCCTGGACCCAGGTTGGCTCAGGCCGATAACCCGGTGGCAGGCACGCAGACTAGGTGTAGGTGCGTATCGTAGACGAGAGAGCGCAGTAGGAAGGTAGTTTGCAAAGTAAAAGGCATCCACCTTACCCCCATAAATTTCGTGCGGCGATAGTTTACGAGCCGGCACCGCCCCGTGTCATTATCGCGCACAAGGGAAGCAGCAGTGGTTCGCGTGGATCGAGCCCCGGCTCGCCTACTTCCACCATATTCCTCCCACTCTGATCGAAACACCGTTTATCCGATTTTTCATACAGTGATCGCATCCTGAATCTTCGACGTAGGCCAGTCATACCAGTTCCACCTTCAGCACACTCTACGAAACGTTATCAAACCGCTCGATTCCACAGAACGACCTTCGGGGATGCTGATAAGAGGACTTTGACCATGGCAATTAACGTGCTGAGGCCCCCGCGGCTCAACCGCGATGCGAGATGCGATCCGCGTATGAAGTAATTTCCCTGAGCCTTGCAATTTACGGGAAACACCGCCCTTGTGAACTCGCAATTAGGCGAGGACCACGATTTTTTAGGGATCGCGCTGCGGTCCCTGTGGTTTGCGAGCGTGCGCGGAATGGCGTGCCTTCGCGATGAATATTGATGCTAGCGTACAAACTTGTCCCTCAGCAATTTCACTATTTCATCCTTGCGGCTCGACCACGGATGTGCGAAAGAAAAATTGGTCATTTCGTTTCTCAACCCTTCGCAGTATTTTAACATGAAAATTAAACATTTCTTCTCACCTAGAATAATTCCATTGTATTTAATTTTTTTACTTAAATGTGTAGCAATTGATACCAACATATGTAATAATGTGAACAATATTGTGAATAATGGTACAGCAATTTTTAGTGGAGATTCTGAGTCACCCCTCGGGTGCTGAAATTATATTTTATTTCAATTACATTCATGATTCGCGTGATTAACAATTACAATGTGATTCAAATACTGTGTAAAACACAATAATTCAATTGCGTCAGTCAACTACAATGTATTTAAATTAGTTTTAACATGAGTACATATAGTATGTACAAATCAGATCGAATTAATCGAGGACTTGCTGTAATAAAATAACGAACGAGCGATGTAGTATCCTCTTTTACGCAACTGGTTATAACCACGAAAAATCTGTCCCTCGACGGGGGCGTCTGGCGGCGTCGCGATGCTAACGAGGTGGGGTCGCGTTCTGCCGCTGAAGATTAATCGATCGATACGTGCGAAACGGCTGGGTCGTATCGCGAAAGAATTTACCCACGATCGTTGTTTACTGGTGTGGAGTAAAAATGGAGAGGGTGGGGTGGGTAAGTCCTTATAAACGGCAGTGCTCCGCATAATGACGTCGACAGGGGTTCCCGACGAGGAAGAGTGAAGAGGGAGGAAGTGGGAGGGAGAGAGGTAGGAGATGGACAGAGAGACGAAGGGATGAGAAGGAACGAGAGGAAATGAGTTTACCGAGGCCCCGATAGAGAGAACGTCGGCGGGCCCCGTTCGTATTATACGCGCGTCTATATACCGATCGGAGGCTTGGGCTAATCAGACGGACATAATTGATCTCACTCGTGATCTTGAGATTCGAAAGATCGCGGACGGAGAGAGGCTCGAACCAATAATTATTGTTAATACCGGTCGTCCCTTGCCCTTCCCCTCCGCCACTACCACCACGCTGGCTATCACCTGTCTCTCTCTGTTTCATCCTAGGCATCCCGGACTAACGATACGTCCCGGCGTCTTTGGATTCCCACCTCCTCCTTTCTCTCTTTCTCTCTCATACACACGTGTCCTACCATCATCCTCTTCCTCCCCAGTATCCTCTTCTCTCTCTTCTTCTGTTCTCCTCTCGCGTATTTCGAGGCTGTTGCTCGTCCCGAAGCGCGTTTCGGCATCTTCGGGCATCACCCGCTCCTCTGGTCCTTCTTATATCAAGAGCCGTTCGGTCCAGAGCTTTTATTTATATTAATTTCGCTGGCTTTTTGCTTTTCGGGGCCACGGCGAAGCGCAGGAAATATGAAATAATAATGATAATAATGAGCCATTTTGCGCGTAATAATATGGTGGGAGCTCGGGGATATGGCGTAGAAGCCGCGCGCGATTCGCCGAGCTAATAACGTCGGATGGCCGACCGAGAGAGAACGATCCTCTCTCTTTCTCGATTCTCTCCGTCTTCCTCTCGCTCTCTCGGATAGTCTGCGAGACCGTTTTCTCTCCCCTCACCTCAACCGACGTTCTCCCGATTCCTCCTCTTCCAGCAACGATCCCGCGAAGACTGTGTCGTTGCCGCTCGTCGATCCACCGACTCGAGAAGAGAGCCGCCGATTTTTTTCCTCTTAACCCCTTCGATCTTTCGCGAGCCGGTGGGTCCCCGATCTCGGACCGGCAAAAAACTGGCAAAGGAAACGTCCGCAAAAAGTGGGTTAACGAGGCGTTGATCGCGGCCGATTTTAAGTAATCGCCGGATATCAAAGTGGTCGCGCGATCGCGGAACCCCGGGGGTGGCCGCCATTATCGTAGCGGGATCTCGGTGCAATTGCGTTTTCAAGAGAAACAGATTTTCTGTGGACAGCTGAGGGAATGATTGGAGATGTTGCCGGGAGCCTTCAGATTTTAGATAGTTGTTATGAATGAAGTTAGGGGTGGGGCTGCTGGAGAGTAATCTTTTTATTGGGTGGTTGCAATTTTTGACAACAAAAATCAACAGTTGAGTCTACGTTTAGGACAATTTTCTTCAACCGTTATTTTTGTCTGACAGCAAAAGACATTTTCTCCTGTGAATATTCAGAAGCTCTGGAAAAGGGTCCACGTCGAAAATATTATCGTAGTTGATAGTTTCATAACAAATTTTATAATAGTGTCAGTGGATGTGCAACATTGCGAAGTTGCAGTCGAAGGCTCATTAAAGATTATATACTGATATTGACTCGAATCTAATAAATACATCAGGAGAAGTAGACCAGAAATAAAGGACTATCGATCGGAGTCGTCGATCAGCGGATACGTTTAACGATTCCATAGCAACCACAGTTAGATGCACTGAAATGCTAATGCTCTGCACAGATCTGCTATCTGGTACATATTTTCGAATCCGCTTCATTCGGACCGACGTTAATCCTGTTCTACAAGATTTAATACAAACTAGACTTAATAATTAATAATATCCTGATCATTTCTGGTTGGAAAAATTGTAAGAGCATTTCCTGGTCTGGGTCAACGTAGATCCGACATCTGCCACCCAGGGATTAATACATCTTTTAATGTAATTGGAAAATCAATTGCAATTAAATATCAATCTCAAGAAATTGACCATGAAGAATCCAAATCAAAAAGCAAGATATCGTCTTCAAACCTTGGACACGAAGTCCCCGAGCAATTAGCGGTCAGCACACGTCTCCATCGCGATCACGTCATCCTGTGACTCGCCATAGAAATTCTCCCATACGGTGTAGGCGCATTGGAATCGAGGGGTCCCGTGGCCAGGGTGCCTCCTGCCGCGCGAACGACGCAGCCTCTAAGGATTTTATGGCGCGGAATGGGATTTGGGTACACTTAGCGGTCATAAAGCGGCAGAGGTGCAAAGAGCCATCCGCGGCCACCCCCTCCAACCAGTTGTCGGCTCCTTTCATCCTGCGGGGATCGGCATTAGGGGTAACGAAGCTTTTACCGGTCGCCACGCCCTTCTACCACCGGCGACGCCAACTTCTGTGCTTCCGTCCTCTTTTCGCTTTTTCGGAGCCTCTCGACCCGAATCCCATCCATTCCACAACCTTCCTCTGTGTTCCCTCAC
Organism: Lasioglossum marginatum; assembly: GCA_028455795.1. Classification (NCBI taxonomy): domain Eukaryota; kingdom Metazoa; phylum Arthropoda; class Insecta; order Hymenoptera; family Halictidae; genus Lasioglossum; species Lasioglossum marginatum. The sequence continues at coordinate 7,588,054 of CM052268.1, forward strand.
CGAGGAATTCACGCCTAGTCCACGTGTTGCTAGATATCAGATCTGAGCAAACTCGTTGCGATTAACCGGCGAGAAGTACAAATTGGTCGAACAAACCCTTGGGTTCTGACCTGTTATCTGCACCAAATTTGATTTGTTGCACCGATTATCTGCACCGAATTAGATTTGCACCAAAATGATTTTATCGAAAATTCACTACCGTATAGTTCAGGGAAAATTAGGTGGACTTTAAGTCATCACTTCGCACGACTCCTATTTCTTCACGAGCTAAAAACCTGTTGATTTAAAAAAACTTTGCTCTCCTTTCTGGGAACACGCTGCACTTACGCGACAAATTAATTTTTATCTCGGGAACCGTTTATCGTATCGAGTTGAATCTTGTCTGATTCTGATCAGGAAGATCTACTCTGCCACAGTGATTTTTCTCGCGTCCAGAAATTACAGACAAAGTCTCCGATTTTGATTTCACGGAGGAGCTAATAAATTCGGGGAGTAGCGGAGACTCAGAGAGGAGAGGAGAGGGCTGGTCGAAGGTTAGCGCGTCCTCGGCCTTGTTCGGTTCCCCGACGTAGGGCGCGAGAGAGTGCCTTGTACCTCACACCCAATCAACTTAGATCCGCGGTTCCAGATAAGGTGGTGCCCTCTCTTTCTCTCTCTCTGTTTCAGATGGTTGCACATGTAGCCGCGTATGCGCTATACACGGGGCCGTCACAGCGGCCGCTTAAAGCAGCTCTCGTCGACGGTGCTCGCGGGGGCGGCCTGCGAATACTAAGTCACCGGGCGCAAAATACATCGGAGGGATTCCCCACCCGTGTTCTTCGTCCCTCGGTTGTCTCCTTTCCCGCCTCCCACTCTTCTTTTTCTGGCCTCGGCATGCATGCACCCGGGTAACGAGCTTTCATTAGCGACGCTGTAGGCTAATGAGCCGTGTTAGAGCCACTATGTGGACAGCCTCGAATGCTGGCTTCTTCTCAGCCGACTATACTTCGTTTCTCCCTTGTCTTCTCTCTCTCCCTCTGTTCCTCTTCGCCTTGTCCCTCGTTGCACGTCCCCTTCTCGTCCGCTTCCGATCCGATCGCCCAGGAAAACTTGAATTCCGCGCGTGCGCGGGGCTCTGATGTATTCTAGGTCTAGTCTACGAGGAGCAGAGACGACAAGGTTGCACTGCAGGCCCTTGCGACTCAATAAGGCAACCCTCTTCTACAGCCATAGAACCAGTTTTTAAGCGATAACCGGGATTACAAGCGATACCGCCCAATTTCCTCGTCCATTACCGCAATCTCGGCTCAGGAAAACGAGTCACGCGCCTGATAACCGATATCGATGGTTCCTTCTTGTTCAGAAAAATAATCAAGGAATCCCGCAGGCGTGGGATTGATAAACTCCGTCGTGAATGTGTTTATTAATTAAATACGCCTCTCGCCCCACGATTAGAACTCGGATTTTACTCTCGGCGAGGTTTTGTTTCTGGCTTAACGAAAAGTTAGTAGCTCCGCTTTTATCGTAATTAGACCGGCTTAGCTATCTCTCCGCATTTATTGCAGCATTAAACGTGCAAGCGAAATGTAAGCGGAGAAACCGCTAGACGACGCGGCCGCGCGAGCACACGTCCAGAAAAAGTTAATGATATTTTTGTTTCGCGTTTACGACCGGAATGCTTTTAGTTACGGCGATTTTTCTGAAATAATTTATGTAAACGGGAAGTTGCGTAATGACGCGCAATTCGATCTTGATGATAGCTCAAAGTGAAACTCGTTACCTCGCTCCATCAACGGCGGGACACGAACGAAACGCGCTTTTTGCAAGAATAATTATTATTTTATCGAACGATAGAAATCTAAACGGTTATTGAATTGGCCGGGGCGTAAGTAGAAGGCTCCAGATGAATCCGCGTTGTACAACGTTTAATGCGTTTGTATGTGTCTTATCATTACAGACAAGCCTTTCCAAATTTGGGAATTAATTGCAGGAAGACTATCACATCTAGCGAGCTAAAATTTTTCATATATATTCACACATGTCTGAAGTAATACCACAAATTTTTGTAAGACATTCTTTCAAAAATTGTGGGAGTGGTTAACAGGACCTCAGATTATGCATTTCTATCAACAACTTCCACAATTTTTAATAAAAAGTCTTGAAAAAATTCGTGTTACTATTTCGAACATGTATAAACACATACACAAAATTTCGTCATCCCAGATTCCACCGTCTCATCAAAATTAATTCCTGAACTAAATCTTTACACTGGAATGGCGATTGAGGCCCCTAAAAATGATTAGACCATAACCCAGATCAATTTTCACATTACTAAACTGTTTTATATTTCAAACAATAGCTTTCAAACAAAATCTTAAAGGAGTGTGATAGAGCGCGAGAATTCTTTGTGTGAAATAATAAAATCTAAACGGTGGTACGAATGAACAAGCCGAGCCGCGTAGGTTCGACGAAATGTGTGCGTTCCGGAGAATTTCAAGTATTGAATTGCCGAAACGGAGGGATTGCAATAGTCAGCGATATCCATGCGAACATGGGGAATGGCTAGGCGGGGGGACAGCGTCGATTTGTCGGGTCTGCTCGGTTTCGCGCGATAAATCCGCTCGCGGCCGGGTTCGCGCGAATTGTGTTCCGTGCGTATCTAGATATACACCGTGGAATATGTTTACACGTTATATCGATGATTGGACGGCGGCATGAACGGTCGCGAGGTTTGTTTAACGGTCGTGTTAGCCGGCGTATAACGACGGCTGGTTCACAGCCTACGGCTTTGCTCTCCCTTATACTTTTCCGGTTAGGGTCGTTCCTCGGCAACGCATGCCACGCATAACCATTAAATCAACCGCGGTGATCTCGATAGACTCGCCGTGGAAACATCGACAGAACGCGGATTCGCGTCGTTCGTAACACGGACACAGCTTCTCGAAGATTGCGCGAGGCGTCTTCATTAAGCGCCGCGGTTTTTCCTGTTCCGATAATGCGACTCATTTTCAAGCATCTTTCTTTGTTTCTGTTTGCAGGTGAGTCTAATGGAACGGACTAGAAACGAGCAGGGGCTCGAACGATTAGCACGGACTCGCGAGATAAGGCCAGGATCGCGGAGCGAACCCGATGCTGGTAGCGCTGGTATTTATGTTAATTACTGTCAACGTTAATTAGAGTCGGTGGCCGCGTGCACCGGCCTCGGGAAGGCGCGTAGGGGGGCAACGAAGAAACGGTAAGAATAACGAGAACTCGATGAAACGAGGAGAGAGAGGGGGGCACGTGGTTCTAGAGCAAGAGGAGAAGAAAGAAGGGAGAAAGAAACACGAGCGGAGATCCATCGAGGCAGCTAGCAGCTCCAGGTCGCATTGTCTGCCATGGACGATCGGGTTTCGGTCCGAGTATCGATAAGTACCGTAATTCCCGGCCCGGAGCGTCTTAATGAGATGTAGCCGCTCTTTGCTATATGCTAGAGGTCCTTCGGAGTATTTTCCTACGGCAGGGAAGGTTAATCTTAGAGCACAGGAGATCGATTTACGAACGTCCAGGGACATCGGTCACGTGACCGCCACGCGACGATTTTCACATGCGATCCGCAGAAACAGAATTTCGCTTTTGGTTCGTGAATAATGGCCAGAGACAAACTTGAGGATTTTGTGTAACATGTTGGTTGTATATAGAAATCGTCGTAAGAAAAATTCAAGTCTTCAATTTAGAAAGTCGAAAGTTAGACATTTCTTTCTACCTAGAAGAATTCCATTCGATATCGTTTTTTTTTTATTTTATGGATATGAAGTTGATGTAACGCCTCCTCCAATACTTAGTAATTGATTAGTAGATAGCTGATCTTTATGCAAAACGAAAATAGTCCACCTGAAAAAGACATAGACATTTATTTTCTCTCTTAATACGTATTTTTAAATTCGTCGAATGTTCCGAATGTTTTAAATGACACAAGTGTCTATTGATCAGGTGCCAAACATATTTAATCATCTAAACAATATGTTTGTTGGATATGTTTTTAATTTGGTACGTTTATATACAAACTACACTTTACACCATATATATTTTATTAGTATTATAAAGGTATTTTTCTAATTAACGACGCAGTGTTTCCGCGTATCCTGTATTTTAACCTTATGTGAATAGTGTGATTTAAGTGAATGCTCTTTATAAAGTTTGCGATCTGCTCAGGCTAGTTGCTTTTACCAGACTGACTACCAGACTACGATCTTGACTTTATGCCCCCGCCCAGGCTCTTCTGTCCTTGGGAAAAACCGCCCCTTACGCCAAAACCCTTATACCTAAGACGCTATGGTATCGCTGAATTCCAACAATGTTGAATAATGACAATGTTTAGTGATGGCTCCGAGTCGCCACTTGAGGGCTAAGGGTTAAATCTTCCCATGAGCCAACTGCATCCTGAATTTCTTTGGAGGAGGGGCCCCTCGGATCAGTTTTAAGCGGGCCCCGGAACAAGCCTTTCGTAATGAAGGGATAAATGTCGGATTTTTCACGGGGAACAGTGGTTTCCCAAGACCCCACGTTCCGAGAGGCCAACGCGTGTAATTACTCGTTGAATCGTCGCGAGGGTCCTCTATGGCTCGTCGATTTCCCGATGTCCGTCGGCCTTTCGTCGTATCCTTTCAATCGGCTGGGTTCCCCGTCAGCGCGGTGTGTCCGTGGCTCGCTTAGCTTCAGAAAAGTTAAAGACGCGATGCAGATAGTCGGTTAGAGACAGGTCGTGGCCGCGCAAAGCGAAGCTGCGGCGGGTAGGCGGAGAGGAGCCGGGAGGAAGAGGACACGACTAGCGGCACGTTTGAGTATTCAAGTCGTACCGTATCATAAACTGTCCGCCCGCGGTTCCCTCTCTGTCCCCTGGCCCCCTCGCGTTCCCCATGCCCCTATATCTCTTTCTATACCTATGTTACCGCGTATGTAGCTACGTATGTCTGTCCGTCGGTAGGTTTGTCCTGCGGGTACACAGAGGTACCCGACGACGACGCTTTCTCCGCTGCTCCCCCGGTAGCCCCGTTGAAAAGTCATCGTACCCGGTCTACCTTCGCCGAGGACGCTTCTGGTTTTCTGTTCGCGTTCGTCCAAGCCCCCTCTCTCTTTATATATATATATATATTTCTCGTAGCCTCTCTATCCGTTCCGAGGAGACAGCGTTGCGTAGCTTGGCAAGAAGAACGAGCCACGAGGATAAAGAAGAGATACGGGGCGTTTCGTAGGCTCTAGCCTCTCCGCGCAGAGGACTCCGGAGTCCTGGGTCACCGGGAAACGTACGCGACGCACGCTTCGATGATATATACGAGGATAATGGAATTCGCGGAAGAGAGGCCGGCAGACGCGAGATACGTAAAACGTGGAAATTGATGGCCGGGGAATCCATTCCGAGACGGCGCGGTTCTTCCGCGAAACTCGTTATACGCCTCGTTATACGTCTTTGAACTGCGAGTATCGGCGATGCACGGGAACGGGCCCGATACCACCGACAGCTTCGATGACGCCCTCTCCTTCCCGCCCAACACTTTTCCACTTGGATTTTGATCGAGGCGGTGGGACCTGGGAAAAATAAAAGGGCTGGAAATGAAAATTTCGATATTTACGTCTTCGTTGAGCCAGTTGAAAGGTCTGCTTGACATTGGTCCTGAGGATCCTCGTGATCCAGGAGAAATTGTGAGGGATGCACCAGGTCCAGTTGGCCATCACCTGGAACTTGTCTGAGGAGGATCGTGAGATTTAAAGGACCACACCAAAGACCTAGTCTATATTAAATGGGATGAGTTGTTCATTGGACATAAGAATTGTCGAAGAATGATCCACATTGATGTTTGCAGTAGCTCCTGCTGGTCCGACTACAAAACAGTCAATGAACGAACAGGTAGCAAAGGTCTGGGTTAGGTGCGAATCGTTTAGGATCATGTGTGGCAAATTAACGATCATCGACAGGATATTTCCGCTATTTCCATCATCTACTTCATCCACTTCATCCACTTCATCCACTTTATCCACTTCTCGGCGGATCTCGGTCCGAGCTTTCCAGTAATTGCGTCATCGGACAGCTTGATCCCGCGTGCCGGCGGATGGAGCGGGTGATTTACGCCTGTGGGATGCATCGGCTTTCCGCTCCAGGTCGGCGAGAGCTGATTGGCGCCGATTAGCGTACTCGATCTCGAGGCTCGATAACCGTCGACCGGTGTACACCGTCCGCTGTAGTCCACGAAATCTCTATATTCCTCGAAAAACCGGAGAGCCGTACCTTTCCCTTCGGCCTCGACGGACGAGCGTTCGCGTCTTCCGCAAGATTCGCGATCTTTATCTCGCGCGAAGATGGAGCGGTTTCGTCCGAAGCGTATCGGGCTGAATCATCGGTACCGCGACGGTCCGACAAGCATCGAGGAAGAAGAAGAAGAAGAAGAAGAAATCGAAAGGATTCGCGAAGGCAGACCGCGCGCGTGGATTCCGTGCAATTAATTATCGGGATCGGCTCGAGCTTGAGCGCGCGCAAGCGCGAGACCGCGCGACACACAAAGTATCCGGTTACCTGGGCTACATCGAAGGGGAAACGCGACGAAGGGGAAGTAGACACATCCCGAGGCATATTAAACGCCCGCCGGGCCCGCTTGGAATTGGATAAATTCGTCGGAGCCCGTCCCGATTTACGAACTCTGTCCCCGGGCGGCTTGTTGTCGCGCGAGCCTCCACCTCCGGGCTCCTCCTCGCCGTAAAAGCGGCGGAAAACCGGCGAAATCGGAGACTATCGGGTTCCGAGATTAAGAACAGCTTGCCGGGACACTTGGAATCGAGTCGGGCCGACGGTTCGGCGATTTAATCGCGCCTCTGGCCGAAACGGCGCGGGATCTAGGCTAGGAATTCGCTGGAGCTCCATTTCCCCCCCCTAACGTCGCCTCCAGAATAGAAATTGTTCAAACATACTTGAAAGCTACGTTAGCCATTTCGTAACGTGGGTTTCTGTGAATTTGTACATCTGGGCTGATCCTCGAGAGTTTGAGCCATACACCCACTTAACGTCGCGTTTGTATTCCCAGTTACGTCAATAGAAGAACAAAATGTTAATACATTTGATCGCAAACCGTGTAGATCTTTTGGTAGTTTATTAACGTCGCCTTTTTATTCTCACTATTTCATATAGCTATATAACCTAATATAATCCTGTACTAGCTAATTTATATGATAAATGATATATGATAAAAATGGTTGCAAAATTTTAAAAATCGAAGATGTAAAGATATGATTTTTCCTCTATTATAATCATTAACCCCCATACATTCCTCGGGGTGAAAATTCACCCATTTACATTTTTTGCATATTGTAAAATGATTGATTTATTTCCCCGTGAGATATATTTCTTTAAAATATCACGTTAAAAATGAAACATAATTTGTTAACTTAAAGTGTAAAACAAAAATGGTTGAAATATTATGGTAGGCTAATTTATGTAATTAAGGGAGCGTGTGAGGATCGAGGGAAGTGATAACATTCAATTCAGTTTCTATTTTCTTCAATCGACGCAGACAATTTTTACTTTGCATAAAGATACGCAATCTAATGATAATAATAAATCATTCGTCGAGTAGAGCGTGGCAAGGATTTCGCGGGGAGAGTGAAGAAATCGTGTCTGGAGTTTAAAGGTCCCGCGTTCCGGGGAATAACTCCGATAAAAATACGATCGAGCAAGCGAGGGTCCTCTCGATCCTTATGTCCCTATGAACTCCGTAACCGAACGTCCCGGGTCTCGGCGAGGCTATTCGAGCGTCGCGTCGTCGAGCTGTATCGATAAGTGGCGTGGATCGAGGTGTCTGATTTTACGATTGCGGAGAGAGAGAAAGACAGAGGGAGAGAGTGTCTCCTCTCTCCGGGATCAAGTCGTCGCGCTTCCTAAATCCTCGGCTCGTGTCCGACGTTTAGAAAAACTTCGGGAGCAGGTAGTTCCATGGACACCGTTCTTGTGTTCCGGTTGGTAGGCGCTATAAACCGCGAGATCGAAGGGTCGACGAAGGTGAAACGGATGATCCTCGGCCGAGAGAAGGAAAAGGAGCCGAAGAAAAGGGTCGTACATGCAGGAGAATGTAGAAGAAATATCCGGCCGGGGCACAGAGAGAAAGAGAGAGAAGAGAGAGAGAGCAGAGTCCTCTTCTCAGAGGGTTTATGGTGGAGGTGAACAAAGCGGGTGGCGGTAACACGGCCCGTACGCAGAAGTTCTCGTGTTTATGTGTCTACGGCTGGCCCCGAGTGACACTAATTAATGAAATAATGGCACCGGGACCGAGGCATTCGCGAACCGAGGTGTCGAACGTCTCGCGGCGGGGCGTAGGCGGTTATTTACGCTCATTTGCTTTGCACGCTTTTGTCCCCTTTTGTCGCGTTCCCCCCCTATCGACACGCACTCACACGCCTGGGATCCGTCGCGAACCGTGCGACCTCGCGCAACCTACTCCGACGGCCTGATAATTGAGCATTTAAGCGCCTTTCCCACCGATCAACTTTCCCGACTGATCTCTTCATTCTGGACAGGCTTCCCCCGTAGCGTCGCACTGATGCGAAACGATCCGGAGAACTGGGAAAAATACATACTTCTATTTTCGTCCTTATTTACTGGAGAATTGTTTCCTTGCTGTTTGTTATATTTTGAGTTAGGGGAAACTGTTTCCCTCTCTAGCATCGCGCGGGTGCGAAACTTCTATTTTCGTTCTCTTTTCTGGAGAATTGTTTCCTTCCTGTTATATTGTGTGATCTTGATCTTTTTATTGGCCAGAAGGGGAAACATTTTTATCTTCATTCTTATGGGCCAGAGAATTGATTTCTTGCAAGTTGCAGTTGTACTGGGAGATTGCGGAATCGAAACGCGACGGTAAGGAGGTATGTTGATTCGACCGGGCCAAACAATGTGAAAACGGTGCCAGTTGCTGGACGCTTAACGGCTCGTCATTGCGTGCGAAATGTTGCGTGAAAATCGAATGGCGCGCTCGTCGCTAATGATTTCCCACGAAGATTAAGAGAAGCAAAGCGGAATGGAAGCCGAAGCGGTTCGCGTTTCGAGCGACGCGTCACGCGATCGCTCTCTCCTCGAGATGGCGAACGACAAATCGGCTTTGTCCGAGCACGACACGTTCATTGATCTGGGTCATTGTAGACCCAACAACGTTACAAGAATTAAACGTAAAAATTTATTCACGACGAGCTAGATGATCACAATGAATGAATAATTGAATAATTGATTGAATAAATGATCACTAGACTGCGGATTTTTATGCATTTATAAAGAAATTGGCTATAGATATAAAACAGTGAAAAATTAGAAAAATCTCAAAATAGTGTTACGATGTTCTCAACGTTCTAAAAAAATTATTAGGGGATGAAATGAATTTGTATTTAACTCTTGCTGCCCACAATCGCTGCTGAACATTTTTATTTTGCATAAAGATGCGCAGTCTAATGATCACAATTTTCCAGCAAGACACTGGTGAAAGTGAGTACGTGGAGAACGTAGCTGGGGTCACGAGGGACCCAGCAGTGAAATGACGTCCGGTCGGTTTTCCGGAGTCGCATCGACGGGATCAACGATTCAGGAACCGCTTGCCGGTTGCGCGGTCGAGCTCGATGAAAAAATTAATAATAATAATAATAATAAAAAACGGTGGTTCCGTCCCGAGGAGCGTTTGAGAGGCTGTCGCTGGGGGCCCTGGAGCGGACATTCGAGTAGCCCCCGTTAATGCGAAGTGCTCGTGAACGTCGAAAGACAACCGAGATTGAATCACGCTCGTTATCGTCCGGCCAAAGAGAAGAACGCGAAGAGAAGAAGGCAGAGCGAGAGGGAGAGAGGGGGGAAGAGAGAACAAGAAAGACAGCACAGGAGGGGAGAAAAAAATCGGTTCGTTCGAGGTTACGACCGAGAGAGCGCTTCGCAGCGAAAGAGAGCAGAGTCTTTCATATTTTCACGCCTTAACGCGATCGTTCTGGAGTTAATTACCGGAGCCGGGCCTGTTGCGAGTTTACAGGGGCCGCAGCTGGGGAGGTGTGTGCCCCTCGGCGGAAATTCCTCCGCCGCGTCGCCTCGGAATGGTAGAAAGTCGCCCGGAACCCAATCTATTCGTGAAATGGTGGCACAGTTTTTCCGGAGCGTCGACACGCGTGCGCGATCAACGGCAATAATTAACGCTTACAGCGGGAACAGCGTCTCTCGTCGCCTCCTGATGTGCCTCCTGGACATTCTACCAGCCAGAGAATCCTTATTTACGCGAGGTTACCGTCGTTCGAAATTCCTTATTAAATCAACCGATTACCGGTCGACGCTCCTCGGGTTCATCCCGAACCGTTACCGACCGGGCTGGAACGACACACCTTCCCCTCCCTGTGTTTGTCGACCGCGTCGAAACCCAGAATCCTCCATAACTTCCCGATTTTCAAATCCCTCAGCCACCTACACCCGTGAAAACGTCAACCGGCACCAATCGTAAGGTGCACTCTCGCGGTGGACCAACAGTACAAACACCAGGGCCCCCCCTTAATTTATGTTCAAGCACCGGGACCCAAAACTATTCTCCTCCCCTGAACGTACACCGACCGGCCCAGGAAAGGAGAGACGATGTAGAAAGTTCGTTAGGCGATTCATCTTGCCGATGGATGTAATTTAAGCGCTTCAACCGTGGACGCCCCTTTCCACGAGGTTTCCCTCGTCTCCACGATACACGAAATTAACCGGCCAACCACCTGATGGACTCGCCTAAACGATCGGCCGACTTCTGGGACCGCTGCCGTCCCCGAAATGAACGTTTCGGATTTTCGGTTTAGGCTAGACTGCTCGCAGACAGCGGATCTTCATGGAAAATAGTCTTCTTTCAATACAATGAAAAAAAAAACGGTGCAAAGCAAGAACCGGCGCACCTGACAAAAATAATAAAATTCAAGGAAATGAAATTCTAATATAACTATTAATCCAGCATAAGGGTGGAGTTGCAGCAAACTGGAAATTCTAGTCTCCTTCCAATAAAATTCTAAAATAAAAATATTATACTCCTAATAAAATAAATTCTTCATTTTTGCCATAAATTCATAAAATCAGCAACAACCGGGGCACCTCACACACAAAAGCAATAATACTAAAGAAAATGAAATTCCAAGCACAAAATTCCAAAAAGAAGATTGAACTTCTAATAAAATAAATTCCTCATTTCTACACGAATTCATAAAATCAGCTGTCTACCACTAAACCAGTGTATCACAGAGAAATGATCCTGAAGAAAATGAAATTCAAGGGTGAAGCTAATAAGTTCCCAGAGTGAAAAGAAAGGCGAGAACGCAGAAGAGAATTGGAGAATGGTTGCAGAGGAAGAGACCGATGCATTTGGCGGTGCACATTAATCCAGAAGCCGGCATTTTTCCCCGTCAATTGCTCGATTACCGTATTTAGTTAGGCAATTAATACCGCGCGTTCCCAGCCCCGAAGCCCATCCCACGGACCTGTTATATTCTTTCCTCCGGTACGGACGTGACGTGCGAGGTTTGCCGTTAAGGTGGATCGGCATTCGTACATCCGTATACCGGTATCGAGGCATTTATTGAATCGATATCCGGAGCCCTTTCGCAGCGGGCCTCTCTTCGAGGCACGTACCGCCTTTAGGTCTCGAGCATTTTTCATCGCGCGCCGACGCACCGCGCCGACATTCCACGGATCTCTTTCTCCCTCGTTTCTCCTCTCTTTCTACTTCACTCTTTCTCTCTCTCTCTTCTTCCTCCTTGCTCTCTCTCTCTATTCTTCGATCGGTGTAGCTAGCACTGTAGAACTCCTGCAGGCGTTGATTCTTCAGCAAAAGGAGTTCAGGAGCACTTAGAACTCGTTTTGTGAATGAAGAAAGATAACTGAGGTAATTAAGATTTATTTATAGTGTTACGGAAACTCCAGATTGTGGGATCAAATTCTACGTTGTCTAGAGTTCAAGGTCATGTCAAGATCACAGCATTCGCCATTTAACCCATCGTATTTTAACGAGTCACACTAGTGATGAAGATTTTAATCAAAGTCTAACAAGTATGAGCGTTACGCCTTTCTTTTTAAATGAAATAAAATTTGATTTTTCTGTAATCAATATTTATGTAACCATACAAAAAATATAAATTCTCTTTTCTCTTCTACGACATTTTTGAGGATGAAGACGTTTTAATCAAAGTCTAACAAGTATGAGTGTTACGTATTTCTTTTTAAATGAAATAAAATTTGATTCTTCTGTAATCGATATTTAAGCATTAAGGTAAATGTAGCTATACAAACAATATAAATTTTCTTTTCTCTTCTACGACATTTTTGGGGATGAAGACGTTTTAATCGCTGTAACTGTAAAGAAAATGATACGACAAGGCGTTAAAAAATGACTTCAAACAGAATATTACCGAATCGATTGAAATAACTGAATTTTAATTTAAGTACAAGGGTCCAATTATATGTATCGGTGACTGTCACCTGTCGCAAATCCGCAGCTATTTTTCGAGAGCGCAGTTGTGCCCGGATTTCGGGCTGCACCCCAGAATCCCACACGCGAGCGGGTCGATACACGTTGGAGCATTATCGAGGGCACCGCACAGAACGATACATGCATTACGTTCCGGCGCGAAAGATACATGGCGGTGCGGGCCGGTCTGGGGCTCTCGGCGGCGCAGGTCGGGGTGTGCAGTCGGCGGATTCGATGGAGGCAGCGCGCGGCGGTATCGTATTCGCGACGTTCGGGTTGGCTCGGGCCACGGGCCGCAAAAGCGCGAGGTATCGGCCGGCGCTTTTCGGGGGATCACCGCCAAAAAGTTTACATCGCGTACACCCGGGTGGACTACGGGCCTTCTATCGTGGCCTGAAATCGGCCGCGCGGCGATTTCTCGGGCGCCGATCCGCCGCTACAAGATCGAATAAATCAAGGTACCCCGCAGGTGACTTAATTAGGTGAGTCCCTGTTAAAGGGGAGAACTCGATTACGAAGCCGAAAAAGGAGGAGAGGGGAGAGGCAAAGACCGCGCGAGGGAGACCCGCGAGCGCGTGTAAAGGATATAATCCTTGTCCGTGCGTGCGCGCGTTCCGAGACGTATTTTCGGGCCGAGGCCAGCCCGATTATTCCGTACAAGACGGACACACACCGGTCCCAGCTACGAATTCGTGCTTTGCTTCGATGAATAATTACTTTTAATACCATATCCCCTCTCCGCATCCTTCCTCATATGCACCCTCTCCGCTTTAACCCCTTCGACGCTTCGCGGAGGCGACGAGTGATAAATGTCGAATCGAATCGTGATATTCCCCGATTTGCTTCTCCTTTTCTCCGCCGGACCGTTTTTACATCGGCGATATCTGAGGCGGTATTTTTAAATTTTTCATTTCTTTCTACTGTCTTGCATTTGATCGTAATTTTTGTCCTAAGTGCTGAAGGTCCACCGAATTAATAATCTTGCTGAAATTATTGAGAGAAGAAAAGTCTATTTTTAGTCTAGTTAAAACTTCTCAGTTAAAAATGTATTCTTATTCAGCTAAAATTGTTTATAATTTATTTTCGGGAAAAGAAAATCTATTTTTATTCCGTAAAAATTCTATACAATTTGTTTTCAGGAATTTTTGCAAAAGTGAATGAACTGCGTACAGCAAGACGCTAATGAGGGAAAAGCCGCGTCGCCTCCGATTGGGTCGATTCGCCGATAATCGCGTCAGTCTGCCGACCGCAGACGAAGGACCATAGAAGTCGCGCGCGCAAAGAAACGTGTCCGGTTAGCTCGCTGTCACCAACTATTTAGAAAAGCGACGTCTGCTTGGAACGAGGCCTGCATCGAGCCAAGTCCCAAGCAGTCGAAGTCCTCGGCGGAGTGTCGCGTTTCTTCCGCTTATTTAATTTACCCGTCGGGCATGCGGCGAATACGCCACGCACCGAACACAACGACCACGACGACGATGCAATTTGCTTCGCGCCCCTCGGGCCTAGCTTCCGCCTCCTTCGTTTCGCCTTCTTTCGCCGAGGCTCAGGCTCAAGCTCGTTCTCAGCCGTTCGTCATCCTCGACGGACGCTCCCGCGACGTTCAGCCGATAGGTGAATAGCCGTTTAACCTTCCCGAAGCAAATCATTCCTCGATTCGTTAGACGGTCCACGCGACCGCTCAGCCTTGAAGAGCCTTCCGCAGGGTCGTTGTCTCTAGCGGCTCTCCTGACGGACGATCATCCTATACTTATCCTCACCGGTCACTCTCTCTCTGCTATCTTTTTTGCTATTGCTCCAAAAAGTTCATACTCTTAATTTTTAAGATTTCAAAATTCAAATAATTCTGCTGAGCTTAAAAATTATTTTCACGAACTGAAATCACTACAGATTTGAAGAATGAAGTCTCCTCTTTATAACGACCTCTTAAAAATTAACGTGCGATTTTTTTTCGACGTACGACGTTTTATTCAACTTCGAATGGAAAGTGTGCTGCCATGATTTTGCTAGGTGCTTTTTCTCAACTCAAATAATTCTACAGGGGTTGAAAAATTTTTCTATGGACTGAAACCAGAACAGATTTGAAGAATGAAGTCTCTCCTTTATAATGACCTCTTAAAAATTGACGTACGATTTTCTCTCGCCGTGTTATGAATAAAATAGTGTGCCGTCCATTTGATCTTCCCACTGCGGTCCGCGGTATCTTCGCGCCCGGAAGTCGCGCGACGTAAAGGGGGAATCTGGCGAGCCACCTGCGCTCTTAAAGTCAAAGAAGGACGGCTGGGACTGTTCCTAAAGAACTCGCGAAGAGATGGACCAGGAACGGGAGGGGAGTAACAACGAAAGAGAAGCGATATCCGGAGCCCTTTCGCGAAGGGCCGCGGTGTCGGCAGGAACACACCGTTTCGCGACTAATTAATGAACGTTGCTTCGATCAATTTACATTTACCGGGTCCCCTCCGACGAACGACACGAACACCTTCCTCCTTCTACTCTTCTGCTCCTCTTCTTCCTCTTCTTCTCGTCCTCTTCCTTCGCCTGGTACTCTTTACTCGAGGGTGCGAAAGGGTGCAGCTTCGTTAGCACCTCTCGGAGACGTTTCAGAGATCCTTGGTACACGACCTCGGTGAACAACCATGAGCACCTTCTCGTCCTCTATCCACAGTGTCCATACACTCTCGCTGGCTACGATATATCTTGTTTTTGTCGGCGACCTCGCGCGGACCTACATAGAGCCTCCTATAGGGTAACTATGCCGGCTTGATTCGGTACAACCGTGGATAGAACCTTGGAGTGGGTGGCTGTCCGAAAAAGGAGTTAATTAATTCCCAAAACGGATCCTCCGAGCAACACTGCCGGACCCCGCGTGTCCCGGAACAGAAAAACTTGTATAAATTAATCGGGGAACACGGAATTAATTGGGGTGGCTATGGGAGACCCTTAGACACTTTCATTTTAACCTTCAGGTACTCGCACTCCACTTTCTACAGAATTGTTTACATGGAGTTTTATACAATTTTAACATAGATCAATTTTAATGCAAAATTAATATTTGCCCACCGTAGTCGACAGCTTTTATCAGGCTTGAACCATTCAACTTAAAGTTTTGACATTGAAAAAGTTCATTGCAATCTTACAAGTTGAAAGTCTGAATAATACTGTCAAAATCGCTGAATATCGTTCAACTTTAAACACGCATACAGATTGAACCAGTGAATTCCTAAGGTTAAAACTTGGATTTTTGGTATTCTTTCGTAAAAATTTATAGGATCGTGTAAGAAAAGTTCTAAATATTTGGTCCCGTAAGATGAAGTTTCCCGATGGATCTCCCCGATATTTCTCACAAATCTTCCTCGTGCGCTTCGCGATTGATTCGAGGAGTCTCCGCAGGTCTGGTTGATGCGATTTTAAACTAGACTCGTTGAGGCTTGACCAGCCCGCGGAATTCGCGAAGCCGCAACGCGGAATGATCGGGGTAAACGAGACCATCCCGGTCTCCGCGAGACGTCGAAGCAAGATGGAAGGAAGAAACGGAAACCACCAACGAGTAGATTCCCTCGGTTCGTTGAACGTCGAGGAGTAATCGTCCCCGCTCGCGCGTTTGCTTTCCTCTCTCTCTCTCCTCTCGCAAATAGCATTCAGCCGCGAGGGGCACTCTAAACCTTTCTTGTCTCTGCGCAACGGCCATCAAAAAAACGGATGCTATTTTATCTCACTCAAGGACCCTTCGAACAGCTCGCAGCTAATTTTGCGGTCGACTAAACGACGACGCGGCGAGGAGACCGAGAGAAGAAAGAAACTTCTCCTATCTGCCGTGTGCCGTTTACGTTCGCCTTGCCGGCCGCAAGAAGATGGAAATTGCTTCGCCGGCCTTGGGAGTCTTTGCGCGAAACTCGTAACCCTGGCGAAACGATCCTTCGGGCTCGCACTTTCCACAGAAACCGTCGATCGTCGACGGGATCCGTCAGAGATCCCCTTCCCGGCTCGACATAGACGCAGAAATGTCTGAATTCACTCGAGGACTCTGAATTTACCCCCTCTCCGCCGGGTTTGTCACGTGACCGGGCGGAAGGGTGGGGGAACAGCGTCGTAGAAGGGGAACGTAGAGTGGGAGGGCTGTTACTTTCCTTTGAAGATCGAAGATTTTGAAGCTTCGAATTTCGTAGTAAATTATTAGAAGATTGAAAGATTTATATACTTTCTTTTATCTTGTGCTCCTTCGCTTCCTCATGAAATCTCTTTACAATTTATTCGTACAATAAATATACTTCTTATAACTGGTTGTATCTATATTCTGTGAAAATTCTGTCAAATTTTTTATTTGTTAAAAATCACGGCATAACATGAAACTCGTAAGTTACAATTTAACAGTCCTAGTGCTTGGAAAATGATTTCACGAATTAGTATTCAGGGGCGGCTTCGAATTTCATACACCGTGAAAATTTTATTTAATCTTCTCCAGCTGTATAAAGATCGAGGAGGAGGGTTTCGGGTAACGGCGGAATTACCGCGTCGAATTTTATGGAATCGTGCAGTTTACCGCGGTTTCTCGCAGATCTACGGAGTGGTGGCCGCTTAGACGTGGACGCATTTATTTGGCGAAATACCGAGGGCCATTTTCTTAAACGAAAAGCCGTCGACATCGTCCCGCCGCTATTAACGTAACCGACCGGGCCCGCATTAATGATACGTAATACAGAAACACAAAAAGGTACGTTTCATCCTGATAATCATCGACGCACGTTGAAACAGGCCGGAGGTCGTCACCGAAAGCTGGAACGAAAGAGAAAGAGAGAAAAAGATGTGAGAGGCGGGGAATATGAGTTAAGCCGAGCAAGCCTCATCTTCGTAAATCGAGTCTTCGACGTCCCTCTTCCAGCCCCATTTCAATATCCCTGGCTTCGTAAAAGCAATCGCTGATTCACGGCGTAACGATCCAGGTGTATGAGATTTGCACCTTGCCGGGCCTCACGCATCGCGTATGCAACCCAACGACCGACCGAACGAGAACCATTCCGTTTCGGAGCTGCATAGGAGCCGATCCTACCGAAATTAAATCGCTGCTGGACCGCGCGGAGATGCGAAATTTCTGTTTTACGTCTTCGTTATCCTCGATACTATGGCTGTTGCTTTCTTCCGAAGGTCCAAGATTTTGAAGCTTCGAAGCTTCGAAGGTGATGAGAATCGAAGTTTCGAAGTTCCGAGTTAAAGCGTTTTTATTTTTCATATTCTGTGAAAACTCTGTCAAATTTCTTATCTATATTTTTATTTGTCAAAAATCATCCGAATTCGAATGCTTCGAAGAGTCGAAGAGAAAACATCAGAAAATAATTATAGTCCGAATTCCCTAGCAGCTGGGGGAAAAAGCGACTCCTAGTGGAGAGACGTCAGTTCTCAGAGATTATTTGGAAAGGTGTGACTGACCGGTCCGGAGCGCAAGTATTTCGACCGTCCGTCGCTCCGTGGGACACTGGGACGAGGGACAAGGTAATAAATTATTATCGCGTCGATAAGGAATGTCGATAGGGTCTACGGATAGGGGCTGCGTCTCTCGAGGAACGGTGGTTATCGACCTCCTAATAGACTTGTTTCTGGGTGTCATTCCCGATATCGATGCTAGGTGATTGATCCTCGCGCGATCGTGACTTCGTCCCCGTGCCCCGATCATTTTCTATTCACCGTGTAACCGTGCTCGATCTTATCTGACCCCTTTATTCAATCTATTCACATCGCGTTAATAGGCTCTGACGGGGCTATCTGAATTTCAGTCTCGGCCCCGTGACGTCATCTTACTCGATCCTCAGTTTGGAAGTCCTTGAAGTATTGTTGAAGAAGAGGGACCTCCGTGCTATAATTATATCAGATCAATTCTAGTTTATTCTCGCGTCTTAAAGTTCATCGAGTTCGCGAAGAGAAAGGGTCGGTAGGCGTGGCTTCTAGACACTGTCCAGTGGTGGAGGCCATTTATTTTTCTAGATTCCAATTTGATCCTCAAACCTAGCTTCCTCACACAGTAGTCTTCAATTTCATTAAGTTCTCAGCAAACTGTGGGCAGAATGTAACAATTTCAGTAACTAATGCAACTCCTGAAACAAATGGGCCAGTAGACATGGCGTCTAGACTCCAATTCGATCCTCAAACCTAGCTTCCTCACACAGTAGTCTTCAATTTCATCAAGTTCTCAGCATAACTGTGGGCAAAATGTGACAATTTCAGTAACTAATGCAACTCCTGAAACAAATGGGCCAGTAGGCGTGGCTTCTAGACACTGTTCAGTGGTGGGAGGCCACAAGATTCCAATGGAATCCTCAAACGTAGCTTTCTCACACAGTATTCTTCAATTTCATTATGTTCTGAGCAAGCCTGTGGGCAGCATGTTACAATTTCAGCAACTAATGCAACTCCTGAAGCAAATTGGCCAATAGGCGTGGCTCCTAGATACTGGTCCAGTGGTGGTGGTCGCCGGGAACCAATCCCCCAGCCCCGTTTTCGGTCGACGGAGAGTCTGGAACCGGCGCGTTTCGCACCGTGACAAAGCGGTTCAATGAATCAAACGTATCCGAGGCTAATAGCCTTCAGCTCCAGGAAGCGAGCGAAACGATCCGCCTTATCTCTCGCGCACGGTATTTGTCCAGAGTGAAGCCGGCCAGTCCGTTGGTCGGATGGTCGGTCGAGAGACCTGGCTCCTCTCGATCGATCGTAAATTGAATCTCGAGCTCCGCGCCGCCGAGCCGCGAGTACCGGCCTCCTTCCTTCGGGTTTATTCTGCAGTCAACGATGATTCTCCTTCTCCGTTCCACGGTGCAACGTGATTTTGTTTTCTCGCCGCGCCGACTCCGGCCCCGTTCGTTCGTCGCTGCATTTTTCCACGTACGGTATTGCACCGTGGAGTGGAGGGGACGTACTTAACAGCGTGTTCGAACGGCTCGGCCAGTGGGAATTCGCCGGACAGACGGAAACAGACAAGACATTTATAAAAACAATTGTTTACCACTCGAAAGTAGAAAAGATCAAGTCGTTTCCAGACGTCTCTGCATCGAACATTCGCACATTACACACATTCATAAAATTTTTAAAGAACCACCAACAGTTTGTGAATCTTGGAATGTCCTATTATCCATGGAACATATAATACTTGAGTGTCCAACATTTCTAGTACATTTCTAGAACTTACCTAGTAGTCTACGTGAATGCCTTCACATTAAAAAAAAACACATTGTTAATGTTTTTAACTTCTTAAATGCTACTGATTTATATAACAAAATCTGACCTTACTACCACACATGTCAATCGATAAATCGGAAAATTAAGCCCTTCACACTACACTATGTACTACACTACACATGTACAGTGAGTATAAAAAGTATTCGTACGCCCTTTAAAATAGAATAACTTTTCTATAAATGTACCAAACTACCTGATTTTTTGTAATCAATTAGGTTTGCATTGGTTTGCGAAATGACATGCAAAAAACATTTTCCAAATAATTATAATTTACAAGATTACATGTAAAAATAAAAAAGGCATTTCTTAAAACATTTTTATTTGGGCTCTTAAAGAAAATTTAAAATATATGTTTTGTAGATCTATAGTAGTTACACACATTGTTGAAAATTTCGTCGAAATTGATTAACATAGACACGAGTTACAAGCGGTTAAAAATTGTGAAAATCGTAGTTTTACAGGACTTCTGATCAGTTTCTGCTTAAAATCCACAGAATCGTACATCTTTCGATGCGTGTCGTTTTTCCCTGCGTCAACCGATTTCCATGAAATTTTCAGCATGTGTATAACTAACATAGATCTACAAAACAATTTTTTTTTAATTTTCATGAAGGGCCCAAATAAAAAAGTTTTGAAAAACGCCTTTTTTATTTTTGCATGTAACCTTGTAAATTATAATTATTTGGAAACTTTTTTTGCATATCATTTCGCAAACCAGTGCTTCTAATTGATTATAAAAAATCAGGTAGTTTGATACATTTATAAAAAAGTTATTCTATTTTAAAGGGCGTACGAATACTTTTTACACTCACTGTATATGCAATGTAATCCATGTAATCCACAGATCGCTAATAACCTGGCTGTTGACGCGATCTTAATAAATAAATTAAAAAAGGAGAGAGAGAAACAGACGCAGCAAACTCGACTGACATTTTAACCTGTTCTTCTTCCTAAAAAATCATCGAAAAATTTCTTTTATTGGAATTTCGATTTCCAACTTGTTTCAATAGGAGTCGCCTATGCAGCAGGAGTTGCAAGCACATATCTTACTCGACTGCACCTCGTCCCAGCATTGTTCCCGCGTCGTCAGGTGCGCGGAGCGATGACAGTGCGCATAGTTGCGTCTCCACGTGCGCTTGCGTCACTATGAGCTCACTTTTCAAGCGACGCTGGGCGTCTCGCAGCGTCCCTCACGCATCCGCACACACGATAGTCCCACGTCTCCGCAACAATGGCCGTCGTTCATCGATCGAGCGCGTCGAATCGGCTGGTAAATCGCAGAAAGATCCGCCGCGTAAAAACAAGCAGCTTATGGGTGCGACGCGGGTTGTCGTAATCGTGAGCCGGCTTGCAACAATCGCGTCGGATTAGAGAAACCGGTAGAGAGCGGAAATCAGGCCGGCTACGTGTAATTTTGATGGACGTAGCCGCGAGAAACCCATCGGCATTATCAAGATCACGCGGCGCGAATTACCGGCCCGATTAATAGAGACACGCCGACTGTGTTCTCCTCTCGCGAGGGAAACGAACGCGTTTCCATTTTCTGTAATACCCGGGGCACGCGGCGATCGATCAACGCCGATCGAGAAACGCGCAGGTGCGAGGGACCGGCCACGCACGATACCTCGACGCGTGAAAGGATCGGTCTACATTCCTAAGCGACGATTGTGCGGCTCGAACAGCGGGAGCACTTGTCCGCCGCGATTTCACGCGGATCGGTACCCGGCGACAATGCAGACGGAATGCGTGTCCGACAGGCTCGGCAAATTTTCTTTGAAACCAACGCGGAACAGCAGCCTGCCACTGTTAGTTTTTCTTCTGGAACGTGGCTCTGCTTTGCTCTGGATTTGCACTTTGATCTCGACAGCTTGTTCGACCCTCATATCTGGATAATTTGTTGTGCATACGTGTTGATCAACGGCAAAATTGATACCGATCCTATCTACTCCGCACTTCTGGGGACGAATCATTTTCTTAAAGAAATTTGTTCAATTTGCATTCAATTTTTCTTTCAAATTTATTTTGTGTTCTTATTGATGAAACTTGAATAGTGGGGGTGCACTAGACTCAATCCTAGCTGGTGCTTACAGTAGACTGTGTTCGAAGATTTTTATCGTCATTTCTGTTCATCTCCATTAGGAACAATAGAAAGTTCAATTTGTCTACAAGAACTGCCCTAAAAAATATTTAAAAAGAATACATAAATAAATAAACTTGTGAATGATACACCTTTAAAATAACCTATTCATTGTAACACCAATTGTTAAGCGAAATGGACCCATGTAAGGGTCTAAAGAGCTTCAATAAAAAAAAAACAAAATTACCTATTTCATGTAGCTCTTAAGGAAAAATAGTCCTACTAATGATACATGTCTATAAAAATTGATACGACACCAATAAACTAATAAACGCACCGACGAAATTATTTATGGAGTATAAAAGACGATATTACTTTCCCAATGTTTTCTTCGGACAATGGTCACGGAGGTCAGAGCGTTCAGTTTAGCGGTCGGACAATGCTCAATAACGAGTAATAACAAATAGTTGTTGATTGCACAGCCGAGGCCGCGGTTTGGTAGCCCTAATCGTGGGGCCAAGCTCCCGAAAACAAATGACCGCGTCGTATAATTTACGACGCCGCGCCGGCGGTCATTGCGTACCCTTGCGAATCCCCCCAACCCCTCTGGCTTTCTCCGTCTCTCTTTCTTCTGAACCGATCGCAACGCGCGTAATTAATTGACCGAAAGGTTGCTCACGGACGTCCAAGCGTTCGATCCACCGAAGAATAAATGAACACGGATCTGTTTCGACTTTCCGAGAGACATCTACCCTCTATCGTAACAAACGGTCTTCATTGTCGCTGACCGCTGAGAACGAAAGTTCGCGGTCGGCAGTCCCCATCGACGCCATTGTTCCATCGTGTTTCTATCGCGATCCATTATTTCTTAGTTCGAGCGGTCGTCAGCCCGTGCTAATTAACGCCGAACACTTTTAATCTAACCGCGGCGCAAGTGGTTCACTTTTGTGAGTCAAAGTGGCCGTTTTACATTACCCTATAAAATTAGCGAGAATTCATTTCTGCAAATTTTTAATCATTTTTTTATAAATAGTATTGCCAAAGAAATAAATATGATTTAAACAATTTATCGAGGAATTCTTAGCTGTTGATCCCCCATTTTTGAAATGCTATTAAAATCATGAATAGATTGTGGGTCTTTATGCAAAATAAAAAATATTGACATCGATTACAAGACCCAGGAGCGAATTCAAAAATATATGATTCTAAAAATGTGTTAAATTATAATATTGCCGTCGCTTTTCAACAGTTTATCAAATCATTCTTAACTGTTTATTCTCCAATTTTATGATGTTATAAAAAGGATGAATAAGCTGCGGGGCTTTATGCAAAATAAAAAATGTTTACATGAATTGCAAGACTCAAGAGGCAAATAAAAAATTCGTCCTTCTAATAATTATCTTGTTAAGCTGAAACTAATGCACTAGCACAAATTGTATGCACCCATTTCTACCGCAAATGCATAAAATCTGCTCATCCCGGAGTCACTCAAGGGAACGATGGTGGTTCAGAGGTCTCCAGCAGGAATTCCACAAATGTCCGGAGTGGCCTCTGCACAGAAGAAGACGCGGAATTTTCAGCGTCGAATTATAATTGTAATCCGTCACGGTTAGGCTTGTGCACAGTCGTTCTGCACCCCCGTGGTGTCCGGAGGAGATTCCCCGCGGAATCGTTGGAGCGTTGCGACTGCGTGTACCAGCTCGAGGACGAGTCCCAGAGTATGGTACTGCGAGCATGAGCACGCGCGCCATATCGATTCTCGCTCGCTCCTCCCCGTATTATAGTCATTCGAATAGAACGCGTATCTACTTAGTGTCGACGATGTACGCGGGATCGCTCGGCTTAAACGCACGCGCCCGCAATTACCCGTCGCGGATGGCTAACGAGGTACCGGTACATCGTGTATGCATTGTATTTGTCTTCCGAGCGGAACGAATAATAGAACCTTCCGTCGATTTCGCCGAGTCGCAACAATCCCAGTGAAAATTGAAATGTTCCAATTTTCCAGTTTAAGGTTCTGGCATTTTATTAAAAATCGATCTCGCGGTCGAAAATTCCGAAAAAATTCACGGTCGCGTATGGCACCGGGTAGAATGTTCATGAATTTTTTCGTAATTTTTTACTGAGCAGGTAGAAAACGGTAGAGAACGGTAGAAATAATTCATTAAGAACCGGGCTCACCTTGTAACTACCCTTGTGGTGGAGGTATCGACTTGAAATTTCATATCCACTGTAATTTTGATTATTTTTACTTGAAAAAAATCACATATGTATCTCAAATACCGATGAATATGTGTGCAAAATTCTAATTGGAAGGGCTCGACAGTTTCCCCAGAAAAAAATTCCCATTGACCACTAGGATGGTAAATTTGGTATTCACCTAAACCCGTGAAGATTAAAAATGTTCCGAATAATTGAAAAAGAACGATTGGAAGAGATCGGAGAAACGACCGTAAGAGCGAGTCGGAGCGCATTTTCCCCGCGTCAACTCGAGAGGCGTGCAAAGAGGAAGGACACCGTTCGAAGCGGAATCGTATTCGATGCGTTTCGAGTTCGAGATCTGGGTCCGACGTAATCCAGCGGCATCGGTTCGCCATTACGTCGCCGACATGCAGCCGTGGGGTACACGTCGCGCAGCGGTATCCCCCGGTGGATCGTGATTTTACACGCTCGCGAGGATTTCGTATTTATGCGGTCGGCGTATGGCGGGCGTACAGCTCTCTTTCTCTCTGGTGCAAAAAAAGGATTGGCGGTTTTGATCGCGTTGCCGCATCACCAGAGAGAAAGAGAAAGAGAGAGGGAGACTTCCCCCCGATTCGTCTTTTGCGTACACGCGCGTCTATCCGCCGGTTTCGTTATTAACTTTGCGCTATCTCGGACGACCATCTTTACGCTGCCGGATCGAGTGAGGCGTATCTACCGTGAGCTGTTGGTCTACCGACATTACGTGGCTGGGCCGCACACCATCAACCAAGAATCACGAACACTATATACAGACAAACACGTCCGCAACAACCCCGTTGGTGTACAGGAGCGTCGTCGTCGGTGTCTCGAGTAACAGGCTTAGCTCCGTCTCTCTTGAAAATTGCCCGCCATATTTTTACCATATTACTTCATTTTTAAGCCATCACCTCCCGCTTCTGGCTCTCGCTGCTACCACCTCCTTCGTCACCTCGCCTTTCCATCGTTCGTCGATCTTCCTCCACTTCTTCTTCTTTCTCTTATGCGTTCCCCCCTCAGCGTCCCCCTCCTCCATGCATCTGGCCGGTGCATCTCGCGCACTGCCATTTTGTTCGCGGAACATTGCCCGCCTTTTGTTGCTGCTGCCCCTCTACTTTCTACCTCTTCTTCTTCTTCTTCCGGTCCCTACCCTCCCTCTTACTCGAAAATTACTCGTTCCCTGGATCACTGGCACCACCGTTCCACGTTCGACAGAAATCCAGAGGATCGCCAGCGGATAAAACACGAGAGTCCGTGAGCTTCGAAAGCGCGCGAGGATCGGAATATTCGTCTAACCGATGCACCGCAGAATGCAATATAAGCTTTTTGCGGCAATATTTCGAGCGAATTTAAAATAATGATCGGCCCCGGGAGAGGCCCCGCCGCGTCAGTCAACCTGAAATCCGTGGGCCCACGGTTCGGGGAAAAGGAACGGAAGGCATAAAAAGGGCGGGGGCGACGGGCAAGGGGGACCCCGGAGTTAATGAGATCACGCGTAATCGAAAATTGTCGATACGATTTTATTGGACCACGCGAAAATCGCTTCTCCCGGGCCTACCGCTGCGGGTTATGGGCCCGCTCATCCGCGCAAATCATCTACAACTTTCCTGGAGTCTATAAACATTCTTCGGCACCGGTTGTTCGAGTATGTTTAATTTTTTTTTGTATAGGAAGCCGACCAATCTTGTAGCCATAGTTTTACTTCAAAGTATTCAGTAGTGGTCTAGAATTTTTCTAGTGTAGTCCAAGAGTGCCCCAAGTGAGCGTGGCTTCGTTGGCCACTTAGGACAATCTTTGTCCAAGTCTGCACCCTCAAAATCCAACTTTGAAATCTCAATGATTTTCGGTTCTAAATTTTTTTATTTAAGAAGAGTATTTATGCACAGGGACCCCAAGTGGGCGTGGCCTCGTTGGTCAATCGGGACAATTTTTGTTCAAGTCTGCACCTTCAATATCTAACTTTGAATTTATTATTATTATTTATACACAATTATCCAAAACAGACAAGATATCTTTAAAGAACCTTGGATGGCTCTAAATCTAGAAAGAATTACAAACTGTGCAGCAACTCCAAAATTAATTAATCAATAAAATTCCAGGAAGAGAACGCTCCCTTGGTGGTCTTGCAAGGAGCGGACACCTCGTGTCGAAAGACCGCTGTACCAGAGTATCAGTATCCGAACACAGTACGCAACACTGTCTATTGTTTCCTACTTGGCTGGCGGCGTGCATCTCGATGGTAAATGACGGTGGTATCGGAACGCATGCTCGGGCTCGTCCTTGTCACACAGCCAGTGTTGGCGGTTCCGGTGGTGAGCGGTTCTCTCCGCGATACCATCAAGCACCGCGATCCTCCGCAGGAACGAGGACTGCAGTTGATGCAACTGCAGTTGCATCGGGCGCAGACCCCTGCGAAGCGAGTGCCCGCACCGACTGACACCGGTCGTTACGTAAAGGTCCGAGCTGTTGTAACAGCTGCCGATAACCTGTCCGCTATTACCGCTTAACAGTGCGACTGTTACAATGCCGGGCAGGTTACACGGCGCTCCGCGGCGACGGCCGATTTGTTAGCGAGCTTCGAGGCTTCGAAATCTGTTCGCGAAACGATTCGTTGGGGCTGTCTACTTCGATGATAGAGACTTGTCGCTTTGATCGTGACGGGAACAGGTCGGAACAAATGATGCTTGGGAGAGAGATAGACAGAGAGAGAAAGATAGATTTTCTTCGTGTAGATTGCTCTGGGCGTGGCTTCGTTGATCACTTGGGGCAATCTTTGGTTAAGTCTGCAGCCTCAAAAATCTAGATTTGAGGACCACAATAATTCTCTGTTCCAAGTTCCTCTCACTTCAGAGATTGAATACCGTCTACCCTAGTGACCCCAAGTGGGCGTGGCTTCATTGAACACTTGGGGCAATCTTTGGTTAAGTCTGCATCCCAGAAAAAACTAGCTTTGAGGACCATAATAATTCTTTGTACTGAGTTACTCTCATTTCAGAGATTGAATACCATCTACCCTAGTAACCCCAAGTGGGCGTGGCTTCATTGACCACTTGGGGCAATCTTTGGTTAAGTCTGCATCCCAATAAAATCTAGCTTTGAAGACCACAGAATTGTTTGTACTGAGTTACTCTCATTTCAGAGATTGAATACTGTCTACACCGGTGACATTAAGTGGGCGCGGCTTGTTAGCACCAACTTTCAAAGCAGCAAACAAGAGACATCTCTCAAAAATTCATCTGAAGTTCTTTGTCCCCAATTTGAAGACACTAGCTCCAAGTGGGCGTGTCAGCACGGCTCTCGGCGGTGCCCCACAGGGCAAATAGCTCCCACGATCTATCCGTCCGCTTCCGATTCGAGAGGATGCCGACCGATCCGGTTCCCTCCGATTGCCGGGCAATCGTTGCGGAGCAATTTGACGAAGCGAGACGGGTCTAACATTTTTCTCGTAGCTGTCTGAGAATAATGACGCGCGGTACAATGTATCATGCACCACTGGTTATCGAAACAAGCCGCAACGAGGGCAGCGTAGCTTGTGGTCACGAGGGAATTTTTTCCGCGCAGATCGCTGATTCGAGTGGGTCCCGACAGAGAAAACGGTCGAAAGAGACTCGCCGCTACAACGATCGCATCTCTGATCTGAAAAAATGTCATCTCCGACAAGAAACCTGAGAAAAAAGAAATCCTTACCGTTCTCCGTGCCGCTAAAGAATCTCTTATACACGAGAGAAGCATGATGGCAGCGCGATGGCACGCAGAATCCATCGCGGATCGAGGCCCTGGCTCCGCCAGAAAGGTTGTAATCGCATCGCATGAAAAGTTTCGAAGGGGCACTGTGAAATTATCCGTCGGCGCTCCCGTATTACCTATGCCGGGTTGGGTCCGGGTCCAGGCCCGAATGTATGCGCCCGCTGGTTTCTTTCTCGAGCGAGAGGGTATCGGAAGCCTCCTCGGACGAAACGCGCGAGAGATGGTAATACGCGTAATGATAGGCTGCAGCCGCGACTAATCATAAGTCGGACTATGAAATTTGCGCGAATTCGTCCCTGACCGCTCGAGATTCGAGAGGCGAGAAATGCCTAATGTCTTCCTCGCGCTTCTTTTTCCCCGGGACCAGAGAAAGAGAGCCGTTTGCAAACGAGTCACGTTCCTGTCGGGTTTCGGACCAGGAAACCAGCGGTCGGACCGTCTCTCCACGCAGATCAAACTCTCTCGATCACACCTTGCTGTTGTGCAGTGAAATGTGTCTGGGAAATATGGTTGAATCCTCCGAGAAAGATGGACATAGATAATCAGAGAGAGAGAGAGAGAGAAGGTACGAAGAGGAAGAAATTGTAGGCCGATCTTCGAAGGTGAACACGACTGTCGATGGGGAACATGAACATCGTGAGCCATGGAAGAGGATCGGGAGCTGGAAAATGTCGTTGAATCCTCGAAGAAAGACGGACATCGTAGGCTATTGAGGATCTAGAGCTGGAAAATTGAGTCCTCACCTATCAAGAAAGAGGAGCATAGATAAATAGAGTGAAAGGGAGAAGATGCGAAGAGGAAGAAATTGCAGGCCGATTTTCGGAGGCGAATGGCTATCGATGGAGAAACATGGACATCGTGGGCCGTGGAAGAGGATCGCGAGCTGGGAAATTGAATCCTCGTCGATCAAGAAAGAGGAGCATAGATAATTGGAGTGAAAGGGGAAATGTGGGAAGAGGAGGAAATTGTAGGCCGATTTTCGGAGGTGAACGGCAGTCGATGGGGAAACATGGACATCGTGGGCCATGGAAGAGGATCGCGAGCGCGAGGGCTTGTCGTGGGGGCAAGGTAACGAGCGGGTAGCCCGATAGGTATGAGTGCAACAACCATGCGGCAACAACCTCCTGTAGGTAAGCCGTGGAACGCAGAAGGAGGTAGGGTAGGTAGGTAGGCAGTGGTAGTCGACGGTGCTGGCTGGGCTGCCGTACCATATTATTAAGGCGGCCAACCGGTGTGACGCTCCGCGTCCCAGGAGCCAATGGCACCGCGTCTCATCGCGGCAGGAATGCGTCCACTCCTACCTTCGCTGGTGTACCCTCCACGAAAACGAGCCCCCACCGTTTCCGGCAAGATCAACGAATTCACTCTTCTTACGCCGAGATCCGAACCTCTCCACCATCTCTCTCTCTCTCTTTCTCGGGACTCTTGTTACTCTTTTACTAAACGACTCGGCGTTCCTGTCGAATCCAGGACTGTTTCCGCTCCTGCACCGGATGTCGGTGCGCGTCTTTGTCGCGGTTAACACACTCCACAGGGGGAAGAACTCTGCCAAGGGACTTTGGGTTTGAGCCGTTGATGTCTCGATTTTTGCGATCGGAACTTGCGATGGATGCTGAAGGTGTAGCTTCTTCAGGGTGACAGTTCTGTTCCTTTTTAGAGGACGTTGATCATCAGGAATCCCTGGATTGGGAATTTTTCCAAGAAAACATTGGACTCAATGAGATTCTAAATGGGTCTAACTTTAGGAAACCGTATTAAACATCAAAGATGTGTTCAATGGGCACTTTCAGAGCTTCATCAGGGTGATAGTCCTGTTTCTTCGTAAAGGACGCTGATCATCAGGTATCCATTCAGCGGATTGGAGTTTTTCCAGGGTGACAGTCCTGTTTCCTCTTAGAGGATGTTGATTATCAGGAATCGCTGGATTGGGAATTTTTCCAAGAAACCACTGGACACGATAAGAAACTAAACGGGTTTAACTTTAGATGTACATCCACCTGATCTTTCTGAAATCCTATTCAATATCGGAGATGTACTCAATGAGCACTTTCAGCAGCATTTTCAGAAGTCATAAAAAAAGCAATGAATGTTTTGCGAGGGCCGAGATTTCCGGAAGACGCCTCCGGAAGGCGATTTCCCGGGGGCTCAGGTTGTTCTGGGAGTTACGATCCGTGTAATAGCGTCACGGTGCGGGAAACGGAAGAGGCGTCGATTAGCAGAAACGTTTGAGTCCCGGAGTCAGCATGCCTTACCAATCGGCGGCAA
Source organism: Lasioglossum marginatum (assembly GCA_028455795.1). Classification (NCBI taxonomy): domain Eukaryota; kingdom Metazoa; phylum Arthropoda; class Insecta; order Hymenoptera; family Halictidae; genus Lasioglossum; species Lasioglossum marginatum. The sequence continues at coordinate 7,618,036 of CM052268.1, forward strand.
GCTTGCGGGTTGGAGTGAACGAGGAGGGCCCGATCGCTAATTTTCGGGTGGAACGCTGCCGTTCCTTGAAAAGAGAGATCGATACTCGGAATTTATCGTTTCCCCTTGCGCTCCGGATTATCACCGTTCTCGATTACCCGGGGTGGCTGAACTCTCGCGTACTCTCCGAGCGGAGCCGTTCGCCTCTTCCAATCACGATCTTAATAACCTCGGACGGTCGAAAAAGGGACGAAGACGGCACTGTCGACGACAACGACGAAGACAGAGACGTGCAACGAAAAGAACGACAAGGAAAACACTTAGGAGAGAGGGAGGAGTGTGGAGGAGAGAAAAGAGAAAGAGAGAAGAAGAAAAAGTGATTCGGGAGGATCGGCCATGGGTATCCGAGGCGCGTAATAACGACGACCGAGGGCCTCGATCTTCGTGGACAATTTACGAGGGTAAAGTGGGTCATAAATGTAATTATGGCTAAATTATGATTATAGAGCTACCCCTTCGGTAACGCTTAGTCCCCTCAGTGTGGACGCTAGAGGCAGGGTAGCGACCCTACGATGCCGAAAAATCGATGTTTCCGAGAAGGCGAGAAGTTTCGGCGGAACTTCAAACCCACCCGGTATGAAACCGAGGTCGGTGTTATTAAAAATAATTCCCCTTGCGGTCCAGAATCTCCTCCAGAGAAAGAGAGAGAGAGAGGATCCTCACACAGTGTAGATCCAATTGGAAATAAAGGCGAGCCTCGACGCCCGACGCTTTCGCGATCTTTCGTAATCATAGAGTTTCAAGATATGCTTATTAAATCGGGACCAATCATCGGGCCATTGCGTACCGTACATCTTCTTCTTCCTTTCACCGGCTCTTCCTCTTGTTCTTCGGGTTGTCGGGTCGACTGTTGCGAGCAAGATGTTGCGGAGGAATCGGATCAACAGATCCTCCACCACAACAGAGAAGGATTAGATTGAGAGATCCCAGGATTAGGCTGGAGATTCTAGGTGCCAGTAGAAGGACGAAGGTTCGCGGATGTTTAGAGGGGTCCTGGAAGCACATCGTCCATGGGGACCAGCTCCCCTCTTTAACGTGCTACCGCGCGCGCCCCAAAGGTCAGGGTCGAGGGTCGAGCGTGATTTTCCTGGCCCACCGCGTGCTGCAGATCTCGACCACGCTTCGTTTCTCCCCGGTGAGCTGCTCGCTCCTTTGTCCTTCATCCACCTCGTCCCCATCTTCGTTGGTGGCAAAGACAAAGGCGAGGGAAAGCCCCGAGGAAAAAATTTTCCGAGCTACTGGGACACAGGAACACTTGATACCTATTGCTTTGCCTGAATCTAGACTCTTCAATGGAGGTCTTTGAGGAAAATTCATTCTCCTAAGCTTGCATCTATGGCCATCCTAGACCCTATATACCCTAAACTACTAATCTCTGAGAGCTTCAATAAATAAGTCCCTGTGTGTGAGTATGTGATTATCCCAATTCTGGATTCTGTATCCCCTAGGACTCGATCTTCGGGAGAAAGAATGACCGAATCCGCTTTCCCAATCCAAAACTGAAGTAGCCATCAATAGAGATCTACGATGACTACTCTGTTCCCAAGAGCACCGCTCGGGGGCAAAGAACAAGGAGATAGAGGAACTGTGTTCACTAGAGAGAGGAAGAGAGGAAGAGATCAGTGGCTTTCGAACAGCTGTATCGTGGCAGGCACCCACGAAGACCCCGCATAAGATACGTCGTCGCCGTGTAGGACGTTAACGCGGCGCTACGAACGCAACGGGGGGTTCCGCGTAGCTACCAACCTCATTTTTATGATTATTTGGCGGCGTTATTGCCGCTTGACCCGCCATTAAGCGGTTAAGTGGGCCGAGGCGAGAGAGGATTCTGGGCCCCGCTCTTTACGACGCTTCGGGGACACTCGCTTCCGAGGTGGACTCCAGAGGTTGGCTCCCGGCCTCCTATTCAACATTTAAGGTTCCTTTTGTATTTTTTACCGTGCCGATCAAAGTTAACGCGACAACTTTTTGCATAGCGTTACCGGTAGCGTCGCTCGTGGTGTCTCGCCGCCGACCATTTCGCACAACCACCCGCCGCCATCTGGAAATATTGCCCACGAACGACGTTTTAATCCCCTGTAGCAGGCGCCGAACGATTGTCACCTCAATATGGCCGTTCCCTCTTCAGCATTGCCTAGACCTGGTGCTATTCTTGTTGTAGTCGTCGGTAATTTCGTTTCTTAATTATGACTTATAATGAATATCAATAATTTTCGTTAATAATACCTCAATAAGAAAGTTGCTTGAAATGAACTCAGGAACCACCCTTTGGAAGGAGACCCAAAATTTTCGGGCCACCCCGAGGAGGTCGCAACAAAAAAATTCCTTTTTCAATAACCTCAAGGCGTTGAATAGAAATGGATACGTTAACAATTATCAATTATAATGCATATTAATAATTTTAATTAATAACTACTCAACAAGAAAGTTGCTTCAAATTAACTCGAGAACCACCCCTTCGAAGGAGATCCAAAATTTTCGAGCCACCCTGAACAGGTCGTAACGAAAAAATTCGTTTCGCGAATGGTGTTGAATTAAGAACCTAGAAATAAAAATTCTCATAAGTTTGCACCTCGTTTGAACCTCTTCCAGGTCCCCGGTCTATTTCCAGATGCATCCCCTGTATCAGCGCGTCCCGATAGGGAGCGGAAGAGCGAGCCCGTCCGCTCCGAATTTAGTATACCGCGGAGAAAGGCAGCCGGTGGTCTCGGAACGTGAGAACTCGGGAATTTTACGAGAGTCGGCGTAAAACGGTACAGAGATCGGTTGGCCGGCTGTGCTCGCGCGTGCTCGCGCTAGATATATCCTCTGGGTGAAAACGCTCGGCGCGGCTCCGCTCGGCTCGGCTCGGTGTCGAAGGCGGTTCTCTCGCGAATCCCTTTCGCGACGATTCCGTGCTGCGGAAAGCTGGCCAGAGCCACGGCAGCAGCCACCGTCGGTCCCCGGGAACTTTATGGCTCATGAATGAAACATAGGCTTAACCGTATACTCGCGGGGTAGGCTACGTGTTGCAACGGTGGCTTAATGTATGCCGCGATCGCGAAAAATGCCGAACCGATAAATGGAATTAAGGCGGGGACCCGGTGTCGTGGTCTTTCTTTGTAAGCCTGCTCGATATCACGAACACGACGACGAGCAGCCGGCTCCTCTTAGCACACGATTCTCAACGCCGCGGCACGACGACGCTACCGAAAGAGATTCGCGGGACGAGATCGCGCGAGGAGAGAAACGCCACGGATCGGGTGAAAGGCAGCCAATCACGACGAAATTCTACGATCGATTCGTTTCCGGATACGCTACCCGCGAGATATAGCCTTCTCCCCTCCTCTCCCTATATCTGCTATTCGCGCGAACATCTCTCCTGAGGAACATCGCGAATCCATTAACCCTCTCGACACGATCCGAACCTGTATGCGGTTATGTTAAGGAGGACGTTTTCGGAGAGCGCCCCCGGAAACTAGGGTGAGAGAAATGGGCGATGGGAATATTAATAATCGGGCGATATTGATTGGAAAGGGCAGGAGGAATGGTATTTTACTGTCTGATTTGTAATGTCTAGGGCAGGAGGAATGGTATTTTACTGTCTGATTTGTAATGTCTAGGGACAGCTGTGAGGGTTTTCCCTTAGGGAGGAACCTAACGTAATCCCTCCGCCTCTCCAGCGAGGGTTCAGAATATCCATAAGGTTGGATTTCCATCACGAAAAAAAAGGATTTGTAGGGCTACATTGACCTCAATTAGAACTTGGATGGGGGTCCCGGGTCTATCTAGACCCAGCATATTACAGTCTACCACCTATCTGTGATTTTCCTGGTGATGACGAGTCTGCCCCGGTAAAATTGAATGAAAGGCTTCAGGATGAGAAGACGATGACTGGGCCAACCGCCCCAATTGAACCAGCAAGACTCTTTTTGGCGGCGGCAATCGTCGTGATCTCAGGTAGGAGTGTGCACGCCAGGAGCGGATGAGCGATCGTCATAACGGGCTGCCGGGCTCGGGAAGTCATGGAAACGGGAAAGGTGGCGAGATAAGGAGTCGCGCGAATAGTCCCGGAATCTGCTTGGACGTCGTGGGTCACGGTGCGCGAGTAACTCGTGTAACTCGAAACGACGAACCCGGAGCTGGCCGTTACTGTAAGACCTCTGTTAGATGTGCCTTCTCCCTCTTCAGCTTTTCTACGTTTTTATCCCTCTTTGCCACTAAATGTGCCGTTATACCGCGAGAAGGGCAACACAACGGAGCCGTCCAGGGTATAGTGCGAGAAACAACGAGCAGAGGATAGAATCCTCGAAGAGAGAGAGAGAGAGAGACATTCAGCAATGTGGTTGCCAAACGTATTGCCGGGCTGGGTCGATTACTTAGGATTAGCTCCCGCGCAGCTACAACGTATGCTAAAGGATACCTTGGCTTCTCCTCGCCTTCTGTTTCCTTGGCGTTCGAGCTTGTTGCCTTTGGTGCTGAGCACCCTGAGAACCTGGGGGCGGGGGTGGGTAACCGTGGACCACGGACAGATACCCTGTAGAAGGGAACTGAAAACGAATGGAATGAGGAAGGAGAAACGAGAGCCTCTCTCGTCGGGAGTCTATGCCAACCGCACCGGAATAAAAGAGAGTTCGTGAGGGAGAGACGGACGAGGCCCGGACAGGAGACAAAGAGAGGAAAGCGACAGACTTACAAACAAATACACGGGGAGATACACGGGAGCAAGGATCTCTTTGTCTCTCTCTTCCTCTCTGCCTCTCTCTCCTTTCTAGTATCTGCTGCGCAACCTTTGCTGCGCTCGAGTTCCCGGGTGAATGCAAATGAGACAACCCGGGTACCGGTTAACCACCGCTGCCACCGGGGAAGACGCTCAGCAGTATCCATCGATCCACCGCCCGATCGATGACGGGTCCAACCTGGAATCCAACGCGATACACTTTCCTCCAACTCTGGGCCAGCCGACTGTCATCCAAAGCTGGCCCTGATTCCCCCAATCAGAGAATTGGCAGCTGTCCCACGAAGTTGGGACCTAGAAAGCCCCTTAGTTTCACGCAACTATTCTCACCATCTGAACCCTCCAAAGATAAATTGTTAATGAGTTAGCTCAACTTCAATGTTTGACTTCTTGCTAGTAGCTAATCCATCAGCCAATCACACGGACGCTCTCCACACCATTCGACCATCCACCTTCTAGAGTAGCCCATTGTAAATCTCACTTTCTTCGCTCCAGTTTTCACTGGAATGATCCTCGAGCGATATATCCGGGATCATCGCGCGTCCTTGATGCGATAGGCGAAATCCTCTTCGCGGTGTGTACAGCATATTAAGAACCTCCGTTTTACCGAGAACGTATCTCCGTTGGTGGAACAACGATGGTCGATAGTTTGAACGACCTCGGGCTTCGGGATGAGTTTGAGAAAGACGAAGAACGCTGGCTCTCCGCTGGCAACTCCGAACGTGGAAGACGAAGAGAAACAAAGAGAAGAAGGAGAAGAAGAAGAGGCACCTTATCGAGATTCCCGACGGCCTTGCCCGTCGATTTATCATTCTCGCATAATAGGCCCGCGCAGATATTCCGGAGCTCTCGCGAGAAGAGAGATCATCTTCTTCTTTTCCGTTGTTCTTTCTTCGAGCCTCTCGTTCGGTTCGGTTCGGCTCTGTTTGCCGCTCTCAGCTCGAACTGCAGAGGGTGGCGAGCTGAGAGCTCTTCTCTCTCTCTCTTTCTCTCTCTTGGCTACTCTTTTCTCTCACGACGCGAGAAACTCGATCCAATCTTCTCGAAGGAATCTATGTAGAACGCTCTGCTCATTTGTCTACCGTCTTTTTAAGCTGCATTTCGCGGCGCGAGGCGAGCTGCATCAAGCTGCATCGCGCTGCATCGCGTTGCTGCTGCTGCGGCTGCTGCTTCTTCTTCCATTGCTTCTCCGTTCAGACAGAAACTCGAACTCCTCTCGCCAGCAAACAGAGCCAAAGGCGAACCGGATACGCTCGGTACGCGCCGACACGTATCAGTCTGGATCATCCAAGAGTTCGTGACCGACGCTACCTTCGAAAGCTTTTCTTCCCAGCTTTCCCATTCCCAGATCCCCATCTCCGTGGAATGTCCAGTTATTACGAGCACCAACAGGGAAAGCGGCCGCCGATCCCATCGTGCCCCGATTCGCAACCGTACTTGAAATCGATGGTACGAAACCGACTAATAAAATTTATCGAAAATTTTGTAATGCACGGGAACTTGGAATTTAGATACCGACAGATTCTTTCGACATTTTATGATTAGACCGCGGATTTTATGCGAGGATGAGAAAAATTAGAAATTCGAGTAATTTTAATATTAGATATAAAAATATATTAGAAAAATACTGTTATATTTTAGGTAGCACATTTTTCAGGGCAGAAGAATTAGAAATTAGGAGAAATTTAAATACTAAATGTAATGTAGAATGTGAAGCGCGGGGTCGACGACCCCCAAACTGTATATAATATTATTTTCAACCTATTAAACATATTAGGAAGGAAAATAAATTTCTATTTGTTTCACTTTAGGTAGAACATTTTTCAGGATAGAAAAATTCGAAATCAGGAAAAATTGAAAATACTATTAAAAAATTATGTGGTGCACTTTTACCGCGTGTCAAATAAATTTCTATTTGTTTCACTTTAGGTAGAACATTTTTCAGGATAGAAAAATTCGAAATCAGGAAAAATTGAAAATACTATTAAAAAATTATGTGGTGCACTTTTACCGCGTGTCATCGACTTTGGTAACAATCGCATAAACAGCACGATCGATTGATTAATCCGGCGCAACATCGTTCTCGTCGCGGAGAGATAAATGTGCAGCGAATACAAGGTATGACTTTTTGGTTCTTGGAGATTGCTATTTGACCGCGTCGATCGGTTCCCATCGAACAAAGCGATCGATAAAACGAAAGATCGGAAGCCGGGGCATCCGGCTCGATCGCGGATCGCTGTTTTGAAGAAAGAAGCGAAAAGAAGTAAAACGATCTCGCGAAGGAGAAACCGCTACACAGTAGCGAAAGGGGCTGTTCGTTTCTGAATGGAAACACGTCTATACATCGCACGACGAAAGAAGTAGATATCGTTCCGTACGGCTGGGGAGTAGCAGCGAGAGCGACGACAGCCCCTCGATCATCGCGAACGCGAGCAGGTTTCTTGCATATGCTTGTCGGGATTCCTCGAGATATTTATCGGCTTTAATGTGGACAAGGGAGCTTTCGTTGCTTGTCGCTTTCGCGGATCCGGCTCCGCCGAAGTCGAACAGCTTCCTCCTTTCCTCTGTTTCCGGAAACAGATCGGCAGTAGGGCTGTTATTTTTCCGAAGCTTCGACTCTTCGCAGATTCGAAAGAACGAATAATTGTATCAAATATAACTTAGCTGCGAAATTAGCAGCTTCGAATATCGAAGCTTCGATTCGATACTATCGAACCATAGTATCTCTCGACTCGACCACTAGACTACGGATCTTTATGCATTTATAGCAAAATTGAGTAGATGCAATTCAAAATTATCGGAAAATTTTAATAATTGGAGATGTCAATTAGGATATCTTCTCTATTAAAATCATTAAGGGAAGAACTAACATTCAACTTAGTTTCTATTTCTTGCAATCGATGCAGACAATTTTTATTCCCACGGTTTTATTAGCTCGCTTTCTTGTCTGTCTGTCTGTTCCCTACAAATTTTGCAATTGATTTTAAACCAACTTCCCGATGAGCTAGAGACTTGAAACTTTAAACATAGCTCAGAACTGGATGACAATGCAATATTAAAAGAAAAATTTTTTTTTAATTTTTTAAATTTGAGATTGTGAATTTTTAATAGCTATGAAAATACTTGTAAGATTTCAAACGAAGAACGTCGGGCGCATGCAATAGATAATTGATGCATGAATAGTAAATCACTAAAACCTAATATCACCTAAATCACTAAAAATTTGGTTGCACTGCAAATGATATGAACTGTTGTGCGAGTTTTCTCAACGGCAGCTACTCTCTACAGTTCTTACTATTATTAATTATTAAAAATTCACAATCTCAAATTTTCAGGACTATCTGTATGGGGCTAGGAATCTGTCTGGGGCTAGGAAAAATTATTTTACCAATACTTTTTAGTCCGTCTTAAAAACATGGTATTTTTAAGTTTATTCATTTCTACTCAACATCTTCAAATTATGAATATTTCAAGAAATACAGACTTTATAACCAAAGATATCGGTGATTTAAATGATCCGAAAAACTAAATAAGTAACAAATGAACAATTTTTAATTTTATTTTAAGACAACAAAGTTTAAAGAATTAATTAAAAGGTGATTACAAAAAATATATTTGTTACGATAATTATCAGTAGGTAGGAATAATTTTTTAATGATTTTTAGTGGAAATTTCATCTCGATATCATTTACGGTTCAAAAGTTATAGTAAAATGCCAGATTGAGACTAGTCTCCCCCCTTGCCCTGCTGATCCCTCCCTTGCTGATCCACCACCCTTGCGCTTCGGCCCGAGGCACACGTCGGCTCTTCGCGCAGCGATCAAAATGTCCCGTCGCGAGTGGATTTCGGTTGATTTCGCTATTGCCAAATATACCGATATTTCGCGACCTTTTCACGTTTTTTCTACATAGGAAAACTGCATTCCCCGTACCCGCGCGTAAGACTTCTCCCCTCCAAGAGGGGGCGAAACTTACCAGGGGACGGGGACGGGGTTTTTACCTACAAAAACACCTGAGTTGATCGAGGAAATTTTCTGGGCGAGGCAAACAATATACGTTGCCTCGCTGGGTCACCGCGGCAAACAACGCGTTATCGCATTGCTTGCCTTGCCCGGCCGATTCAGACCATGGATTTGCTCATATTTATTTAACGGTTCATTTTACAGGATTTTTTTCAACGCAGTTCTTTTTATAAGACCTTAACCCTTGAGAAAGTGGAACCCGACAATTTTTAAAACCTCTGAAAAAGCACATATATGGAATATATAAAATAATCTACAATTAAAAAGAAATAAGTTCCTTATTTTCATTTAAATAATTTTTTGCATAAAGATTCGCAGTATACTCATCATTGGACTGCGGATTTCATGCAGTTATGGTAAAAACGGGTAGATACTATTCAAAATAGAATAAAGATTAAGAGAATTTAGAAACATGAATTTACTATTTTCAACGTATTAAAATTATTAAAGAATGAAAGAATTTTTTATGTGGCCCCTCCTTAAAATTAATGCACAACATTTTTATTTTGCATAAAGATCCGCAGTATACTCATCACCTTCGAAGTTTCTGGAATCGAAGCTTCGAATCTTCAGAATCTTCGACCTTCTTGAATTAAGGGGAATATGTGGAAGGGGAAGGGGAAGGTAGAGTGGGGATACAATTTGCGTATATAAATTATTGCGTTATTTAAAAAATTGGAGAGATACATTCCTGTTATTTCTATAATGTAAAATGGTCGCTCATAGTGTTAAATAGAATTCTATTTGGTCTTAAAAGAAAAATATTTACCTTTCATAAATCTTGTTTGAAATGTTCATCACGAAACACATCGTAAGGTGGATGTTGAATTGAATTTTTGAGTTGAAATTTCGCTGGTGCATTCGGCGAGCACACCGAGGAACAGGCAGAAATGTTCTGGCTGGATTCCCGTCGTCGCCCCAGGCAGTCAACAATGACATGCTGGCAAACTCAGCATCCGTACGTAACCTCACCGTCTCTTTTGCACTTGTACACATCTGCGGACCCACCTCTCCGTCTCTTTAGGCGAACTCTCGTATTTTTTGCGGACCCGCAATTACTTCTCTGGAACCGCTGGGCCAAGTTCAGCCGCGGAAAACTTGCGATGACTTGCTTCGTGACTGTTGCTTCTTCAGATACGAGTGAGGGGAATCTGGACAAAAAGGCAATCGTGGTCGCCAATTTAGATTTGTATTTCTTTGATACATCCCCTGTCGATCAGGACCTTCTACACTGGGGAGTGTAATTTCGAGCTAATTTAATTCGCATGTTACGTTATTTTAATATTTTTAATTCACGATCATTGAGACTGCGAGGTTGACTCCATGAGGAATTATTCATCAACTTTATTTCTTTGCGTGTACATTAAAAAAAGTGCTTAAAAACTTTAGGCACCTGGTGTCAATTTAGAGCTAATTTGATTCTCATGTTACATTATTTTAATATTTTTAATTTGCTATTATTGAGACTGTAGAAATGTGTCCATGAGGAATTATCCAACAAATTTATTTCTTTGGCTATGTATTATTAAAAAAGGTGCCTAAAAATTTTGGTAGACACATTATTTTTATAGAATAATGTGAAATAGTCAGGGCATTGTGAACCTAGTGTTAATATAGTGGTAAAAAATGGTAGAAATAAATTTTCTGGGACTGTGAGTCGGTAATGAAGTCAGCAAACGTCCGCCAGAAAATGACAAAAGATGGCAAACAGAGGGCCTCTTCGCACCCGCGAAGACATAAATCTCCGTTGTCGACGAGCGCCTAAGCGTCGGTTTCCGCAAAGGAGCACCGCATGCGATTTCAAGAATTCCGGTGGAAAAATGTGAAAAAATCCGCGGTGCATGCAAGTGGCCGGTTTCGATTCGAGTTTCAAGATCGCGGTTGGCCTCACGATCCTCCTCGCCGATTCACGCTTAGACCGATCGCAACAGGAACAATGGCCGTTTACAACCGGCCCATGGAACGCGAGAGCGTCGTGTCGAGCCGCGATTACGGAAACGCTTTGTATTTTATATCGGCGCGTTGGAACGCAACCAGGAATCCGCCGCGATCGCGAATTCTAGAGAACCAATTACTCGTAACGGTCCGAATTCTGTTGATCCTCTTGCAAAGAGCTGAACGAATCAGGAACGTATGAACCTGTTAGGTTCGTTAAGATTTACGGAATTTATTAATCTACTAATTTATTCACTGCATAGATACATCCCAATCATTTTTTCTTTTTCTCTCCACTCTTCCACCTTCCTTAACCTAAACCCTAACCAAAAGTGATTAAATATAATAATATAATATGATTAAATATATTCTTGTTATTTTTATAAAATAATCCAAAGGTTTTGTATACTTATTCATGAACGTATAAAAATTCATGAACATTTTATCTTCATCTCCAGACTGAGTGGAGTCTACATTCATTTAAAATATTTGAAAACTTAAATTTATGTAAAAATTGCAACCACAGTGAATTACAGAAAACGTAGAAAATTGAATAGCACTGTATACATGAGTTTCTCTGTTAACATCGAAGAAAGAGTCGAGTATCTCGAAAAGGAAAGTCTCTTTTAATTCCCGGGATCGCAAAGATCGGTTTTTGATCGCCGCCAGTTAGTTTTGTCGCAGAAAATGAACGCGGCTCGCGGAGCGTATGCAAACCAGTTCTCCGGTTTCGCTTACTTTTTACGAGCAGCGAACGGGTTTATTTCTTCGTCCCGTTCTTATGTCTTCGATACATCCTGGAACCGCGTCGAAACGAGAAAAGCAGCCGCGCGAGGCTGGAAGCCCGTCGATATAATCGTAAAGATTAAATTAATTAAAGATCCGCCTCGCCGGAGGGATTGTTCCGCGGCGACGTAATGTTCGAGATCGAGCCAGAAATATCGAGGCCCGCGTACTTGCTTCGATAGTCGACGATTTTCAACCGATCTCTGCTCCGGCCTTTCAGAACCAGGTGATCGTTAAACACAGAGAAACCTGGTGTTAACACTTTAGTTACCTGTGGCTATTTATAAGCTTGCAATCGTGGTGTTATTTTTGCAAAAATTAAACGGACATCGTGATGCTTTTATTCTTCTTTTTGGAAACAGAGGTTGCAAGGTTGCACGAGCAAAATGGCGTCCTCGTTCTTATTTCTGGTAGATTAATGGCGTTATTTCTGCAAGATTAAAATGAAGATCGTTGTATTCTTCTTTTTGGTAAATTGCTGGTGTTTATTTCTGTAAGAATAAAATGAACACTGCTATTTGTAAAAATAAATTAGAGACTATGAAGATCACATTTTTGATCTGTTGATGCTGTCATTCTTAATAAAAAAATTCTTTGGCGACAGAAATGAGTAGATGTAATTTATTATAAAAATTATAATAATTATAAAATATCGATTCCGAATTATCAAAATGATTAATGATGCAGTCAAAATAACAGGAAAATTACAATAATTGAAGAATTTCGATCCCAGCTTATTAAAATGATTAAAAATGCAATTTATAACTGGTGGAATAATTATGACAATTGAAACAGGTAGCAGAAAATGTTTAAAGAAATTATAAGAAATGAGAACTACTAATATGAGCATAGAAAATTTATATTTTGCATCATTTGACCGACGCTCAGGCTTCCGGCAAAGACGCTGGGCAGACGGAGGATTGCGACTCGCGAAAAAAGAACGGTGTCGTCGACACCGGTGAAACGTGAGACGCGGTCTCATATTTGCTTTCCACCGCCATCCTTAATGACGTTGTAGCGGTCGAAGACGACAATGAGATTATCGCGAGATAGCCCCAGCCCGATGTCCGTTACGTTTCCCCGCCGCGCGATTAATCGGTCGTTCCTTTCCCCATCCTACTCCCGCCGATTTCTTCCTCGATCCAGAAGTCGCTTAACCCTCGATCCTGCGCAATTGATCCCGCAGATTGATCGCGTAAAACTCTGGGAATAACCCTGCTCTCGAGCGGCTTAATCGACTTGTTATTTCGAATTAAAAGTACGTGAGCATGCGAATTGTTTCTTCACTGTCTCATCTCTCTTTGTGGCGTTGTCGAATGTGTATTGACTGTTCCACGATTTTATTTATTTATTTATTCATTAATTCGATAAATATTCTCTGTCTTAAATGGATTCTTACGGTCCAAAGTGTAATTAATATTTCTTTAATAGTGGGGGTAGAGGAATGAGACGATAGAAAAATAGTTTTTAAAAATATCTTGACTATTAGAATGGCGAAAGGAATTTAAAAAAAGTAATGCAATTGTTGGTTGCACCATCGCACTTTTAGAATCTAAAATTCCAGTCATTTGGCCGGCGCTGGTAGTTTTAGTGTCGAAGAAAATTTATTTAAACAGTCGCGATGTAGGAGCTCTGTTTTACGGACGCTCGATATCGCATGCGAATCGACTCGAAATTCGCGACGTAACGTTCTGGGGAATTTCTGTGGCCGATGGATTGTCGATCGGTATCCAAGATGGCTCGGTGGATTAACGATCCCGAAGAGGTCTACGACCAGCGTACAGGTCCCGGGACACTTCTCCTTTCTAAAACGCGTCGCCGGATAATTCCCTTGCGCGAGATCCGCCGAGATAAAAGCGTGCAAATTCGCCGGGGCTCGTAAATAAGCAATAAAAAAGGCGAATCAATAAAGCGCGTTGTTAAAGCCGCAATATAACGCCCACTTTCGATGATTCGTGGATCCAGGTTTCCACGTCTTCTTTCGCGTCCACCCAAATTTTATCGGAGATGACTCTCCGCGATATACATACACGAGCTATACACGCAGCTGCCATAACGGCGCGGCGAGGCTTTGTGAGCCTGGCGCGAACACAGAGGTGTCTTCCCGTACTTTACGAGACAAGGAAATTAGTTAAATGTGTAATAATGCTCACCGGGGGGCACCAGGGTCGAACATTCCTACCCCGCAGCACCCGGGTCAGAGTTCCTCTCTAGATTTTGATTCCTCTCTCTCTCTCTCTCTCTCTCGAGCTTTCGCTGCAACGTCGTATTGCAACATCGCTGTCTTACTCGAAGTTTTCAAGCAAGAACCTGGGAATGCCGGGAAGACCACACGCGGAGACCTGTCTCTGCTGTGCTGAGAAATGCTGCGGATCCAGAGGATCCAGGAATTGAGTGGCAATTCGCTGTAATCGCTGGAATTGGGAGATTTGCTGAAAATGTTCGCTACGGCATTTTTTTCATACCTGGCACACTGAAAGATTTTTTTATAGGATCTTCAATGATCATACTATGGCAGGAAATACGCGAATAATTTTTTTCGAGTGCCAGTCTTTTGTCAATAATTATTACTTCCAAGACTGTTGTGTTCTGAAGGTACAATTTTTGCTTCAGCATTCGTTGATTTTGATACTTGGTCCACTGGGAAATTTTTTTATAGGATCTTCAATGATAATACTACAGTAGAAAATATATAAAAAATTTTTTTCGTCTGCCAGTCTATAGTAAATAATTATTACACCTCCAAGACTGTCGTAGTTCTGCACATAAAAACAGGTGTACAGGAAAGTAGAATTTTTAGTACTCGTTCGTTTTGATACTTGGCCCACTGGAAAGTGATTTAAAAGGATCTTCAATGATCACACTACAGCAGGAAAATTTTTAGAAATTTTTTCCGAGTGTCAACTTTACATAGAAAACGGCTAAACCTGAAAAATGACTTCGTCAAATAGGCAGGTTCGAAAATGACGTACAGTTACTACAACGATTTATCAGAATAATAATTTACCGCAGGAGTTAATTCATTTTCCTTAGACTAAAGTGGCCGGGATCCCGCAACAAACTAATAAGAGCACGTTTTTAGACGTCGATTCATCAACCGACTTTTCCTATATAAGTTCAAGTGAATCATCTTGGACATTGTCGCGCCATTAGACGTTAAATCGCCTAATTAAACGTCATGCAGCGGACGTCGTAATTACCGAGAAAATGTAGCAGTACGGTAGCGAATGAACCAGAGAGAGAGAGAGAGAGAGAGAGAGAGAGAAGAGTGGAAAGGGGAGAGAGAGAGGCTTCAGTCGATTTTCTTATCAATTTAATCTGCGTAATAGCGCCGCCGCGATTTTTTCGGCAGCGCGCGTATGCCTCTGACCTATTAATAACGATGAAATATGTATCGTGCGTCGAGGGTAACGTTTACGAGCAACAAGAAAAGTATTACCCGCGAAAGCAATAATTATGACGCATTGGTAATTAATTATTGCCGCCGTTCATCCACCGCGATCGATTATCGTTTGCGTTACGAATACCGGCGTGTTTGCGTGTGTGCGCGCGCTCGAGCGCACGCAATCTGGCGCACACTGGGCCTGGTCTCGATCGATATTAATTAGAAAAAGTATCTGGTACTGTTATTATCGGTAATTACGATCGGGTCAGAGGTGTGTGCCAACGTGTGCTTCGAGATCGACGTAAAACTTTCCTCGAGAAACTTGCATCGTTCCCCTCGATTCCAACGACCGTCGATCCTCGTTTTGCCACCGTCTCTTATTCGCGATACTTTGTGCAATTTTCAGTGCCGGGACGAGCAACACTAGGGCAACACCCTTCCGATCCAGCGCGTTTATTTTCTTTCTCACGCTATCGAACCGCTTCCTTTTTCTCGCGCTTCTCATTTCCGTAATTTCATTTTTTAACACTCGCAGTCCGGTTCTCGAACTGCCGCAACATGCAGGATATTTGTTACACTGATGCGCCGCTCGTTAAGAATCGCATTATTCACGCACAATTGGTATTGCTTCATTAAAAACGTACGATACACAGTAAAGCCTTAGGAAAAACAAATACTTCCTCCATTGCGGGGGTCCAAGTGCAGGTATGAATCACTACTAATCCAATTGCGAAACTTTTTAATTTCTCATTTTTATTTTGTGGGACTTTCCCCAATTTATTCGTGGAATTTTTCTGATTCAAATGACTCTAAACACAATATACTGTGAATTGTATTTATTTGACGCGGTCGGCGACGTCATAAAGAAATAGAAGAACTGCAGGATCAAAGAAACAGCACGAACCCAAAGGTTTTTGTTACTGTATATGTTTACTGTTTACCAGTAAACGATTTCTCACCCGAGGATATTATTTCTGAGAAGTCAGGGTGTGTACATAAGTATTGATTGTGTATCATTGTCAACAATTCCTGTGCCCAGAAAATTTCGTTGTCTGGAAAGTCTAATGAAAGGAACGCGAGCCACGCTACAAAGCACGTTGACATTTCCCGGCGGATTTACAAGTTTCCCGGCCAAGTTTACGCGAGGCGTGCCTCGTTCCGTGCGATATTTATCGCGTCGCGTAATTGAAACGTTCGTGCGCGACCGAGCGATACCTGATCTAACCCGAATTCTTTTCTCTCTGTTACAGGTAAGCCGGAGGACCTCTGCAACGCGAAACGCGACGTTTCTTTCCTTGGTTTCAAACAGTGGGGGTTCAGCGGGGCGTGCAATATTTCCCTAATCGATCAACGTGAATGCAGTGGAAAATGGTATGATCGATTCTGGAAAGTTCATTAGGATGACCGAAATATGAAACATTTTTTTGGATCAGAATTTTTGTTCCAGCCCCATGGAAATTAATATTATATGTATTTATTGGATTCTTCAAGAGTTTAATAATTTTTTAATAGCAACTGTTCTTTCACTAGGATGAGCAAAATATTTTCATGAATTTTTAAACATTCTTTTGGATCAGAATTTTTATTCCAACCCTATGGAAATTAATAATATACGCGTGTATTGGATTCTGCAAGGGGTTAATAATTTTTTATTAGCCACAGTTCTTTCATTAAAATGACCAAAATATTTTCTTCAATTCTGAAATATTTTTTTTGGATCAGAATGTTAGTTCCAACCCCATGGAAATTAATAATGCACAGATTTATTAGATTCTGCGGGGGGTTAATAATTTTTTAATAGCAACAGCTCTTTCATTAGGATGAGCAAAATATTTTCATGAATTTTTAAATACTCTTTTTAGATTAGAATTTTTGTTCCAACCCTAAGGAGATTAATAATGTACATACTTATGGGCTTCTGCAAGGGGTAAATAATTTTTTAATGCCATTTTCATGAACATGAAGTGAGTTCATTTAACTTGTCTGTTTCCTTCGAGATCCACAGTGGCCCCATAATTCACCCCCATTTTCCCGAGAAAAATTCATGTCGCATGTAAGGTAATCCGGGAAGTGTTCGGGAAACGTCGTCGTTTCCCATAGAGCCTAGCATCCTGGTAGTAACATAGAAATCGTGTACTTTTGACGTCGGCCGCTCCGGATCGGTAAAAATCCTGGCAGATGCAGCCTCTAGATTATGTCGCGGCCGTCTCTAAATAATATCCGCGCGACGGGCAACCATATTTATCGAAATACCTCGGCTGGCGGCCCTGTACAATAGCGGAGTAAAGAGTAAATGATGTATTCTCGTGAGGAGGAACCGTGGCCGACCGGTAACGTTGCGCGGGTCACTGTCCGATATCTCATTCTCCAACGTATACGTTCTGGTACATGCGATTCTACCTTTCTCTCTCTCTCCTCTCTCTCTCTACTCTCGGACACCCAGCAAACCCAGCACAGAGAGAGGAGAGAGAAGATTTGCAGATGGTATCGGTCGTATCGCTCCGTAGACAGAAGTGGCTCGTACACTGCCACTCAAAAGTATCTGGACAATATTCCTTGGCAATCATAAACTCGATCATGTTCATTTGCAAATTCTCTCATCTTTAATGAAAACTTTGGCACATAGTAGACCAAGAATGCAACGGTGTCTGTAATTTATTTTTATTAGAAATGAAGGTGACCTTCAATCCCTTAAATTTAATTTTTCATATCGTATACATTTTTAAAAATTCATTCGTACTCCACATGATCAGCTTCAAGCTCGCACAAGGTCACATCTGTTATTAATGGTGTCTGTAATTGTTTTTCTAGAAATGAAGGTGACCTTCAATCCCTAAAATTTAATTTTTTATGTCATACAGAATTTTAAAAATTCATTCGTACACGACATGATCACCTTCAATCTCACCGATCATCTTCAATGATTTCCTTATTAATGGTGTCTGTAATGGTTTTTTTTTAGAAATGAAGGTGACCTTCAATCCTTTGGATTTAATTTTTAATTTCGATTCTAGGCGAGAGTTAATTAAGAAATCCGTTCGGATAATTTTGAGCTGGAGTGTATGTATACAGGGCGATATTGTTTAGCGATCATACGAACGGAAAATCATCGAGTGACTGGACGCGTTGCGAGGGTCAGGATCGGCCTGCGATCGTATCGCTTTCGCGGACGGAGCAATTAACCGATCCGACGAGAGAGCCAACGCGAAAAGAATATTACCCGCAGCAGCGCGTACATGTTTGTACATACGTATGTATCGTTGTGCGTATACCCGAGCGTATCTCGACCGGTAATTAGAAGCACGTTCGACGTGTACCGTAACACTAGCTTTAAAACACCACCGTGTTATTGCAAATCATCCGACGGAGATTACGAGCGGGAGACTTTCCGCGACCTGATCGATGCAAGTCGTCGAGAGAGCGAACGGAATCACGTTGAACGGATTACGGTGTTTTGACACTCTGATTGCGATGCTTTAGTGCTTTGTACGGGGCTTAGGCCTCGCTGTGCCACAGAGTAAATAGAGTTTAATGCGAGAGTTTAGCACTGAGTGATTCTTCATTCACTGTGGGATAGATTGTATGGGTTTGTCGGCCGATTGTCAGCAAGTTTTTATCCACGATCGTTGTGGGTTTTTAGCACTTGCGCGCCGTTCAGGAAGCTTCGCTGTTGCACAATGATTATGTGACTGCAGTCTATCTTCACCTCGACATTTTATATTTCAGTTTGTGTGATAGAGTAGTTCAAGTATTTTTTCTCTCAAGTGAATGGAAGAGTACCAATTACTAAAACTGTACCTTGCTGTTCGAGAATAAAATATTGAGCTTTATAAGTTTGTTTAATAAAATATCCTTAATAAATACTTAATAAAGTATTTTATTAATAGACTTGCGGATCTTTATGCAAAGCGAAATTTGTCAATTGCAAAAAATGGAAACTAAATTAAATGGTATTTCTTCCCTTAATGATTATTAGACTGCTGATGTTTATGCAATTTTCAATTTTTATAGACGAATTTTAAGAAAGTGGAATGGAATAAAATCCCATTTTCTGGGATGGGAACAAGCTTTGTAGATTTAAAACAAATAAATATCGTACTAAATTCTATCGAATTTCATATATCATTTTTTGAAAATTTTCATAAATAATAGAGGAGAAATCATATATTGGCATCTCCAACTTTAAAAATTTTCCAACCATTTTGAATTTCGTCTACTCAATTTTGCTATAAATGCATAAAGATCCGCAGTGTAGTTAGTAATTGTTTTGTATTTGAATCTTGAAGAGCAGGGTCAAATTTTAGTAATTGGTACACCGCTGACAAGGAAAAATGAAGCACGCGGTTAGATTCCAAGGTCCTCCGCGGCAGGAAGAGGCTAGTCACCGGTAGCTAGGTGGCCAGTTAGCGGCCAAGTGTCGTGTTTGCGTTGGCTCGTCGTAAACCTGCCGAGAGAGGAGAGAGAGAGAGAGAGTCTAAGGTGGAGGTAACCACCGTGGAGGAGGCTGCGCCCATCTTCTCACCCTTCCACCTTCTCTTCCTCTTCCGTCTCAACCGTGTCGATTGAATATCGTCTTCTGACAGCGGTCTTCGCCGCGTCTCGAATACCATTCACGTAAAATCAGCCGGTGTGCGTGGTCGTGCCGCACCGTGGAAAATAATACGTAGAGAGTAGGCTAGAATTTACGAAACACGTTTGCGATGTTGGACATGGGGACAGGAAGAGCCATTCCTCTTCGTTGCTGGATGTAGTGCCTAGGAGGACTCGAAAACTGTGCCACCATTTCTTTTACTAGTCAAGTATTGAGCTGTTGCAATTTTTCATTTTTGAGAGACGCTTTGGAAAATGTATTTTGCCGAGTAGGAGGTACCCAGTAATCTTGCAATGAGTAAAAATTGTTGTTTTACGAGTCAAAAAATATAGTGCCCGGTGGAGCTGTATGTAATTATGAATTCTCGTGGGACGTTTCGGAAAAATGTATTTTGTCTAGTGGGAGGTACCCTGCAGTAATCTTGCAATGAATAAAAATTGTTGTTTTACGAGTCAAAAAATATAGTGGCCGGTGGAGCTGTATGTAATTATGAATTCTCGTGAGACGTTTCGGAAAAATGTATTTTGTCTAGTGGGAAGTACCCTGCAGTAATGGTGCAACAAGTAAAAATTGTTGTTCTACAAGAATAAAAAATATAGTGACAGGTGGAGCTCTTGCAAGTTTTAATTTTTGAGGGCCGCTTTGGAAAATGTATTTTGCCTAGTAGGAGGTAAGGAGTGCAAGGATGCAGTAATAGTGCAACGAGTAGAAATTGTTTCACAAGTCAAAAAATATAATAGCAGCTGGAGCTGTTTGCAATTTTTAATTTTTGTGGCTTTGGAAAAATATATTTTGCTTAGCAGGAGGTTCCTTGCAATAATGATGCACGATACTAGCAAAAATTATTGTTTTACAATTAAAAAAATATAATGGCATGTAGAAATGTTGCAATTTTTAAGGGCCGCTTTGGAAAATGAATTTTTCCCAGTAGGAGGTACCCTGCAGTAATGGTGCACTGTACGAGTAAAAATTGTTGAAGAGCGGTCCGCGCTAGCCTCGGGAATTCAATGTTGTTAATTTCTCGCGGAGGAGCTGATGGATGCGGATTGCATTATTTTCATCGGGTACAATCGGGCAGTAAGAGTTTCGTCGACCTCCCGTTAAATTCTAGCTGTCTACGAGATTAATAGAGTCGACTGTATCCGCCTTTGTCGCGGGCCCCGTTTCTCTCGCTCGTTCATCGCGGTTGCTTCTTTTTTCAATTGCTACCTCTGGCAACCGCCGATTACCACCCTACCCACGCGTGCCTCAAAGAGGAGCCACTAATGACTCCGCCGTTTATGAATACGGATTATTCGAGTGACGTCCCGGGAGAGAACGATAAAGGATTATCGCGCGAAGGGGCGCCCTTTTGTACGCTGGAAGGCGAGCGTGCACGAGCAACGGTATAAAAACCGCCCTGTCAGGCCCACCTTCCACCTCCGACTCTGAAAAAAACCCTTCTGCCACCTCTAGCCTCTCTGCTCCGAGATTCTTCTATTATTCTCCCAAGCAAAACCGCTTCCCTTTATCTGCTTCCGTTCCCGAAAAATTCAATTCCGAAACCAGATTTCTCATCATTTCTCTGTCATCCACACATGCGTGACATTTTCCCGATTAAAATGATTCCAAACACGATACCATTCCGATCACAGTTAGCCACTTAATCCACGATATAGTAGAGCCTCGACTATCCGAACATACAAGCTATGTATACAGCTGCAGTGTTAGACCAAAATTTTTTGGACAATAGTTCCTGCTTCTATTTGAGTAATGGAGAATTTAGATATCATCGGTTCGGATAGTAGAGAATCTACAAAATGTGCTTCGAATTTTGTCGTGTTGGGGCTCGTTTCGATCAGAAGAATCTCACGAGTACGTTACCAGAAGATTCACAAAGAAATAATTGCGAATAAAAATGATTCAGAAAGTGATAACAATGGTTCGGTTTACGGGTTGAGCGATGAAGGCGCAATTTTTCAAAGAAAATTTGCCAAGCCGGTAAGAAAATCCGTGAAGGTTGTGTGGCCTTGTGGCGTAGTTCTTCAGCGACGGTCATTCGTTCCGGCGCGGTCCAACAGAACGCGAGAGGATACTTACGGGTCGGGAAAAAAGTTGGCGGTCTCGTTTTTTCGTAGTTCGACCTTAATGATCTTTGCTTTTCCCCCATTACGAACTCGCTCGCTCGCTGTCCGCCAAGAGAGTCCGGTTTCTCCGTTTCCTCGGAGACGTATGATCCGGAAACCTTGTCCGCGCATATGAATTTCAAATGTCCTCTATTATCAGGATCGCGATTCCCGGGGCGGCTTGTCTGCCCGGGGCGGAAGTTAGGTTCGCTGGTAACGTCTTCGACGTCGACACTCTCGAACGAATCGGTCGGTTCATCGACTTTCATGAGTCCACGGTACCGTGACTTTCGAATACCGGATACTTTCCTACCGGCGGAATGCGTCTGCGACCTGAGGATCGATCGGCAGACCCCGAAGAAAAAGAGCCATCCGGTTTTTCTCACCTACTACTCGCCGCCGAGTCCGAATCAAACCGAAACCTGTTTTCGGCGGTCAGAGGGTCTCGTTAATTATTCGTCTATGACGAATCCGTGCTGACGAGCCGAGGTAGCTATGCAACAGGTTACAGAAATATATAGTATAGAGACCACGGGATGGCACTGTTGCCGCGGTGAAATCGTGATGTCCCTCGCGTCAAAATTATGGAGCACGTCCGGATCCACGACTATAAATCCTCAACGGTGGTCCCGCTGATTAATTGTCCGCGACGATCGTCTGCGATCCGCTAAGGTATCGCGGCTAGACGCTACGTGTGAACGAGCCACGAGATTGGTACACAGCCCGAGTCGATGGAAAACCTGTTTCCTCGTCGCCGCGACACGATCCGGTGACTCCTTATGGTCGATTGAACGCCGTTTGCGACTCGATGGAAACACGAGAGGATAATACCAGCCGCGGGAATCAGATGGGAGCGAGCCTGTCCCCAGGACTCTGTGCACTGAGCTTAGCCCTTCAGTGGGCCGCGATTTTGACGAATTTATGGCGATCCGAGATGAGTCCATTTCAATTCTTGGGTACATGTTATCTTTTACATGTTTTTCAAGGTGTGTCGGGATCAATGTCGAATCCCCTGTTGTGCTGGATATAAATAGTTGATCATTTAGACAGGGTGATTAAGATGAGGATTTGGGTTGGACGTTTGTAATTCTAGAACGAAGTGGACCCGTCATGGGTTAAGATTCTTCTTAGTTCATGATGAACCCAGGTCCATTCAATTATCAAACAGCTTCAAACACTCTCCAAACCAAGGCAACAGCCAGGTCCGTTCTGTAATGAAACAGCTTCGAACACCCTCGAACCAAGCAGCCAACAGTCACAACCCAGATCTCTGCTTATTAAAAATGATAAATCATTTAGACTGGGTGATAAAGATGAGGATTTAGGTTAGACGTTTGTAATTCTAGATCGAAGTGGACCCATAATTGATTACGACTCTTCTTCATCCATGATGAACCCAGGTCCATTCAGTTATCAAACAGCTTCGAACACTCTCGGACGAAGCCAGTACAGTCCAGAGGTCTGCTTATTAAAAATGAACGAAATCCCACGGGCCTCGTAACTCCCACCGGAACAGCGAACAGGAGCGGGTGTTCTCGAAGGGGGTTCTGCGCGACGGTGCCCCATAAGCGTTACATAAGAGGGGCGGACGGGTCCTGGTTCAAGTCTCCGGTTCTTCCTCGTTTTCGTCTTGCTCTTCGCCTCAGTGGCCGGGTCTCGGCTCGCGTCGGGTACACGTCCCTGCCGGGTAAGGCGCGTCATAACTCAGAGACATCAGCGTTCCGTGATTACGAGTCATTAAGGGGCCGCGAACCGGTCGCTGGCAGCGTACCGCTTTGTGCGCGGCAGCGTGTTCGCTCCGTACACGTGTACACGAGAGGATATAGAGGTCGGAGAGGAGAGAGAGAGAGAGAAAGAGTTTAGGTGGTGCGCCAGCGCGAAGCGGATCCGCGCCGAGCCGAGCTGAGAGGAGACGAGCAACAAGCGAAATACGCACGCGCGCGCCCCTACACGCCCGTGGCTCGCGTGGCCCACGGCTTAACTTTCGGCCTGGCCATTCAGTCGCTCTCAGACCGCGTCACTCCTTAAGAGACTCATTTTTTAGCGAGGATCGCCACGGGATGTCCTTTGGTCCTCTTTTCTCGGCGCTGTCCTCTTCCGGCCGCGAGCCGACCCGAACGGAGAGGCTGCTACATCCGCAGCTTTTGTCACCTGGCGAGGATTGTGACGTACTTGGACCTCCATTGGGGATCGATTCGAGGACTTCTGATGATCTACGTCGATCCTCCAAGCTAGAAAGTAGGATCTTCTCTGAGGATCTTTTGTTGTCACCTGGGGAAGACGGTAGCAATCATGGACACTCATTGGGAATCGTTTGGGGACCTTCTGAGGGCCTATACTGGCTCCCAGCGTCAGAAGATGAGGATTCTCATGAGATGTGACCTGTCGGAAACTAGTCTTTTGCAACAAGACGGTGTTACATCTATTTCTACAACTTTTGGCACCTGCCGAGGATTGTGATGTTCGTGGACCTAGATTGGGGATCGATTTGAGATCCTCTGATGATCGACGTCGCCTCTCGAGGACAGAAAATGATTTCCATAAGATCTTGGTCTTTTCCCTAGCCTCTTGCAACAAGAAGCAACAGTACCTGTTTTTGTAACTTCTATTACCTAGGGAATCGCCTAACAGTGGACGTTGATCAGTTGTGTGTTGATCAATCCTCTGATCATCGAGCGTCTTTCTTGGTTCTAAATTCTAAAATCCTGATATCAGCATCCTGATAACGGAAATGATCGTCTTTGTTTCTGTCTTTGCTACAAGAGAATTTGTTTTGTTCACACACAAGAAAATTGATTTCGCGGTCGTGGTCGTTTTGTCTCCTAGCTCCCAGCGAGTCTTCGGCTATCAAGAAATAAAATCGTTTGGCAAGTACAATGTGTTACTCACGTTAACTCGCGGTCTTTCAATTCAGCCACTCTCTACGCTTCTTTCCTTGCCGGCTGTTGATTCGACACACGGGATTTTCTGGCTAATGGAGCAATCCGTAAAGTCGCGTGTAACACAGTTCGCGCGTCGCGATGTACTACTCGCAAGAAATATTTCCACTCGAGGCAAGAAACCTACGGGCTCGCGGTGTCCTCGCCGGGGAACCTAATGCTCGGCTTGCATGAGGCGATAGTCTTCCTTCCTCCATTGTTCGGAGCTTCGAAAAGCTCCAGCGACAAAAGAGCAGCAACCATATTAATTTAAAGATCGTCGTCCCTCGTACAATAAATTGCCAGAATCTTAAGCCAACTATCTGCGATAGTCTTCCTTCCTCCATTGTTCGGAGCTTCAAAAAGCTCCAGCGACAAAAGAGCAGCAACCATACTAATTTAAAGATTGTCGTCTCTCGTACAAAAAATTGCCAGAACTTGAAGCAAACTATCTGCGATTGTCTTTTTTCCTCCATTGTTCGGAGCTTCCCTTGAAAAAGACCCAGAAAAAAGAGCAGCAACCATCTATAATTAATTTAGAGATCGTCAACTCTCGTCCAAAAAATTGTCAGAACTTAAAGCGAACTATCTGCGATTATCTTTCTTCCTCCATTGTTCGGAGCTTCCCTTGAAAACGACCCAGAAAAAAGAGCAGCAACTATAATTGATGTAAAGATCGTCACCCCTCGTACAAAACATTGCTAAAATTTGAAGCGAACTCTATCTATGATATTGTTCCTACCTCCATTGTTCGGAGCTATCCTTGAAAAACTTCCAGCAACAAAAGAGCAGCAATTGTATTTAATTTAGAGGTCATTACCCCTCGATCAAAAAATTTCCAGAATTGAAATAGGGGTCAAAACTGACCCAGAGTAGCTCGGAGAAGGGTGAACCATGATCCATCTTTCGAATCGAGGTCGGTCACCGATCGAGACAGCTGAGAGGCATGTATACGTCGGAAAATGGTAACCGGGATAGCAAAAACGTCTCGGGTGACCATCGGTTACCATGTTCAGATACAATTACCATCAAGGCCGGTCGGAGGGGCTCTATTAAAGTTAGATCAGCGTTGGCGAGCTAGGTCTTGCTTGCTCGTAGCCCGGTTTCGTAATTTGTTTTCCGTTTCGCGAGCAAGAAGAGGTTGGCCGGCGCGTAACGCGCCGTGAAAATCGCGTGGTGCTTTGCTGGGGAGGCGCGGGGGTGGGCATCGCGAATAGGCACGGTCACGCAAAACGATCCTGGGGACCCCGAAGAAACGGCAAATACGTGGACGAGGAGGATAGGAGAGAGAGAGAGAGAGAGAGAGAGAGAGAGAGAGGGAGAGAGGGGAACAGGCTCTCGGTGTTCTCGTGAAGAGAGATCGCCGCGGCGTGAAGGAACCGGGAACAGGCTGAGGGCCGAGAACAGCCGACAGGCCGCGTACACACGAACACCGTGAGTAATAGTAATAGCTTTTAAATTGTCCCTCGCTTTAATGGCAAATAATATCCGCGCTGTTTCGCCGTCCCTTTTTTACCCCCGTGGTCGAAGCTCGCCTCATTCCGCCTCGCTGCGAGGCGACGCTGTCCACCGTTGACGGCCAGCCTCATTCTGCTACGCGAGACCAAGCCCCGGAGGAGGACGCGCGCGACACGCGCGACTTTCGCCTCGCCCATTGCCCATAAACGCGAGGTCATCCGAGAACGAAGATTCGCGGTTTTTGCGAATTCCGCGGACGGATAAGAACGCGACGGGGACTTTTATCCGACGCGGCCACGACGCGCACGCAAAAACCACGCACGAGGGGCTGGCTTTCGGTGCCCTTTGAGCGTTGCAAATGACTGCCAACAACGAGGACGAACCCGTTTTCTTTTGACCCCTTCGCTGCTGATTTATCGGCGATGCTGCTGCTCGCAAAATTCACCCAGTTTCGCATTGTAAACACTCCGCTGGCTTCGGTGGTCGGATTATGGAACGTTACACAAGGTTAGTACAGTTGTGTCACACATACGTGACGTTCAGCGGCATCCTATTTAGTTGGAGATCGTGAAATCAGGATTGATTGCTCATTTTTGTAAAGATCGTCTGGATAATCGTACGGTAAACAACGGGAGGCGATTCTGCATGGAAAACTGAGTGGAAAATGTAGAATGAAGTTTTCTGATACGAGGCTTCGTTACAGAGGAAAGCGATTTCAAAAATCGCCTAGTTACGCGCGCTATTAAGTAATGTGTCTGACCATGGCTGATCGTATCTACTTCCCAAATCCTTGCGCTCGGCCGGTGATCATTGGACGTCGATTTTCTCCTAAATGGAGCCCCGTACTAAAAAATGTTATTCCACAATTTCTGTTCAGTTTTTCCCGTAGAATATCCCTGTGCTCATGATTTTTTAAATATCGCAGTCCTTTTCGTATTAAATGCGAAAATAAATACGATGAACTTCATCTTGAAAATGTTTATCGTCTATCAGTCTAA
Source organism: Lasioglossum marginatum (assembly GCA_028455795.1). Classification (NCBI taxonomy): domain Eukaryota; kingdom Metazoa; phylum Arthropoda; class Insecta; order Hymenoptera; family Halictidae; genus Lasioglossum; species Lasioglossum marginatum. The sequence continues at coordinate 7,644,989 of CM052268.1, forward strand.
ATGCAATCACAGTGTATTAATAAATGGGTGAGCCGTGTCTGTTGCGTCCGAAGGAGATTGCTGTGACCTTTAATTAAAGCCTCCTCGCTTGTGTATCCTGAGCTTCTGAAAACGAGAAACACAGGCTGCGAGTGGGCAAAGCGTGAAGAAAACAAGAAACAGTCGAAGATTAAAGAAAAGCCTTACGTGTCACCTCAGACTCCGCAACACGAAATAAAGCAAAACGAAAGGGACAGAGCCTACCGGCTACCGGTCTCAAAAGGTGAAGCGGCCGAGCAAAACGAAGCACCGCGTTCTCGAATTCCTCGTGGGAGAGATTAAGATCGACCGGTCGAGAAAAGCCGAGGCGCGACGACGTATGCGTGCAGCGACTCTTTTTCGAGACGTACTACCAGAACATCCAGACCGGAGTAGACAGTGGGAGAAAGAAGTGGAACAAAGCGGAATCAAGAGGGACAGAGAAAGAGAAAAAAGAAATACCACGAGGTCGTCGCTCGTTAGTCTCAGATCCCCGAATGATGGTGGCTCGCCCATTAAACAAACAACAATTTAGGGTACTCGTAGCGAAATTATCGGAAAGCCTGCCAAGACTGCGTCGCCTCGGAACCGCTCTGTAATTCCGGCCGAAACAATTAGCTCGTTTGCAAATAATTACGCGTGATCCACCACCGTCCCCGTCCATTTTCGAACGCTTTACGACGAGCGGGTCGCGTTACGCGCGCGCGAACAGCGGCTTTAATAGCCGCTTATCGACCACCGAGCGACCGGTTCCCCGAAATCCTGGAATTATCGCAATTCTCCACTGCCAAACCCTCACTCACTAGCATCTCTTCGCCAGTGCCCACGCAATAAGCAACATTTGTGTGTGACGTGCATTTTCCGCAAATCTCGAGGAATGAATTTCTTATAATCTGTATAATAAAACAATGAATTTTTCGATTTGGAAAAATCTGATCCTATAGAACAAACCTTCCAGATTGTATTAAAAAGAAGTTTATCTTCATGCGACTAATGGTTCCCGATATAAAAATTTCTAAGTACATCATTTACCAAAGTTTCTCTCCTCGAAGTCAGTGAAATTATAAAGATGCTCCCATTAGAAATCTCATTCAATACATTTCTTTATTCGAGCACGTATTATTATAAAAATTGGGAGAGATCTAAATAAATTCAATCTTGTAATTTTTATAAAACTATATATATCCGATACAATTTCTGATGCTGTACTTCAAGTATCATTTTGGAAAACCGTCTACAAAATGGAGGTCTGGCGCTGCCCTTATCGCGTTGCCCCGTCACGTAACGTGCCCTTCTTATACTGTTCCCTTACTCGACTCGGTCGCAATAATTAGGCGTAGGTCTTTCGAGGGAGCGGCGATCCGCGGCCGCGATATTCCTGTCAGCGAAGAACAAACTGGCCCCGCGGAAAGTGGGCCTTGCGCGGTCGACTCTCGAGACAAACGGTCGATAGGCAATTAATCTCGGGTTCCTCGTCCCTTTTTCTTCGGGGCTGCCGGCAACGGCAGCTAAGCCCGACGACTCGGCGCGGCGACACCGAAGAAAAAGGCACCGATGAAAAATTCCGCGTGGTATCGCCGTCGCCTGTACCCGCCGACCAATTTCAGAGCGATATCTTAACCCGCCGGTGGCATTGCGACGCTATAAATAATGTCCCTCGGCGAAACGCGACGATAGAACGCGGCCAACACTGTCTCCCGACTCCCGGACACGGATTAAACGACGATCTTTCGTCCTCGCGGTCCTTTAACACTTGATCCTGCCGCGCTGATTGCGCTCCTGCGCTTACCGAAATCGGCACGTCTCTACTTCGGTTGATTAGTTTCTGCGCTAGACAGTCGATTATATGCGTTTATCACAAAAATGAGTAGGTGTTACTTAAAACAGTAAATTAATTAGTTGAATTTAAATACCGTAACTGAAATTTTTTTGTATCAATCTAGAAGGTTTGAACAATACTCAGAATTTGTATTCTGTTGAGAAATTAATTTTCCCAGGTAATATTACATTATTTACAAAATGAGAGTCTTCCTACAGAAAATTTCCACATTGAAAAATACTCCACCGATAAACCAAGTCCTGCTGAACAGAACAAACCGAAAACAATCCGAACGTAGCAACAATTCTCCAGCTGAAAATTGCAGGAGATGCAATCTTGCAAAAATCAGACTGTCAATTATACACAAGCGGGAACCTCGAGGAGCATCAATTTCGCGAGGAATAATTAGCAATAAGCAAGAGCGGAGAGTGACTTTCACGATTGCAAAATTGAAACTCGGTCGGCGTCCGGAGCGGAGTCGAATCGAAAACCGATTTGTCTTCCGGTTAACGAGCAATTGAAAACCGTCGATCGTTTACGAATTAATTAAGATCGGTAGCGGGCGAGAGGAGACGGGGGAGAAAGCGCATGAGAGAGAGAGAGTGGAGAGAGACGAGGTGCAAGATCGAAAGCCACGGGGGCGAGCGGATCGCATGCTCGAACAGGTGCGTCGTTCCACGATTCGGTGGATCTTACGCTCCCGAATCGAGCGTGTACGTGTACCGCCTACGGTGCCGGATTGTGGAACGATACCGCTGGTAACGACGGAGATCGAGTTCTCTCGATCGGCTCGGTTCGGCTCCACTCCGCTCCAATCCGCTCGGCGTGTTCCATTCCTCTCTCTGGCGCGCGGCGATCAGCGTTGCGTGCTTCGAGATCGCGCCGCGCGAATTCGCAGGAGTTCATTTCGTCGGGCCGCTCTCGGTCGTTAGCGAGAGGAGTAGGAAGGCGTTTCCGGTGAAATAAATTTTGCCGTACCGGCCGGTCTGACCTTGCACGAAACACGCCGATCCTCTTCCTGCTCGCAGCTCGCAGACCGTTCTCTCTTTCCAACAACCTGCCAAACAAATCCCGGCGCCGAAATCGATTTTATCAGATTGGAGGGAAAAGTTCTATTGTCCTTACATGTGCAGGTAATTTTGCTTGTAAATGAAAAACACCTGTTGCTAGTGAGTCTGAAAATATAGCATTGAATAATATCAAACATATATTTTTATAAATTCGTTCAAGTTCGAAAATGTTGCACTTCCTTGCTTAGATTTGCTAGGATCGAGAAGTTAGAAGTCGCAGGATTCGCTTAGATTGTCCACTCTGTGGAGGTCCGGCGCGATAGAATGCGAAAAATAAAAGTGGGAGGAGCGCATATAAATTAATATTCCCGACAAGTTCCAGAGGCTTTGTAACCGTTCCCCCGTTAATCTTCATTCGAAGCGTGTACGCAGCCGACGATGAAAGGTATCGCCTCGTCTGAACGGTTCGTCATGCAGCCACGGTCTGGCATCGCGTGCTCCATGACTGTCAATCGAACCGCAGTCAACCAACTCTCGCTCGTCCTGCGTCGATCATGGTCTCTATCAATCTATTGGTCGTCGCGTGGACGAATTATGCTGCACTATTATCTCTCGCTGTGGCTCCACGGTTCTACATTCTAAATTTGATATTGAATATTCAATATTATTTAAAAAAAGAAATGATTTAGAAAATTCCTCTAAAATTGAATTATTATAAAAACTCCCGAAATTTTTATTCTTCCTGGGGACCCGGAGTCGAGTGCTTCCAGAAGCAGAGAAGCTTCTATCTATCTCCCGTTTCCTGCAGAAAATATTTATCGCAAATCATTACTTCTATCTCAGTAAAATGATTAAGAAAATACAATTTTCCGAAGTTCCAGTTTCCCAGCACAGGCCCATAAAACATCCCGAATAAAAATTCGCAATCTATGCGATCAGGTAGCCTGAAAAGAAAGAAAACCAGAATTCTACTGTCACGATTTGCGAACGGCACCATTGCTTTGATCTGCAACAGCTAAAGAAGGGAATAGATAGTACGGTTTCCTGGATCGCGGCGTAAAATGTTTATTGCACATAAAAATTCGCGATCTATCCACGGGACGCTCGGTGCAATAATGAGCGCGCGATCGTCAGGAAAAACGCGATCGGTAGGAATGCGAACCGGTAGTTGTTCCATTCAAAGAAAGAAAGAAAGAGAGAGAGAGAGGCTTGTTCGAGAGGGATAGCCGGTCGTTTCCGCGATGCGGCCGCTTTGCATAAGCGGATCGGTAACGGGGCGACGGGGTAGCTCCGTCACGTATGTAGACTGCACATGGGGCCCAGGTAGAAAGGTAGAACGTGTGCTCGTGTATCGGTAAATTAGTGCGAGGGGTTCTGGCGGGAAGGGGTTCTTAGCCCGCGGCGAAGCTCACCGCGGTGGTACTCGTCGTGTCCCATACCACTAATCGATTTTACCGGGCGAAAGCGTGCCTCCGCGCTACGTCTAATTGGTAATTAAGCTTAGGTTTACGGCTCTCGAAAGCCAGGCTACCGTCGCGTCGCCACGGCCAGACGATACCGACCAGAAACCGTGGCGGAGGGGAAAGGAGATGGGAAAAAGCAGGACAGAAACGGTGTGGAAGAAGAGAAGCGGACCACGAGGCCAGAAAAACCGGCAAACGGCGAGAGAATGAAAGAAGGAGAGAGATTCCTCGGCGCGGGGACCCGAGACCTCGCAAAAAAGAGGTGTCTCCTACGACGTTCGAGTTAACTGCCGGATAATACGGACGCCGTTTAATTACGTCATGCCGCGTCATTGCGGGCCGAAGACGCCTACGTGATATTGATCATCGCGGATCACTGATCGGGATCGCGGGGGAGCCAAACTGGCACGGGATCGATCGGAATTGGGGTGAATCAGCTGTTGCCTCGGAGAAACGTTGAGGTCAGATGGAACATTGCCCCTTCTATCACTCACGTGACATCGTGAGTGAAATGGAAACGTGGAGGAATAGGGTCGTAGAAGGGGAAGGTAGAGTGGGGGACCAGTCTCAATCTAGCGACACTGGTTCAGTGCCAGAAGAGGGTATGCTATTAATTGTGAAGTATTGCCAACAAATTTAAATTCTCTTACCGGTTGGAGATTGTAAATATTTTGTATTTTGCAATGGTCGTGTCTAATTAAGCCTTCCCATTCCAAATATGCCCATAAAATTAAACGATGCCGTAAGACCTGAGTATAAAATCTAGAGATGACTATAAAAGCTTGTAATAATGAGCGAGTAAAGCCAAAGATCCCATGAAACCAAGACTATTTCTTGCCGTTGTATATGTCACCTTCGATCCCCAGTCCGAAATAGCAGAATAGAGATGAAAACCTCATTCGAACGACACGAGACAAGGCTCCAGGAGTCGGATACGCCCGGGGCAGCCTAATCCCTGGTAGACAAGCTCTGGTAATCGGATTGGCTCATCTCGTATTCACCCGATTCATCCCATCAAAACAGACCAGACTCCCAGACACCTCCGCGCGACGCCAAACCGGAAGTTGTTCGTCTATCAACGCTCTTCTTCTAATCCTTTACGGCTGACAAAAGGAAGAGCGTATCGATCCATTAAGTCACACGACCCTTTTGTATGTGTACATCCTTTTTTCCTCTTGTTGGGATTTTTCGTTCATGACCTCTGTGGAGCTGAGACGCTTTCCTTGTTCGTGTTGAGTCTTTTTCAGATAGACGGTCATCTTATTAGAATTTTTTATTCTTGAGCTTCGTGAAGCTGAGACATTTTTCTCATTCGAATTGAGTCTGTTTCAGATAGCTACGGGAGTTTTAGAAAATTCTGTGCTGACCCTCTATGATCCTGGATTAAGTAGCAAAGTCGTTGAGTCTTTTTCAGATAGCTATGGGATTTTTAGGAAATTCTGCGTTGACCCTGGGTTAGGTAGCAAAGTCGCATCTTCGAAGAAATGATGTCCCCAGCCGTAGGGACTGTTCACAAATGTGTTTCGAGCCCGCGTCTGTCCTGAAGAAACCGCGTAAGAACCGTGTGTCAGGCTAGAGCGAAGCCGCGAGTCATCACGGTTACCCCGAACCCGTCTTCCCGTCGTTGTCCATCCTCCGCTGGACCTTGGAGAGGAAAGGGCAAAGAGTATCGCTGGGGCGATCGCAGTCGGTGGAATTCCCCGAAATAATACGAAAATCTCGGTGGTTTTTCGGGCGCGGAGCTTGAGCCTTGTGTACACGCCTTTATCTGGTTTACGCTCTGTCCCCGGAGTACGTAGTGTACCTTGTATACACACGTCGTCGGATGGCTGGCTACGTGTGCCCGGTTCATGTGGCCTGGCCGCAGGACTCACCGATGGTGGAGAGTTACCTTCTCTTCCTGGCCTCCTCCTTCTTGCCTGCCGGCACGCTGATATATAGCGCGCATAAGAGATGTAGTCAGATCACGGTCCCCTTCATGACGCTGCTTCTACACCGGTGAACACGTTCTTTCCTACGATAAATCCTCGAGGAATGTAAAACCTCCGGGCCGGCGCACACACGGGGCTTGAAGAGAGCAGTCAGCGGAGGCGGGGACCCCCCTCTTGTCTTTCCCGATCTTTCCTAGTGTCTCGAGCTCCCAATGGGCACCGGATTCTGACGGGTCCACTCGATGGCATCAAAATGGCCCAACATGTTTTTCAAAAGTGGTACCACTCTTCAAGCACAAACTGAATCTCCGTTCTTATTCTGATAGGTCCAAAGGAGTCCAACATGTTTTTGAAAAGTGGTACAACTCTTCAAGGACAAACTGAATCTCCATCCTGATTCTGACGGGTCCACTCGATGGCATCAAAATGGCCCAACATGTTTTTCAAAAGTGGTACCACTCTTCAAGCACAAACTGAATCTCCATTCTGATACTGATGGATGTACTTGTCAATGGGATGAAAATGGCTCAACATGTTTTTCAAAAATGGTGCCACGTTTCAAGCACAAACGGAATCTCAATTCTGATTCTGACGATGAGTGCACTCTTAATGGTCCAACATGTTTTTCAAAAATGGCACCACGTTTCAAGCCCAACCTGACCCCCGCCCCGATCAGCAACATCAGATCTAGAGATCTCAGAGCCAGGGTGATCAATCGACGCTTCCACCGCTTTCTCCTCTTTTCCCCGAAGCAGGAACCGGGGCGAGACGATGGAAATGGCACCTTTCTCCGGCGTCACTGTATGCAAATCCGCGCGCGGCCCGATGATATTTCACAGAAACCTCGGTCGTGCATCTCGTGGATCTCGAGCCTCCACCTCGTACAAAAAAAAAGTAGTAAAAATGGAACGACCGATCGAGAGGATATCTTCGCGACTCATCCTCGTGTGCCGTTTTCTCTCCCCGTGGGAATCCTTTGTTATCCTCGCCGCGCTCTCGCGTCAACGTGGAACCTCGAGCATCGTTAACCCGTGAAAACCAACTTCGCGCGTGGCCACCTCGCGAGCTTTAAATTCCCTCGGATCAGGCTCGATTAACCGCTGCGATCCTCTAATCACGGCCAGAAACCCGCCTCCGTAATTAATTTATGCGGCTAGCGCCTCACGATGCCCCCCGGAGATCCGAGGAGTCGATAGTCGACGCGAAATGCCCTGAGACTGTGCCATTATCGATGCTGCTTTTCACCCTGGCTTTGTTATTCCGATGAGACTCCCAGGTGAGCAATTAAAGTAGCTGTATGCCTCTTAGTATACGAAAAGTCAATAATTTAATTTTTCTGGAATTTTTTTAAAAATCGATTTTCCAGTCAAAAATTCCGAAAAAATTCACAAGTGTGTGTGCTATCAGGTAGAACGTTCATGAATTTTTTCGTAATTTTCTATCAAGCAGAACAGGAGATATAGAGTAAAATTCAAAAAATCATTCTGACCCCATAACTACGCTTAGGGTAGGGGTACAGACTTGAAACCTGTCACACAGGGTTACAAAGATGGAGTTTTTCAGTAATCAAAAGCACTAGGTAAAATCTAGGCTCTGCAATCGCCTTCAAAAGTCCTATTTTTACGTTTAGGAAATAATTTGCATTATTCGGAAACATAAAGCTGTAAACGTAGAAATAGGACTTTTTAGGGCGATTGCGGCCTAGCTTGATCTTTTATCTAGCGCTTTTGACTACTGAAAAACCCGATCTTTGCATTATAGAGAAATGAAAAGGCGCATCCCGCACCCTTGCAATCCTGGAAACGAGACTGCCCCTTAATCCTGATTTGTGCCTCCTAATTTCCCAAGACACAGTCCAGGGGGGTCCATGAGAGTCCACTGGAGAAAGGGAGGGACGACTTATTCGGGAAAGAGGGCAATTAATACGTTTCACCGGCTCGCTTTCGCGCACAGATCAGCCACGGAAGATAAACGTCCACGTGAAAGTGGGCCGAGTGTTTATTGCCCGGCGTTTTTCGGCGGTCGGTTTTAGTTTTCGGTGACAGAAAGGAGTATCCAGTGTCCTGGCTCGGCAACTTGCATGGTCCCAAGGTTCGGCTCTCCCGGTGCATGCACACGGTGAATCGGCATCGGCATCGGCGCGCACTGGTGCATGTGCATGTCGATGCTCGCCGGTAACACAGGAACTCCCGGGCCCAGGGTATCAATTTATGTGGTGCAACATTGTCGGAACCTGGGCTCCAGACTCGGGTCCCAAAAACGTCCGAGGGGCCGAGGGGATGGGCCACAGGGAGAAACCCTGTATTCGAGGAGAGTGCCTTGTAAGACCGTGTTGGAGGTCAACGATAATTCAGGCAGGAGAATACCAGACCGGTTAACTTTCGAGCTGAAAGAACTCCGCTTAAAATTATACTCGTTCGATTCGAGCACAGCTCCTTCTATTCCTCTTCTTCTTATTCCGCTAGTGTCCCGCCGTATACCCGCTGCTGCCTCTCTTCGTCTTCCTCTTCTTCCTTTTCGTACCTCCGCCTCTCTCGGCTACCTCCTCGCGTATCACTGCGATTGATTTTGTCACACGATAGGTCGGGGAGAAATCCACCCCTATGATTCAGCCCTTAGGTCCTTGTGAATCGCAAACCACAAGAAATACAAAAAGATGGGTCAACTAAAAGTTGCATCGTATCTTCAAGCCTATAAATCTATAACAAAAAGTTTTGGAAAAATCATTCTCAAAAATTTCTTTTTTAGAAATTTCACTTTTTGAAAAATAATTTTGCACAGATTTCTGGGTTCGATGATAAGATACAAGTTTTACTTCGATCATTTCTTGAAATCTTTTGTAAGTTCTGATTTACAGCACCTTCTCAAAAACCTCTTTTTTATAAATTTCACTTCCTGAGAAACAATTTTGCACAGATTTCTGGGCTCGAAGATAAGATACTTTTACTTCGATCATTTCTTGATATGATCTTTTCTAGTTCTCGATTTACAGGCAACTTCTCAAAAATGTCTTTTTTATAAATTTCACTTTTTGAGAAACAATTTTGCACAGATTTCTGGGCTCGAAGATAAGATACTTTTACTTCGATCATTTCTTGATAGCTTGTGTAGGTTCTGGTTTACAGGCACCTGTGGTTCTGGATGGAAGGGTTGATTCCTCCCTTAAAGTGAGAAACGAGCACGAACGAAAGACGGCTTAATTATTGGGTAGGCGTAATGAACACTTTTGGGAGTAAATGTTGAGTAGAGGGTGCGAATGATTGATGCGGGGTTGACATAGTTGGTAATCGGGGTCGCCCAGTGACGTATGCGAGAGTAAAGTATGCTCTGACCGAGACTCAATTTGTCAACGAGGATACGCGGTTTTGTTCCACGAACCGGATTCCGTTTGTCCCGATGTACGCGCGACCGGGCAAAACAGTCTTGTTGCCCGATTATCGACCACTCTATCCTCTTCCTTCCCTCTCCAGTGTCCCACCATTTCCTTCACCTCCATCTGGTAATTGAATTTTCGAAAAAAAGTTGCCACATAGTAAGTACAGATTACGAGATAAATATAAATAACACTTAACCCTCATCCGCCCTTCATTTCGCGAACTGAATCTGTCCCTCGGTATCAAATTGACACAGTGATAACAGATCGATGAAATAACAAGGTAAACAGTTATTTTTCGATGTCATTTTATTCCAATTCATGAGTTAACATTTTCATCATAGGTTTTTCGGTTGTGTTTCGCATTGAAAAAATAAAAGTCACACAAAGTTTCTGGCAAATTTACTTACAAATATCAGAACAATATAACTTATTTCAGGAAAACTGTGTCAAATTGACACGAGGGATGAGGGTTAAAGATCGGCAACAATCGTTATGAAAGCAGCTGACTAGTCAATCGAGGCAGGGTTTCCCAAGGATGTCGCGCGACGTTACGGGGGGAAGGGGCCGGTAGAAGGCGGGGAGGAACTGGCCGGACTGCTCGAAAATTTAAACAACGACGCGGGGAACGAGGACGAAGGCGACGGACACGGGGATTCGCGATGAAGAGCACTAGTGTCGGTGGAGCCGGGCGCGCGGGTAGAGGGGGAACAGCCTCTTAGGGCGATTAAACAACTTAGGGGCCGCGGCCGGGCAAAGGCGCCGCCTCGTGGACGACGCTGGAATGATTAAATAAATTAGTTGCTCGACAAAGAAGGGCAGCAGCGGGATGACTGGATGGGATCCGTACGAGGGTAATCCCCGTTGAATTCCTCCTAATTATGCACGCTTTACCACCATGGCTACCAGGTCGGGGAGCAACCGAGAGAGACGGAGAGTGGCCAGGGAAGATGATCGCTCGGAAACAGGAGAAAGAGGAACGGAACAGATGGAGAAAGAGAGAAAGAGACACGGAGAATGGTGGAAGCAAGAGCGAGAGAACACGATCCTCCTCTCCTTCGGTATTTCTGTTCTCTTTCGAACTTCTCCCCGTCGCGTCCGACTCCGCAGCCCGTTCTACAGCAAGAGGTGCTGCAGTTTCTACCGTCGGCCGTTTTACTTACAAATTCAATAAGCATATATCATATTTAATGCACACCCTGAGCCGGGAATGTTTCGACCGCCCTGGACCACCTTCCTCTTCCATCGAACTGATCCTTCCTGCCCTCCTCTTCCTCTTTCTATCCGCGCATTCTCGGAAGACAAGTTCGCGCACCCGATACGTCCCCGAAGAATTTCGTGCTCGAAAAACCAAACCGATCGCGAGGAATCGATTTCTCGGACCGCGGGAAAGCCTCGCGAGATCGCTCGCTGAAACGCGGTTTACGAGCCGCTCTCTCCGGGACCTCACGCGTCGACGCCGGAACGAAATCCGCTTCCTTGCCGACCAGGATTCAATGACCTCTCAGTGGATCCTGGGATTTAGTGCACTTGCGGGTCTGTTCTTGAAATATTTTTCAGATACGATGGCAGGACCCCAACTTCAGACCTTAAACTCCAACGAGACTCAAATTCAAACTGGACCCCAACTCCAACATGACCCTAACTCAGATTGGGTCCCAACTTTAACTAGACCATAACTCCAACGAGACTCCAACTGGATTCTAACTTCCACAAAACCCTAACTCCAACTGGACTACATCAGCACCTCGAAGAATCTCAACTTCCTCCTAATCTGCTAGGCTATCGTACCCAGCATCCCCGAGTATCAGAAGGGCCCTGGCTGTCCCGACTCGCATAACTCGGGTATCTCGGTGCAGGGGAGCTGGGATCTCTGGGAGCGTGGCGTCCGAAAGAATATCGTAGACGCGTACAACCGGAGGTTATCTCCCGAGCACCGTGTTTTATTACCCCGGAACCAATTACACCCTTGCTCTCATTGTCAGTGTAGTCGTTCGGTGTGTCAGCCACCGGGACACCGTTAGTATTCTTCGGTGGCCCTTGCAGGGGTCTCCTTTCTACCGACACCTCCGTGTACGTGGTCGATATACACGGCTCTACACACGCGGTCAACATGCCGGTGTACATGCGCGAATGGACAGACAGTAGGGGGCATGGCGAACGAGACCTCCTCTTCCCCCCCTCTCCAAACGAACGAGGCAGAAAGAGAGAGAGAGTGCCTCGAGAGTCGGAGGAACAGAGTGGAAAAGGGATACGCAAGATCGGGAGGTAGAAAGGGACAGAAAGACACGACGCACACGCACATACAACAGAGGAGATCGTAATGTGTTACCCACGGCGGTCAGACGTTCGATAGAGAACGAGATAGCGGCACGTCGTACGGTGGGAGGCCACGTATCGGGACATATCTACTAATTAATTTATACAGGCTCGTTCGAGCGGCTCGCACTAATAGAAACAGCGACCACGAAAAAAGAGGAGGGGACAAAGTGGACTCGGTCTATGCTACCACCCCTCTCCTCCAAAAAGGCGAGAAATTCATTTCATTTGCATTCGAGATTCGGCCGGACACGCTCGACGTACTCCCAGATTGGCAGGGAACGTGTTAAATCAATGTTGATGGTCGAATCGTTTTCTCCACGAGTCCTACATGTTTCTCAAAAATGGTACCAGAATTTCTTCCACGAGTGAAAGATTTATCCGTCGACACTAATCAAATATTCCCGTCGGAGCCATACGATTCAACCAAAAGAGGGGTCTCGATTCTTGATACGCCGACGTACTAGAACCACCGCTCTCGTTCGTAAATGGCAAATCGACGAAAAGGGCGTTAATATTATTTATAACGATAATTAAGAGCAGCCGCGGGCGATACCGGGGACGGGGTTCGGCTGGTGTGCGTGTGTTCGACGGTGCCCCGCGCCACGGGAGACCATAAAATATCTTTAATGCCTTTCCGATTCAAATTTCGCCCTTAATGGCTGTAATAGTCATCGGTGTGCCCGGCGACGAGCGAGTCGAATCGCTTGCACCTGTACCACAGGATGCAGACGACGACGACGGGGCGAGCGTGGGTGCATCTTCCCGATCTGCCTCGCTGTATCCGCAGATTGAGACCTCTGTCGTTCGCGGCGCATACCCTATTCGCCGATCCTCTTTTCTCATCCTTCTCGATTTTAACCCCTTTGTCTTGAAACAGTGATAGAAAATGAATGTATAACTCTGTTTCGGAAGATGGAAGGATTTTGATGACAATAGTCAATTTATTATGTAATTATGTATAATTTATTTATTTTTCTTCTTATTAAATATCACTGTGACGATCGCGTCACGTGGCCGGGCCGAGGCGTCGGGGAAAGCGAAACTTATCGAGGAATTTAGGGGAATACAGTTACCCCTACTCTGCAAGTACCGGACCAGTCACGTGACGTTGACGCACGCGCGACGAACGCATCACGTGACCGGACTGCGTCGGAGTGGGAGAACGTAGAGTGGGGGACAAGTTTTATAATCTAGTGATTCTGATCTCAGATTGAACAGAAACATTTCCGAGGGCTCCTGAAGCCTAACTCAGAAAATTGCTTGGAGCTGCCCTAACCTAGAAATTGATCACCAGGTGATTAGCGGCGAGGTGATTAGTCTTTCCCGGAGCCGGTAAACACGCGAGTCGGCGACGACGACGGGAGGAAAAAATGGCGTACACGCGGACAAGTACTACACGGGACGGCGAGAAGCAAGACATAATCCGGAACGACTCGGAGTCATGATCGACCCGGCGGAATCGAAGGTTCTTGTCGGACGGCGTTCCTCCGCGTACAATTTCAAGGACACTCGACACCCTGGAATCCAGAACCCGTGGAACCGCGCTCTCGCGCTTGTCGCCGGACTTTTTCGCTCGGGCGATCGTGTGTGTGCGCGCGCGCCCCATAGGAAACTGTAAAACGATTACATGGCAAAAACCACCAACAGACGACGACGACGAACAGTACGTGTGCACGTATCCGCGTACCGATCATTTAAATCGTTGCGTAATCCGTGATCGCGTTCCACGCACAAAGATCCGTGGATTTCGCGTCGCGTGCTCCGCCACGCGTTTTTCACTTTCGACACCTTATTTAGGCGAGCGGGATCTCGATTTGTCTGGCTAATTGGCGACGTTGCTGGCTTTTTAGTTGGGTCGTTGTCCACGATTTTTGTTCAGGATTCTCGAAAATATTTAATATTTAATAAATGAAAATTGTTTGACCAGAAATTTAGGTGTTTCTTCCACACTTTAATAATGTCCATAAGCCAACACATTAATGATCTTACATTTTTAAAATACAGTAAACGTATAATATTCGCAGTTTGTTAATTAGAAGGCATAGGAAGATGTGCATATGAATGAACTTAAATTTTTTAAATCTGTTTACTGCTTCAAATCGCACTTATTTTCATGATAAATGCATACAATTCGCAGTTTGTTAATTAGAAAGCATATGAAGATGCGCATGTGAGTGACTCTAGATCAGGAAGGGTTCGTTGAACTCCTAAAATAGAGTTCGCTTGTTCCCTTAATTATCGGCGGGACGGAGAGAAATATATGAGACGCGTTCCCGGTAGGTACGATATATTCTTTCGCAGCGAACTGCCTCGCACGATAAATACGTCGGATCCGAGGATTCTCGCGTTACCCTCGCGATAAAACGAAAATAAGAGAGAAAAGAACGGGAAGGAAGAGGGTTGGAGAAGGAAGGAAGGGCACCGATGGTCCCTTCGAAAAAATATAGTCTCTGCGAATACAGATCTAATAACTTGTCCGCTCACGTGGCGAGAAAGGAACTTTCCAAAGCGATTTACGGGGAAATTTACCGGTATATCGGGCACCGCTGCATAATTCATGGCGCCCTGGGTGCCGACCCCATCCATTCGGACTGCGACTTCAACGGGGACCAGTTCGCAGAAGGCGTCGTCGGGAGAAAGTCGCAGCAGTTTCATCTTTCTGCCCTGCGCGACACCGTCCTTTCCGAGCCCTTCGATCCTTCTGGGGTTGTAGAGCCCTTCTATGAACAAAATTTTTCAATTTTTTAAATTTCAATCGCAATTCTACATTTTCATTTTCATTTGTGTTCCTCTACAAATTCTGATTGGATATCTTTTGGGATAGAAAAATAGTGGCCAAGAAATTGAAATTGTCACCCTTCAAAAATTCTGATCAGATATTTTTTGGGATAGAAAGATAGTATCTCAAAGAACAGAATGACGCCTCTTTATTGAAGTTAGAGGGCGCATTGGTTCCGTTTGCGCAAGAGCCGCGGACAGGGCGCATAGTGAGAGCAATAAGGCAGATATGGAGCGGTGGATTTTCCGTGGAGGACCTAGAGCTGCGACGCGGAAGATAGATGCATTCGAAAGTGGGCGGATGAGCGACACTGCTTTCAATAAGGCAAGAACACGGCTCTGCAAACCGCAAGTCATGTTGCTTCATTACGCCGCCCCACGTGAGAGTAAGATGAGACTTCGAAACTAACCTAAGCCGCTCTGATGGGACCCGCCTCGTGCGTAGCCGGCCCCGATAGAACTCTAAGGCCACGTAGCAGTTCCCTCGTCAGCCCCTCTCTCTCTCTCTTCCTCGTCGTGGCAAGAAACACCGTCAGATATTCCACGGTCGCGCAGTAAATTCTTGCCGGGATTGCATTTACCTGTAGCATGCCGTAACGATCGTTAATTAAAGCCCGCGGATTTTTAACCCAACCCCTCTAACCGAAGTTGCGTAATCCACCTACGCGCCAGCGCGCTCCTCGGACATCGAGTTATGGGTTTGCCGGCTGATTCGGTTTGCTAGACCGTATTTAGAAAACCATTCACGAAGCGGTACACGATCGGTCGTTATTCCGGACAAAGGCGGCTTCCCAGTCGCCATTTTGCGGTTGCGAGCCCGATAAAAAATACTGACCGATTAAGTGTGAAAATCTTAAGCGAAAAAGTATCTTCAGGTTTTTTCATACGTCGCTTCGTTTTTGAGGGAAAAAATCAAGAAGAGTCCAAAGATTGTATTCTGTCTGATCTTGGCTGACCGTATCTACTTAGCATATTCAATGTCGATTTTCTCAAAAACGGGATCCAGTAAGGAAAAAGACATCTTTTCGATTCGCCTTTCCACATAGAATTTTATGGTTGTTGGTTTGGTCACGAATTTTTAAGCAGTTTGTTTATGGCAATTTTTTTGTTACCCCGTCGGCTCGGATCTCTCTTTTTACAGAAACGGGGTTTCTACATTGTAGATCGGTACTCTCGAGAGTAGAATCGAGCAATCGCTCAAGACAAGCCGTCGCCAGTTCCCCCGAGTTAGATGAGTTAGAATCGGCCGGCGGTTACGACATAAGCCGCGCAGAGCTAATTGGAATTTAGTGATCGTAAGTCGCGGCTACGACGCACGGAACACCGGTGACCCCACGGAATCGCAATTTCTCGATTTCCACGTCGCTTCTCCACTGGGATTGGTCGGTGCGTGTATGGCTTTTTGAAAGTTTTCCCAGTGATAAATGTCATAGACTCGCGAAGAAAGAGAGAGAGAGAAAGGACCTATTTACCCTAACGGTGCGTTTACTGGCGCTTATACGAGCCGCGGGAATCTTTATGCGTTTATGGAAGGCGCAAGAAACCGCGTCCATTAACCAAGATTAATATCATTTATTTCTACGTGATGAAATCCCCCAGACTAGAACTATCGCGGACACCAGATCATGATTTAATGAATCCTTCATCTGCGAGTACGATAAGTTCACTGCGAATTTTATGCACTTGGGACAAAAATAAAAATATTCAATTTGGGGAACACGGTCCTCCAAAAAATTGCAGTTAATTAATTAATCCTTCTGCAGGCTACAAATCTTGAGAAAATTTACAAGACCCACTTGCAGGTTAATAATAAATATATCTTCATGGAGAAGAGAAATTGTCTGCATTAACAATTTAATTCCATTGAATCAAGATAGGAAAAAATTTTCTATTGTATTTGAATTTGCGAATAGAACGGGAGAAATAAGATGGCGGTCTCGGGGGCCGAAGGAGAGGTCAGGTGCAATATTTCAGGGTACGGTGCCGCGATGTATCATCGACCGGTGGATTAACTTTCAGATTCGATGCCGATCGGGGGGGCCCCGTCCGATTCCGTGCGGGAATTCGCGAATACGGGATTTAGGGTGCACCACCTCCGGGCGGGGATACTCGCCGTTGCGTTGCGTTGGTTGGACGTATATATACGTGCTCGGCTCTCTGGTCAGTCGCGACCAGCCGACGCGACGATAGCAATCTACATCCTTAATTCCGCAGGTTGTCGTGGCCGTGCCGGATCGTAAAGTCGAAACGTCAAAACGCACACCGGTTGGCCGGTGCACGCCCACCCACGTACGATCGCTCACGTACACGGAAGCACATACTCGCACTATG
Organism: Lasioglossum marginatum; assembly: GCA_028455795.1. NCBI lineage: Eukaryota > Metazoa > Arthropoda > Insecta > Hymenoptera > Halictidae > Lasioglossum > Lasioglossum marginatum. Next base: position 7,662,034 of record CM052268.1, read on the forward strand.
CAGCCCGTTCCCCATTCCCCTCTCTCTCTTTCCTTTAAGGTTCCTTTTCTCCATCTCTCTCTCTTTCTCGTTTCTTCTTTTCGTGTCATCGATCTCGCCGAGAAAAACCACGCGAAACTCGGCGACTCGATCGCCTCGATCACCGTTAATTCGATCCGGGGACGCAAGGTAAAGAGGAAGTTCGACTTCTTTAACATGGAATTTATGACGACCAGCGATCGCGTATCTCGATGTCGCTGCGACAAACGCATCTCGAGCGAATAACTTGCACGCGATAGCAGGCGTAGCGGTAAGCTAACACAGATTCCACAGTCTCAGTGTTTCCTTTAGAATTATTATGGGAACAGCAAAAATTGAGTAACTGCAGGCTAGTTGGCAAGCCAACAAGTATAAGTTCTCCTCACGTCCGGGTTGATTCTGCGCTCGATGCACTTTTATTTAACCCTTGTACATTCCTCCGGGTTCACTTATCTTTTTTAGATCGTGTGGGATTTACCTTGCCAAATATATTTCTTGAAACAATTATAAACGGTGAATAAAATGAATAAAAAATGTTCTGCTTCATTTTAAAATTATTTTTTGATTAGATAGAGAACTCTGTAGGAAGAGAAAGAGAGTACGGTGTGGTCGAAGGGAGTTCCGAAAAGAGGAGAGATAATTTATATGAGGAAAAAAGAATAACGCCGAAACACGACGGCGGAATGAAGGAAGCCTCGAGGATCGGCAATCGCGTAATCGAGGGGATCGGGATTCCCTAATAATTGAAACGGATCGCAAGAAACGGGAACGCAGGAAACGAGGTGTAAACGGAAAAAGAAGTTGATAGAATGTAATTTCCGCGGGTAATAGTGCGCGCAAGTAATTCGTTCTCTTCAACCGGATTTCGCTCTCTCACGATCCGAGATCGTTTTTTGCGATCTGGCAAAAATCGATCCCGAGATCAACGAGTTTCACCGATCTCCACTCGCCCGAAATTTGGTGCCGAGTAATTAACGCGAGAATAATTAAATACGATAAAATCTACGTTCACTCCACATTTTTAAAAAAATGATTCTTCTAAAGTGAGACAGAGAAGGAACAAAAAATACTCTAATATTCTTCAGAGATCGTACTCGAAAACTTAGAAGAGAATCTTGCAATTCCATTTCCCAGTGTCTCGAAATAACTGAATTAAATTGCACCTGTTCGCTCTCGTTCGAATAATCAATCTCGTCTGGTTTTTGGGTCTCGCGCTTCGAATTCCCGATTTTAGCGGAATGAGCGATGCGCTGTCGGCCAGAAATGGCAAAGGTGGAGCGTCGGGGCCAGTGGAGAGGGAGGGTACGGTGCAGTAAAGAGGCTGCATCGATGAAAAACTGGGGCTGACATGTTAACGGGCAACAAGAAGCCGACTTTATTGGCCGTAAACGCGGCAATCTCTAAGCCGGTCTTATCCTAGTCTGGTCTGATGCAGTCCCGCGACCGACACGGCAAAATCTCTTCTCTCGGTTCTTCAGCGTCTTTTCCCGGCTGATGCACCCTTTTTTTCCCGAGCCCAGCTCGGAAGGGCAGTTTTCTTTCGGTGTAGGGGAGCGCGCGTGTTCGTCGAGGCAAAAATGACGGATGCAGGATCGGAATAAGGTAGAGCCGGGGCCCCGCGCGCCGGTAGCTTAATCGCTTTGTCCTTAATTAGGGACGTGTCGGCGTCGCGCGCACGCTCGCGCTTAGGCCACCGCTCTGCAAAGTGAATCCCTCATTAAGGAAATTCCTGTACGTTCGTCAGAAGAGGGGTTACCGGGGTAATTATAGCGAGTCGCGACAGACGATGCCCGGACGAGCGGAATATCGCTGCCAACCGACGGCATTAATCTTCCGGATAGTTATCCCGGCTACGAATGCGAGATATTAATGGCGCTGAAGATATCAACGTGCTCCGACGGGATTGAAACTTATACGACGGAATTAGCGGACGAATACACGCCGGAGATTATTACCCGAGAATATTTTCTACCGGAAAAATCACGATCACGCCCCACGTTCCCTTCGTTTCACGTCCTATCAGGTTTTTTCGGCAGACCGAGTCCTTTCGCGAGCATCAAAGAGCTAGACCGCTTCTGCTTTCTGAATTTTTATTAGAAAACTAGGCAGCGGAATCGGACGATTCTCTTCGAAGATTTCTTCCACTATCTTTGTAGATTGTGACAGTATTTTTTGTTTGTTCTCGTTTGGTAAGATGGAGAAGTTATGATTATGCAGAAATGCTTCTTCTAGACACATAGAAACCGTTTGAGGAAACGTTTCATAAATGGTATCCACAGGTACAAGTATGTAAATGTCGACTCGTATCATAAATATGCACGGTGATATTCATTAAGACGTGGCTGGCTAATTAATTGGCAGCCGTACAGCCGGTCTTAGGCTCGTTGTGATCCAATATCGCTAACTGTGGATCGAACTTGACATCTTTCAGCAGTTAAGATAAAAAGTTATTAGCTGTTAGTGTCGGAAGTAGTAAAAGAAACCATTCAAACAAAAATTGTCTGCTGCTATTACAACATATAGAGGCTACATGTATATATTTCTCTCTGCTTAATTATTGTAGTAAGTCCAAAATGATAAAACACTGTTTTTCAATTCTTCGAATATTTTCATTATTTTAATTTTGATCTAATTCAGTGATCGACAAATCGCCAGGTGCTCGTGACTCTCCGCGGAACTACAGTAATCCTCGAGTAATCGATTAGCTCGAATTATCACTCCGACGAACTATGTTTTGCTTGCGTCAAACAAGGAAATTGCCTCTCGCGACCCGATCGATACGCATCGCGCACGAGCTATTATTATTTCAAATTGGAGCGGCACTTTGGAAACCAGTTTGAATTTCTCAATCGAGGCCGGCGAGACTCGCTTCGAGGCGATCTGTCTGTATCAAGTAGGCCGCGCGACGTGCTGCCATTTTCCCATCGGTCAAAGTTTCCCTCGACTATCGAGGAAACGTATGTAAGCGCGCCTTTAACGGTAGAACGAGTCTCCGGGATCACGGACTTAATTAAAATTTAACGGATGCCTGGTGCTAACTGTATTTATGGAGCTTTACGAGAGCCTGATTCTCGGAGCGTCCCGCAGGAATGCGCGATTCCCTTCGAAGGAGAGCGACGAGGAGAGAGAAAGGTCGTGCGAAACAAACGTTGCGCTGTCTAACATCTGTTGCAACATTCGAGCCCACAAGTTCTCACGTTTTCAGGAACTGACTGTTCGAATAATTAAAGAATTCTTGAAAAATTAATATTAATTTCACGGCTGTATTTAATTTAATATAGTCGTCAGGATAACTACTTCCCCACTGTCGCTTCCGACTCCCACTACCAGTGTACCGGGTCCCCCACTCCTGGTCTCCCCAACCTCCCCCTATACTCCCCCTACGTATCATTATTTGAAACAGTTCTAAAATTATTAAATTCTTCTGTATTCCATAAATTGCTAAAAATTCAGTTCAGTTTCCTAGAAGAAAAAATTACTACTATTTCACATGGCCCCCACCGCGCTTTGACCCACTCCTGATCTCCCCTACCTTCCCTTACGCAACATTTTATTTGAAAGTTTCAAAATGATTAAATTGCTAAAAATTCAAATGTCGTATGAGAGAACAGGTTCAATTTCATGTGCATTATTAAATATTCTAGCTTGAAAGATATGCCTTGATTTCGGAATTAAAATTGCTTCGAGTTCGAAAGGTTAATGGTCGGAGATCACAAGATTTTGTTAGTAAATTCTGTTCGAAATATTCTTAATCTACAGTCATAAAAAACGAAGGAACAAGCTTATCAACCGGGGTGAAAATTTCTAAAGAAATCCGAGCGCTGAGAACAGATAAAATCGGAAACAGTGGCGACAGGAATATATACCGCAAGTATTCAGGTTTCGGGAGCAAGCTCTCCCACGCGATCCCGAGGCGGAAACCGGGGCACCGTTTCGGCCGGTTGACAAACGGAATCGCGAATCAGCTCGCAGCATCGATCATTCGTCGTTTGCCGCGTTATCGTTCGGTCGGGATCCCCGGACAAATTCGTTCTTAATTAAGTCGTCGCTGGTTGTAGAGGCGTCAGCGTCTCTCTGGGTTCCCTCCTACGGAGGACACCCTCCTCACGAAACAAAAATAGAATCGAACGTTGAACGAACGGAGAAGGAGTCGGTGGCCGCGTCGACGAGAAAAACGAAGTCGAAGACGAGCACCACCAATGTTCGAATTGAAAGAAAAACAGAACGAGGCCGCGAAGAGAGAAAGAAGGAGAGAGAAAGAGAGAAGGAGGGCTCGAACGATGCTCCACCGAGAGGACCTAATCAGCGCGCTAATGCACCGATCCGTCATGTCGCGAACCGGCCGCACGAGATAAACCCGCATCAACCGCTTATACACGCCTCGCTTCCAGGATCCAACGAGAACGAGATCCTGAAGAGGATCGGTATACCCGAGGAGGCCGATTCCTCTCGCGACAGGTGCTCGACGGGAGTGGCTCTCTCGTCCTTGCGCAAACACGCCGCTCTCTGGGACACGCACGAATTTCCGAACCCGGCCAAGGTGTCGCAGCCCGAAAAAGCAAACACGGCGCTCTTCAAGAACCCTTCATTCACTCTTCAATCGCATAGGAAGAGTCCACTTTTGTTGGCTCTGTTTCGAAAATTGTTATTCAAAGGTCCTAATACTTTAACCCAAGGAATCTCTCATTGTAGCCAGAAGGCTCCCCACTCTGCCTTCCCCTTCTACCACGCTATTCTGTCACTATGTCACGTGACTCATCCGGTATTGGCAGAGTGGGGGAACCCCTCGAGTCGTTTCCACTCGTCTGGCGACTCTGGCCCATAACAAGGTCAATTTTGAAGGTATCGTCTTGAAACCAAGCTTGTTTTACAGCTGAGATTTTAAAGAATGTGAGCGTGTTTTTTTAATTTTTGAGCCCGAGTCCGTCCAGTAGAAATAATTCCCAATGTTCGTCATTGCTTTTTATTCTTCATGTTCACTCTCCCGGTGCGCTGTTGCATTTCACTGGGTTATAAACAATAGCCCCGCCCGGTTGACTCTTGCAAAACATGCCGGGGCGTTCGACTAACCGTCACGGGCTTGCTGCGATCCTAACCCGGACGAATTGAGATTCGTTACGCTATTTAGTATCTAGTTTCACGACGCAATTACCGATGGAACGGGCCCCGCCGAGCAACCGGTTAATTCCTGTGAACGTAAACGAGATGGAGGTGCACTCTCCCCTCGATCTATCGTTCGCTTGTTAACTCGCAATCGGAATATTCCACGTTTTTTCCCCGGAGACTCTTCCGCTGATAGTTGATGAGTTAACACCTATTTTCGAAGACTCGTTTAGTTTGTTTCCGAGGACGATGTTGCTGCTTGTTGTTGTGTAAACTGGGATGAAATTATGGATCGGTGGGATGAGGATCTCTGACTTTGGTGGATCTTGTTAACCTCTCCGGGAAAATTAGATGTTTTTGCGCGATTACTTGGTTGATGAGCTAACACGCATTTAGAGGATCGTTTGTTCATTTTTTTCCCGAGATTGTTGCAGCAAATTATACTTTAACGCAATAAGAATCTCGATCCGTTCACGTTATTAACCAGGCCTGACGGTCGAGGCTACTGTTAATTCGATCGTTGTTTATCCGCTTTTATTAAGTATTGCGCTCGTGTTACTGGAATTGGAAACATCGTCCCTCGGTTGCTCTTTTATAAATTATAAACCGGTGTGTCAGTGGGTAGAAACTCGTACATTCTAATGCAATCACAATTACATAAAATTGCTTAGACACGAGGTTCAGAATTAAAAATTTTTTTTAAAATACTGCGCTACATTCTCTGAAGTTTTAGCTGTAAGATGAGCTTTGTTTCATTCCGATATCTTTAATATTAACGAAGGTGTGCGTTGAATAAGCTCAAAAACACCTCATCTTTCCCTTCAGTTGCAAACCGCAGACTGAGATTAATGATCTGTGACTCAGAAGCTCTCCTGCTCAAAGGGGCCGCAGTTTGAAAATTTTTAAAAAATATTGCGGTATTCTCTGAAGTTTTACCTACAAGATGAGCTTTGTTTCATTGCAATATCTTTAGTATTAAGGATACTGTGTGCTGAATAAGCTCGAGAGAACCTCATCGTTCCCTTCAGTCGCAAACCGCAGACTGTGATTAAAGATCTGTGACTCATAAACTCTCCCGCTCAAAGGGACCGGAGTTTGAAAATTTTTAAAAAATATTGCGGTATTCTCTGAAGTTTTACCTATAAGATGAGCTTTGTTTCATTGCAATATCTTTAGTATTAAGGATACTGTGTGGCGAATAAGCTCGGGAGAGCAGAATTCGAGCGAAAGGATCGAAGCTGAGGAACAAAGCTGAGGAGCAGTGGCTGGTTAGCGTTGGCCGCCTTGGGCAACGTTTCAAGCAGAAAGGCAGCGTATCGCAGTGCCGGTGATTGACCAATTCCACCCGGTCTATCTAGCATCTGCTAATATCGCGTATATGGCAACCGGGATATCCCCGTTGCCAACAAATCTGCCACGGGGCCGGCGTGCAACATAAATAAGGAGAATCGTACACGCCGTTGAAATGTTAAACGGTCCTAAACGTGTGTGAATATGTACACGGGGGTATACCGTAAATGTCAGCGGGGGCCGCGGACCTTTCGCGAGAAATCTTTTACGCAGCGTTCACCGGCGCGCCGAGGCCAGGAGGAATACAAATTTGCGGGCGAACAAGTGTTTCCCCGCTCGCGAGGGGCCCGTCGATCGCGGCGCAAGGGCCCCTCTCTATCGGCACCGTAGAATCGGCGTGCCGACCGGAGCCAAGCCGAACCGAGGCCGATATTAACGAGTAGCGCGAGGTAAAACAATCTAATGGAATGCAACCGTACCGGGGATATTGTAAATCTCACGCTCCTAAGGCAGGGTACCGAAGGAATGGGGCAGAGGCGGAGAGGGGAGAGTCTATCGTCTTACGGGGAATTAATTAAATGCGGACTTTCTCTGCTGGATGGGGGAAACGGGGGAGAAAAATTGATTAATGAGGCTCAGGGTGCTCTGGAGTGTGATCTTCCTCAAAATTTAATTTGCTATTGTGCGAGGGATATTAGGGTTGGTCTAAGTCATCAGTTAGACAAGTTGGAGCTGATTCGTGAATTATTAGGTTGTCCCATCATAATTCCATATTGTTTGATATAACACCCTTTCTTAACCATGCCATTGGTCTTATTAAAAACTACTCTGAATTTGCACTGATTTGCGCTTTAATCGAGAACGAAACGAACTTTTGGAGCAACCTAATACAAATGCTTTCCCTCATTCGTGGAAATATTTTTACAAGTTCATTGCTCTCTGTACATTCATTTTAACCGGAATGTGCAGAAGCGACGCGTCTCAATAAAAATGATCGGTGTATCCTTGCGCAGATAGCGAGAAGACTAATTTATCAGTGGTGCGCGCGACAAAGTTTCTTGTTTCAGTGCAGAATAGCTCGAATTTCCAGAAGCACCGAAATCGATCGGTACACGACCGATTCGGATCGCGGCTGGTTTAATTGGGCCGAATCGGTCTGTCGACACGGAAAGTTAATTATTTATATATAATTGAAGGCACGTAGCGCGGTGGTAGATCGCGCCGATTGCGTATTTCGTCATCAATAAAGTTCCACGCAGGTAGAGCTTTCGCTGGTATCGCTTCCCATCTGCGAAAACATCCTGGGGCTCGGTCTCTCCTCTCTCTCTCGCTCTTTTATTCTCTTTCTCTCTCTTATTCTCCGTGGACTGGGTTCTCGGCGTCTTTCTTTTCGAGTCGGCTTCGGACCCGTCGAAAGCCGGGTACGCGCGCGCGTACACACGATGTACCGAGCGGGTATCGAGCGAGTGTATGCCGCGGCCCACAGTCGCATTAATATCGTCGGATGATGAATTATGCTCGCCGAGGATTTGATTTATTTTTATTCCACCGTAAAACATATACTCGGCTCGATCCAGTCGAATATGCATGCACGTTGTCGCCGTTATCGCGCGCAGGATACGTATTCCATCGAACGATGGGACGGCCGCCAACGGTCGGACACCGGCCGCGTTGAAAACACGCCGTAAAGTCGATCGGACCCTCGTCGCTTCCGTTCCTACCAGCCACGGCAGCATACCAATCCTTCTGACACAAGTCCACTCGAATCTTCAAATTAATTTCAAAGTATCGACCGTTCGATAAAGAAAGGCAAATCATAAAGAAAGGCATATTCCTTCGATTAAGTAATTTTTCAAATGACCGTTCTGACCATTTAATATATGAACATATAATAAGTAGACTGTAGATCTTTATGCATTCATGAAGAAATTGGCTGGGCTAAGTATAAAACAGTAAAAGATTGAAAAATTCAAGAATCTTGTAATATTGCTTTTAATGTAACAAAAATCTTTATTGCTGCTTCTCACAATCAATGCAAAACATTTTTAGCATAAATGCTATTCAGAATCCCTGAAAGTAAAATATTTTCCGTTGAAGTTGACCTTCGGTGACATTGAACGCCCTTGAGTCGTAGGTCATCGTACACGTCCTTCGGCAAAAATACTGATCATTTAATAAAATTAAGAGAAGCTTGACAAATTTTATGCAAAATTCTTAAATCATTCTAATTTAAAAAATAGAGTTGACCTTCATACGACCTCTACATGTTCATTTTATTCAGGTGGGCTGTTCTAGGTAGCTCACCGTGTATTAATTGACTCAGAATCGGTAAGGCTTCCTCGGAAAGGCTTGGAACAAGTAGATTTGGCCAAGAGACGCCGAAAGGCAATAAGAATCCTGAAGAGCATGACAAACGGGTGTCGCCCAGTTCTGTTGACGGGCGCGATGATCGCAGGACCACAATTTGGCGTCGATACAAGACGTTGGCGTACCTAAAAGCTTCTTTATCCTCGCGAGAGACCGTGACGACGATCGTGCGTGCGATGGTATGTCTCCTTTCGACAAAACGGCCCCGAGACTTTTGATACGGTAACGGTTAACAGCGTCTTTCGCAAACTTTAAAGCACACGGAGCGAAAGAGAGACGATGAGAGAGAGAGAGAGGAGGTGGGTTGGGCAACGTTCGGGAGGACCAAAGAGGGATATCGGAAGGGAACGAGAAGGATGAGGCACAACCTGGCGAAAAGGAGCGCGACCGGGCCTCGTATCTGCCCACCCTCCTTTTCTGCGCTCCGGCATTATCTGCATAATTAGTTACTTCGAGTATATATACGCAGCGAACAGGAGCGACTCAATTCGTGGTGCTCTCCTCTCTCCTCTCTCCCCTCGAGTCGCCTTGAAAGGTGCGGAAGTTGTCCCGGAGATGCAAAGTGGCCGAAAGGAACGCGTTAGTCTTCTAAATGAAATCTGTGTATTGCACACCCACTCCTCAGAATCTGCTTCATCGAATTATTTATTGGGTACAGTGTTTATTAGCTTGTTCAGTTGTTCACCAATTTTTGTCGGTAGCTTACGTAGCGCTCATCGAATTGCACAACTTACAATTGAAATTGATGACCTGAAGCTCTCGGTAGCTAACCGACGATAGCATCACCGAAAAACCAGGTGTTAATAGATGATTGGAACCATTGAAAATGATCTTCGGATACCTCGAGCAGTCAATTTGTTTCAGATTGATGATCCAACGGCGAGAAATTATCATACATCCCACTCAAACATATTAATCGAAACAAACCTCCGCGAATGGAGGAGTCTCTTCACATGGACCGGGTCGATCTTGACCCAAAGACCCAGGAATTTGCTCTGCAAATTCTGGAATTGATCTAAATGAAGCTTCATGAATGCGAAAAGGAGTCTCTTCGCATGGATCGGGTTGATCTTGACCCGGAGACCCAGGAATTAATATTGGAAATTTTACAATTAATCTAAATGAACCATAAGTGGGAGAAAGGGTCTCATAGATTTGTAATGACCGGGTCAATCTTGACCCAGGAAATTGCTCTGCAAATTCTAGAATTGATCTAAACGATTCTCCATGAATGGGAGAAGGAATCTCTTCACATTGACCGGGTCAATCTTAACCCAGGAATTAATACTGGAAATTTTACAATTAATCTAAATGAATCATAAGTGGCAGAAAGGGTCTCATTGATTTGTAATGACCGGGTCAATCTTGACCCAAAGACCCAGGAAATTGCTCTGCAAATTCTAGAATTGATCTAAACGATTTTCCATGAATGGGAGAAGGAGTCTCTTCGCATCGACTGGGTCAATCTTGACCCAGAACCCAAGAACTATCTCCGCAAATTTTAAAATTGATCTAAATAGACTTCTACGAATAGTAGAAACAATCTCTTCAGATTAGAATCACTGGGTCAATCTTGACCCAGGAAGGTCCATCCATCTTCTTACTGCCTGGCCGATGAAGCAGTTAATTAAATCAGTTCCATAGCAATTGATATCCTGATGGTGTTCATGGTGCCATCGAATTGTTGAAGTTGCAATGGCGATCTCAGAGGAACGTCTCAATTCCTGGTCGCTGCCCTCTCGCGTAGCACGGGCCCGTCGATGACGGAATGACCGTGCTCCCGGTGGTTCTCGGATTCAACGTGACTGCCCGTCACTTTATGTTAATGGGTGAAACACAGCGGGTAAGCGTCGTGCCGCCTGCGCTCGCGAAAATTTATGGCTGACATTTCAGCAGCGCCTGTTGGTAGGGAGGAGATCGCCGAGGGACCCTCTGCCCGGTATCTCGTCGGATGATCGATCTCTCGAGATTCCGAGGATCGAGCACCGAAAACGTCGAGATCGTGGCTCGTACAGAAAGGTCAGCGGATAGACGCGAAACCGGAGATCGTTCTGACGAAAACGAGACGGGCAGAGATCTCGCGGATCAACGAGATCCGCATCACCGCCCTATGGATCATTCGATCCAGAATCTGATCAATTAATTTACTCTAATGAAAGTAGGTTTAGATTTAACAATAACTAGATTACTTTATAAGATATAAGAACTGAAAAATTTCTATACAGAAAGGAAATTTATGAAGAAAATTTTTATCAAAAAATTCGGCTGCTTTGGAATCAAATCGGAACAGCGGAGAAAACAAGAGCGCTCGCATAATCTGTGAATCCATTCGCAGGGGCGTACACGGGCCCCTGCCAGACCGCGAAGAAACACGAGGCGCCGGTGTATAACGAGTCGGGCCTGCCTCCGATGGCCGAGCGGTTGATTAGCAATTTTAAAAGCAATAAAAACGATTCATAATTCGTCGGGAGAAAAAGCGGCCGCGCTAATGAGAAACTGCCGCGCTCGTTATAGTGTGCATGTATGTATACCGGGAATGCACTAACACTATCTCCTCTATGGCTACCTGCGCGTTATAGGATACCCACGATCTCGATTCCCGTCTGGCTGCAACACCCATTCTACTGCGGAGCTGGGGAGAAATAGATTCCTCAAATAGACGAATACAAATAAACATTTCTATTTATCCAATAGATGCAGGAATTATGAAATGCAAGAATCCTCCGATCAGCTAAAGAGATGTTTCACTGGATTCAATTACAAATTATTAGCATTTTCTTGATGCACAGTTCTATCGAGTTACATTTGCTATTGAATTTATTAATTGAAACATTTGTTGGGCCGTCGCAATTAAATTCCATTTCTTAAATTAATGAAATGAACAGCAGGCTCCAAAAATATGTTTTGAAAAATTGATAAATCCAAAATCGTCGAGCGGGCGTCTAATCACGGGACAGTCGGGGCCCGGGGGGCCCATTGACGGGGCCCTCTGACGTTAGCAGCGAGCCCAGTAATTAGTCGCGACTGTTTCGACGCTCGGGAACCGCGTATCTTCATCCGCGGCACGGGCGTGTCCGAGAACGTTCACTTGGGTCCGGTATACCTTGAAGAAGAAGACGAAGAAGAAGAAGAGGAGTAGGAGGGGAAGGGGGTCGATTCCGCGAGGTTGTCGACGGCGGTTCGGACGTGAGGTGATTGATCGGTTCCAATATAATGAGGGCCGATAATGACCGACACGGGACAAGGCCCGGCGCGAACAGAAAGCGATGGGTCCACTCGATAGGAGCCGTTCGAGGATGCAAGGTCCTGATCCTCTCGAGGCACACACTCGGCCACACACCTATCCCCGAAAATCTACGGGCCCCAAGAAAGAGAGAGACCCAACCGAACGCATTTCGGGGCCCGACGTTAGAACCCCTAGGGTTGTGTGTTTGCTCCTTTTTTCCGGGGATGCAGCGCGTGTCGATCCGAATCGGAATCTTCCACCAGACGTTTTCACCGCGAGTACCTACAGGTGTACGAGGAGGGGGCCAACACTCGCGACTGAATTAATACATAGTTACTTATCGGGCTACGATCTCACGCTCGCGGCCCGATCGATCTTCCCGGCGAGAACACGACGACGCGAGCAATGCCCGATCCCCGGGACACTGAGATCGTGATTTTGAAGTGGCTGCTCTGCGACCTCCTGCAACTGGTAGCCGATTGTGATCGGTTAGAGACGCCACGGTGAACATTGATAATAACAGGATTTTATGAAACAATTCAGTTAAAATATTTACTGAATTGTATACCTTCATTTTCAAGATATTGCCGTTTAAAGTTTTGATTACTAATTCTTTGACATAGGACATCGGTTAAATTGCCTTTCGAATTTATTTTCATGACCTTTTCTGGTCAATACGTAAATCCTATACTATAAAGCTCAATGAATGCGTAAACTCAAATTTTTTGAAATTGTGACATGCGGCGTTTTTCCTGGCAACCACAGATTTAGAGGATCTAGAAATTGCGGATTGTTTTCAACTGTTCGAAACTGAGAGAGGGAGAGAGAGAGAGAGAGAGGTATTACTCCCTTTGGTCGGCGATCAGGTGCCCGCTACACAAGAGGAATGACGTGTCAATTCGTTCTCCATCCCTCTTCCTTCGCTCGTCTTTGCCTCCCGTTCGCTTTCAGCGAGTCTCTTTCGTCTTCGACGAGGCGGATGACACGCACGGTGGACGACAACAGAGGGATGGAAAAAGACGCCAACGGAGAGAAAGAAAGATCTACCTACCTACCTACCAACCTACCAACCTACCTACCGGTTGTTACCTAGTGACGCGCCGGGGATTACGTTTGTACGATTCGCCGGCGTGGATGATGTTGTCGCCCCTGGTGTCGGCGTTATCTCGACACGGGAGGGCACTTACCCGCCGATAACCGTTTTCTCTTTTTCTCCGTTTCTGTCCTTTCGTCCCTTGCGCCGCCGACCGGACCCGAAGAGCCCCTATCTACCTTTCTCTCGTCGGGACCTCTCGATTTTCTCTGTTTCTCTGAAACTCCTCTCGATCCCGCGCCTTCTTCAGGGAACACCTCTCTTCGTCCTCTCCGGTTAGGTCCCTCTCTTCTCGAGTCCCTTTCTCGCTTACTGTTGGTCCGAATTGAAAAATATAAAAGTACAGGCTTGCAATAGAGCCAGGCCCAGAAGCAGCCCGAAGTAGAGGATCCTCATTGAGTTCACTGAATTCACCTAGGTCCCTAAGGAACATGAAGGTCCTAGTTAGAGATTTGCCTTGATCTCCACATCATTTCCTATAAACGTGTCCTGGGTGTCCAAAAGTAGCCTGAAGTAGAAGATCCTCATTGAATCCACTGAATTCAGTACCCAAAGTCCCTAGTTCGAGGTTTCCTTCAATCTCCACAACATTTCCTATGAACATGTCCAGGTGTTCAAAAGTAGTCTGAACTAGAGGATCCTCATCGACCAGGACCAAAAGTCCCTAGTCAGAGATTTGCCAGGATTTCCCATGAACCAGTTTTGTTTCTCCGAATCCCTGATACACTCGCTCATCATCTGCAATCAAGGCAGCTCTCATCTGCAAGATGGCTATCGGCTCAGCCATTCGTCGAAATTCGATTCGGCGAACGGTCCGACAGCGTTACAAACTTTCAGCTGACCGTTCGGGTTTAGAGCCGTCGAATTTTTGCGCGTATACAGGGATAATTCCTGGAGCGATTACTACCGGACAGGACGGTCTCTCCCTCGCATTTGCATAAACAGTACCCAGCGTATTATGAGCGGTTAACCTCCTACCGTTTTCGGGGCTCTCCTCGCGAAACGCAACATGAAACGCGCGGCTGAGGGCGTTCCTTACCTGTCCATTTCCGAACCCCCGAACAGGAACATTGTAAGCCGCCGACGAACGAACCGCGAACGAGGAATAGTAACGAGACCTTGGCTGAGGAGAGGAAAGATATTCCTCACCCCCAAGAGACCTGTTTTCCCGAGGATCCTCCAGTTAATTTATTTTTCGGAAGAGGAGACCAAAAATCTTAGCTTCTCGATCCTAATTCCATTTAAAACATTGCTGTCATTTAATTTCAATAATTACCAGCCAGCCAAATAGCCTCCCCAGTTAATCTCGAGATCCTAAAGATTCAGCTTTTATCTCTGCAAATCTGAAGGCCGCCTCTGAGCCGTCAAGGATGATTCCAGCGCCGAAAATCGTTGTCGATCCATAGCTCGCGGATCGGCAATCGCGGCCGCTCGATCCTCTTATATAATCTCTAATTAAGGTACGGGGCCCTGGGAGAGCGCGAGTCCGGTGCCATTTCCAATTAAGGTTACGACTGGCCGACCGCGCGAGAACGAAATATGTACGTAGATAGAAGAAGACGAAGGAGAGCGAAGGGACGACAAAGGGCAGATCGTTGACGAGGGCTTTTCTGTTGGCGCGGGGTTGGCGGAGAGTAAAAGGACGTGGTTCGGGAGAAGGGCTGTGGTTCGAAGGCAGCGTGGTCGTGGCCCATTAGGGACTATCGGGAGTCCGGTGAACCAGGGCATAAACATGCTCGACACCTCGCCGCCTCGCGGTAATGCGTTCGTAACTCCTGGCAATATCTTTCTCCCTCTCTTTCTCACTCTCTCTTCTTCTTTCTTTAGAACCTACTCTCTCTTCCTCTGTGGGCTTCCTCTCTCTCTCTCTCTGGGCCCTTTACTCTCGTTCATTCACTTTTTCTGCTTTGCTCCGCTTTAGTCCCGTGTCTTTCGATACACTCGGAGGTCTGGGTTTCTGTGTTGCTTCTTCTTCTTCTCCTTCTTCTCCTTTCACGAAATACGTCCCTGAATCTCGTTGAACGCGCGCAGACGGTAATTAATTCCGCCGAATTTATCGTAATATTGTGCCGAAACGAATCCCGCCGATGTTCCCGATCGTCCGGCGTAATGAAATGCTCGTGAATGCTAATGCCCTCGCTAAACCGCGGCTGATAGACATCTGAATCCTGAGCATGAGGCTCCGCGATGGGATTCACTATAATGGCGGCCGAGTGCTAACATCATCGCCGGATGCGTCGGTTATTGCTGGAGCTTGTTTTCGTCCCGACAGAACCATCGAGAAAGATTTCATATTTTCATTCAAATATGAAGTATATTTAATTCCCTGCTTATTACGATGATTGCGAAACGAAATACTATATAGTGCTGACCTTGTGAAAAAAAATTTGATGAGGATTTTCATATGTGTACGTATACTTAATTTTTTGGAGAGTTAGATCGCTATGCGACAAGCAGCAGCATAGTGATTCCGACGCGAGCTGGAATGTTCCGGCTACACGCGAACGTGACTCTCGTCTTCGCTCCTAACGATACATCATCGGCCTAGATACCGTGACCCATCGAGCCGCCTTAGATCAACGTCACGAGGCATTAGCCTTACACCGTGTCGAAGGCCGTGGTTGAGAGAGAGCAGTGGTTGAGAAAAAAAAATAAGCGGACGATGATCAAACGAAGATCTACCGCGAAGAACGCTTTCCACATTGTACACACATTCGCACAAGAACAATTAAAAATTATTGAACAAACTACTGATCCCGTCCGATACACCAACAAGTCTATTAACAATTATTGAACATTCATATTCGCACAAACATAAATAAGGATTATTGAAGAAACTACCGTTCTCGTCCGACACATCGATGTCCAATTAATAATTACATATACTAATTAACGCAGATGCCCACATCCGGGACCCAAGACGCGAGCAAGGTCCTCTAAAGAAAGCTATGCAAGTGGTATAGGAAACGCTCGGTCAGACGCCTGGACCGTGTTAATTTATCAGGGAGCAAGGTTCGAGAGGAAGCGATAGATTAGACGAACACTCCGAGCGCGTTGAACCCGGGACAAAGAATTTCCATCGCGTTATCGTCGGAGGTGAGAGTGCAGAGCGAGAGAGAGAAAGAGAGGCGAGTATCATCGAGATACATTGAGACGTGAAGTTTTCAGTCGGCGCTAATAGCGACATTAGTCATTTCACTTAGCCTCTCTGATACACAAATGGTGGCATCGGTAACGAACAAGCGGCCATGTAGATAGCGGGTAATTCCGTCGGGAGTAAACGTGCCAGAAAAGGAGGGGGGTCGAGAACCTCCCCTCCCGATAGAAGGGAACGGAATGAACCGGTCATCGTGTGTTCCGGACGCTGGAATCGTTTCAGCGTTTAGAAGCGCTCGGATAACGTGCGAGATTAAGATTAAGATTCCATATACCCCCACCTCCCGCTCTCTTCCTTTCCCCCTCCCGATTGCGTCCCCATTCGAGAGAGCTTCCTGCTCCTCGGAGCAGCCGGTGATTAAATAGCCCGCGAGATAAATGGCTATCGGAGGAATTTCGGTCTTTGGCGTTTCTTACTCTCTTCTGGCTGCTCGTTCTGATCGCATATAAATCACAGACGGCCACGGGGGAACATATCGGGCCTCTATCTCGCTGCTCCCCTCGGCCGGATGAGGACGGTGTCGAAAGGTGTAATCAAAACGAATGGTTTCGGAACGGGCCGCTGACGCCGCGGATACACTCTGCTATCTTTATTCTCGCGGCGCTGTTACGCGGAAACCGCACGGGCTCCCTTGCTACGAGATCCTGATCGCTGAACCAGAGCCGAATTTACTCGAATCGACGGGAAAAAGTTGCCCCCTCTCTGCCGGTACAGGATCAATCGCGTGACTGGGCGGAAACGTGCGGGAACAGCGCCGTGGAAGGGGAAGATGACATTTTTAATATCGAAGCATACGACTCGTATTTTTTTCTGTTTTGAAAAGTTAGAACTTGTTTACTGCCGGACGCCGGCAGTAAGCCTTCAAAAATATTTTGAAGAAAATTGCAATTCGTCGATTTCACAGAGAAAATACCACAAGTCGTTGTTTGCAATTTTCCGGATGGGCCTATATTGAAAGTTTGTTTTCAAAACATCTTTGTTGAAGACAAGCATGTCTTCTACTTGGAGGATCTTGGGGATGGGTAGAGTGGAAGGGGAAAAGAGAAGAAGGTGAGGAACGTCGGCAGCGACGCGACGTGTTAATTGAAACGCGCGAAAAGCCATGAATCTAATCGGCGGCGGCGAGGGTACGAGGAACGAAGTCGTCCAGAGCGAAACTATAAATTCCGATCGGATGCATTAGCGGCGCAACAGGACTGGAATTCGACGGTAACGTGGAAGAAATCCGCGGGCAACTTGTATCGCTGACGCCGGCCTCGCCGCTTCTTGAAACATTGATAATTGCTCCCCCACCGGTCGTAGACATTCTCGGAATCGAGCTTGACCGGGTAACATCGGCCTCGAACGACGTTAGAGCTGCCAGTGGCATTGCCCTCTGGGGCATGGTCCTGGCTCCGTAGAAAGAAAACTGTTCGAACGAAATCGATCCACTCATATCTAAAAAATTACGGAGCATTAAAAGTGACTATTGCATTATACATTCCTTTGTAAATATAAAAAGAATGCTTTCATGCAAATTTTTAGCCATTTTAAAATTATATATTCCCAGTGGGGAATAAATATTTTGCATAATTCCTCGCGGGTGCATCTTTATAATTTTAATAAAATTTAAAAAAAATTTTTTTCGAATAATTCTTTGTCCAAATGAAACGACTATTTTAGCAATTATTTTTGCACTGGCCTAATGAACTGTTTCCCCATTTTCGAGGACAGAAAAGTCTCGCAGATCTCTTTTCCCAGCCTTTTCCACCCGGCTCGATTTGCCAACGCTTGTCCGGGTTAAGTGATTAACTGTGGCCAGTTAGCCAGTTAGAGCTCGTTATACGTACACCTAGTTTCTTTTTTCTGAACGGCGTCGGGACCGATTAAATCTGTGTGTCGGTTGCCGCCGACGACGGAAGACAGGTGAAAACGAAGTTTCTGTTCGCCGAGAGAGCGGGACTGTTTCCGGAGCGAGCCGGTGTAATTACGTCGCGAACAACCTGTGCAAACTGCGGTAGCTTTCGCGGAGCCTTTCGCCCGGAATCGGGTGTAATCTGCGATACAAATCTTGAGACGGTACATACGATTCGATCCGACTTTCCTCGCGTTAATGGCTGATACAATGCTCGGATCAATACAGTTACTCGTTGACAACTGCAGCGACAAACAAATGTCTCAAATTGCAGCTGTTTAATATACCACATTCTTGGGACACCCTGTACATTGAATTGCGAGACAAATTACCCGAAATTTAAAGAGAAAAATTGAAAAAGATCGAATCCGGAGGGCTCGGGAACGATCATCGACATGTTCTCCTTGCCACCCCTAAGGTCGAGTGTCGGAAATTGAATTTAATCCTTCCGAGTGGTTAAAGCTCTCTGCCTCTGGCTTGATTCGTCTCGCGCGGCGGGTCACGATTCTCCTCTTCGCTCGTACAGCACGCGGGCCAGTCGAGGCTACGCACTAGTCGAAGAAGAAGAAGAAGAGAAAGAGCAGGGTTCGAAGTCGTGAGTTACACCGTCGAATCGCGCGTGGTTACACGCGTGTATCGACCTCGCTCGCGCAGACCGTGCCTAATTATCGGCGGGCGGTCGGTCGGGCGGAGGACTACCCTAATGGGCCTCGGCGATCTATTTTGTCGGTGAACCGTGGATCGTGATCTATGCCCAGAGTCGCCGGGGAACCTGCGCCTCCACTCATATCGAGTATTCGTCGCCCGTTGCTCCATCTCCCCGGGGACCAAAGCGGCTC
Source organism: Lasioglossum marginatum (assembly GCA_028455795.1). Lineage (NCBI taxonomy): Eukaryota > Metazoa > Arthropoda > Insecta > Hymenoptera > Halictidae > Lasioglossum > Lasioglossum marginatum. The sequence goes on from CM052268.1 coordinate 7,681,021, forward strand.
TTTACCCATCGCGATTCATACCCGACCACGTCACGCTTCATTATTCTTCCACGGAACACTCCCGCACTATCAACGACCCTAACCCTCCGTGAACACGCACTCTTTAGCATATTAATGATTTATCAATGACTCTCGAATTAAAAATTCAATCGAAATTCACCAGACTGATGTACACTTCTGTTCCGGACTTATTCATTATCCTCTTTATTATCTCCCGGAATTATTTATAATTATAGGAGCTACATCGTCTTATCGTTTTATGAAATAGCTGATAATCTTGATCAGTGCCCACGTGGATCAGAAAATTTCACATTTTTTCGCACCTCTGCCATACTTGTAACCCTTTCCGTAACTGTCGCGTCTATCAGATCGACTGTCAGTCTCGTCGTGGGTGTCGCGGTTCCCGATTATTACGCAACGATTAATCCAATAGAAGCAATTTTACCCTTTTCCTCGCAATAATCTCTCCCAGCGGCCTTACAAACGGATTTCACGCGGTTTTATAACTAATGGAGCACGACTATCTATTCGACTATAGCTCGTACAACCGGAGACAGCGGTATCGATTTATGTTCGATCAACGTCCGCCGATCGCGAAATTGACGCGTTCTAATCTGCCCGATCGGATCGCGTATTTCTAATAGGCTAAATGTCGCCCGGCGATCGGCTATGCTCGATCAAAGTTAAGCAGTCGAATCTGTCGCTAATCTATTTGCAATTTCACTCGGTTAACTGGCCGGCTCCGCGCCGCGCCGGCTGCAATTGCCGGAGCGAAACGATCTATTGTCCTGTGGCGTGAACTATGATCCACGGTGGTACACCAGTACCGTTGGACATTGACGATCGAGCGGCGATAGATCTTTTTCTTGCTTACCACCTGCTGGTAATTGTTGTTCAAACTTGTTCAAACTGTCAAAGGGTGTCAAAGGGAAAATGTCGATGATCTTTCCCGAGTCCTCGGGAGGGATGCTCGATTTTCCTGGAATGTGGGATTTTAACACTAACTTTACCGTTTTATAAAAATTACAAGACTGAACTTATTAAAATTCTTCACAATTTTTAAAGTAGTATGTGATTCAATAAAGAAAATTGAATAATTTCTGATGGAAGCATCGTCATAGTATCAATAATTAAAAAATCAAAAATGTGAAACCGGTCGTGGTACGGTTAGTGTTGGCTACAATATCGAGTGAGACTCGTTGGAGGACATTCGGGTCAAAATGGACCCACGCCATCCACTGAACAGATGAAAGTGTCAAAGAGAAGATGTCGATGATCGTTCCCGAGTCTTCCGGAGAGATGGATGGTGATTTTCCTGGAATGTTGGATTTATACTCTAACCTACAATATCGAATGAGCCTCGTGGGAGGACGTCCGGGTCAAAACGGACCCATCCACTGAACAGGTCAGGGTGTCAACGGGTCCCGTAGTGGCTCGCCATAAGAGCATCGCTAGCGATACCCTACGTAGGCGTTGCGGCGTCTACGTGGGCCGGCGCTTGTATAACCCGACTATAGCAACGAAGTACTCGTTTCAGTGGGTTGGTGGAAGCGAGAGAGCGTCGTGGAAATACAGTAGCGGCAGCCCGGGGCATCACCACGAAGGGCACCTCATTATTTATCGCGATATCAACCTATATTTCACACACATCTGCACGGCCCGGGAGAAGAAGGGAGGCGATCAGGGAAAGGGTTAGAGAAAGGAAGCAAGAGAGAGAATGGAAGGAGAGACAGAGACGGAGAACGTGTACTCCTCTCTGTACTCTCCTCTCTCTCGCTCCTTCTATCACGCCCCTTTTCTTTTGCCACCTATTTCCCCCTGCACTTACGTAAGCGGCAGCCTCGCACCTGTACGCGTGCGGTCTCGAGCAGGTTATCATTCCGCGACAACCACCGAGCTTTTATTTTCCATAGGGAACCGAAGCTTTTCGATCTCTTCTCTTTTCCCCTCCCTTTCCCGTTTTGCTCACCGAACCGAACGACCATAAATCATCCGGTAAATCCGCGCATATAACGATTCCTCTATGGTAGTTTGTTTCAGCTGTTAACCATCCGACGAGTTAACTCGCCGGTGTCCCCTGTCCCCAGATTTTATGTTTGCACGGCGATAATGGCCGGAAGAAATTGACAGATGCGTGTGGCCTTCAAATTCTCTTCAGGAAAGGCAATTTCTGTTTTGCAGAGAGATCTGCAGTTCATTTCTTAACCGTCTACGAGATTATTAACAATATTTTCCAATCTCTAATTCTTCATCTTTCTTGGATTAGGGACTGTAAGAAGTAAATCACACTATAGTAGATTGAAAAAATCATCGAACAATTTTGTTAATTCTTGATAAAAAATTGCACCCAGTCGAATAACACACCAGTATCGGTTAGGCGCACATCATTCCGAAATTGGAGCGGCTACACATTCTCCCCTCTCTCTTTCTCTCTGGTTCTGTATCGTGATGGGTTATCTGGTCGCCGTGCGAAACGGTCGAACGCGATTTGCTGAAATAACCGTGGTAGACGGTGAACGCGATCGCAGACGAAAAGATCGAAGACGCTTTAGCATACACGGTGCTCGAAACCGATAGAGACAGAGAACAAGAGAAAGAGAAAGAACGGGCGCGAGAGAAAGAGAGAGGGATCCGAATGCGATCCAAATGCAGCACGACTGGTTCTCCTCGCGCGATCGCAGAGAATCTTAAGCACCTGCCACTTAAGGACCGGATTGCTCCGCGGGAATGAAAGAGCAGAGGAAAGGAGAGAGAGAGAAAGAAAAGGGAAAGGGGCTGGGAGCCTCCGAAGATGTCCTTAAGGATCGAACGATCCTCCGGTCTTTATCGAACGCAGATACACGGGAATATTTGACGAGGCGTGCGATCACCAACACCGAGAAACCATCTTCCACGTGTCTCCTTACAATGTTCCTTCTGATCTCTCCGAATAAAATCTTGTCAATATGCACAATCTTCGGGAACTGTGAAAATATACAAAATTATAACAAAAATTAATTCACTATTTGTATCGATTTCCTGAATTTTTTGTGATCAAGGTCATAGTATTACAGGCCATATTTTCCATTACAGAAAAGTATACAAAAGTTGCATGTTATTGACACTAGATAAGAAATTAGAACAGAAATTAATTCACTATTTGCATCAATTTCCCAGATCTTCTGAATTTTCTGTGCTCAAGATCACGTGAAGGTCATAGTATCAAAGGCCATATTTTCCATTACAAAAGAATGTCGAAGAGTTACATGTTATTGACACTAGATAAGAAATTGGAACAGAAATTAATTCACCATATTTATTGATTATCTTGTGAATTTTCTGTACCCATATAGGTCACATTTTCCACATCCAAAAATATGCGAGTTCTTGAAGGTGTTCAACTTGGGGGGGGACACAGAGTGTCCCAATATATAATATACAATATACAGAGCGTCCCAAAAATGGTGTACTTTTCCGAAAGGGCTGTATAATCGCGCAAAGCAGGCTCGCGCCAAGATGGCCATCGTCGGAGGATTCGAAAAAATGCGCTCGTGGTCGCGAATCGGCCCACGTACGCCGCCGAAGGTGGTTGCCGTCGTCCGCCGCTATAGTTCTGCGAGAAAAAGGAGCAACAATGGCTGCGCCGGGGCTCGTGCTCGGAGTTGGTCTGTGCACTGGTTTAACGGCGCCGTGGCACACGGCAGGGCACGGCACGGCACGACCGGCGATGAAATCATAAATTGGTGAACGCCGGCCCGCCGGCACTGATAGCGAACAACCAATAATTATGCTAATACATACATCGTAATGCATCCAAAGAGGCGGTCATTCGTACGTACACTGTAGGCTGACAGGACTTGTGCGAGAGGTCTCTTTCTCTCCTCTCCGGAGTCGACTTTTAACGGAGACCCGACTCCTCTTCGCAAGACCTTAAACTCCTCCAGACGAGACTTCTCGGGACGAGTTAACTCGCAACATTGATGCGCAACGTACGTCCGAATGATCCAGACTGGCCGGCGGCTCGATCGAGGAACTGAGATCCGTGGAAAAGGATCTGTGCATCTCGTTAGGGCATTTGTTGTCCCGAGCCCTTCGAACTTCGGACGGGTTCGCTGATCTTGACGCGTGACCAATATCACGGGTCGAGAGATCGCGACAAAGAGATCCACGAAGAAATCTGAAGAGAGGGAGAGAGAGTGTCGGTTTTATCCGACGGACGAATCTCGTCGAGTAGGAAGGTTAATCAGCGTTCCGCCTGGCTCGACAAGATTAACGCCATTAACGCCTATGGGCCTGAATTAAGAGAATATTATCGCGGCGACCGACGCCAGTAATAGGACTCGGCAAATTACGTCGAATGGCTGGGTAATCTATTAAGATAAGCTGTTGCTTTACATCGCCTCTATCTGTTCCTTCCTCTAGCCTTCTCTCTCCCACTATGAATCCCTCTTTCTCTCTCTCCCTTCACCATTTTCTGTTTTCTGTGGACACGATCTAATCCTCGGAACCCATCGACCTCTTTCCAGCTTTATCAGCGGAGCCTATCTTTCGATTCCTAGACGAACCATGGCTGTACTCATGAGATGTTAGATTGTTCCTTATCGTGGCGCACGGTTTTTCTTGTAACGCGGTGTATTAGCATTTTTATCCAGATCTTATGGAGCAGGAACAGTTGTTTCATTTTTGTTCCCACTGATTGACGATTTCATCCACAAGAAAAATCTTCCAGACTAACTAGCATCGAGGTTACAGTTGCTATTGTTTATAGTTTACAGTTTTATTGTATTTTCAAGTTTTCTAGCTGGTTGTCAACCGCGATAGGCGAAGTAGGCGTGGCCTGGGTCGATGGGCGGCGCCAGAGTGCCCCGCGGAGGTGCTCGCGTGGCCCCGGCGCGCAAACCGAGCGAAATAGAGGAAACCGGAGAAGATATGCGAACGCGGGACGGTTTCCCGAGCATAATAAATTCGTCTCGGTATATTGGGTGCCAAGTGGCCGGCGCCTTAGAGAAGTCGGCGCGGCGTGGCGACGTCGGAGAAAGATTTTTCACCGGCATGGTGCTGCGAGCCAACAGTGAAACGAGTCGGGGCAAACGCGGTCCCGGGAGAGAAAAGGCAGGGTTATTCAGAGACGCGATTATTAATCGGTACAATCGATTAAATCGCAATGGGATACGGCCGATTGCGTGCGCAGGATCAATAATATCGCGGGACGGACTTACAAGGCGCAAGGGGATCCTTTAATGCGAGGATAGGTGTATCGATTATTGCGATCTCGTTTATCCGGCTGTTCTTTTGCCTCGGCGCGTACACGCACATACATGTACGTACCGTCTCGCTTTCTCTCTCCCTCTCTATCTTTTTCTCAGTGGTAAACGATCGGCAAACGGCCTTCCACGATCGCGGATTGCTCGGTACGGTCGCCGCGCAATTACTCCCGGCTCCGAGGAAATCGAACTGTGCATCGATCACGCGTACTCTAGCCCCTCTTGTCCCTTTTACGGCTAAACGATCTGAAAGAGTCCGCCGATAACGGGGACAATTAATACGTCCAGGGAAACGGCATCCTCCTTGCCCGTCGATTCGCATTAAACCGGGCGCACCGGGCGCTAAGGAACGTGTGCTGCGGATAGATCCTGACATTCATCCTGATATTTAAAGCCTAATCTCCTTGAATGGCGCTGCGCTTTATTCATATAATACGACTTACAAGATTCTCTGACGTGGATGCTGAAATTCGAAGTCTAGTCTTCTTGAATTGTGTTGACAGTGCACCTTCCATTCAAAGTTGAATAACTCAATCAAAAAAAATCTCACATCCATTTTCAAACAGTCATTGTAAAGAGGAAGCTTCGGTCTTCAAATCCATGCTAGATTCATTAACGAGAAAAATTTTTCGACGTTTCTACAGATGTTTGAATTGGTACCATTTTTCGCGATAAGGTGGCTTCAATTTTCCAATTATTAAACCGTGCGTGTATAGATAAATAAATAATGTAAAAATTGATGGCTCAGCGAATAAAATCACTGGGTCACTTGAGCTGTCTTCAAATCCGTGGTAGATTCATTAACGAGAAAAATTTTTCGACGTTTCTACAGATGTTCGAATTGGTACCATTCTTCGCGAAAAGGTGGCTTCAGTTTCCCAATGATTAAACCGCGCGTGTGTAGGTAAATGAATAATGTAAAAACCGAATAAAATCGCTGGAGTCTTGAGCTGTTTTAGCGTGGACTGTTTGTGATTTCTTTGAGGGAAGTTAGGGCACGAAGGACACGCGTCACGAGGCGCCACGCCGGACGATGGTTTGGCGCGTACTCTCGCCGTGGATCCGACAGGTGAACAAAGGTGGTTTTTGGTTTATTATAATGCAACAGATCGTACCGGGTGAAACGTGATTCGCCGCGCGGCCGAGTCCTGTCAAGAGCCGAGGACCGATCGAGTCCGGCCCGTGGCAAAAACGCGAGCCGGATTCCCCGTGGTCCCATTAATCTTCGAAGTTCCCGCGATTCCACGAAGACGAAGCGTGCGAAGTCCGCGAGAGATCGATCCTTGGTGCTCCTGTCGTCGTCGATTTCCCTCGGACCGACGCGCTCAAATTCCGCTCGTGTCCTGGACCTGTCCCTAGGAATACCGATCGAAAAACATCCAACGGCCCTCTTCTTGCCCCGTCAAACCGTGAGCGACGAGCGCCCTTTGCCCTGGGAGCGATTTAAACTGCCTCGAGGGGCACAGGGCGTCCGCAATGAAAATTTCACCAATCAGAATGTTGTTGGAATTTTTATCGGAAAAATAAATTGTCTGCGTTAATTACAGGGGATGCGCAGACATTTATGTACTTTCTCAATTATTCTAATCAAATTTCTAAACCATTTTTAAAAGTTGCACAAAATGGCACGTTGTTGGTTTTTTCTTATCGGAAAAATAAATTCTCCGCATTAATTGCAAGGTACAGGGGATACACAGACATTGTTTTCTTTTCTCAATTATTCTAATCGGTACTAATAGAATAGCATTTTTAATTTCTTTATACTTTGGAACTACTAATAAATTTTTGTAAGTCGCGTAGAGGACATATGAAGGTCAACTACGTTTTTAAAATCAGAATGATATACTTTTCTATGCACTGTATCTAATGAGAGTCGTTTTAGGAGGCGCACGGTGACCCACGACTCAATGTCACTCAAGGTCGTCGAAGGTGAAAGGACAATAAAAATAACGTACACAGTTCCTCTCGCCCTTTTAATCGCGCGCATCGAAATCCGCGTCCATTAAGACCTCAGGCCAAACAATCCGCGAAGTATCAGCCGGTGCACTTAGAGTACCAGTAACAGCACTCAGCGAAATTAATAGGACCATAGGCGAAATTAGTTGGGGCAGCAATCGGAGCACCGAGCGTTCAGATAAGGATCGTGCGGGATTTTCGCGCGGACGCGGGCGCCGTTTGCATACGGTCTCGCGCTTGGTTAAGAGGACAGAGAATTTCCGAGATTAATGAGGGCGCGAGAAACCTGATTCGCTGATTTTTGCGGTCAAGCCTTTCCGCCGAGCTCACGCTCGCGTATCCTTGGCTCTCCGCGAACCGTAATAAACCGAGAAACTCTCGGGGACTTCTTTCCCGCCTCGGCCCGAGGGAAGAGAAAAATCGGTAACGATCGATCCACGCTGGAGCGCTTGCTACAACCCGTGCCTCTCCGTGAAATTTATTCCAAGGCAGCCCTATTTTTTCCGTCTGACCGTTCAGAAAACGAGGGAGGAAACAGGTCCGCGACCTGTTCGCCGTTGAAAAATCCGCGCACGGACACGGCGCGTCGATACGGAATTCTTTATTGTTACGAGAGACGAATTAATGGAAGGTGTCTCCGCTTGTCTTTGTAATTAATTGATCTCGCGCATGATCGAGCGAACAGTTTTCTTTCTCTTTCTCCGTCTTCGATGGGAGAGAGAAGGTTCCTCTGGTCAATCTCGCGGGGAGAACCTTCGCGCACCAACCGTTTTAACTGCGTTCCGAACGGGTAACCAGTTAAATGGATCGGCCGTCATTACCGGGAGAAAATTAAGCTCGCGTTTCATCGGCGCGCAATCTAAATGATTGGTCCATCAAGGCGCTGAGTAGACGGAACGATAGATGGTGAGACTCGCTAGATAAATAACCGTTCTGCCGTGTCCGCGTATATTCGAAGAATCGCATCCGCCGCCGTGAGATTTCAATTAAGAAAAAGGAAAGTTTAGCGAGCCCTTAGACTGAGACGCTGCGCTGCTCTCGTGAGAACACCGGGTTCACGGCTCTCGCCTCGTTCTTCACGATCCTCCGAATCGATTCACTCGATTTCTCATTCCGCAATTCCATAAACTGAATGAACACCATCAGCCAAAAAATTGTAAAAATTAAATGGCATCACTTTTTCGGAGTTTCCTTCAGAAAGTTAGTCCTCACGTTGGACCTTGACTTTCAAGGTCAAGGTCAAGGTTAATTTTTTCTGGGATACTTTCTATGTCTAATTTCTTGACTTATTTTAATTGAAAATAACATAAGGAATTCCCGCAACATTGACCTCGAACGTGAAAAATAAGGTAAAAAACCAAATTTTTTAAAGATTAGAAATCTTAAATCTTAAAAAATTTTTAAGTTTTTTTACCTTGTTTTAAATCGGGGGTGTATTTTCTCGACACCCTGTACTTCAGGGTGTCCCGATCCAACGCGTCCCGTGACAATCTTTTCGGCGAAGGATCGAGAGGAAATGAGGATCTCGGAAATATATTTTTGGCGTACGGTGTACGAGGATCGTTTTGGTCGGCGCGGAGCACAGGCTGGAAGGAAAACCCGGAGAATATAAATACTCGGGAGACAAAGAGGAGCGAGATGCTCGCGGCTCGAGAGACCAGTTTATTATTATTCGGCAACCGCCCACGCGTACCCGGTTCCCCTCCCCTCGTCTCGACCGGTTGCCCCGATGCCCGATTCCCGGCCTCGGATTCCGCGTTCCTTCGTTCTGTCTCTTATTCTTCCTCCTTCCTCCTCCTCTTCTTCTTCTTTGGTTGGTTATTCTCCCTTGGAGAAGCGACGGACCTTCCTCGAGAAGCGACTTGTGGAAAAGCAACTGTCGGGCCCGAGCGTGCCGCGCAACCATCGGCGGGTTAAGAGAAAGGTCGTCGATTAAGATAGCTGTCCGGTGTTCGTGGCGTGCCTTCCATAGTACTCTACCCTGCTGGCTACCCCTCTCACCTATCCTCCCCCTTCGCTTTCCTACCCTGCCGATTGGACGTCGTCGCTTCTTCGCGTGGTTTGTCTCAATAGAATACGATCTACGGACCGGTCCAACGACACCCGCTACCCGTGCCACCCTTTTCTTATTCACGATTCTTCTTCTCTCTCTCTCACTCTCGTTGCTCTCCCTTTTCTAATGGTCGCTGGGAAACGATCACACGAATCATACACCGCGAATTAACAGTGGAATTAAGACGTTAAAATGACGAGTTCCACACTTTAAATTTAATATTTTGTAACTCTGAGGAAAATTATTATATTTGAATAAAAAAATTTGTGTACATTCTTCAAACGCTAGTTAATAAGATTACCAAGTTTCGAACCGAAATATTCAATACTGTCCCAGCAAAAAATTCTCAAAAATCGCCTCGCAATCAGAACGTCAATAATCAACCCCTCGCTACTATCGCTATAACGACGAGGAAAATTACTGTATTCGTTTAACAAAATTCATGTACATTCTTGAAACGTTAATCAACAAGCCTACAAACTTTGGAATAAAAATATCCACCACATCGATGGATCACACACCACACATTTCACACATTCATAATCAGAGGGTGAAACCTTCAACCCCTTGATGTCCGCTTGAGTTTTGAAGTTCGATTCCCATCTCGATCGACGTCCTGGCGGCCATTGCGTCCCCGACGATATCCTCTCGAAACGCTACATTATTGCGCGCGCCAGTTCAACCCGCTACTCACAAACAGTTCCCTCTTGTTTCTCCCTTTATCGCTGCTGCCCGCGCTCATAACCATGCACGAAGGATACTAGGGCGCAGAAGAGCTCGTTAGTAATCTGCCTTTACAATCGGCCGGCATATATACGAGCCGTGGGCGGATGTCGACAGTTAAATCTGCAGTTTAAACGCGCACGGCTCGTTGCGGGACACACTGCGTGAGCGAGCGCGCAGGCATGCACCGTCGCGATGCGTATTTTTCTTTTACTAGTATTAACCGACTCAAAACTTGGTAATTGGAGTCCCCGCGCGTCACGGAATCGCGCCGCGACCTTCGCCAAGGTGCAAAAGGTATTTTCCGAGCCGAGGCAATCTCCTATCGTTTCTCACCGATAGCGGAGAACCAGGGAACCAGACATTGTCAGTGTTATCCGTTGCTTCCCGCGACAGCAATTAACGGTCGCGATGACTGCAACAATATTGCAATGGGAATTTTGCACTTCGCATCTTCAACCTGCCTCCATTCCCACTTCGCTCGAACCCTGAGAAGTACACCATTTCTGCAGCTTAAGATGCTAATTTGTTGCGATGGTTGCGAGGCGATCATTGAGAATTTTTTAAAAGGGCAGTATTGAATATTACAATTTCAAACTCGGCAGGTCTATTAAGTAGCATTTGGGAAGTGTACTCTAATTTTGATAAGCAATTAGGATGGTCCCCTTCGAAGTTACAGCCATAGTAGTGAGAATGATACCACTTTTCCAACTTAAGGATCTTTGGGAATTTTTTAAACAGACCGTGGTGAATATTAGAATTTCGAAGTAGACGTACTTATTAACCAGGATTTGAAGAGTGCACTCAAATTTTTGTGAGCAATTGTGATGGTCTCCTTCAAACTTACAACAGTTTTGCTACAGCAGTGAGACGCAAAAATTGAGAAAATTGCCTGGCTGTTTCCTTGGTTTGTATGTACAAATGAAGCTCGGTGCCCGGAGTTTCTGTGAACGTCCGAAGCCGGTGACAACGAGAGAAACGGCGGCTATTAGCCGAATGCCGAATTTGCGAAAAATAAACTCCGGTCCCCATAGTGACCGGTCCACACGTAGAAAGGGATGGCAGCGGCGGAGACAGCAGGTCCACGGAGAGGCGATAACGAATGGCGGGACATACGTCGCGGTGATAGCTTGACAAATATATATTAAACTATTTTAATGAGAAGTGGCCGCCATATCTCATCGCAATTACCGGGCAGCGACCCGCCAGGGGACCCGGGTCTGCGACTCGCCTCTCCGGCTTGCGGCTCCGCGGCAAAAACATGCACCCCGAAAGAGCAAAGGTTAAGAGGAGGTCCCGTGCAGCTTCTTCTTTCATTGGAGAATACACTACACCACCGCTGGCAACCTTTTTTTATCCCCTGTGTCATTCGATCGAGCGGGAAGCTCGCCTCGGATATTTACGAGATCCCGAGATGCTGGCTGGAGAATGACGGAGAGATCTGACGGAGAATGTGTCCCTCACTGCTATTTTAACTATTTTTGTTCTATTTCTGCTATTTAAATGTGTAACGCACCCTGAGTGGGCGTGGCCTCGCTCCTGTGGGTAGAGTATTGAGATAAAAAGATTAAAAGTGTTTAAAAGTGTTCCTTACTGCTAGTTTAACTATTCTTCTTCTAGTTTTGCTGTTTAAATTACTATTTCGTTCTGAGTGGGCGTGGCCTCATTGCTCCCAAATCGATTAAATTGTATCTGTACAAACCACATTTACGATTCATTGTTTATAGATCTACCAGAGAATTTTTGTCAATTAGTCTTGAAATCCTGGTCTCGCAGCTGCGCATCACGTTAATAAGCACTCTCCGCAGCCCCAGGAGCGAAGTTTCATCAAATCATCTATAAAACAAACGATAATCTCCCTCATCCACCCATTGCGTTCTTCCTAGTGGGCGTGGCCTCGTCGCTCCCAAGCCTGTACACTGCCCCACAGGGCAATTTCAACGTCCGTAACCCAACGAATCCACTCTTCTCCAACATCTCTGCACATTTTGCTGAATTTTTGGTCCGCGACGCTCGCTCATCGACAACCGCAGTGATATCCGTGACGTCTGGATATTCCTTATCCACTCCATAGAAAATCAACGTCGATGAACCCGTTGGTCTGCGGTCGCTTCGCGTGGCAGAAATCCAGGAACGGGAGAGGGAGAGAGAACTAGTGGAAGGGAAATAACGAAGAGAAAAAGAGAACGGGAGGGAAGGAGAAAGAGAAGGACGGAGTCGCGTCGTCCGGCAACCGACTCTTCAGGGAACAGTGAGTGACAGCTCTATAGAGTTCGTCGGGTTGGTAGCATTGTGCGGATTTCCCTTCTCCTCGGGCATCTCTTGGCGGTCACTTTTGCCGCGATACTCTCTCGCGAGCTCGTATGTAAAGCGTCGTATCGGCCTCGGTACCGCTCACGACATTTAGTACCGTACGTCGTGTATATCGGCTGTAACCGAGCCGAGAGACGAGCTCCGGTACACCTCGGACACCGAGCTCGATTATCTTCTTGTCGCGGACGTTTTAGACCGATTCCGGTGCCCACGGCGCCCACTTGCCACTCAATTTGCAAGCAGACTCACCCCGTCCCCTCTCGGGCCCCACGAATTACCATTTTCCCATCGAAACTCCACATTTTTCTCCGACACAAAGCAATACTTTCACTTTCGAGATATTGCCGTTCCAAGTTTCGATCTCCAACTCAATATTTTTCTCAGCCTTTCGAATTGTTTTCACAGCTTCTTCCCTGGTAAACACGTAAATCCTACACTGTAAAGCTTAATTAATGCGTAAACTCAAATTTTTGGAAATTGTGAAACCTCATTGCACATGCATATTTTACAAATAAAAAGATTCGTGAACATTTTCCAATATATGAACATTGAAATCCTCCATCAAAAAAAATTTTCCAAAATTCCTAAAAGACACGGTTTTTCCAGTCATCCTCGATCGCGAAGTATAAAACCAATGTATACAAGTCTTAAATAATATTCGAGATATTTTTTCCGTGAATTCAGCTCGCGGTGCGCGTGCATGTAGGCAGCAAGTAGACGGCGAAAAATCGCGAACGGCGAGCGAGAAGAAAAAGAATCAAGGGAACACGACCAGCAAAGATGGAAAGTAGAAGAAGAAGAAGAAGAAGAGGAGTAAGCGATGTGGTAAACTTCGTTCCGTATCTCTAAATAGAGGCTCACGGTCCGCAGGCTAATTGAAGTCGGAATTCTTTTTTCCACGAGCACAATCACCGTTCCCGCGGGTTGCGTGAATACCGCGTCGGATTCCACGGTTTTACGTGTTCGCAGTCCCACCATAACCAAGAACAGTGTGCACCTCCGGAGATAATAAAGCGCTTAGTGTCCCGCGTGCAACCGTGGCCTGTTTTGCGAGAGATCAGTGTACTCTCGAGGTACAGATGTCCAGATCCATTCTCGATCGACTGGGAACATGTGGACTGGGCATGCTGTTGAGACTACAGATGCGTCTTGGGACTCCTCTTTCGGAAAACGGACCGGCTAAGGACTTGCCGGGGACTTGCTACGGACTCCAGTCACTGTAATGGCTGCGCTCCTGCTCTCTCTGCGGAATCGAAATTTTCTTACTGCAAGAAATAATTTTTAGGACAAAAATTATTTTAATAAGATATAAACGATTCACTGGAAAAATGTCCAGTGTTCCGCGATACGGAAATTCAGCGATCTCTCGGACCGCATAATTTATTTCTAAACGGCACGAGGGAGCGCACGACAACGCGAGAAAAAGGATGCGAAAGAGCGAGAGAGAGAGACAGAGACAAGGACGCCGGTCAAAGAGTCGAGGATGGGGAGGAGGGGCGAGGCGGCAAACACGCGCATATTTATTTATGCAAACGGAATACGCATCCAGCTAATTGTGCGGTCGCACACCCGCGGTGACTCACGTGACGGCTACCCGGGCATCGTTCCTGCATGTCAATTCGCGTGACAAAGGGTCGTGGCCGCGGCGTCCACCCACGAAACTTCCGGTTCGTCGCCCGGTTCCTCTTCTCTCTTTCTTCTGTTCCTCTTGCTCTCCGCGTGTCCACGGGTTCCTGTGCACCTTTCCCTTTCTTAGATAGCCGGAGAACACAAGCTCGCGTGCGCGCGGACCTCGCGTTGCATGATCGCGCAATTAGGCGCTCTTATGTGCAAATGACAAGAATTTTAAACGCGGCTGCACACCAGATAAAACCCCGTGGTACGTGCGTAATGAGCGACCGAGTGTTTCCTGGAATTCGTTCTTATGCACAGTTCTGTGCCGTCTTTGCTCTTCGATCACCGCTCGGCTAGATTGATGCACTCTTGCGGGTCGGAGTGAGTTGCGAGGGTCAGTTGGTCATTAGGAGAAGCCCTCAGGAGCTAGGCTTCGGAGTAGGTGGCGTGAAAATTTGTCTAGCCACGCCCGGTCTAGATTTAGCCACGCCCAGTCTAGATTTAGCCACGCCCCTGCGTGCACCCTGTGTTCTTCTTCTCAAAAAAGAAGAATGATCTCATTGTAATCGTCAATAGAGATTCATTGAGTACCTCCTGATGAATCAAACTAACGATTTGATAGCTCTGGAGTTTGGTTATGCCCCTGGCCCATCCCACAACCTAGCTCCTCCCCAAAAGAAAGAGATTTCCGGAGAATTCTCAAGAATTTGTCAAAGTCTTCAATGAGGATTCACCACATAACTTCGTGAATTCAGCAAATAATTCGATGGCCCCGGGTTCGAAGCGAACCCCGACTATGTCCCACGGGGCACCCAGCGTCCGGGGCTGATTTAGACCGTTGAAACTGGACGGGAAACGGCTCGGTGCCGGCTCGGGACCGTGAAGAACGCGCTTGGATAGGAAGGAAGAGTGAAAGGATCGCGAGGAATACTCGTGGCACCGGCGGAGGACGACTGTCAGTCCATCAGAGAGTCGGCGAGCCGGGAATACCGAGGATGGCTTCCCAGCTTACTCGACGAACAGCTCTATCTGTCGAGCTCGAGCGAGCAAAAACCAGCGGCTCGCGTGGTCGCACGCACGACCAACGGAAACCATCGGGACGATGGACGACGGGGGGTTAGGAGCCGGGCTATGGAGAGAAAAACCCTCGGATACCGACTCTCCCGTGTCCAGAAGGGTGGCGGCACCATGGACCGACTGCCATGATCGAGGGAGGCCCGGATGAAATCCCGGTATCACGGTCCGAGCATTTCCCGTTCTGGGCCTCATCCTGGATGGTGGTTGCACGAGCTGAAACAATTTCTATAACTTCGTTATACATGAATATTTTTTCATGAAAAAATTCGTGAACGTAGCCTAATGTACACACATTCAAACCTACTATCGACAATAATTGAATGAAATTTCTGGGTCTCAGAAATAATTCCCAAAGAATACCCTCGAGGTGGTTCTTCATTTCTTCTCCGCCGTAACTATTAACCGAAAGCAATTTCCATCTGTAACGATCAGCTGAATTTTTGCTCGTGACCAGAGTGGTCCGCGATGGCCCAGTTTTATGGATTACGCGACCGCCGGTGGAAGGAAGACAGTGCCGCCTTGGGGTGATGATTTAGTAACCCGACGATGCTTGGGATAATCGTATGAAATATCGTTGCATCGTCGGCGCGGCTCGTACACTTAGGCGAATGCCTGTTGCGCGCGGCATCGTTGACCCCGGGGAATGCGAGGGAATGCCTTTCGGTGAGCTTAATGCGCGGGAATTTCATACAATATTAACGAAGATTTTTCCCCGGCGGGAGGAAATACTGAAAGGCGGGGCCATTAACTCGTCGGAATCGCTCGTATTAATCAAGCTCGATTTTGTACAATCGCCTCCCTTCCCTCTCGATCCACCGGTGGATCAATGAAACAACTGTCGATCGACGCTGGTTCGATTAAACTGTAAAAGCGCCTCGCGCGTTTACGAAACGGGAACGTTATTAGACAGGAACACGCGGAAAATTTGATACACGTCGTACAACGTCTCGAACTGTGTGGCACACGATCCGGAACGCCTGGCAAACCGGTCTAGCAATTACGCGCGAGATCGATTATAGCCTCGTAATGGGCCCTTCTTAAGCGTTGAACAGCTATGTATCTATACGAACGGAACTTCATATCTCTCGGAAATAATTGCATCGTACACGCGAGCTCTCCTCTACCGGCGTTACTCCCAACGTTTCCGCGGAACCAACGTCTCTCCCTGGTCTCTCCTTCTTTTTCCCGTTTCTTTCCCTTTCTTTCCTTCGCCCTTTAATTCCCTCTGCAGAGCATCGCAGATCCCGGGGAAGCTTTTAAACTAATTATACCGGCTGCAGAGCTCGGTGCCCTTTTGTTCGCTAAATTACGATGCCATTCCGCTTCCAGATTTTTCTGACGTTCTCGGGAGCAAACGGCAACTACAGTATTTGCGCTGATCGGTTATCATTTTATAATGTTAGAAGCAGTCTTTCTGCACAACAAAAGGTTTCTTGGTAGTGCAACAAAATTTAGCACATCAATAAAAAGGAACTGGAATCAAATAACAATTTTCTTCATCGATAAAAACGTACTGGAACCAAGTAAAAATTTTCTTCATTAATAAATGATTCTACAACCAGATAAACATTTCCTTCGCCAATAGAAAGGTACTGGAACCAATTAAAAATTTATTCACAAGTCTGACCTCGCCAAGACGAGCCACCAAAACCAGCACACAAAAATATCGTCAATAAAATAACCTGGAGAATTTTCCGGGAAGGTGTCGGAAGGCGGAGTCAGGTGCACCAGGTAGTCTCGGGTGCTTTCAGGTGTCTAGAAAGCCGGACGACCGGCGCTGCCGATTTCGCGCGGTCAGTCGCGCGACAGCGACGTGCCGTCGCGTCGCGATCAAAGCCGAGAGCCAACTACTCGCCCGTTACAGGTACAAATTGTCCGGCTGCTAAAGTTATCGCCGTAAATCGCGGATGACTCGGCGAACCGCATCTGGTATGTCGAGTTTTATATGTGGCTGGCTGGCCAGCGGCCGATGACGATACAGACTCGACGCCGCGCCGGTTCGCTCGCCTCCGCTTCACTCCGCTTCGCTCCTCGCCGGCCGTCTAAGCAATAGATGGCCCCGCGATTGACCATTCTTTCCGATGGGACGCGCTCGAACACGCGCAGCTGTAATTGCGAGCCGCGTTCCATCTCGTGCGACCTCTCCGCGCGTTTTTCGCGTATCCTCTCCCTAAAGAGACCAGCGAAACCCTCTTCAGAAATTGAACACCCGATTGCTCTATCTGTGGGGAGTCGTGGTGGGCGGGGCTTCCGCTTAGGCGCCGCCCGGTCGGTGTTTAGACTATCCTCGAAATGTTATAGATCTGAAATTGAGGACTTTTATACTTTTGTGGAGATCTTCCATTCTTTTTAGTGCACTACCAGTGGCTTTGATTTCGCCTAGAGCTTACCTATTCTAGACTTGAAGTAGTTTCTTGGCCCTATTGCCATCAGGAGCAATAAAGCCACGCCCACTCGGGGCATTCTATACTGAACGAGCAAAAGTTTTTCTTTCACTCTCCCCGCGTGTAATATATTACAGCTTTGATTCAGCGATCTCGGCGAGTTAAAAAGAGACATAAGCGAGTTCATCAGCTCGGAATCAGCGTGGTAGTGGTACTTCGCAAGCGAAATCGAGACGCGAGTCCGGGGCGGTAATGAACCCTTTAACCCAGCCAGGGCCGGTTTAATGACAGTTTAAAGTTTCCTCTCGCGTTCGAGGTATCGCAGTCGGCCATCTATCCGTGATCCGAGCGCCGATGCCGCGCGGTAGAGAAATGGTGCCGGCTCGTTCCACGGGAACTGGGAATCGCGCTGGATCCGATTGCGATCGATGATCAATTACTCGGCTACATGGTCCGACCGTGCCGCTACCAATCCCGCCTAAAATTTTCTGAAACATTATCGCGATTAAGGCAACGCTGGAACGATCCAACCTCGTGATGAAGTTGCTCAATGTACTTATTCGAAAAATATCTTTCCGTGTCAGTATGCATACAACATCATTGTGTTCTCTAGCTACTGATGCAGCTAGAATATTAAAATTAATCCAAAATATTGAGAAAACAATTCCAAAAGAGGATCACCGCTTGATAGTTGAAAACAACACAACACGCTGCAGTTTCTGGGCTGCAGAAGCGAGCACCGGCGACGAGGAGAGAGGAACGGAGTGGGAGCGAGAGAAACTGCTATCGAGAAAGGCGAGGAAAGACAAAAACGAAGGAACGGAGGCTACGGCCGAACCGAGAGAGACAGCAGATAATAAAGCAGGAGTCCGCGAAGAATGATTTACTGGCGGCCGGTCGAATAACTTTCCCGCCAACACTGTTGCCACCTTGAAGAGGCATTGCTCGCTGCTTGCCGGGCTGTTGGCTCGTAGCGCTGCAACCTGGCGAAGCCTTAGCAAGCATGAAAATATCCTCTGAACCAAAAGAAAATCAAATAAACGAACATTTTTCCACAAAAATCCGCAGTCCCCTAATGTCCCTAGATTAAGACTCCTCCCCCCACTCTACCGCCCGGTCACGTGACCAGCCTCGGTAGAGAGGGGGTAACTGTTTCCCCAGAATTCTCTGAAAGACTCTGATAGACTCTGGTCACAGGTGTCTCGCGTCTTCGTTATTTCAATCCACTCGTCGCTTAATCTCCTCCTGGCCTATTGCAAAGACAACCAGTTTACGATTCGCGGACGATGGTATCGCCGGGCCTTTCAGCTTCGTTGAATTATTAAGCCCGACGCGTGATACGGTTCAAACGTGGGCAGGTATCTCGTTACAAACACGCTGTCCACAATTTTCCCGGCTAATCCAATAACTCATGATCGGCCGCGACGATAGTTTCACTTTCTATCGACAGATTAATTCTTATTCGTTCGCTTTACGCCGCAGCGTTGCGAGAACCCCCCCCCCCCCCCGCCGTCGCAGCTCCCCGCGTCATCCCCCGTCGTCCAGGGACTCGGTCGCATCTGCATAATTTTCCAATTTAGATTTGCATTTCTAAATTGCATTCTCGCGCCTCCTATCTACCGGCCCCGGTTATCAGATAATCCCCGCGGATTCGCTCCTCTGTTGGCCTGCCTGGTTTTCATCTTAGCGCCCGCAGAAATTGGCGACAGTGTTCTGAAAATGGGGCACTCGATTGGATGTTCAGATTGATGTAATTTCGTAAACAATGGTCGGGAGAAATCCCAGCTCATTTTGAAGATTAGAGCCCCCCTGGGTTTAATAGCACACTGTCAAATTTCTCTTAACACTTGTGTGAATGATATAGCAGGATGTTGTCGATGATAATGATATAGTCGATAACGTAGAATCGGCTACCCCCATCCGGCCGGCCAGCGCGACAGTGGGGGTAGCCAATTCTGCGTTATCGATTCCGTGGCTGAATAAATTGTGGATATTCAAATTATTATAAATTGGTCCTAGGATCATTTTAAAGCCTTAAGTCTCCACCTTCACCCTGCATCGTTCATTTCGTCTGAAATTCTTTTCCACGCTGTAGAAAATCGGAAATAAAGTGAAAAGTCTCTGGATCCATTTCATGGCTGAGTCTATTGTGTTGGAATTAGTTAGAGTATGGTGTTGTAGGAAAGAATGGTGCACGAGGAGGGTTAGGTGAATTTATACCGGTGTAAATCGAGAGGGGGGCTGGCTCATTAGAAATTCGATAGAATCCGTTTATCGAGGCGCCTTTGTGCTCGAACGTTTTTGAAACGACGAGAACTCGGCAGTACGCGAAGGGCGCAAGGTATTCGGTTCGAGTACGCCGGTATTCAGAGAACCAACAGAGAAAGAGAAGAAGAGAGGGAGAGGGAGTGCACAGTATGCTCTCGGCCTTTTCGAAGGAAACCCACGGCGGATTGTATTCCATATACACCCCGATTGAAATCGATATTCTCCGCAAGGTCGGCGCGCAACAAAACCAGCGGAACAATGGTTCGCGTGGTATACATTCGCCGAGCAGCGGAATAACAGGTAAAACTGCTCGCGATTTAATACAGCTCTCGTGAACCTGCCGCAACCGGAGCGCTCCGGTACCTCCCATCTCCGGTCTTCGGATCGTTTTCGCTCGGGAATCGCGATCAATCCGCCGGAAACTATGCTAAAATCCTGCTAATACCTATACTTACCCTCGCCGTTCACACGTCTTCACAATTTTCGCCACTTCTTTCGAATTCCTCATTCCCGGTTCTCTTACATCTACTTCTTTAACCCTCTGCAACTTCTTTCGACCTAAAATAATTTTCTACCGTATTTTTCATTGGACTTAGTGTATTCTTCAATTGCATTCTGATAGTAAACAAGCCCCGACATTGTCCCATTCGTTATACTTGATTTTCGTCTTATTTCCAACCATAGAATCTACCAATTTGTACCATAAATTATGAAACACCCGGTAACGGTGAAAACACGTAAGATATAGAAATCTGAAATTTGGTACATGGGTAGCCGTTAGGAGGAAATCCTTGAGGATCAAGTGCTAAAATTAAATTAGTGGCATAGTTGTGCTAGTAGTTTGATAAAGAGCAAAATTATTGCAGACTTTTATGCGAGTTTGCAATCC
The DNA here is from genome assembly GCA_028455795.1 of Lasioglossum marginatum. Taxonomy (NCBI): domain Eukaryota; kingdom Metazoa; phylum Arthropoda; class Insecta; order Hymenoptera; family Halictidae; genus Lasioglossum; species Lasioglossum marginatum. The sequence goes on from CM052268.1 coordinate 7,701,541, forward strand.
ATCGGAGGTGCAGCACGGTTGCATGAATAAGAAGCGCTGGGAGCACGAAGGCGTCCATCACCGCCCCCACGCTCGTCGTTATAACGTCGCCTTATCCACCGAGTTTCGGGGAGGTGGAGCCAAAAGCGGGCCACACGGGAATTAGACACCGGCGGGTCCGCTATTACGAATGGGCCAGGGGAACGGTATCCCGTTTCAGGACTCCGCGAACGAAAATTAAACAAATCGGTACACCTAGAACGGCCGCCTCGCGCACTCTCTTCGTGTCTCTCTCTTTCTGTTCGGCCAGCCCCTTCACGAAACGCAAGGATCCTCTGTTGTTAATCGATACCCTCCAGTCCGCTTTGCCTTCCTGTTTATACAACTCGCCGCGACACCCTGCAATTACATAACGACGACCGATTAATTTCGACGAATCTCCGCTGTTTCAGGTACAGGCGACCGACCCCGATTGCGGCGTGAACGCCATGGTGAATTACACGCTGGCCGGTGGCAGAGTCGAGACCGAGCAGCTCATGGTGCGCAGTGATACCGGGGATATATGCGTGATAACGCCGCTCGATAGGGAGACCGCGCCTTATCTGGAGGTGCCCGTCATCGCTACCGACAGAGGTGAGTTATTCTCAATTTTTTAAACAATTTATAACAAAGTTGTGGCGAGAGTATTTAAGCTTCACAGATCACTTCTGTATAGTCTTGCGCGTCACTCAGTCAAATTTCATCGAGCTACGACTGTCCAAACTTGCGTTACAAAGGATAGTTCGGATAATCGAGGTTCCACTGTATCATGGATTGCACGAGTATGCTTGATCCGAATAGCATCGTGTTTGGGTTCGTTTCAATCAGGAGAATGTCACGAGAGTGTTGCAGGTGATCCGGCGATCAGTTCGGATAATCGAGGCTCCACTGTATCTCGAATTAAAAGTAAAATAAAACTGGAGCGAATATGTCTCGGAAAAGCGAGACAGTAAAAAGAGAATCGCACGGCGGAGGAAGGGTTAATTATTCGAGGCAGCGGTTTCGCGCAGGAGTCAACAGAGAGTTAGAGCCGATAGAGGTTTAGCTATCTCGTAAACTTTCGCTCGATACGTCGATCGATTAGCGTCGGCGTACCGTAACGAATCTTCCGTGACCAAAATAGGAGCCCGTAAAGTAGCGGCCGCGCGAACAATGCTTTTCCTCGGTCTTATCTTCTGCCGAGTGCTGTGAGGAGAGAGAAAAAGAGTGTACGAGAAAGAGAGAGGGAGAGGGAGGTGAGAGACGCGCGCGGGAAACGAGAACGAAGAAGCAACAGCTAAAGGCAGAAGCAGAGGAGCAAGAGGAGAGCAGCAGGCAGGCAAGCAATGGCGTGGCGACACACGGTGGAAACGTGCCACCAGGAAGAAAAAGAGCGTTAGCCAGCGAGCGGTTGGTGGAACGAAGGAAGACACTAGCTATCGTCGTGGCAAGATCTAGTAGCTCTGTAATGGGGTGTATGATTTATGTCGCCGGTGCACGGTGTGTGCCCATTTTCAACTGGCTCCGTCCACGCTGCCCTTACGCGAGAAAGGACAATGACTGAGGTCCATTGATCCGGAGGTTGACGCTGGTTATCCTCTAACAGGTAGCTAACCTGCTATCTCACCTTGTTCCTCGGAAAAACCTAGGTGCTACCCCGGGTAATTAGGTTTCAGCCTTGTGTATACAACCGGGTACCCATTTGCTGTCTTTCTTTCAACAATTTTTTAATGTTCCTCTAAGAAATATTACAAAATTTCTCTGAATTCTTTACTCGCTAATATATTAATTCATAGTCTTCTAATCAGAATTTGTGCAAACATGTTAAATACAGAAAGGTTTTAAGTAATCTATATATTATGGTTGACTACATAAGGATTAATTAGCTCTTCTAGACCCCTTGCTGTCTACAATTAAAGACATCTATGACAAGAGCACTCGAGCTTGAACTAAAGTAGATCGGAGAGTGATTGGAGACTCTATTGTTGGCTGTTTTGCAAGCAGAATGTAGCACAATGTCGAAACAGTGGTTCGTGGTCCAGAACGCAGAAGCTCTATCGGCGGCCGATCTCGCATCGTCTAGCGTCTGTTCGCAGATCCACGGATCTCGATTCAAAAGCCGGGACCCGCTTGTAGGTAATAATTATCGGCTCGGGTCTGCCGTTATCCGACACCATTAGGGCGATAGAGCGGCGCGTTTCGACTATAGTTGCTCTTCCCAGCAGATGCTTATCGTCGAACGCGTTCCCCGCCTAGGCGTTGCGGCTTCTAGCAGCGAAAATGAGAAATGGCCTCGGCGTTTCGTCCTCCGCGAGGAGCTGAACTGACCCGACGTTCGCTCGTGCGAATCGCCTGTGTATCCCCACTCTTTCTGTTGCCAGGCCGAACTCAGTCGTGGAGGGTGTGGTTTCGTTGCTCTTCCTCTCTAAACTGACTTGCTGGTCGTATTACCGTCGCATTTTCTGTGTTTGTCTTCGTAAAGTACCTTGGAAGGTGTATTTACCTCGGTAATATGCTTTGGAGGGCGTGGCTTCGGTGTTATTTCTCGGTAACACGCCTTAAAGGGCGTGACTTAGCTGCTATTACTCTGTAAAGTGCCTCGAAGGGCGTGGTTTCGTTATCATTTATCTGAAAGGTGTGTAGAAGGGTGCAGTTTCGATGCTGTCTCTCTCCAAGTTGCTCCGAGGGACATAGCTTCGATACTCTGTCCTTATGTAGTGCCTTGAGGGGCGTGGTTTCGCTACTTTCTTGTTGCACAGTGCCTTAAGGGGCGTGGCTTCGGTACTCCCTCTCGGTAGAGTACCTCGAGGAGCGTGGCTTTATTGCTCCGTTATTGTTTTCGAGCTTGATTTTCACTGCGAAAAAATATCTTCTACGAATAAAACGATGGAAGGAAGGGCAGAAATCAGCATAAAGTTGCTCATCATCGCCGATGATCTTGGATCGAGGACTGCTCATCGATCCTCCCGTTTCCGGAGCGATTCCGCGCTCTCACCGGAGGGTTCCTGCTTGCGTTTAAAGGGCCCGGGACCGTTCGTGACAAAGCTTGTTCTCCTCCGCTTAACAATACGACGACGAGGACGGATAAAATCTCGAGATTTCGGTTACGGCTGTCGCCGTGGATCTTGACGGAACGGCGAAGAGGACCCGGGGATCGATGTTATCTCCTCTCTTCTGGAAATTGCGCATTACGTGGCGCACATGCGAAACGATTCTCGCGCGCATCTTGATGCACGTCCTACGATCAACGTACAGAAATGCAAAGAAAGGCGCGGCCCTTGTTGCAGCAACTTCTTGAGGGCCCGCGGAACGACACCGCTGACTTTATTGACACCGACGTCATAAATCTTACAAGCTTAACTCCCACCGACGATCATTGTCCCCGTCCTCGTCGTTCTTTTATTTTCTCCTTTTTTTCCGGCATCGCGTGTCTACGCGTGCTCGAGTAACCTCCTGAAGGAGAGGGGCAAAGTGAAAGAGAAAGACGCACAGAGGAAGAGTGAGAGAACGGACGAGGAAGATTTGAAAAGACGTGGGTTTATCGGGACGAGATCGGTCCCGGAATGAATGTTAGATAACACGCTGCGGAGACGTATTATTCCGCTCGACTAGATGACACCGACGCTCGCTGATCGTATGCTGTTACGTGCGTGAGTGACAGCGTGTGAGACGCTCATTTAGTGCAGAGTTTATGTTTAATAGGTTGAAAATAATATAACAGTACTTTTAAATTCTTCTAATCTCTTTACTGTATACATTACACCTACTCATTTTTATCAGAAATGCATAAAATTGTCTAATAATAATGATTCAACCCAAATAAAACAACTATTTTAGTTAGAAATAGTTTTAACAGAAATTACCACGACCCTGTGCGAGTAACTAAAGGTTAATACACCCGAAGATTCAGTGGAAAGATCAACAGAATTTAAAACACAGAAAGGATCGGATAATAGGTTCGAGGATTTGGCGATTGCATAACAGGATGGTGCACCACCGAATGAGCACCCCTGGCCACCGGCGTCCTTATAAATCTTCCGGCGGCCCTGGATCCTTCGGTGGAACCCCCTCGAAAAGGACTCCTCGTAGCCGTGCGATCTTCTCGGCGTGAAATTAAAAGGGTTGGCCTGGGAGCGTTACGGTGTCGTTGACCTATTGTCCAGGAAACGGTGTCCGTCGAGGAGGACACGGCTCCGCTATCCGCCGACTCAACGTGCACACTCGGTTTGATTTTATTCGATCGTTAATTTGATCGATCCTCGGGGACCAGATGCGCGAAGAATGCCGAGAGAGAGAGAGAACGAGCAACAGCGACGAGAACAGAAGAGGGAAGAGATTGAAAAGGAACGCGAGGATGGAGGTAGTCGCTCGATAGAGAAATTAGGAGTGCATTTCTCGTGGCGGGGAATTCGGCGTCGTACGGAGAAGCTCGGCATTTTGTTTCTCGACTTTTCTCCCCCCTGGTGAAGAGTGGAGGAAGGAAGGAAGGAAGGAAGGGAATGGACCATGGTAAAGGTTCCACGGGGAAAAGGGAGGCCGCCGGCCCTTGACGCATGACTCCAATGACACTCGTACCTATAAATCTCGCCGCGCTCCGAGCTCCGCGCCGGCCGAGTCCATATATTACTATGAGTTACGGGTGTAAACCGTTTAAACATCGGATTACCCGTTTTACATACTGTCTTTAATATTAACACTTGCGCCAGGGGTTCGCCTAAATCAGCGGCGGCGAGCGCGCTCATGAACCAGGAGTCAAATCGTTCGGTGAGACGCGAGTTATCGGCAAGTTCGCTCTGTCGATTAATTAATCCTGGTTCCGGAGAACAGATTCGACGAAAGCAAGCGGATCCGACGCGCGATTAGGCCGAACGGACGAATAACATGATTTACGGGGAACGATCGGCCGGAACGTTATTACTTTCCGGCAGACACTATATCACGCGCTATCCGAGAGCGAATTATCACTTCGACGATTTTTTCGCGGAGCAGTTTTTGGTCTTGTTTGTCCGGCGATAAATCTCGTGCCGATTGTTTGTTATATATCGATGACAAATTTCGTGGTGGAGAGTCTGTGGCGTTACTAGTTTATTTTTCGAATGTAGATTATTCGGGAAAACCAGTTTGAGTGCCGCTTAGCTGTCTCAAAAATTTACGTAAAATTTTAGGAATTTGTTTAACGAAATCAAAGTTGAGAAATTGGGACTTTATAAAGTTCTGGAGAGTCTTGAATATTCTGCACTATGTTCGAAGATGAGGAGCCAGAGGGGCTGAGAAAGAGAAAGGAAAAGAAAGAATAAGGTAGAAAGGAGGCGGGAGGCTGATTGGCTCCGAAAAAAGGCGACGGTACGAGGCGCTGGGAGATTTATGTCGGCCAGCTCGCAGAGTCCCCGTAGATTCGTTCTTTACGCCGGCTAATACCCCGATATTATTTGGCTCGATAAGAGGATTTCGATTCAAATAAACATAATCGTGCTGGTTCGCACTTCTGGTCCCGCGTCCAGTTCTAGATACAGTGTTTCCCAACTTGCTGGAATCTGCAACCTCTAATTAATTAAAAATGGCAACTACTTCTAAAAATCGTATGGGGTATTGAATATAATAATGGGGTATTGAATTGAATATAAACTCAATTAAAAGTGCCAGCTATTTCTAAAGAACGAGTGGGGGTTGAATATAAACTCAATAAAAAATGGTAGCTATTTCTCAAAATGATACGAGTATTGAATATAAACTCAATTAAAAATGTCAGCTATTTCTAACGCATGAGGGTTGCATACAACTGGAATTAAAAATATGAACCACTTGAGGGGGTGAATGGGGGTTAATATTCATGGAATAAGAAATTATACTAACAATTGGCAATTCTGTTGCAGGAGGACTGAGCACTGTGGCTATCGTGAGAGTGCAAGTGACGGACGTGAACGACAATCGTCCGGTATTCGAGCCCCAGAAGTATAACGTCACCCTGAAAAGCGACAGTCCAGGTCAGGGACCAATTTTGAGGCTGGTAGCTACAGACCTAGACGTGGACCTATCCGGCGAGGTTGCCTATCGAATCACAAACGGCAACGAAGCAGGAGTTTTCCATATCGATCGAAATACAGGCGAGTTGCAAGTGGCTAGACCTGGTTTACTTTCTCGGTCTTCGTTGCACCAATTGAATGTGACGGCGACGGATGCAGCTGGATTGAAGAGTATCGTAGATGCTGAAGTGAGGATCACCGTGTCTTCACCTGGACACAGGATTGCCACCTGTGACAAGCCACGGTACACTATCACGGTGAAGGAGAACGTCCCTCAGAACAGTATTGTGGGTGGCGTGAAGGATGTGGCTGTTACATCTTCAGCACCAGGTAGGTTTCTGAAATGTATAATAATTGATGGTAGGAGGGTCTCAGCCCTTTCAGAAAGTCTCTGAAGAATTTAAAAAATCATGAATGTAGCTGCAATATACATCGATACGACGTGCAAGTTTCGTTGAAATACGTTGTCCTGTTTTCTCGAAAAAATTCCCGAAATTTCAAGGGGAATGTGCCTGCATGATGCCAGACATCCAGAGAGGTATCCAAGTTCACTTGCTCTGTGAATATCTGGTGCAATTTTGGAGACAGCGGGTTGCAAAAAATCACAAACCTGGTCTATACTTGTATCAATAACTCCACCAAGTTTCAAAAAGATACATCGCATAGTTTTCCCAAAAAAAATTCCCGAAGTTGAACAATAAATATCCCCTTAAGCTAGCCGTCCAATAGACATATTCCGCTGTTTTAATGAATATCTCCTGTACCGTTCGAGATATCCACGTGAAAAAAATCAGAGCAGTTCGAGATGGTGTTGAAAAGATCAGCAAGTTTCATAAAAATGTGTGGAGTACATGGTTTTTTCCAAATTCCCAAAGTTACAAGAATGGAGAGGGTTTTCGTTTCGCGGAGTTTCCCGCCGGTATCAGGATTAATCGTTGGCGTCCAAAAAGCAAGGTAGTATCCGCTCGATCCGGTAGCCGTTGAATGCATCGGAAACGTATTCCACGCGCGGCGTTACCGCGTTAGCATAGTCGCGTCACGAGAAAACGGCGGCGGCGACGTTCGTAGTCGAACGCCCACGTGTTGGTGTACGTGCGAGTACGTCGAAGCCCACGGGTCTGCGCGCGATCGCATAAGAGGAGGCAGGCTCCGGGACCCGCGAGCATCCTGTACCCCTCTTTCTTCTGACCAAGGGGCAACCGACGCGATGGCATGTAAATCATACGGGGGAGTCTATTGTGCGCGATGCCTCCGAGGAACGCGGTATCCGTTTTCGACAGGACGCTCCGAACATTTCGTGAAACCCAAGAGCAGGTTCCTCAAACATCCTGCGACCGCTCCTGTTGCCTCTTCCTAAACCGATCAGTCGAACTGAAAATTTTCAAAAAATGCCAGAATATATCCTTCGACAGAATTTAGTCAAATTCTGATACATTTCAGATCTACAAAGGCTACTACCACTGAAAATAATATTTCATTTGTTGTTCACTTTAAAATGAGTACTATATAGATTATCTTTCATATTTTTCGTTTCATTTCGCCATTCAAAGTTCTATCGCTCTTATTGAAAGACCCTATAAGTATAAAATAAAAATTGCAAGACATACAAGCTACCTATAGATAATCATTTATGTTCTAAATAATTCTGATCAGACGAGAATCCTCCGAGACACATCCTGAAAATTTTTTCTATTTAAAATCAATATTCCCCGGTATTTATCAGCCCGGACCGTCGAGAGGGAATTCGAGAAGCGGCGAAATGCGAGTGGACCATCCGGGGGGAGGCCGGTAAGGAGGGTAAGGTCGCGAACGGGTGGGTGGGTTGCGGGGTTCGCGGTCGCTGCGGGTTCGGAGGGGATCGTCGGGGGGGGGGGGAGGGCACGTATCCGTGTTTCCACACTGGTGGTACATCCGATGCAAGATACGGCGCGTCACGACTTGCGCTCACCGCGCCATATACCCGATGCACCGTGTAAAGTGTCTCGTGGCGCATCGACCGGCACGGTTCGGTACGTTATAGGCCCTGGAATGGTGGATAGTTTACACGGTGGTGCCTTACCGGTGGTCGTATTGTTCGACCGCCATGGCCCGCATATGCGGCCTGTTGCATATCAATGCGCGAACCTCTTTCCGAGCGTGTTCCTCCTTCGAGGAGCGTGCGTCTCTCCTCCTACTTGCTCTCGTTTACTCCGTCCCTCTACTGCGATCGATAGATCAAGAACAGGGGACAGAGACAGGACACTCTGTTCTTCCTCCTTCATCGCCACTGGAACCAGGGTCTGACAGATTCGTCTTGATACTTCCAGGTTTCTTCTTCAGGGGGCTATAAAAAATCACAAACCTGGTCCATACTTGCGTCGATAACTCCACCAAGTTTCAAACCGATACGAATAGTTTCTCCAAAAAAAATTCTCAAAATTGAACGAAAAATATATTCTTAGAAAACTAGCCACCCATCTAACATGTTCCGCTGTTTTCATAAATATCTTCTGCACTGTCGGAGATATCAACATGAAGAAAATCAGGGACGTGGTTCAAATATGTATCAAAATTACCACTGGGTTTCAAAATGGTACATCAAATAGTTTCTCTGACAAAAATTCCCAAAGTTGAACTACAAATATCCCCTCAAGCTAGCAGTCCAACAGACATGCTCCACTGTTTTTATGAATATCTTCTGCATTGTTTGAGATATCGACGTGAAAAAAATCAGAGACGTAGATCAAATATGTATCAAAACGATCACTGAGTTTCAAGAGGATACGTCGAACAGTTCCTCTGAAAAAAATTCTCCCATCTCCATTGAAACATGTTTAATCCTAGAACGACACCAATTAAATCATTAGTGAAATTGTCTAACCTCCCAACCCCACCGGTAATGAAAGTCCCAAGGGATCTCGGGTTTCGTCTTCCTGTACAGATCCGATCGATCCAGCGATTTCGGGTCCGGGTTCCCAATCAGCCACGCGTCCGCGCGAGAACCTGTTCGCGCACGGAAGATCGGGGCCTGGCACTCGGGCCCACAATATTTGACACACGGCAGCCAATCAGATTATCAGATTAAAAAGTCAGACGAGCCCGCCTCGCCGAACTGCGCCGAGAGATCGTCGAGGCACAGGTGCGACTCGCGCGCCGATACACGTTCACTCTCTTTCTCTTTCTCCTGTTCGAACGAGATGCCTGAACGGTTCCGATACCCGGGTTATACTCGAAGGACATTGGTCCCTCATCGAGGAAGATTCGTCCTCCTCTTCGGCGAGGGTTGACGGTCTAGCGGCGCAATTTGCATAATTATTGGCCGACAACTCGTTGCTCGGGACCGACGACGACGTCACCTCGGGCTTCATTAGTTTCGTATATACTGGCCGGGACATCGAATCGCGTTATCAGATGGCCGGGAGAGAGGACTAGCGCCGGAAGACGGTACCGCCGCTTTACGAGCACCTGTTCCGATAAAGCTGAAGGACCTTGCCCCACACCCTCTTCCTTCAACCCCCTTGCTCGGCCCACGAGTTTGCAAAACACGAAAAAACACCGACCGGTCGTTATACGACCGTATGATCGTCGCACGAAAGAAAACAAAACAAAAACAACAGGAACCTCCCTCTCTCTCTCGCGCGCGCCGGGGTAAAAACAGCGTAGACGAACTCGCCGAATAAGGCAGCCGCGCGGAGAACGCCTCGAATGAACGAACGACTGCACGAACCTTCCATAAAACCCTGGCGACAAAGTGAGGAACGCGCTTCATTTTACGGCCGAGTTTATGGTACCCCGAGCGGAGTCGAGCCGGGACGCGGCTAGAAGACCCGCCTTATCTTATCCAAGGGCCCGGGCCCTGCTGCCAGCCTTCCTGAGGCCCTCGTATCGAGGTGTGCTCCGGCCCCATTCAAGGCCCGTCGGGAATGGAAAATTGGGAGGGAAAAATTGGGGAGGATAATTTTTTCTCGCACTTGAAAATTAGTGAAAGATCCTAAGCAGGTTCTGAAACCATCGGGACTGCAAAACAGGGATTTTTTCTCACTATTGAAAATCCAGCCTTCCCAGAGACCCTCGCACCGAGGTGTCCTTCGGCTGCGTCGAAAAAGCCCGATCGAGAATGCAAAACAGAGAGGAGAAAATTGGGAAGGGTAGTTTTTCCTCGCTCTTAAAAATCAACGAAGGATCCCAAGCAGTTTCAGCACCATAAAGATCCTGCAGAAACCTCGAGCCATCGACCTCTCCACTCCAGAGATCCTCTTGCTGCTCGATCGCGAGGATTTCGAGCTTTCGGTATACCCTGGGATTCTTGTCCGGAGAATGCGCCTGGAGTGGCGGTCATCCGCGAGCAGGGACGAGAGGGTTGAACCTCGTGGGACAAGAGCGTAGGGAGGGAGCGAGGAGGACGGGCGAAGTTGGAGGACGAGGGAGGTGGAGGAGAGAAGGTGGGCCGTCGTCGTCGTCGTCGTCGTCGAGGTCGCATAAATCGTCGCGAGTCGGATTCCGGGCAGCCGAACGCAAGCCGCCATTGTCCAGGACTTTTTGCCTTTCTCTCTCTCTCTGTCTCTCCTCCTCTAGTTCTTCCTCTGTCTCTCACGGCGGCGGCGGCGGCGGCTGCTGGCCGCTACGGAGTTGCACTCTTTGCATACGCTTTAAATATCACCGCTTTGCTCGCTTTGAGGGCTCCCAGCACACACCAGGCCACGTCCTCTTTCCCTCTTCGTTGCTCCGTGGGACACGTCGAAAAGGGAAGCCGAAACTCGGGCTCTCTTGTCTCGTTTTCAGCTCCCTTTGTGCCGCTCGGACGCATCGAGACTCCGGCAGCTCTCTCTTCAGCATCTCGGCGAACCTTGCACTTCAAATATCGAGGACTCGTCTTGTATCGGTAACTCCTTCGATCCTCCACCTCCTCGCTCTTAAGAGAGCTGTTCCCGAGATAACGAGCGACGTGTCTACTAACGATCCATTTCAGCGTCTCTAATTGGTCGACGCGGACCACGATAGCGATTCCTCCGGCGCGCAACAGAGATCGGGATCCCGCGAACCCGAGTCCCCGGTGTATTAACGTTATTCCGTGTTCCTGGATAATTTGTAGGCCGAATAAAAACCGCCGACAGCCCCCGGGAAATGCGGTCCGAACGTTTTCGAGGACCGAGGGGAACCCGGGACTAATCTTATCCGGCCGACACGTCGTTAGTCTTTAACGGGTTTAACGGCGATACTATATAAAGATCGAGGATTAGTGGCGTCGTTCGAGAGTGTCTATAAAGATACACGGGGATATTATTCGGGGAACGTCCCGGGCCCGTTACGACCGCGGATAAAATTCGAAACTCTCTTTCTCTTTCATTCTCGAGGAAGTCCCATGTCGGAAATCTCGCGGCGGGTCAAAAGAAAATATCCCCGATAAACCGCGACGATATCTTTGCATAAACGGGCCCCGGGGGACTTGCTGAGGGACCTACAGAAGTGCCACAGGGGAGGGGACGATCACTTTCGAAGTAGACTTCTCTCCTATCGAGAAGCACGCTCCTCTCTCCGTTTCCTTCTGTTTCTTCGGCAAAATTGTTCTCTTCCTTTTTCTCCGGAGGATACCTACCACTCGAGAGGCCCCACAAGGCCCCCCTTCGAGCAGCATGCGGCCCCGCCGCATCGTGCTTTCGCCGGACTTGCAAATTTCGCGCGCGGGCATCGTCTCGTTTCGGAGTCCGGTGTGTCTTTGCATCCCAGGGAACAGAGACAGAGCCTACCTAAACCGAGCTGCGAGATCCGCGAGGAAAGATAGCGAGCAGTCCCTCTGCCACGGCAGGACGAGCGCTCGCAGTCTGATTTGCGTAATTCCGTTCGTGGAATTTCGTGTCCCTCCACGTTTCTTACTTCTCTGCTCTTTCTTTCTCTCTCTCTCTCTGTCTCGCGGACGTCGTTGGTACGGCTGCAAAACGGAAGATAACGAAAGCCCTTCGTCTTGTCAGGGAGCTTCGGGTATATACTTGTCAACGGCGAGCATGCTTAGTCGCCGGCTCTCTCAATTAACTGAAATCCTCGTTAAAATAGTGGAGCCTAACGAGGTGCTGTGTCTGGAAAATAGGACCCCTTTCCGGATTTTTTTTTCACGAACCGCTCAACCTATGGACTTATTGCTTCTCAGGGTTGTTGTGCACATATTGAACTGTATATAAGAAATTTTTCATCCGAATCGATCAACCCCTTCTTCGTATAAATTTTTACCACTTGCTGTTCCACTAATATATGTGTAATATCATTAATGAACGGGAGGTGAACTTCCGGAATTTTTTTTAAACAAACCACTCGAGGTATGGATTTATTGTTTTTCAGGGTTATTGTACATTGAACTATGTATAGGAAATTTTTCATCCGAATGGATCAACCCGTTCTTTGTATAAATTTTTACCTGTTCCACCAATATGTGCGGGAGGCGACTTTTGGATTTTTTTTCAAACAAACCATTCGAGGTATGGATTTATCGTTTCTCAAGGTTGTTGTCCACATATTGAGCTATATATAGGAAATTTTTTATACGCATTGATCAACCCGTTCTCTTTATACCGTCCATCGAAAAAATGTTTTTCACCAACGTAGATTGCTCCCACTCTTTCTGATCAAATTCGAAAAGGAACTCACCTTGTACACAGATTGCGAGCACAAGTGTAAAACGTTATTTACGAGGTAATGAAATACACGCAGAGGATTTTATCAACTTTTTTGATTGCCGAACCGCTTGTCAGCGACCGCGTCGATAAACGGGCGTCCACGTTGTACGGTGGATTTGTTTCAATTAGAGCGTGGAATCGAAACTATTCGGAGTTTTGCAACGGCGTTTAACCGGTCGATCGTCTCGGTCCGATGGCAGGGAAAAAAGGTCGCGTTTCACGCGATAGTTCCAGGCTCTCCGCGTATTTTCTGGGAGCTTAGGAGAACCGTATAAAGGCCGGATCACGAACAATGAGGTCCCGCCACACCTGCGAAGTTATTAAACCGCGTCCCAAGCTGCTTCACGAACTGTGGAAATCTGTGAGCGGAGCCCCGTAGTCAAGTGGTTGCAATAATTCACGCGCGAACGGACCTCGCCTGTACTTTCTCGCGATTCGACGCAACTAATCGACGCGTCGATGTGGGAGGCTGTGGGAGGCCTCAACACTCCGTCCGTGACGTAGTTTTAGTGTCAACAACCTGTCAACGCGCTTTTAAAAAATTACGAAGACTGATGGATTTCTCTCAAGTGTTGCAAATTGGTTATCCAAGTGAAACTCGACTGTTCAATAAGTGTACATTGCGTACACAGCCATTAATTAATTTAGCGTTTGTTGATCAAATTAGCTGAAACATTTCTTGTGCACTGTTCAACATGTGTACGTTCGCTCCAAAAAATATTAATTAATCCTGTTGAACCGTTTGTTTAAAAAGAATATTGAAGTGCCACTACTAAAAAATGACACCGAGTACCCAAACCATAAATTAATTTACTTGAGTCGTTTGTTGATCAAATTGGCTGAAAAATTTCTCGTGCATTGTGGAGCATGTGTATGTCCACTCCAAAAAATATAAATTAATTCTAATTAATTCGACCTGTTTGTTTAAAAAAAATGTTGAAGTGCCACTATTAAAAAATGACACTGTGACATCCATACAGGGACAAATCTATCGAGAACGAATGGATCAAATGAACTGAAAAATTTCTTGTTCAACATGTTCGCTGCAAAAAATATTAATTAATCCTGTCGATCTATTTATTTAAATACAATTTTTCAACATGTGTATGTTCGCTCCTAAAAATATAAATTAATCCCGTTTGTTAAAAAATCGGGAACTGCTGGAACTAGAAAAATTGATGTTGAACTTTGGTCGGCCTCCATTGAGAAATGTCGAAAGTATGGTGGTCGTCGGTGGAAAATACGGGGCCCCATGGTATTTCGCGCGGACAGGTCCCCGTGTAAACGGTTCCCGCAGCCTGTGGTAGCCTCGCCGACCAATAGCGTGCAGCGTGCGTGCGAACATATAGATGCACAGATAGAGCTTGCGCTACGAGGCGCGATGAGAGCGCGGCAGAAGAGAACGACCGGGCCCCGGTACTTCCCCCTCTCCATTCTCGCCTAAGCGGGGCCCTATGATGCGCCTTCTCGACTCTTATCTCGCGCCTCGTTATCGCCGTTTACCATCTCACGGTCTAGAGAGCGGAGGGTCCTCTATGCGCTCGGCGTAGCTACATGCACGTGCTCCTCCATATATCTTTTTCTCGCTGTTCCTCCGATCCTTCGGCGATTCGATCCCCTTTCTACCTTGCCCCTCTCCACCCCTCGGGGCCTTACCTCGTACCCCGTGGAATTTCGAGGGAGGAGAATTACTGCGGGGTAATCCTAGACGAGATTGTTGAGAAACCTCGATAGAAAGGCCGACTACGGCGAGAAACGAAGCGTTCTTGGTTAGATCGTTCCGGATATGCGAGAGCAATCAGTGCCCCGTGGGGCAACCTCTGCCCCGGTGACCTAGACTTGCTATCCTCTAAAAATCTAGCTTCGAAAACCACCTTGTTGAAATTTTCTCTTTTTGAACAGAAATTGTTTTAGCAGGGCGTTCCAAGTGGGCGTGGCTTAGTTGCTGTTGAGTTCATAGTAATATCCTGTATAGTAATTCTTCTGTCGATCCTCCACGTCTTTTGAAATCTAGCATTGAGGGAATTTTTCACATTTCTGAACCACAGGGTGTTCCAAGTGGACGTGGCCTCGTGGCTCCCGGCTTCCACAGTGCCAGTACACGCCCCACAAAGACATCTACGTCCATAAAGTGTTTACTAAAACCTATGTTCTTCATTTTAAAAATTTCGCGAAATCATGAAAGGCCTCTTCGCCTATTTTCACAGCGATCGAATTTCCTAGAGGAACCTCAGCATGATTGTCCCTCGATCTATTAATCACAGGCTCCAGTTACAGCGAGCCATCTGGGCCCTTTCTTTCCCATAGCTTCTCACCCCGGTTCTCGTGGTACAGTTTCGTGTGAGCAAAGTCATGACCAACCTACTTTCTAGAGTCGATCCGGACAACGTCCGTAGCTCGGAGCGTGTTTCGAGATGGGACAGGATATCCCCGCGGCGCTAGAAAACGGTAGCTAATGTCGAGTATCATTTTATTTTCGTTGGGCCGCGCGCAACCTTATTGTCGCCGTCCATTGTCTTGTCGTTCTTGCCGCCCTCCGCTTTTAAGCGTTCTTCTTCTTCTTCTTCTTCTTCTATTGTCGCTGCTGCTGTTGCTTCTCGTTCTGTAGAACCGTCGACCGTACCAGACCATTTAGCCGCGCATCTGTGCGAGCGGGACGTTTTACGCATGTACGGAGCTCTATTCGTTTGTTTACCGGTCGCGATGCTTGCATTTCTTGCGCTATTGTGCGCAGAACACGGCCCCTGCCCTGATCCTTGTTCCGCGCTGCCGGGAAGAATCGCAATTTGTGGATAAGGTCCAAAATTCAAATATTGGAATAAATAAATTAATTATACTAAATTAGATAATACAATTTTTCATTTATAGTTCGTACAAATGAGTACTTGATTCTCAAAGTCAACAGCCGAACCCCCGTAGCGTCTCGCTCTCATCCCCACCACTGGCTACCTCATCGATCAAGGTCACAGCGAGCCAACCAGAACTACCGCTGAACAGCTTCCACTGCTCCGGAGCGTCTCGCGTAATTCCTAAGCCGGCGAAACTTTACGGAGGAAAAATAGGAGGCTTTCATCACCCTATAAGATCCTCGAATCAAATTTGGACGGTCGAAAATTCTGACCAATCTCTATGATTCGAAAATTTCTAAGCTGACATATCGGCGAGACGTTAAGGGAGGAAAGTAGGAGGCTCTGATCACCCCATAGGGTCCTCGAATTAAATCGGAATAGTCCAAAATAATAATGAATTTATATAACCCCAATGTTTTGACGCTAACGTCCCGGCGAGGCACTAAGGGGGTAACGGAGCGTCCTTCGAGCGAGCAGCTTCGGAGCGACGATCCGTGGCATTCTCCGGAACGATACGCTCTTGTCAATCTCTCAGAAGTATGAAAGGCTGACGGTAACGCGTGGAGAGAATCGCATGAAAGCCTCGCGAGACGAAAGGAGACGCGACCGGCCGCGGGGTACGAGCGAAAGATGTCCAACGGGGGGCTGGAAAGGGGGGGGGGCAACAGGGAAGAGGGACGAGCGGGACCCCCGACAACGACAGCATACCTTCGCCACGGTATCGCTTCTTCATCGCATTCGTCGCGTCGCTCGACGCTACCACGGATCCGCGGCTAATCATCATTATTTAATTACGAGGTCGTTTTTCGCTGCGCGGAGCAGAGTGTCGCTGGCTCGCCGAGGCACGTCCTAATCATCGGTAGGCGCCGTTCCCTCGGCGATTTTCGTAAATCTGGTTTGGAGGTCGTTCTCGATCTCTCACTCTCTCTTTCGCGGGAGACGGTCCTGGGAGGCTGGAATTCGAGACACGTATCCGCGACGCAGGGACGCGAACGATCTCGGTGTCCGTGCGGTTTTACGGCCCCCGCGCCGTCGAATCGTCGTTAAATTACCTGCACACAGAGTCCTGCTCTTCGACGAGACGAAACCCGGTGGGTTCTCGTCGAAACCACGACGATTAACCGGCCAGTCCGCCGAAAATCGACGAATCTGCCAATTTATTGATACCGACCAGCCGGACCCATCTTTCTGAAATTTTGCGGCCATTTTATTACACTATCAGAGCAACTAAGAATATTTTTTTCAACTCTGGAAATTAGGAGCATACTAAGGGCAGTATGAAATTGTTGATAGTGGGGATCGTAAAGCGTCAGCGGGGAAGAAATCCCAAAATTTTCTCGGAGCCCCTCCAGAGGAACATTTTCGAATGCCATCGATGCATGCAGAATCGATTTTTTCAGGCCCTCGTAAAATTCGCATCGGTCGTTCTCGTTCTAATCAATTACCGAAACTGCATTTCCCAAAATTTGATCGCCTCACCGTTCGGTAATTAACGGGCGCCGATTTCCCTTCGGGGACGGCGTCAAGTCCAACAGGCTCGGCTATCTTCTTTAGCTGCCATAATCTGGGAACAAGGGTGCAAGAGGACAGGGCTGGCTTCGGTCCAATTAAAAATCCACGAATTTATGCAAACGGCCGGGTTTTATTACCGACTGGATCCTGCGGTCATCGGTGGAATCGATCGTGCCGGATACCGTGGTCGAAATCGTTAAGAGCGGAACTATTAAGCGATTGCTATAGTGATCGATAGACTGCGGATCTTTATGAAGACATTGGAAAATTTTAAGAAATCAGTTTTTATTTCATTTCTGCTTCCCACAACGAATCCCAGAACATTTTTATTTCGCATAAAGATCCGCAGTCTAGTAAAAATTTTTTAGACTGTTGAAATTGTGATTCCTTTTGCACAAGCATAACATTCTTGAGCGCCATAGAGTGTGGACATTACCGAGAAGCCTGAACGAGGTGAGAATCCGAGAGCCTCTATCTTTAGGACATGATATTTCAGCGATCCCCTGATTCCAGGGTATAACGATCCGCGATAAGAGAGGCCGCGATTTATAGAATGACCTAATAGTTAGATGGGAATAGCCCGTAATTCGGTGGCGAATGGGTTGGAGCGGGCCCGAAACAGGCCCGACCGCTAGGCGGTGGGCCTGTTCCGACGTCCCGCGGAGCAACGGCGGAACAAGGTGACAAAGTATTCACGTGAAGGCGGCTCTCAGTTCTCCCCTGGGCGATCGTGAACGGTTATCGAGGTGGCCGGGGGCCCGTGGTGGCCACCGAGCCGCCCCTGAGCAGTCCCAGTCCGAGCCGGGGCCCAGAAACAGTCACACACAGCCACCGAGAGCGACCTCGAGTGGGATGGCCCGTTACGAGCTAATTAGCAAAATAAGAGAAACTCACTGTGAGGTATATACAGCGTCGTAGCAGCAGCGTAGGCAAGAGAACTCGTGCGTCCTTATACGGCATGATCGAATCGTCAGTCTGTAATTTATCGCGAGTTTTCTTAACCCGGAATGTTTCTCCTTGTGAAACTCGGTACACCGGTTTTTTTCTGTTCCCCTCCGTTTCATCGTTTCCTTCTTCTTCTTCTTCTTCTTCGTCGTCGTCCTCGTCGTTGTCGTCTTCTTCTTCTTCGTCCTCTTCTTCGTTTGCTCGTACAGCACAGCAATTAAACGCGCAGCTTAGGAGACGAATATCGTTCGCGCGCGAGATCGTCATTTTCTATCCTACTCGAAAACGATACCTGCAATCGTGTCCAAGCTCGAATCACGCGGACGAACATTTCTCCGGTAATTAACGCTTCTAATTAGACGAGCCTGTCTTCTCGTCACGCCGGTTCTGCAAGCCCTAACTTTCCGATAGCTGAAACAAGCTCAACGCAAGACGACTTTCAGAATCATACCATAGTCAAGGAACCTGCACTCATTTTTTCATTGAAAATTGTACATATTGTTGCGTTAAAATTATACAAACAACGCTGCTCTTCAATGAATACGAAATTCAGAAGTCCAGCCAGGAAACTCTCTAATTTGCTCATCCTCAAAGGATGCGTCTTGCAAGAAGAACGCATTTCTCAATGCTGGAAAACTGCGGAGGCTCTTGTTCTGGTTCAAGGCTAGCTTCACGAGGTCGTAGTACTTTGAAATGCTGATTAAATCTCTCGTTTATATCCCGGCAATCGACTTTCAATTCGAATAACTCTGTGTATTGAATAAAAAGCGGCGCGGCCGGAGAGCGGCTTCGTAGCACGCATATGCTTGCGTACTGACCAGGAGGAAATTAGTCGACGGTGTGGTAGCGTACAGGGAGCTGTCAAGGTAACAGCTAGAGACCACGCAGAGTCGCTTCTCCGGTCCTTTAACTTTGCTCAAGTGGTATCGTGCACGCGATCGCGTCCGACATACTAACGAATGGGAGCGTTAGAGATACTGCGGAGAATTCTTTCCTTGCAAAAACGAAACGTTCCTGAAGTACTTTGACCTCGAGGTGGTTAGAAAATAGAGGTGGTTGGAAAATTGTCGTCCTCAAGACCCTTATAAAATGGTAGTCCTCAAGATCCTTAGAAGATTGTGGTCCTCAGGACCCTTAGAAGATTGTGGAAGATCTTCGGTTAGAAGATCTTCGGAAATATGTCGTCCTCAAGATCTTTATAAAATTGTGGTCCTCAAGATCCTTGGAATATTGTTGTCCTCAAGATCTTTATAAAATTGTGGTCATCAATATCGTTATAAAATTGTGGTTCTCAAGATCCTTGGAATATTGTTGTCCTCAAGATCCTTATAAAATTGTGTTTCCCAGGATCTCCAGAAAATTGGTCCTCAAGATCCTTACAAAATTGTGGTCCTGAGGATCCTTGGAAAACTATGGTCCTCCGGATCCTTGGTAAACGATCCTCCCCGGAGTCCTCAGACATCAATCTGCCCCGGAGACCTTAGAAATCTCTGTTCCTCAGAGTATTTAGAATCCTCTTCAAGGTCCTCAGAAAACTGTCTCCCGAAGTTCCTCTTCCTCTGGTGCACGTGAGAACAGTCATAGCGGAAGCGAGAGGCAGCTCTGAGACAGCCACGAGCGAAGAACAGAGAGGTACAAGAAAAGGAGCACGGGAGTCAAGGAACTAGAAATGAATTCCATTTGTGCGATTGAGAGGGAACGAGCCGGAGAGCCTCACAGAGGGGGACGGAGGACTAGGATCAGAAAAAGATAGAAAGAGAGGAGAATCGCCGAGGGATAAAAAGGGCTGGCACGACGTCGGTCGCAACATCGAAAGGAGTTAGCTCCGTGGTGAGTCGAAGGAAAGACGTAGCCGTGGATACCCACGATGGGAGCGTGTGTACTATACTCGGGAAAGAGAGGGAACTGGATGAGGGACAAGGATAAGGGGACGTGTGCCCTCGTGAAAGGGAACGAGACGCGGCTAGACTGTAAATAAGAGAGGAAACCGCGGGATTAGATCGAGCTCTCGACGAGTTTCTGCCGCGGCTCGCATTGTCGGTACGCCAGGGGCCACGTTGTGGTACGAGGTGTTGCACAGGTTCGAGGTGTTATACCTGTACACATATATACGCTATGGATCCTGTGTACGCACCGCGCACGTGTACGGTCACGTACGCGCACGCACATCCCAGGAACAGAACACATACCGATCGGCGAACCATTGACTGGAATCTGCGGCTGATGCACAGCTGCGAGAGGCGATTTAACCCTTGCTACGGGGTTCCGAGACAGATGCGTACGCTGCACAACACGCCCCCTTAGCTCTCGTTCCAGGATCTTGATGCGTTAGCATTTCTTTCGTTTCGAATTACGTGCTCTATCCGGAAAATATCCAACCTTGTGCTGTAGCGCGTGGAAGAATCATTCCTGGTTAATATCAATGGGGACGGCATGCAGAGATTTGTTGCATGGGCAGGCAACTTATTACAAGGTCGCCTCTAATACATATAAGCAAAGGTCGAATACTTTCCGGGCAGACCTCGTAAACAGAATAATTAAATAAACCATTTGGAGGTTTAATATATCAGAGAGTTGGAACGTACGAGCTCTGGAAGAAATACTTCGTCCCCAGCATTCTGCGCCGCAATTGCATCTGTATGCGTGCTTTTCGCACAAATCTCGGGAGCACAGGAGCGTCTGGAGTCCCCGAGGGGGTACCGGAGGGGCACCGAAGGGTGGGAATCAATAATGAGTAGGTTACGGGTTGCTACTCGGTCGAGTCGGGTACCCGAATAAAAACTCGCTCTGGATTCGATCCACGGAGCTCCGGAGATCGTGATGCCCCTTCTCGAGAAGGGGGGACGGAGGGGGCACAGGAAAACGGGCGAAAGAGAATGGAGGAGGGAGACGAAAGGAGGATGGTCAGAGACGTGGGCCATGAGGGTTCCAAGGTACCGGGGTCTGGATCCCCGCGAATTAATCAAATACGCGAGCGATTTGTCTTCGTTACACCCACGTGGGCACCCCGGAGGCACGCCTGTGTAACCGCGGTGACGAAGCCCCCTCGAGTGGCCGGCACCGCGGGTGAAAAACCCGTTCACCGACTGGTGACCACTGGTGCTCGATCGCAATTTAGTCCCCCGATGAACCGACGATACGGGGGGACCGGGATTTGACGAGGTACCAGGCCCCCCCTCGGGCCCCGTTGCCCACGAAACGTGTAAAATCGTGATCCGAGGACGACCGCTTCATTCGCGGATCCAGATACACCCGTCCCCCCAGTTTTTAATAAGCCCTATGTGTGTCTTATAACCCTTTTTAATCAGTCCCGGTATGTTTTATCGGCTGTCACTGCTGGTAATTTCGAGGTTTGCTGCAATAGCGGGGTCCGAACACATTTTTATCAGCGGCAGATTTAATGCATTCATGAGAAAATTCGGTGCATCAATATTTTCGACCTTCTACGAAGTAGTAGAAGTAGAAGAAGTAGATAAGTCTGCAGTAGTCAAACACGCTGTACTTCAGATCCATTTTCCTCAAAAACGAAGCATCGTGGAAAAAATATTGTTCAACACTTTCGACGTGCTTTTTCACGTAGAATCGGCCGCCATTGGTTCCAGTTCGATTACAATGTTACCAAGATCGCTGTACAGCTTTTCCTCTCCCTTTGTTGACCCAGTGCTTCCACCGTATAGACGTCTAGGTCCTTTCCGGCGATTATGATTGAACGATTACGGATAAATGGACGGACCGCGAGGGGAACCGATCCGCGTTTGTTTATATTGCCGTTTAAGGAACGCGACGATTATTCGAACGGTCCTGGCAATCTCGTTTCCAGCCCGGGAACGCGTCCGGCTGCGGATCCCCTCGCGCGGACGATTTTGCCGTATTGGGAAGCGGAGTAAATCGTAATTATATATACCGGGGAGTAGTACAGGTTCGGTGGACCCTCCTTCGATGGAAAAAGATCACGCGGACGTTTAATAACACGGGGTACCGAATGCCGATGGGTGTAGGTACACCGTGTCGATGTGCCGGGCACATCTCTCTTTCTCTCTCTCTCCGTTCCTCTCGTTCTCCCATCCTCTCCTCTCTGCTAGTTGTCGGCCCACTCTCATCCCTCTCTCTCTCTTTCTCCCGTACGCTATTTTACAATTACACTTTACGATACACAATTTCGAACAAACTTGCTTACATTTACGCGGGGCCTCGCTACCCCAGCGTCGGTGTTCCCCGAACCGACACGCACATTTACATGCGCGCCGACGAGTTCTCGCAACAATTTTAATAACACGCCGATCGAGACCCGCCGAGCATAAGTTTCAGATCCTCGTACCCCTGTGTGCGAGCACTACGATGTGCTCCACAGATTGATATCGGGGTAGCGCGTCCCGCGATTGCCCACGTACACTACCGTTCGCGAGCGTTTCAGCAGATTGAAACTTATAAACGGTCTTCCAGAATTTTTTTCAAGGAAAGCATCGAGCGCAGGAATCTCAAACTTTGTACGATTATCGAGCGGTATTTGAAGAGTGTACCTGAATTTTTTTAGGCAGACAGAATCAGTTTCTTCGAAATTACAGTGCTGGCAATAAGGACTTTGCTCAGGGGGAATTTTAATTTTTGAGACTGGTGTTCGGAAATTTTTTCGAAGAAAAATTTTGGCTCCAGAAATTCCAAATTTTGTACAATTGTTAATAAATGTTTGAAGGGTGTACCTGATTTTTTTCTGGCAGAAAGGATCAGTTTCTTGAAAGATACAATAGGAATGACTCTGTTAATTTCGATCGTTTTGTGGGGATTGCGTTAGGGTCCAGGCTGATTACAGCAACAGGACCGAAGAGTGCAAGAAGGCGGCCAGTTTATGCAATGCAGTATGCAGTCCGGTACCTCTGGAAGCCGGTCGATAATTGATCGGATCGATCGATCGGTCTCTACTCCAAAACGGGCGATCGCGCGTGTACCAGTAGGCTCCTGTACATCGCTCTGTGGATGCGTTTCGACAAACACCTCGGATCTACCGCGTCGACGTTCTCTCTCCCATGAAACCGATCGAGTTTTTCCTCGAACGTACCCATTGGAAAAACCTGGTAGACAGGGCACCGCCTCCGTCCGAGTTTACGTGGAACGCGGCTACCGAGCCAGCTACCATTTCCACGACATCCGGTGACGCGCGGCTGTCGTCGAATCGGAGCTTCGACATCGGCTCGACACCGATCCCCTCGGACCGTATTCTAAAGATGGTAGCTTGTAAACGTGGATAACATAATTTATGATCACCGATCCCATTACTGCCTCCCTTCCGACCTGCTCGGGAACGACCATTCGATTTGGCAAGCGTTTATAGATTAAATCATTATCTGCTAATGGGAATCGGTAATTGTTTCTAGGTCTCTTCCGTGCGTGGAATCGATATCGTATTACTTTATCTTCAACTAGTATTATAAACTAGTATGATAAAATTATTTTCAAGAACATTGCACGAATCATTCGGTGGGCGTGGTTTCTGGACTCTCATCTTGCCCTAAGTGGGCGTGGCTTCTTGGCTCTCGCTGTCGATCCATACCAGCACTCCACATTCCCTAGAAATCTAAAAATCCTTGCTCTCCTATACTATCTACCAAACTGTCTAGAACCCATCTAAAGTGGGTGTGGTTTCATAGCTCTCGCTCTGCCCCCCCGGCGCAGTCCACGCCCACGGAAACCGAACTTGAACGCGTGTCGTAACATCCACGTCCTAAGCGACTTGGAAGGTCTAGTTCAAGTCTCTCGCGGTTTTCCTGGAAAAAATGGTCAACTATCGCGGCACAACAATGGCTCGATCGACGCGTCTAAATGTCGCGGCTGTTACAAAGCGTTAACGGTTCCGGCGGTCGGTCGAATAGCGGCTAGATCCAGAAGACGCGGAGGAACAATGCCACGTGGGATTCCGCGTGGTATGTCGGTGGCGCGACGAGATGCACGGCAACATCCCCGCGGTTCTGGCGCGTCTGTTTCGCGTGGGCGGACGTGGGGAACGGCACTCGTTACGCGGAGGAAACACGGCCGGGGAACGGGCGTCGAATCGTCCATCATGCAATTGCGTCTGCCAGCGATAATGACCGCTCGATTTGCCTATTAATTGATTCCGAGCAGGCTAGCCCCGCTCGGCGTAGCCGATGGAAATCGGCCGAGGTCATCGGCTGCGAGAGCGAGTCTCGTTTTCGTTTAACTCGTCGGTCGTCGCCGGTCATCAGTCATTTCCTACGTCTATCTGTCTGCCGGCACTCTCCGTGAAATTAGTCAAAAGCGGAGACGGTTCTCCTTCTCTTTCTCTCGATTCTCGAAGGCCGGTAATTGGTCGGATCGTTAAAGAACCGATGCGCGGCGCTGCGCAGACTTGCGGTGCTCTTCGGGGCTGTGCGAGAGCTTCGAGGATCGGAGCTGCGCGCAGCACGGTGCACACAACGTTTCTGCAACAGCGTTTCCCCCATCGAGATCGCGCGTATTCGATTCAACCGATCGATCATGCGGAATCGCGAGGCCATTACAGAAAATTTTCGTGCAATTTGCGCGCGGCGCGGTGCGGCGCGGCTCGTCGGAGCCGAAAGAGCAAAATGTAGACGTGAGAACAAGCACCGGGGTTATAATTAACGAGCCAGTCTGCTTATATAGTATCCGGACGACTTTTTCGTCATTTTTGCGCTTTCGGACAAGCCTCGCCCCCTCTATTCGCTTCCGCCACCTTTTTTCTCTCGCGTCCCGTTTACGAAACGAATGAACTCTTCGTTCCATCAGGTCGAGTGTAGAATTCGAGAGAGAAAGAGAGGCGGAGGAGGAAGACGGGCAAAAAGAAATTAATACGAGGGTTATGCATCGGCCATTCCGAGTTTTTGGCCCCCGTATCTTCCTCTTCATCAGAAGGATTCAGCTACCAAGACGAGACCCGATCGTAAGGCGATCATTATTCGGAAAAGAAAAGCACGAGGGAAAGCCATCTTTGTAGCCGTTTAATAACGATAATCACTGTGTTCGCAGGTGAACGGCCAACCAGATTTTATTTGGCCAAGGAAGAACCGGATCTAACGATGGACCCCAATACTGGAATGCTTCGGATACGCCTTCCGTTGGACAGAGAGACCCGGGACAAGTACGTTCTCAGCGTACTCGCCAGGAACGGCGTGTCCGTCGGATATTGCCAGGTAGGCTTGTCAACGTGATTAACCCTTCTGCACCTTTTCAATTTTTGGCGCGCGAGAGCACACCGAGCGCCAATCACCTCCGCCAAGCAATATTCGCGTTAATATGCAATTAAGCTACGCGCCGGTTTCATATTTTCTGTTACATTGTGCATCGCTCCGCGAACTGGTTACACTCGTAATTATACGGATGCGGCTGGTTAGTTAACAATCTCGAATAATTAGCGATAACTGGACTGTCGAGTCTCGCGCACGGTTTTGTTGGCGGTTTTAGAGACGTTGGGATTGAGAGATAATATTTACAACAAATGTAGAACATTCCTTTTCCGACTAACTATCATCGTTCGTCACATTCCTCCGAGGAAAATGAGCCCACACAAGACGAGATTCGCAGCGTACTCGTTTCATTGACGATTCAGCAGAGTCTGAATTTTTTATTAGAACAATGTCGTAAATGTGTGGATGATAAATAGACTCCGGATGAAAGTGGTACATACCAAATAAAATTCTATTTTCATTGGTAATAGCATTTGTAGATCCAGAATAAATAAGAATCATATTAAATTCTGTTGAATTTAATAGTCCAGCATTTTTTTGAACATTTTTATAACCCTTAAATGCATAAAAATCCGCGGTCTGATGATAAACGATAAACGAAAGTCGAGAGCAACTATGCCACGCCCACCCGGGACGATCGAATAATAAAGGTTCCACTGAATCGTGGATTAAACAAGCAAATTCGTGCTTAGTCATACTGTGTTTGTGCTCGTTTTAATCAGAAAAATGTCGCCGATACGAAAGAGACATTTCTGAGCAATGATTGATGTTTCAGGTGGAGCTAACGGTGGAGGACGTGGACGACAACGCGCCGATGTTCCCAACGACGGCGACGGCGGTGCGAATTTCGGTGCCGGAGTCTCATCCCCTTCACACAGCCCTGTACGTGGCCCACGCAACCGATCCGGACGCCACCCCGTCGTTGCCGATCCGCTACGTACTCGGCCAGAACAGCAACGACCTGTTCGGCATAGACGCCCGGTCCGGAGAGCTCTATTTAGCTCGGAGATTGGATTACGAGACCCAGCAACGTCACGGGCTCCTGATAAGGGCGCTGGACGGTGCTGGTCTCTCAGCGAACCTGAGCTTGAGCGTGGAGGTGCAGGACGTGAATGACAACCCCCCAGTGTTCGAGCGGAACGAGTATCACGTGGAGGTTCCCGAAGGCGCCAAGCTCGATTCCCAAGTGAGAAAAATCTTCATTACACGCCCGTCAGCCGGGCATTTGTTTGTCGAGGTGATGCGCGGCGAGGGAGTTGCGTGCGTCAGCGTGTGTACATGGAAATGCGGGAGAAATGTTCGAGAGAGCACAGGAGGGGGTTATAGAAATTCTGGATCGGAGAGAGAGAGAGCTTTGGAATCCTCTCTGAACCGCCATTTTGCTCCTCAAAGTCCGAGAGCAATCTCGTCTGGACAACCAGGAAGACTATGAACCTTTGCTCCCTCGAACGCACGGTTAGCTACCATCGTTCCGTTCTCGGTTCGATTAGACACACGCGGAACAAGGGAACCCGACGAGGAGGAAGAAGACGTTGACTCATCGGGTTCACCTTGTCAGCGTGGAACAGAAATGAATTAGACGGTCGTACGCGCGCGAGAGAGATTAGCCGACGAGGATTCCGACACGTGATTCGCCGGTCGGGCTGACCAGTTCGGTGGAAGGATTGATAGAGTATAACTGATCGTTTGATACAGGAACGCGCGCGCAGCGTATCGCTGTAACGCGATACATACAACGCACGGACGTACAACCGGGATTGATAGGTAATCGTTGATGGGCTTCGCTTCGAAACCTGCTCCTTTTGTGGGCTCGCCTTGCGATCCCGGTCTCTAGACGCGCGCTACTCCATCACTGTAGAGATCGCCCGTTTCGGATGAGGTTTCGATACTAGTGTCTCGTAGCTGGTATTCATTGCAGTTAGATGGAAACAGAAGAAGCTAGAATTTTAGAAACCAAAAGTAGCGAAAGCTTGCTAGCTTTCTAGCTCCAGGGGCAATTCCCGTTGCTCCGGGGGCAAGGAGAGGTTATAGGGGCAGCATTAGACGGCCGAGAACACGCTCCTGATTGGAGGCAGCGTCTGTTCGTGGGACGAGCGACGAACAAGGATTCCTCGCGGCGGTAGCCACCCGGCAGACGTAATCCCGAATACGAGGATACCGATGACGAATGGTCGCGAGATCGTTGCCGCGAGATAAGCCCGTTAAATGACGTCACATTTTTAATACAGCGGATACACGAGGGTACGATAGAGTCGGACGACGACGACGACGACGAAGACGACGAGGAGAACGGCACCGTCCCTCTCCCTCTCTTTATCCATCTGCTTCTTTCCTTCTTCCCTCGCCATTCGATCTTTCGTTCCATCTTTCTCCCAGTGGTATACGTATATATCGGTGGTATCTATCGGCGAAACAGATCTGTGAGCTGTCGGTGGTATCCGGACAATATCTTAGCTACCTTCGCAAGACGGAGATAGAGGCTGGTAGAGCGAGAAAGAATCGCAAGGACCAGCAGCTAGTAACCCGGACTACAGTGAGCGTAACCCTTCACCCATCGCGAACTAATAACGTACAGTTAGACACATTACAGCCTGCTCCCACGTCAGGTTCTCCTTCTAATGGTACCCCGACCCTTCCCCTCCACTAGAACCTCTTTAGTCCCTCTCCTCTCTTTTGAACGACGACGACGACCGATGCGCTCCTACTTCTCATCCTGCTTCCACTCGTTCTTCTCTCCCTTGGATCGTCATCCATCATTGCCCGCGCGCCAACTCCGTGCACGGGATACGAAGTTATATACCCTCGATCCACTGTGCTCCTTCCTCTTCGTCTTCTTCTTCTTCGTCGTCGTTGTATTCTTTTTCTTCTTCGACCTCCGTAATTCACGATCCTCCCGCGCTGGAAAACATCGACCGGTTCGCGAACGCGTTTAGGGTTCGCGGTCTTTGGGCGCGTTTAATTAATACGGAACGACCGGATCGACTGGTCTTGCCTCTCTTTCTCGCTCTAGCTCAGGCGACGCCCCCTCTCTCGCTCGATCTCGTCGCTTCCACTCTTTCTCGCTCTTCTGATATTCAGATTTATTTCAAATTCAGGGGTAGGGTCGTTGTGCTCTTCGAGATTTTGATTCAAGATTTTTCTGGATATTCGAGAGTTTCGATGATGAAATATTCGGAGCTGAGAGGCCACGCCCACTCAGACCACTCCCATCGAAAGCAGTTAGATAGTGATATTCAGATTTATTTCAAATTCAGAGGGTAGGATCATTGTGCTCTTTGTGTTTCGAGATTTTTCTGGATGTAGAGTCTACATGTTGATATTTAGACCTGTAAAGCCACGCCCACTCAGACCACTCCGATCGGAAACAGTTACATAATACTCTCTGATATTCAGATTTATTTCAAATTCAATAGGATCATTCTACTCTTCGTGGTTCAACATTTTTTCTAGATGATTGATGATGAAATTCGGAGCTGTGAAGCCACGCCCACTATTTACAGTCTCCTAAAATTCATTTTCTGTCCACAGATCCTGCAGGTGACGGCAGTGGACCTCGACACCGGCAACAACGCTAGACTCAGCTACCGTCTCCAGGACTCCACAGCATTTCGCATCAGCCCCAACACCGGCTGGATCTACCTAGCGCAAGCCCTAGATCGCGAGACTCTAGATCGCCACGTTCTCACCGTACTAGCAACAGACAACGGTTCACCTGCTGCCACAGCTAGCGCCTCTGTCCTAGTGACAGTTCTCGACGACAACGACAACGATCCCCGATTCGAGAAAGACTTCTACGGATTCGACCTGCTGGAGAACCTGCCCTCAGGCACTTTGGTGGGATCTGTGAGCGCGTCCGACCCTGATCTCGGCAAGAACGCGTTGCTGAGGTACGCGGTGGTCCAGGCAAACAGCAGCTTCGCGGTGGACGCCGATACAGGTAAGAATCATCTCTGCACACCTTGCTTCCCCCTTTTTCCTGTGGAACCAAACGATGGTCGAGTGTTTACGAAAGCTGTCGGGGACTCGGACAGTATCCCACGCGATCCGAGCTGCGAGAAAAATATTAGCGAAGCCACTCCGCCGAATTTGACCCTCGAGGACCGAGCCGGCCACTCGGAATTTCTTAAAACGATGATTATGGCACTGCGCCGGGACCCGGTATTATTTTTAAGCACACAGTGTCGCTGCACGAGTCTGGATTTCCAATCCTTTCGATCGAGGATTTTAAACAAAATCTTCTAGACTTGATTATACGGTTTCTGAAGAAAATGGTAACAGAACCATTCATCTCGGAGCAGAGATTAAAATGATCGAGACGCCAGAAGAAATGAAATGAAGAAGAAAAATCGAGGGCTATAATAATCCATCTCGAAGGGCTTTCCGTAAAGAAAAATCCAGGACGCGTCAGGCCTTTAGAAGATTTACAGCTCCGGTGTCCCTTTGTGCCGAAGGAATCTTGCCCTCCTCTCCAAGTAGAAAACGATCTATC
The DNA here is from genome assembly GCA_028455795.1 of Lasioglossum marginatum. Taxonomy (NCBI): domain Eukaryota; kingdom Metazoa; phylum Arthropoda; class Insecta; order Hymenoptera; family Halictidae; genus Lasioglossum; species Lasioglossum marginatum. Next base: position 7,731,220 of record CM052268.1, read on the forward strand.
CTCCTGGGCTGCATCCTTCTCTAACGTGCTGGAGGCTCGAGAAGGAGATAGTCGATTAATTTCCCAAATAGCCCACACCCGTCGACGTTCTTAATTCACGCGTTGCGTCAAAAGCCATTCCCGAACGTGTCTCGCCATTGTCGAGCGCCGATTGCGTAACCGTGAGTTCGTAAACCCCGATAGATCTTCGCTGTCGTTTCGTAAGTCTAATGGAGGCAGTCCCATAGCTTTCTCAGGGTCTCTATCATCGCACTGTCCGATCGCAAGCTCGACATAAGGATTTATGGCGGTTGGAGAAAAAAAAAGAAGAACATGGGGGTGATAGGTGGGGAGGGCATGGGAGAGAGCGTAAATTTATTTTTGATGCGAATGCCTTTAATTGGAGGACCGTAGAACGGACGCAATATCAGAGAGACGCGTACGGTGGCGTGATTATTTCGTTTTTGTAACATCTCCCCCTGCTTCGTGGATATCAAAGTATAATCCCGTAAGAGTGGTGCTTTCACCTTGGGCCGGCGCGGCGTGTAACAAATCACCAGAAAGGGAGCTCGGGTTCACCGCGGTACCAGCACGCACGCCTCGATCCCTTCTCTCCCCCTCTCTCTTTCTCTCTTTCTATATTTCTCTCTTTTTCCCCTGTTCGCGTATGCCGGCCGCATACGTGGTTTGATTGGCATGCGACACGGAGAGTATTTGTGTACATGCTGGTTCGAGACCGCTCTTCCTCTCGTACCCTGTGCCTGTTTGCTAAAAGAGAGAGAGAGAGCGAGAGAGAGTGGTGGGACTCCCTCGGCGCGAACCTTCGAAAAATAAAAGGAGACCCTCCTCTGCCGGAAGTATCAGACGTCGCGGCGCGTACGAGTACTTCTATATTAATCTTTTACCGAACCCGGCTGAGTCTACATTGTTCGCCGGTCGAGACGTCCAGGAAATCGGCAGAGGATCGAGAGGATCCAGGACGCGTCGATCCGGTTGAGATTAGGAATAGAAGATGTGTGGGACGTTGATTGGGTGGAGACGCTATGGGGTGTCCTTTTGTTAGGCGAGTTGAATGATTGTTCGAGGACATTGAGGATTTCCAGAGGTGAGGGCTGCCTCGGTATACTCTAAGTTAGAGGATGGTGCTTGGCACTGAAGCTGGTGTTGGACGTTGCGATCCTGGTAGAAACATCGATTTTCCATTTTATTCTTAGTGGACTGTGCTGATATGTCCATTTTCACTGATGTGGACTTTTCTAATTGAGTTGGCTTGATATGTCCATTTTCACTGATGTGGACTGTGTTGATATGTCCATTTTCACTGATGTGGACTTTTCTAATTGAACTGGGTTGATATGTCCATTTTCACTGATGTGGACTTTTCTAATTGAACTGGGTTGATATGTCCATTTTCACTGATGTGGACTTTTCTAATTGAACTGCATCGATTTTTTTCTATATTATTCTATGTGGACTGTGTTGATATGTCCATTTTCACTGATGTGGACTTTTCTAATTGAACTGGTTTGATATGTCCATTTTCACTGATGTGTACTTTCCTAATTGAACTGGATTGGGTCTAACCCTATCAACAAGCTTTGTCACTGGTGACAAATCATCAAACTCCAAGTCCATGGCAGCCTCAGCTCGATCTTGAATGATCAAGGGCCCACCGTTGTTTTAAGAAATGCACAAAGGCAATAACGGAGGCCTGTCGGCCAAGGCTTTCCTAACTGGCGCTGGTCGCAGCACGGATTTCCAAATATTGGAAGAGACAAGCGGCAACGGTAAGAGGAATCTCCCCTCGATTGGTGGGGACATCGAGGCCCGTGGTCGCACGGTCCCACGGTTAACACGAGAAACGCATTAGCACGCGTCCTACGATATACTTCTTATTGTTCCGCGATGGTATCCCTCGATGCCGGCGCGTTTGCATGTCCCTCGTCGATCGTTTGTCTTCCCCGACGACGAGCACGACCACGTCGACGACCGTCCTGCTCTCTTCTTGGGAGGACGCGTTCACGACTCCGAGACTAGGTACGTCGAGAATTCGTGGTGGAACGCGGGTGCAACCGCGTCCTGCATCGTAGCTTCACCGACGAACAACGACGCGACGCCGCTGCTCCACCGGTCCCCTTCCGTACGAATTATTATCCCGTTCCTTTTCCAGGTCTTTTCGAATAGTTCCGACCGGTCGGCTAGGCGGTTGCTTAATTACCCATTAATGCGCCGACCTACCTTTTCTCTCGCGGACTCCTCCTTTTCTATTGCGCTCGTACCTTCTCGTTCTTCTTCCTCCTCTTCGTCTTCCTCTTCGTCGTCTTCGGTCTCTACAGTCCCCCGCAGCATTACTGCTCCTGGCAAAGATTGTTATTAATACATTGGCGAATCTATATATAAAATAAACGTACAGTTCTTTATCATCACAGGATTTACCCAATAAGACAACAATTTCTGAAGAATACATTTCTATAACGTCACACAGATCGTGAAAGAAAAATATGAAGTCTTCCATTCTGACCGGTTCGATTTTTTAAAAATAGGTTTGATCCACACAGTGGACCATCTAAGCAGACCACCTAAATTACTCTCGTCAATAGCGGATCGATCACGGTCTCCTCTTTTTCTAAGTAGGTTTCCAAGGTCACCTACAATTTTTTCATGTAATATAATTATGGACCCAATCAGCTAGAGCACGAACTGAGACAAACTCGCCAACACTGGGGATCACAGAAATATGTCCAGATAGCAAAAAATCAAATATCAGCTTGAAGTTCGTCCGAACAAAAAAGAAATTTCACCTCCCTGTTGGATATTGAATCGATCCCCATTACCTATCGAGATTGCATGCGTTCTGGAAAGATCGAGAATTGATACAAGTGATTGCATTAAACAAGAACCACGGCTTTTTACTAATAGCTATCGATATATTTAGTACGAGGAGAAACAAGTCTCTCGTTCGCTGTCCACGAACAAGAGAAATAATTAAGATGGTCGCATCAGGTGGTCCGCACAGTGTACTAGAAATTTTGTCTTGCAACATAGATTCGTTGTGGGAAGTATTAAGTACACTATTGTCGCGGAGTGTACTTCTGCGAGACACGTAATTACGGTTCGGCTTGTTACACGCGCAACTATACACGGTTGTCTATACTACGATTATAATATGCAAGAGAGGAGGAGTAGACGGGAACGAAATACGATAGGCCGGCTTCGGAGGCGCGACCGTGGAATTCGAGCGTCGAATGGCGTTTCTTAAGAGCGCACGAACGCCGATTATCCAATTAACCGTTCCCGTCCCCCGGTTGGAAAATTGATAAGGTCGGTTTCTAGCGGAGTCCTCTTTTTCTACCCGTTGCCCCTGTTCTCTCGCCGCCTCGTATGTATTCGGTTTTATTTCGTGGATCGTTCGCCGAGTTCTACCCGCGCGCCGCTTTGGATCGATTTCAACTCTGCTTCCCGCCGGAACGAGTGGGCATGCAGATTTTTCTTCGGCTTCGAAGCAAATGTTCTCCAGTCGTAAACGCTCCCTCTCCCCGTCCACTTAACAGACGAACCCTGTTAAATGGAGCGGGGTATCGTTAATAGATCGTTAACCGGACCGCTCCGGCCCGTGGATCGCGGCGACGCAATTATTTGGTTCATTTCTTCGATTTTCAACCGCGACGAGAGGAATCGAGAGATGAAACGCGTTAATTGATCTCTTGTTCCAAAAATTAACCAATTCTGCAAAACATGTTTTCTAAATTTTCCATATAAGACCACATGAAGAAGTTGCAAAATGCAACTTTTGGTATTTTCTCAGCATTCCGACAACTTTCAATTGATTTCTAACTTCTCAAAAATGTTCGACTCGTATGCTCCAAAATTAAAAAAATGTTGTACCTGAATTGCAACAAGCTGGAGTGAATTTATTTACTGTTTTAAATTGCACCTACTCGTTTTCGTTATAAATTCATAAAATAATTAATAATTTACCTTCCCCCACCATTTTCCAGGCGAGATCAGCACCAAGGAGCCGCTGGACCGCGAGTCGAAAAGCGTCCACGAGCTGGTCCTGGAGGCCCGTGACCAAGGGACACCATCAAGGGCTGCTAGAGTATCCTTAAGAGTGACGGTTCTAGACGTGAACGACAACTCCCCCGAGATAGTGGACCCTCAGGGCGACGTGGTCAGTGTCCGAGAGGAACAACCCCCTGGAACGGAAGTGGCAAGGGTCCGGGCGTTAGACACTGATCTTGGCGAGAACGCGACAGTGACGTATACCATTTTGAAAGGTAACTGTACGCCTGAGACCGTCGCCTTTTGTCCCGATATCCGCGGGAATTCGCAAAAGAAGCAGAACGTCCCGTCCGAATTAATTAGCCAATTACCGAAACAATTATGCACGGTCTTAAAACCCGCCTCGGGCGGCTTTGTTTGAGTTTTATGGAGAGGGAGGGTCTCGCCGCGAACGGTTGCCACGATTATATCTTCTCGTTACGATCGGCAACCGATTTTCTCGGGCGCGCGATCACGAACGCGACTGTTTCGAATAATGCTTGAATTGACCCTCGCAAGTCGTAATATTGCTATTTCCTTAATGGCGTCTTAACGCCGGTTTCCCCCTCTCTCCACGTGCTGCGTGTCTCGTACTCCCAACATGAAAGAAGCGAGAGAGAGAGAACTTTTTACTCCCGAGGCAAGATTATTTTACCTTCAACCGTGATATTCGCAGACCGAGACTCGGACGGCTACAACGTTTTCACCATCGACCCGATCACTGGCATGATCAGAACCAAGGCGGTTCTTGATCACGAGGAGAGGAACGTCTACCGGGTGTCCGTTAAAGCCACGGACGCCGGCAGACCACCCCGTCATAGTGTGCGAGCGCTCAGAGTCGAGGTTCTAGCGCTCGCTGATAACCGGCCGACCTTCACCAGCAGCAGTCTTACTTTTAACGTGAGTACCCAACACGTGAACCGGAGACATGCACAGATTCTGGTCCAGTAGATTCGTTCGCGACCTGGTTAATGAAATACTTCTATAGGAGCTGATGGAGATCGATAATAAGCTGGAGCAGTTACTGGGTCGGAGCAAAAATAGTTTGAGGTAACAGCACTTCAGAAAAATTGCTGAAGTTTACGAAGTCCACAATTATTTTTGCGCCAACCCAATAAAAAACCAGAAAGTTGCACGTGTTTCCGCCACTTTAACTCCTTCAAACTGATCTAAGAACGTGCGTCACGTGGTTCCACAGGTGCGAGAGGACGCGAGCATAGGTCAAGCGGTGGGGTCAGTCTCTGGGGCGGGTCCGGCGGGTCGCGTGGCCTTCACCCTGGACTCTCTAACTCCCATCAGCGAGTTCCCGGCGTTCGACGTGGACCGCAGTTCAGGCCAGCTGGTGGTCGCTCATTCCTTGGACAGGGAGAACGTGAGCGAGTACCACCTGGAGATTCGCGCGCTGGACACCACTTCGATCGGCAACCCTCAAAGCATCGCTGTCTCCGTGAAGATCGTGATCGAGGACGCGAACGACAACCCGCCGAGGTGGACCCTGGACCCCATAACAGTTAGAGTGTCTGAGAAAGCAGTGATTGGCTCCACCATCTATAACCTAACTGCCACGGATTCGGACAGTGGTCTGAACGGTGATCTGCGCTACAGTTTGGTAGCAGAGTTCCCTGCTAAGGGTAGCTTTGCTGTCGATTCTCTCACTGGAGCTTTGACACTGGCGAAACAGTTGGATAGGGAAGAACGAGCTGAGTATACCCTGATCTTGAAGGCGTCTGATAGAGCTGCACCTGGGGAGCAGTTAGCTTCCACTGTCACTGCTAGGATCATTGTCCTGGACCAGAATGACAATGATCCAGTGTTCGTTGCTCCAGAGTCCACCAAAGTGGCGGTCACCCCTGATCTTCTGCCAGGTGAATTAATTTATTCATTGATGAGTTAGGTTGAATATAGAGGAGTCTACCTCCAGGAGAAGTTTGAAGACAATTGGCGTTCTTCCAGGAGCGATGCTGGTCAGAGTGGTGGCGGTGGATAAAGACGCAGGTGACAATGGCCGTGTATCGTACGTGATCACATCTGCGAACGAGGAAGCGAGGTTCTCCGTGGGTTACGAGTCCGGTATAGTGAGTCTGGAGAGGCCGATGGTGAGATCCACCGAGTTGGAGATCACGGCGAACGATCATGGTACCCCACCGCGAAAGTCGTCTCTCAGGCTGCATCTCACGATGGCTACCGGACAGACTAACGGACCTCCTCGTCTGCTACTCGCTAACCCGGTGGCTAGGATTTCGGAGGACCTGCAGGTGGGAGCGCCGGTCCTCAGCATCGCTGGTCCTGTCATCATCGCCGATCAAGGTGAGGAAGATCATTTTTCAAAAATAATTTGTCCTCTTCAAATTCGTGTAGGAACTTCTATCTAGCTACCAAAAGTATCCAACTAATTTCGAACATCCCCGAAAAAGATCTTTATGTAAATTATTCTGAGACCCAAAAAACTTTCTCAACTTTTCGCCCGGTCGGGCCCAGAAAGCCCCTTCCAAGGTCCCCTCTGGCACAACGTGTAGGGAACAAAGCCAGACCCAGCTCGACAGACTTATCGATCTCCCCTAAACACTCTCGCACACGTGCTCGGTTTGCTCGGGCTCGGACAAGGACGTAGTAGAGGACCAAAAATGGGTCTGGCTCTCGGCTACCCTTTTAGGCGTTCCGGCTTTGGCGTCGTTATTGTTTCGGTGGTGCGTCCGCGCATAAAGTGCCGTGGAACAGGAGGCGCTGTCAATTTAGCGGTGTATAGGACGAGAACGTGAAATTACAGTCTCCTATCTTGTCGGCGGTGTCCTGGTTGGCTACCATCCTCTTGCTTCTCTCTTTCTCTGTCTTTCCCGCAGGTAGAATTTTCGAGTTTTTACCTGTTGGTCCGTGAACGCGCCACCTACGCCGCCACGACCGCGATGAGAGAATATAATCGGCGTCGGAGCAGCGGGGCCGGTTCCCCCGGCTAATAGGAAAGCCCTGCTATGAAAATACCTCGAATAATTGCCTTGAATCCGGCCGGCGCTGGGCATTATAGTAAATTCAACGAAATGACTCGCGGTCCCGGCTCCCTCGGGGTCGAGAGCGCGTTCCATCCATGTGTGTCCTTCCCGCGGAATACGGCTCCTAAGGCCCTGGACCGAAGGCCCCCGTTCCCATCTGGTTCCTCTCGTCGTCGCCGCTCTAAAAGCTCGCCGAAGGATTCCTGAACCGACGAGAAAATTCCATCGTACCTGGATACGTTCGTCCCCGCATGGTACAGATGCTACGCTGGATCTACTTTCCGCGATAACGATTATCGCGGGCCCGTCTCTTCGTCGCATACCGCTCTAAACAGGACACCGATCCCTGATCCGGATCCACGGGCCCGGTCCCGTAATTTAATCTCGGTCCGCTGACAATCCTTCATTCAAAAATCAGTTTTGGGCCCAATCGTTTTGCAAATGATTTTCGTGGTTCTTCAGTCCCATTTTGTCAGGTTGTGAAGCAGTGTATTCTAGTTTCAGTGCTTGCCGTACGTTTTGGGACTCGTTTGGGTCCGGAAATAAAATTTCGATTTGAGAACTTCTGACATGATTTTCGTAGTCCTTCGGTCCTATTGTGTTAGGTTGTGTCCTCTCGTTGTATTCGTTGTTGAGAGGCGCGTTTTTGGGACTTGTTTGAGCCAGGGGTACCGGTTTGTTATAACTTCTCCCACGATCGGCTCTGGTTGGGCCCGAGGAGTAGAAAATGGACCCAGCGCGGCGGGACACGATGATTACTAAAAGCGCGATCCTAGGGGCCTGATGTTCCGCGGGCCTCGTAGCAAAGCGTTCTGTACGGCCGACAGAACACGGTATATCGCTCGTTTTGCGCTTATCTAGACCGTCGCCCGTGTATCAGACGAGCGCATTAGCGCGTCCCGCGGAACCAACCGGCAAAGGGACCCGCAACAGTCGTCCCTATGCAATATCCCGAAGGACGACTCGTCCTGCTAGGGCCACGGAACCGCGGTTAGGGCCCAGAGAAGCGAAACAATGGCCGCGTATATCATCGTGCCGCCAGCCTGCCGCGGTACGCACGGGCAAATCACCGGTTCGAAACCAACACACCGATACCTCTACACTGCGTTCATCGTCGTGTGCGTGTCGCGACTGCGACTACCGTACCCGTTGCCACTGCCAAATACACGCGACCATTTCTTCTTCACCCTTTGCCGAACTGATCCTCTAGCCGCGATAGCTCGCCAGATATTTCAGTTAATGCGTTCCAGGGCTGCTTCAACCCTTTAGGAACGTGCTGAAGAGATACTAACATTTATATTTTCATAAAAATTATAGTAATAATATTACTATATATATATATACTATACTATATATATACTATATATATATATATATATATATATATCATGATTAGGAAATGCGAAAAATCCAAGTTTCAATTCTAGGAGATCAGGGGCTCAAAAGTTATAAGTATTTAAAGTTGAGCGATCTTCGGCGGCATTGCCTGTCAACAAACGCTGAGAATCCCTCAAGTTTAAACACTCATAACTTGTGAACGACTGATTTCCCTGGACTGAAACTTGGATTTCCGACATTTCCTCGCGAAAATCTCCAGGATTGCATAAGCAAAGGGCAAGTATTTCTGGTTACCCAAGGTACAGCGCAGTCCGCAATTCACCAAAATCGACCACTAAATTCCCACGCATCATCGCGATGGTTAAATGGACCGAACGCGAGTCCGCATAGTGACTCGAAGCCCGATGGGTTATTTTCCCGGGCAAATTTTCGGTGGGTGTAGAACGACACGAGCAATAATCCGCTCGAATCGAGCCGTAACTATCCGCAACAATGTCTGGGCTGTCCACGCGACCGCCACAATTGCGTTCGATCCTCTGCGAGCCTCGGCTCGCCTCGACCTCGCGGCTGCGTATTTCCAAGACTTTATGCACCTCGGATCGCCGGCCGACGAGTCGATCTTCGTGGTGCGAGGAGCCTAATCGCCATCGCTTTGAGGGCACTCCTTTATGTATGCAAACGGCCGGATAATTTCGGATTCTCGGTGGAGAACGCGACAGGGTAATGGTCCCCAAGGGAAACATAGAGGGGCCCCATGGTCGCGTGGTTCTAATTTTCGATCGAGTGGGGGGGGAGGACAGTGGTGTATCCCTCCTCCCGCCGTAGAAAAACCGGCTAATTTTATTCGGGGCCCCGGCGAATCCCGATAAAAACGATCCGGGACAGAGACGTTGACAAAAATCCGTGTACGATTATACAGGTAACGTCAACTTCAGCATTCCGAGCAACGTGGCTTCAGACAAGTTCGCTGTATCGACGAGGGGTCTGGTGATTCTTCGAGGACCCCTGAACCGTGAGGAGACTGCTAGATACTCGGTACCCATCCTGGCTAGGTCCAGCAAGCTCTTGGACATCAGCACGCTTGAGGTCCTCGTTCTGGACGAGAATGACAACAGCCCAGAATTTAGGCCAGGATCTTGCTATACGTTGGCGGTCCCGGAGAACCAGCAGACTGCCGTGATCCATACGATCGCTGCTGCTGATCTAGACGAGGGGAAGAACGGCGAGATCTACTACAGCGTCGTCGGTGAGTACTCTAGATAGTTTACACGGTGTTTCAAAATTATAGTCGTTTTTTAAGAGAACTGTGAGACTATTGTTCGTCGCGTTGAGTGCTATAGGATGAACTAAAAAATAATTTTGGCCTTGGGATTCAATGTGAAGGTCAATTTTGTGGTCCAGTTTTTTTATTAGGTTGGAGGGAAAGTTCTGTAGTATTTTAAAGAAATACTTGAGTCAATTTACAAACATATATGTTTAATATTACTCAATGATATAATTTGCAACTCACTGCAACATGTGTCTTTCATTTACAAGCAGAATTACCTGCTTATTTAAAATACAACAGAACTTTCCCTCCAGCCTAATAACTAGACTGCGGATCTTTATGCAAAATAAAATTTATCTGCATTGGTTGCGAGGAATAGAAACTAGATTGAATATTATTTCCTTAACGATCTTAATAAAGGAAAAATCGTATATATTGACATCTTCAATTTTTAAAATTTTTCTACAATTTTGAATTTCATCTACTTAGTTTTGCTATAAATGCATAAAGATGCATGATGTACAATTTTGAAGCATCCTGGGGGTTGGACTAACCATCACTCAACGATCCATGTCCACAGGTGGCAACGTAGGAGCGAAGTTCATACTAGATCCAGTGACAGGCACGCTATCCATGTCCAATCTGGATCGAGAAGCAGTGTCCAAATACGTCCTGACGATCTCAGCGAAGGACAAAGGTCGCCCGAGCTTGGAAGCTCGATGTAACCTGACAGTGATCGTTCTAGATGTCAACGACAACGCTCCCCTATTCGCTCAGAATCAGTATACCGAATCCAGGACACGCGGAGTGGTCCAGCCCGCTGAATATCCTCCCTTTGGGCTTGCTAATGGGTACCCATACGCTTCAGCGAATTATCCGAGCAACTATCATCCCAGCAAGTACGTGGCGACGATATCCGAGGACGTCGCTGCTGATTCCAGTGTGATGTCTGTGAGAGCTACCGATCCAGATCAAGGAGTCAATGGGAAGATCACGTACTCCATTGGGGAGGAGACTAGCTGGCTGTTTAGGGTTGATAATCTGACTGGAGTCGTCACCACTGCGGGGTGAGTCTTGATCATTATGTTAATTCAATTTTTACAAGGAATTTTCCGGTGAATGAAAGACAGCTTTTCCTTGGGTAGGAAAATTTTGTCGAATTTTATATTCTACCCTTTTCCGAAAATTCTCAGAAGCCATAAGTAGATCTGCAGTTTAATTCTGAACAGCTGCAAAATCTCTCAATAATATATATATATATATATATAGATCTCTCTATATATATAACTAATATATAAATAATATAAGTATAAATATAATAATATAAATATATAAATAATATATATATATATAGAAATAATATATCAGAAGTGCTCAAACTTCTTTCCTATCATGAAGCATCTTGCCAAATGCAAACTGATTTCATTCCGGCGTTAATTACCGCGTGACCTTTATCGAGCTTGCGATTAGGATCGTCGCGCCGGGTCGTGAAGCGAGAGGAAGCCCTTTTCCGAAAATTCTCAGAAGCCATAAATAGATCCGCAGTTTAATTATGAACTATTCCAGCTGGAAAATCTCTCAATAATATATCAGAAGTGCTCAACTTTTTCTTCTATCATGAAGCATTCTGCCGCATGCAAACTGATTCCATTCCGGCGTTAATTACCGCGTGACCTTTATCGAGCTTGCGATTAGGATCGTCGCGCCGGGTCGTAAAGCGAGAGGAAGTGAGTGCTTGGGAGGAGCTGTTGAGATCCAGAGACAGAGGGAAGAGAAAGGGGATTTCGACGACGGGGAGGTGGTCGCAGCTGAAGGCTCTAAGAACGTCGTAAAATTATAAAGTCAGTCGATGGCGGGCCCGCGAACGATGGCCGCGGTCGATTAGTTGATTTCATACGCATAGCCCGTCGCCACGGCCAAACATGCTCTTCCTCCTCTCGTCCCATTCTCTCGAACATCGACTCCTCTTTCGTCCTTCTCTCCTGCAGGCCGTGTCCTTCGCGATTATCCCCGTAATAATCCTGCGTCGCATCGTCGTCGGACTCTCGAGGCCACCAATCTCGTTGGTTTGTTAATCGATAGACAATTTCACAGTGGATTCCACGATCCCCAGATCGGCCGTTCGAGGGCTCCGCGGTTTTTAATTTATCACTCGACCACCGTTTCATGATCCTCCACGCTGGAATTCGAGGTACATTAAAAACCCCCTCGCTGGAACATGTTCATTAAGCTCCCGGGAGTCCCTTCGCTGCTTCCTGTACGGGTACCACGGGATAACACTGCAGGATGATCTAACTTTTCTAGATCATTTCGCTATTGTTCACCGAAGCGTGGAACCATTTGATCCGTGTAATAAAAGACAGCGGATCTTTATGCAAAATAAAAATGTTCTAGCTGAATTACAACAAGCTTAAATCCTATTATGAAATTAAATCCTATTTTGAATGGGGACAGCCTTTGTAGATCCAAATCAAATAAGAAATATACTCTATCGAATTTTATATTGTGATATTTTTTGAAAAATTCCATGAGCCATAAATGCATAAATTCTTCTAATGTGTGTACTATTTTCAATCACACCTGCTCATTTCTGTCACAAATGCATAAAATCCGCTGTCTAGTATAATTTAAAATATTCCCTGGAGGGTCGAAATGGGTTGGCTGTCATGGGACAATGGAAGGCGAGAGGGCGCGGGGTTGAAAGTCGGCTTAATCAGCGGGGCTAGCGGCGCGCAATGATTTCCCAAAAGGGTGGCAACGTCTGTTCGGATTTCGTTCGCCGATAGAGACGCTACCAAGCAGAAGCGAAGAAAAAGAGAAAGGGATAAAAAGGGAGGAGAAGCGAGGAATAGGGAGCAGTATTATAGGGCGCAGGGTGTCGGTAGCAGCAGGGGCGTACTTTTGCCGCACGACAGCCGTGTGTCATTTCAGCGGGACACCATGTGGCATTTCAATGCATTATTTCAGCCGGCAAAAAGCCTGATATGCAAAACCAGATCCCGGTCGGGCCACTCTTTCGCGATCTCTGTCATTTCTCCTTCTCTCGCTTCTTCTTCTTCTTCTTCTTCGTCCCATCTCTTTCTGTTATACGGTTCTCCTTGTTCCTCCCCGGGGAATCTGTAACATTGTATACCGATGCGGTCGCTATTATTGCTACTCTGATTCGAAGTGTTTATACTCGCAGATTTTTTTACAATCATTAAAAAGCAACGGCTCCATTTAAATGGGAGTCGGCATGAGTGGAGATTTGATGGGGCAAAAATTTTTCCGAACTTAAGCACCGTAATTGACTACGATCTTTTTCGATCAGCAAAAAGGACGCTCGAGCCGCTGACCGTATCATCGCCATATCAATGATGCGCATGCATTCGGTTCTTTGCGTTTCTTTTTATATAGTATCGTTAGGCGATATTCTGTAGAGGAAGGTGAATTCAGAGATTTTGTAGATTATCACACTAGACTGCGGATCTTTCTGCAAAATAAAAATTGTCTGCATCGATTGCAAGTATTTATCATTTCATCGCTTAGTGATATTCGTAGAGAAGAAATCATATATTGACTTCCTCAGTTTTTTAAATTTTCTATAAATGCATAAAGACCCGCAGTCTATCACAAATTTGGGTCAAAAGTGACCCAGCATCAGTTCGATAGACTCGCAGACTCAGAAAATCCACGGTACATTGCTGAATTCAATCTCTCCAGAACATTCGTCATCGTGGACTCTATCAGCGATTGTCCAACCGCGCTCCCGGATTCGAGCGTAAGGTGGCGGCGGTTTGCAAGCAGCTTGTTTGTGTGACGGAAGCTTTAATCGCGCACGGCGATCTTGTGTAATCCACGTCCGCCATTACCATAACTCTGCGGATCCTCGGTGGCGGTTTGCCGACCGCCGTTTCGTGCCTTAAATCGCACGAAAGCCAGCCTGGGATTTTCGAGCGAATTTAACGTCCGCGTACCCGTGAGCTATACTCCTCTAGAAATCTCTGCATCGCCATCCTAAACCTCATACCTAAATCCTCCGTGTTTCGAACCGAGCTGCCTCCATTTTCCATCGTGGTCACTGGACTGCCGATTTTTTGCATTCGTGCGGAATCATTGAATTACTCAGTTTCCAACGAATCAATTTCACGAACAACTACCTTCAAAAATGTGTTTAAAAAAATTGATAAATAAAACAAATAATGGTTCTGCACATTATCAATTGTATGTATAGTGATAAGTAGACAGCGGATCTTTATATGCGAAATAAAAATTGTCTGAATTGCAACAAATCATTTTCATTCGTACTATGTTTAACAGGTCGAAAATAATATAAGAATATGTTTAAATTCTTCGAATATTTTCATGTTTTAAATTACACTTATTCATTTTTGTCATAAATGCTTAAAATCCACTGTTTGGTGATAAGAATGGTGCGAAGTCCGAGGGTTAAAAAAATTTCAGAATATTAATTTTCGTTTTGCGCGATCCGCAGTCCAGCGACGACCGTTGCGATTTCGCTTTTCCCACGAACGGCGCGGTGGCAGGAACGGGACCCGACGTCTTTATCGATCGCGAGCGCCTAATCTAATTACGCTATCTCCGCGGATTTTTCCGCGCGCCGCGGCGTCGGCATGAATGCGTAATTTGTTCTCATTGAACGTGGCGCGGCGGTTTGCGAACCGGTAACATTCAATTGCCGGGGAATTTTTGCGGGTTCGCGGTCGAGAGAGATACCCGCCGATAACCGGCCGCTGTTGGGCGGGTGTAATTTATCGAATCGGCAAACTTTGTCTTTATTAGCGGCTCGAGAGGGAGTCACGCGAACTCCTGGGCGAATTCGCGAAAGACCGTGAGCGGTGCTCTCTCTCTTACGATAAGCTCCCTTTCGATAATGGGTTTCGCGCGTACTGTACGTACGTGCACGTAATAACCTTTAACGAGCGTGGAATAATAATCGAGCGCCGGTAGCGCGCGCGCGCGCTCGCAAGATCGACGCGGTTATTTACGATTTAACCGAGTCGGCCTGACCGCTCGCGCGACTCTCTCTCACTCTCTCTCTCGACTCTCTTGTGGCCTGCTGTCGTGCGATTAAACGACCCGGCACACGTACAGGGTGTCCCATACGACGACGGTTCCGCACGTAATTATTTCCCACACCACCCTGTGTGATACCGTGTTCGCCACCGGACGTCTTATGGCCACCACAAATCTCTTGACTAGGCGAGAGCGCTTCCGCCATTTTCCTCGCGACCTTTCATTCCTCCAATGGAATCGTTCGTTTTTGTTCGACTGGATCTGTTGCCTGTTCCGTGACCGATTCAGGGATACGTATTGTACTTTGCTTCGGAGGTCGTCCAAGGCCACTCAAGGTCATTCAAAATAATTCGCTAATAGACTTAATTCCGTTCAAACATTCTTGAAGGTATTTCTTGTATTAAAAAGAGGATCTTTGGGCTTGTCTTTAAAGCCCATTTCAAGGTCAATGAAGATAATTCGCTAGTGGTGGAGACTTAGTTACGTTCGAACGTCCTTCAAGGTATTTCTTGAATTTAGAAGAAGATCTCTGGACTGGTCTTTGAAGGTCAATCAAGGACATCGAAGATAATTCGCTAGTGGTGGAGACTTAATTACATTTAGACATTCTTGAAGATATCTCTTGTATTAAAACAAAATCTCTGGACTGGTCTTTGAAGATAATTCGCTAGTGGTGGAGACTTAATTACGTTTCGACATTCTTGAAGGTATTTCTTGTATTAAAAAGAAGATCTCTGGACTAGTCTTTGAAGTTCATTCAAAGTCATTCAAGTTCATTCAAGATCATTCAAGATCATTCGTTAAGATACAGTTAAGGAACAGGAGATTCATTAAGGAACAGGAATTTGGAACAGAACACCCTGTATAGACGTACGTAAACGCATGCGCGTGTACGCTCCTCCTCCGTTTCACCCGTAGGATTTTCATTTACGGCAGCACGAATCGCCCGGCTGTAGATGCCAGATAATATTCCTCGAACTGCGAGCTGCTCATTGAAAATCATTGTTTCTGTCACGGCAATGTTCTCGCCTGCGACTCCACGGGGCCGTTCCATGAATCCCCATCGCCGGCAATATTATCGCCGCGAAATCGTCCTCGACATGGAACTTCGTTATCGCCGGGATCTCGTGAGATCTGCTCTTGTTTCGTGCCGACTATGTTCGAGGATCCTCCTTCCGGGTGGTCCTGGGAACCGGATGGTTGGTAGCACTGATCTGGCCGACCGGAAATCGCGGACGACACGCGCTTATGGCGACACGCGATTACGCCAATTGCTGGGACAATTCCTCGGACAATTGCTACGGCAATTGTTAGAACAATTCTTAGGACAATAGCTAGGACGATAGAAGAATAGGGATAATGAGTATACGTATTGATGTCCCTTGTGTCTGAACTGGGGATGATTCCCAGATGATTTGATAGATGATTCCCAGATGGTTTTTTATTTATAAAAGTGGTAAAAATTGCAATCTTTCATGATCTTCGGCCTACAACTGCCATCTTTACCAATTTCAATGAAATTTTCAGCATGTATATAATTTATACAAGTTCACAAAACACATCTTTGAAATTTTCATTATTGGCCCAGCTAAAGAAGTCATAAAAATCAATTTTCACTATTGTTTCTCACAATCGAATGCATTTTTTCAACATATTTATGAAGAGCTTACCTTCCAACAACATTAACTCATGTTCACATTCTCATTTCAGGCCCCTGGACCGCGAGCGCCAGAGTACCTACAACTTCGTGGTGATAGCAACGGACAGCGGGAAGTACGACGCGAAGAGCACCTCCATCCCAGTGGAAATCCGAGTGAACGACGTGAACGACAACGCTCCAGTTTTCTCCGAGTACCCCTTCAGGGCTCGTGTATCAATAGGAACGCAACCAGAGAAGAACATCCTAAGAGTAATAGCAACCGACGCTGACGAAGGGCTGAACGGAGAGATAGTGTACTCGTTCCTGCACGAGCAGGAGAAGCCGAAGTTCAGGATCCACCCTAGCACCGGTGCAGTCACCGCTGCATTGTCCTTATCTCAGGACAATGGGAAGACCTATCACTTGGAGGTCCTAGCCAGAGATAGAGGGAGTCCTTCAAGAAGTGCTCGAGGCTTGATAGAACTCCAAGTCGGAGATCTGGCAGATTTGCAACCTGCCTTGAAGTTCCAGAACGATTCCTACGAAGTGATCATTCAAGAGAACTCTGCAGCTGGTACTGAGGTGGTCCAGGTCACTGCTGTTAGGTCAGATGGCAGAAGACAACACGTTTCTTATTCTCTGGGCTCTGGGAATGACTTTGGGACTTTCGCTATTGATGAAGACACTGGGCTGCTTCGGGTCAATGACCCCGCTAGATTGGATGCTGAACTGTGGACTGATATGAGAGTTAGGCCCACTGATGGTCAGATTGATGAAGGACGTACCAATTCTTGGGGGAGGTCTTTGGAGGGACAGTTGTCGAAGGAGGAGCCTAGGGAGAGCTCCAAGCACGTGCTGACTGTGGTTGCTAGGACCACTGGGTCAGATCCGCTTGAAGCTTATGTTCAGGTAGTTGTCAGGGTGTCTGACGTCAATGACAACCCACCTGTCTTCACGCAAACTCAGTACTCTGCCACGGTTCTCGAAGGGAACGTCAAAGGAGACTTCGTTGTCAAGGTAAGAAGTTATTCAAATTTGTTATCACTAGACAGCGGATTTTATGGCGTTTATGACAAAAATGAGTAGGTGTGGTTTGAAACAGTATAAAAACATTAGAAGAATTTTGAAATACAATAATAAATAAAAATGTCTGCGCCGATTCCAACACACAGAAGTTGAATAAAAATTTCTTTTGAATTATTTTGTCAAACTGAAACTAATACGTTGATGTTAAGAATTTTTGTTGAATGAACTCTTTCATTGTGTTATATTACCATAGCTCTCGGCCAGCGACGCGGACCAAGGGATGAACAGCAGGATCCTCTACCACATCGTGGACGGCAATCCAGACAACGCGTTCACTATCAGTCCACCATACAGTGGCGTAGTCCGCACTAACATCGTTCTGGACCGCGAAATTCGCGAGAAGTATCGTCTGACGATCATCGCAACCGATCAAGGGAATCCTCAGCTGACTGGCACAGCTGCTTTGAGCGTCCGAGTCATTGACATCAATGACAATCAGCCGACCTTCCCGGAACACAGCATCATCTCTGTCTCTGAAGGTAAGTTGAAATCATTTTAAAAAGGTGCTGGTAGTGGTATAAATTAATTCGAGAACATCCCCATTGGACCTTAAGTCATTAATGTCTAAGATTGAATTGTAAATATTTTTATAGGTGCAGCATTAAAAATGGATTTACCTTGAGTGGCCAGAAAATTTCGCTTTACGAGATCATTAACTTTAAGCCGCCATGTTATCGGAATAAGTATCGTTTAAGTCGCGAAATTATTAGAATAGTATTCGGAGAATTTTCAAGGGAAGAGTTTTACGTTTATTCCAACGTTTTTCGTCATTGCGCGAACGCTCGCGAACGAGTTCGATAGACCGGCACCGATCCCGCGATATATTTTCTCCGCGATCCAACAGCGAAAGCGATACTTAAGTGGCAGGCCATACATGCCTTAGAAATTAAACGGCCGAGATAATTGCAACGGTCGTATAGTCCAATTATAGCGTTTATTCATCTGAAGGCACGGCGGAAATGAAGGCTAACCGGCGATTATGAGCCAAGTACTATTCGGAATGGTTGCCCGAACAGGTTACGAGCCGATACGATTGCGTTGCACGCCTCCTTGTATTTCATCGGCCCGTGTCAATTCCAATCAGCCGTTCGATCACTGAATGACCTCGTTCTTTAATCCAATTGACTGTGTCTGATTGGAAGCCAGAGGTTAAGGTGTTCGAAAAATCGATCGTTCCTTTCATCTTCTTACGTAGAAAAGTCATGAACTCGACCAATCCGTGGAAGAATAAATTTTTTGTCATACATTTCTTGTAACAACCCTTTGAAAAAATTCGATCATGTACTTCAACTGTCAAGCAATAATCTTAAAAATTTTGGAATTGCAGTACCCGATGGATCTCTTTTAAAAAATTCGAAACTTCACTTATACGTTTCCATAAATGAGAAATCGACCAATACGTGGAAGAAAAAAAATTTTGCCATGCATTTTTGCAAACAATTCTTTGAAAAAATTCGATCATGTACTTAAAATGTCATGCAACAACCTTAAACATTTTGGGATTGCAGTACCCGATGGATCTCATTTAAAAAATTCGAAAAGTCACTTACACTTTCCCATAAAATCGACGAATCCGTGGAAGAATAATTTTTTTTCATGCGTTTTTGCAAGCAATTCTTTGAAAAAATTTGGTCATGTACTTCAAGTGCCAGGCGATAACCTTAAAAAGTTTAGGATCAAAATACCCGATACTTTTCTTTTAAAAAATTCAAGTGAGGAGTTTTTAGACGCAGTAAAAAATTCGCATAAACTGCGGTCGTAGGACTATACCTCGGAGATGGTTCGATCGGGTAGCAGGATTGTCTCGGGCTCGAGTTTCAGTTCTCGCCTCGAAAATCTAGAAGGTTGTGGCCGGGGTAGATAAATTTGTCGGGTGTTCGCCCACGCGAGGCGCGGAAAGAGACGTTTCTGCATGGCAAAGTGAAGCAAGATGATCCGTTAGGCGAGCCGAGGCGGTCGAGGAAAGGCAGTGCCGAACGGAAAGGTCGAAAGGGGTTCCGCGAAAGGACGTGGGGAGCGAGAAAAGGGCGAAAGTCAGACCGAGAGGGCCGAAAAGAGGTAGGGAGAGGAGAGGACGTGGCCGCACTCGAGGTGGGAGTGTATACTACTCTCGAAGTATAAAGTTAAGTGGCAAAGGATTTATGTCGGCATTAAAGTCCAACTGTTCGGAACAATCTGCATAACTTAGGCGAGGCTGCGAACGACCGTGCGGCCAGCTATCGCGTTCTCTCGCGCTCCGGATGGTTCCCGGTGCTTTTGTCCTTCTCGGCTTCTCATATTGTTCCCCATTGACAGATACGATTCAATGGAACGGCACCTAGCGAAGGTGGCCGGCTGTTTGACGCGCGAGCGCCGGCCTACAGCTACCGACCTCCCTCCGACACCCATTCTCGCGAGCGAACAGATATAGATCTGCGTGGCTAGTCTCGCTTCGAATTTGGGGAAGATTTCAGGAAAAATCGATCGGGGGGAGACTGAGCGCAACGATTTTCACAAAGTAAAAAATTCTAGATGATTCTACATGAAAACCTACATCGAAAATGTGCAACATGATTTTTCGCTGGGGGGTCCTGGTTCTGATATAATCGACATCGAATGTGTACCTGTTGAGGAAGTGGAAACGGCCAGCCATGCGTCAGACAATTTTCATACTTGATTATCTTGGAAATGGAAAGACGTTGTCGGACATTTTTTATTATAATTACATATCACCTTGTAATCCAAGGTCGCAGAGCTGAACATCTATTATAGAATTGGAAAGTTTTCCACGGAAAAATCGCGCGTTCTAAATTCCCTGAGGAAATCGCCGGTGATAATTACTTTGGAAACGGGGATCGGCGAGCTCTCGTAGCGGGAGATAAAAGAGAATAGGAAGGTGCAAGGACAGGTAATTGGTCGGGATTCTCCGCGATACGAAACTCTGTCGACGCGGCCTTTTTACGCGTTTTGCGCCGACTGTCTGCGATCGCCGCGAGCCGAACGGCGATTCATTTAATTTACATCGCGGCGACAGTCTCATTGTCCTTCTCGTCCTGCCGCGTTTTTCGTTCGGTTCGTCCTTTCTCCCTTTCGTTCGGTCCCCTCTTCTTCCCCTCTCTCTCACTCTCCTTCTCTCTCCTTCATCGTTCTCGAGTCACTCTTTCTCTGTTAACTCCTGAGCTTCTTGTTGCTAAGAACGTCCAACACGAAAGGCCGCGTACTCGCGCGCCAACCGAGTAACTCGAGATCGCTATCTAATTTGTATCACCATAAAACTTCACCCTGGCGCAAACGAGACTGCTACCACTTCTATTCGCGATTCGCGGCTCGATAGAATTTATTTAATACCCCGTGGCTCCAGAAGCGCCGCGGCTGCCTTTTCAGGCACCTGCTGCCATTGGCTACCACGCCGCCGAGCTGCAACCCACCGTATCGCGTTTTGACAATCGTGCGCGGACGCAATACAACGCTACGTCACACCGGACACCATAGAACAACTATCACCGAGGAAGCACCCTTCAAAAAAGCAGCGCACCCATCGAATCTAAAAATCGGCTTCGAAATGTGTCGAATGTATATTGTTTTATAGAAATGACAAGACTGAACTAATTTAGATTCTCCCTCTCCCTTCACAATTTTTATAATAATACGTGATTAAGAAATTTGTTGAATAATTTCTGATGGAAGCATCTTTATAATTTCCATAATTAAAAAATAAGAAATGTGAAACCGGTCATCTGACCGGTCGTGATACGGTTAGTGTTAATACAAAGTATCTCCGTTTAGTAATACAAGAAAATGTTTCAGGCAGAAAATGTTTGGTTCAATGAGACAGTTTTTGTGACGGAGAAAATTTTTTTCTGTAGATCATATTTTCCGATATTCCAAGGTCATCGTCGTTTTTTGGAATAGAACAACGTATTTTGATTAGACATTTTAAAAGACAAATTCAACCATGTATAATATTTTGACCTTCAAATGACCTTCGAGGAAGTTATTCTACGAAAGGTATCACTTAACGTACGGTGACCATGTTTCTCTATTTCATGATTTACATTTGTTTTTGGTTTATTTTGTACACGTTTTTTTCTCCTCTACACTTCGAGTTTCTCAGGTCTCGAGAGAACTCGCCAGCTGTCCGAATGATAAAATTGTGAAATTAATAAAACGCGGATGATGGTTGACCAGGGAGCGCATTAGCATGATCGGAGTATGTCCCAGGGACAGTGGTGGTGACCGTGGGCCAGGAGATTGAATGGCAAATAGTATCGTCGATCTTCCCCCGGTTCGATCGAATACTTCATTACTCGGTTCTCGAGAGCCGCCAGTAAAAAAACGATCCCCGAGATCCGCGACCGGTCGTATTTTAGCGAAGCGCACAGTAATTGTTTTTAATTATCCGGACGGCCGCGGCGTATATAATTATCGTTCGACCTAAAACGAGAGGCGCGGTTTTGCCGATGTTTGATAGCCCCACACGCCTTTGTTCCTGAAGGGGCTTCGCGTTGCACATACAACACGTGCACACGCACGCACATGTTCTGCACGCACGTTCCACGCGTACTATGCTCTCGCGCATCCGCGAGAGGAGGATTTAATCGACAGCATCGATCGAATCGGTTCCGAAACTGGCACTGACACGAGAAACCGAGACAATGGTAGACCACCGACGAGAGGATTTTCCGTACATGGAGCACAACACGCCGCGACGATATATCGCGTAACGCGTAGGACCTCCGGTAATCAGAATTAACTCGGTTCTGTAGACCGTGGGGACTAAGCGAATGGATTATCTCGTGAGGGAACGCTGACTGCGGTTAGAAATGTCGTGGAGACCTTAGGAACTCCAAACGGGATCGAATGCGATCAAACTGATCAGAAGAGGGGGCATTGGAGGCTAGGGGGCATTGGATAAAGGGATTTTAGGACAGATCAGTAGTCTCAACACCGCCGAAAAATAATCTTTCGCAAACTACGAAGACCAAAGGATCAATAGGGTAGATTAAGCATCATCAGGAGCAAGAGGAAGAGAAGGAAGACTGTAATACATGTAGACCCAACTAAGAAGACTAGAGGATCCACTTGGTAGCTACCAAGGATCATCAGGAGCAAGAGCAACAGCAGCAGCGTTTTTGAAGGTTGTAAGCAAAGAGTAGGAAGACTGTAATACATGTAAACCCAACTAAGAAGACTAGAGGATCCACTTGGTAGCTACCAAGGATCATCAGGAGCAAACGCAGGGTGGAAAGCAGAGAGGAGGCAGACAGTAATAGAGAGATCGCAGCGCACAGGTCGCCTCCGCTTCCGAGGCCCGAGGAACACTACCGGAACCGGAGAAGTGCAAGAGTGGGCCGACCACGTGTTCGCTCAGGGACGCGACCGGTCTCGAAACCGATTTACACGACTTTAACGATCGCCCGTGAAATTTACGAGCGGACGTAGCCGCGTGCCAGCTAGTCCCCGGAGCCGACCAAACGCGCCGCTTCGGTCTGCCTCGCCTCGAAATAATTCTTTTATTGGCGCAGGTGTTGCACCGGTTCGCGGCGTATCAAACGTCCAAACCTTTGCGATCTTCATTCCCGGAACGAACCGACCGATTTTCGTCGTAAACATCGAGGGGATGGCAGAAAATTCGAGAGTCGTAGGCTCTCTTTGATTCACGCGAGCATTTCGATGGGGTCCTCTTTCTTAGCACCAGCTTGGCGATCGAAGATGTAGATAATGCGGATTCAATGCATTTTAAACGCGACTCCTACCGAGGGTCTTTAAGTTCGCGGAAGAGTATCCGATCTATGCTCTGTATCGCGGATGATCGTCTACCGGTGACAAAGTGGAGGCCTCGGGCAATAAGAAAAAGAATGAGCGGGAGGGTCCAGGCCTCTATAACGACGCCATTCATCAGTAACAACGGTGTCTGGCATTGTGAGACGATCGGATCATCGCGACTCCTGATTTGATGATCTCGGTCACTGGCCTGCAAAGCGAAATTTGCGAGCACCGAAATTCAATCTACGACAGAATAGATTTTAGTTCTACTTCTTTTAGTTCTATCCTCTAAAAGCTGGCTTTGGACTAGATGAAGTCGACTTGGGCTAGCTGAAGTTAGATTAGTCAGCTAAAGTCAGCTAGAACTTGGGCTAGCTGACGCTAGCTTTGGACTAGCTGAAGCCTGCTTGGACTAGCTAAAGTCAGCTTGATGACCACAATAGTCCCGGGTTAGGATTGTTCGGGTTGTCTAGAGGATGCCTATGATTCAGATTGTTTAAAGATTTGGTTCCGATACTGATTGAACTAATAATTCATATTGTTGCAGGCACTCCAGTAGGCACGGTGCTGACGACCATCACGGCGAACGACGTGGACAGTTCTCCGGCTCTGACCTATCGATTTGGGAACGTGACGAACCCCGGCCCTTTCAGCATCGATCGTTACGGAGGCAAGGTCGTTCTCCGTAGACGTCTGGATGCTGAGACACGGTCGGAGTACAGCCTCCAGGTGATCGCCAGCGATGGAATGCACGAGGCAGTCACGGATTTGATAGTTCGTGTCACGGATCTGAACGATAACGCGCCGAGGCTGCAGCAGTCCGCGTACATCATCACTCTTCCAGGTTGGTAACGAACTTTGAGCCACTCAAATCCATAATTAAATTCGAACTCCAGAAACCAAGACAAGCGACGAGTATCCAGCAGCCGCCACCTCGAAAATAGCAAACTCTCCTCTCGCGACCCTTAATACACGCGCGTTTGAAAACAGGTTTTTAGTAGGCACGTGTTGTGCTGTTGTCCATGTTCCAAAGTCGAATTGACACCGCGCGGAGATAAAGCGCGGGAAAGGAGCGGGTGACGAGAGGCGGAGAGGGTTTGGGGGTGGAAGAAGAAGAAGAGGAGGAAGACGCAGAACAAGAACACGAAGAAGAAGGGAGACATGCAGGAAGGACGAAAACGATGAAGAAGAAAGGTGGATGACATAGCGACCGGGTGGGGAGAAAGGGAGAGAGATCAACTCGAAGAGGGGGCCGATGAAAAGCTAGCTGGGTCGAGGGGAGCAAAAGGGACGAAAAGATGCGACGGAGAGGTGGAACGGGGTACGAGGAAGGGGACGAGGAGAATTGCGAAGGCCTCGCACATAAATAAATGTGAGGACACCGTTTGCCAGGCAGCCGAAAAGCCGCCTTCAACCGCCGGCCGAGATCACCGGCTTCGAGGACTCTCGAAACTTATTAAAAATACATAGGCCCGCGCCTAATGGTGCATTTGGGTGGGCGTTTGAGGGGTGGGGGGACAGGGTGTAGGGTGCTGGATTGGCAGGAGGTGAAAAGAGAGAGGGAAAGAGAGCCGGAGGAAAGGAGGAGCTCCCACGGCGAAGAATTTGCATGCTCTTCGGATTCTTCGTTCCGGCGAAGAAACCGCGAAAAACGAACGAACACGAGAGACAGAGGGAAATACGACTCTGGGGGTGTAATTGATCGATATACCCGGGGAGCCTTAATTTTGAGACCAGTCGAAGAGGATCCTTGCTGTTCCCTCTCGGCGCGGAAGGGCGGATCGTTTGTTCGTTGATCGGCGAACAAGGAAGACGAGTTAATCCGATGATTATCAAAATCGTATTAAGGTGTCCCGGGAAGCTCGGAGGCGGAGGGATTAATGAAGAGAAGGTAGAGAGAGAAAGGTCTCTCCCGCTGCTGGTAATAAGAATTCGTCCCACTAAGGCGTCCTGACGCGAACACGCATACTCCACGGTCATACGCACCTCGCAATAATTATAGAGTACCTGTCGCTCCTCGGTTAAGATCCTCCCGCCCCTCCGAGAGTGTATTCCTGCACCTCGGACATCCCCAAAGGGCTGCGAAGAGTTCCACGTCGTTTTATTTCAGCATCTTCTTCAGCAAACCCTCCTCGCTCTTCGACCGTCTTCGTTCCATGGGAATCTCTGTCCTCGTCCTTCTTGCCAGGTTTCGGACGGGGCTTGGCACATTAATGCCGAGTTATCCGACGATTTGAAACGCATCGAAATCATTTTTGTACCGAGAGAGAGAGGCCCCACGAAGAGAGAGGGAGATAGAAAGAGAGGAGGGGAGAGGAGCCGTGGCTCGAAGCCAGCCAGCGATTTATACAACTGGTTATTATTTCATACTTCCGTTCAGCCCGATGTCAGGACGGCTTATCCTCCTCCTTTATCGAGAAAAGAAAGAATCTCGAGGTGGTGGCGGCTGAGAGCCTCGCAGGCCTCCTTAGGACCCAACTACCACCGGCAAAAAGAGGCAGAGGGTACTTGACCTCGCGCCAGTGATCCCTCGATCTTTGTCCCGAACCCTAGTACCCGGACGCATTCACACCTTCCAGCGATCCGACGATTGTTCGGCTCGCTGGAGATGGATTGTGGGTAATCGATATGACGAGGGAGGAGAAGAGTACACCCTTAAGGTAGAGGACTTGTTTCTAGAATTGCAAGGGTGCATTAAAATAAACGTGGCCATACAAAGAATATAAATTTTCTTTTCTCTTTTACGACATTTTTAAGGAGAAAGTCGTTTTAATCACTGTGACTGTAAAGAAAATGGTACGGCTAGAGGTTAATGAAGTTCTAGGATTTTTTATCGTGTCTAACACGCTACTGTCTTTTCCAGAGGGACGAGGAGACCTGCAGGAAGTGCTAACAGTGAACGCAACCGACGACGATCTAACCGAAGACAACAGTCGCATCCGTTACTACCTGCTGAAGGCTACCAAAGGATTCTCAGTGCATCCAGTGACAGGCGTACTAACTGTCAATCGCACGGCGATACCGAGGCCCCTGCCCAAAGAGGTGGAACTGGCTGTCGTAGCAGAAGATTATGGCAAACCACCTGCGTCGTCCGTCTGCTCCGTCGTGGTACGGCTCAGCAGCCTGAAGAGCACTCTACCAGGGAAGGAGTATAGGATAACAATCAGGGAAAATTCGTCGAGAGGAACCACATTGATGAGACTGTCCGACGTTGATCTTCTGGACGGTAGCATAATCGCCGGCGATGATAGTGGGACATTCGAGGTGTCCAGAGGGAAGCTGATACTCTCCAAGGTGCTCGACAGGGAAACGAAAGACAGGTGAGCTATTCTTGCTAGAACAACTTTGAACTCCGTCTTTGAACCTCGCTAACAACTTTGACCCTTCCAGATACGTTTTACGACTGGGCTCGAAGATGGAGAACATGACGACAGGCTCCCTGATGGGCGACGAGCCGGTAACAGTGATCATCACCGTCGAAGATGTGAACGACAACTACCCTCGTTTCTTCGAGGAGCTTCATCAGGTATCGATCAAAGAGAACGCAGCTCGCGGTACAATCGTAGCAACGCTTCGAGCGAAGGACGACGACCTAGCCGGAAGCGCTGCAGCTAGTCTAATCTACGAGATCACTTCCGGGAACGACAGTGGTCTCTTCAAGGTAGAGAAGACTACAGGATCAGTTCTAGTAAACGCAACGTTGGACTGCGACTTGGAGCCAGAGATTTACAATCTAGTAGTGATGGCTTGCGATACCGACCCAGTCTTACCACTCTGCGCTCTGACAAGGCTGAGGATCCGGTTAGAAGACGTGAACGACAACTCCCCTAAGTTCCCAGTGTCGGAGTACCTTGAGTTCGTTGGGGAAAATGAACCGATAGGCACCACAGTCTTCTCAGCCCGAGCTTCCGACCTGGACCGAGGAATTTTTGGTTCTTTGAACTACTCTATCGTTTCTGCCGCTGCTACAGGGTTCTCAGACATAGATGACAGCTGGAAGCTGTTCACAGTGGACGCTAAGTCCGGCACGGTAACCACCCGAGCTGTCTTCGACTACGAACTTCGGAATCGCTATGCGTTCACGTTGAGAGCAACCGACGCGGGTGGCAGAACCGCTGCGGTTCGTGTCAGAGTGGAAATCGAGTCTAGAGACGAGTTCTTTCCTCAATTCACAGAGAGAATGTACCGATTCGGGATCAAGAGCGGCGCTCTGGTGCTTCCTGGGACGGTGATTGGCCACGTGACAGCCACAGATCGTGATAAAGGGCCTGATGGCAGAGTAGTGTACCAATTGACCTCTCAGCACCCGTACTTCAAGCTGAATCGCACCACGGGAGCGTTGATAGTGAAGCAGAAGTTAGTTCACGCGGATATGTCCACGTCCACGTCCGACCTGCACGTGGAGGAGTCCTCCAGGTTGATAGTTGACGCTAGTTCGGGTAGACAAGGGTCATTATCGAACAGCACTGTGGTAGAGATCACGTTCACAGACGACATGGACATCAACGAAGCCAGAGGAGCTACCGCGTTAGCTACTCCAACAGACGTGGGTTCTAACATGGCAGTTGCTGCTTCCGGGGGTCTAGCAGACTGGGCTCTGGGTCTGTTGATAGCGCTACTGCTCTTGGTGGTAGCTTTTGGAGCTGTCTTTCTATACCTACATCTCAGAAACAGAAGACATAAGAAGCCAGGAACGAAGCCTGGTTTGAACGGCGAGAGTAACGCCACAGCATCCAATAGCTACGTTGATCCCAGCGCGTTCGACACTATTCCTATCAGAAGTGTCGCTGGAGTAGGCTCAGCAGGGAACGGTGGCGCTGGGAACGGGAATGGAGGTGGAGGAGCAGCATCGTGTCAGTTTGCTCCTCCCAAGTATGATGAAATCCCTCCGTACGGGACTTCAGGGCAGTCGGGACAGCAGCAGGCAACGTCGGAACTCTCTGGAAGTGATCAATCAGGCTCTTCAGGCAGAGGATCAGCGGAGGATGATGGTGAGGATGAAGAAATCAGGATGATCAACGAGGGACAGCAAACTGGGGATTCGGCGAGTGATTTGTCGGTCCACAACACTCAGGAGTACCTAGCCAGGCTGGGAATCGTCGATCCTCCTGCTGGCACACCTAGAAGACCGCCTGAAGCTCTGCCACTTAACAGTCTACATTTGTTCGAGGACGAAGCAGCCACTGAAGCTGACATTGCTACGCTTATCTACGGGAAGATCGGAGAAGCTGGGAGACCCATGTCTGGCCTAGAAGTGCCTGGAGGTCCTTCTATGAATGGGTCTCTGAGTTCCATCGTGCACAGTGAAGAAGAACTGACTGGGTCTTATAATTGGGACTATTTACTCGATTGGGGACCTCATTATCAGCCTCTGGCTCATGTTTTTAGTGAGATTGCTAGGCTGAAGGACGACGCGGCTAGCGTGCAAAGTGGAAACTCGGGCAGCAGCGGGAAAACCAAGTCTGTACATAAAGCTCCACCCCCGCCGTTGCTCACTTCAGTTGCTCCTAGGTCGTTAGCTGCTCCTGCGCTAGCTAGAGGCATCTTGCCAAGGTCTCCGATCAGTCACGACGCCTCCACGTTCCCCTCTGCGGCTCTCAGTCCCAGTTTCTCGCCGTCGTTGTCCCCCTTAGCTACCAGAAGTCCCAGCATCAGTCCTTTGGTGCCGCCCGCCACGCAAAGGTCCAGTCAAAGTGCCAATAGGGGAATCCCTGTGACCGACGCCGAGCTCAGGATCTGAGTATCTAGCGTGGATCGTCGTGTCCCAGCGTCAGGTATTAGTATTAGTCGCGTGACACTGCTCGAAAGTGATCTAGGAACTGGAAATGGAAATGACGAGTGCTGAACAGTGCAAGTGTGTATAAATTAGTGACTGTAAGTTGACTGACCTTCGAGAGGCGAGCCTCGAAGGCGCCAAAAAAGGTGCGAAGACTATGATCGACGAGCGCCTCCTCCCCGCGCGCAGTTTATGTTTTATTTTGTAGATAATTTCGAGCGCCCAGATGCGAGGGGGAGGCGGTCGTAGGATTGAAAACCCATCGTTGAATATGTTGTATCGCGTTTCACATTTTTTTTATAATATTTGTCTCTGTCTATTGTGTAAGATACGACTGTTATTTGCCGTTCTCGATTAGGCGGTCGGAGAGAATACTCGAAAGCCTTGTACATAGGAGGCGCGTAGCCGGTAAGCGACCGTGTAAATAATACTCGAATGCTCGAGACGAGCTCACGCGACTTCTCGCCTATAATCAAAAGCGGTAGACTGCCCTCACGCGAACGGATTCGGTCACGTTTACTCTGGAGAAGTGAAAATTCCAAGGTTTCGTCGAAAGTAGGCGGTACAGGGGCGTGGCTAGAGCACTCGGGCCCCAAGACAAGCCTCTTCATAGTAGACGCGGCCGTTTACCGTTTCGGAACCGAGAGAAATCAACAACGTCGCCGCGAGCGGACTGATTCATTCGTAATTCGTGGTCACACGGCTCTGGACGCGATTTTCAATTTTTTCTCATGTAACTTTTCTACGTACCTCCGCCGAGTGGAATCTCGATGTAACGGCGAGATGGTGCGCTCGAGCCAGAGCTACGTACGCGTAAACGCTAGCGGGATAGATATGTCATATTTTGTATAAAAGGAACACACACTCACCCACACAACTCTTTGTACAAAGACTCTCCTGGGAGCCGAGGATCCGCGCGATGGTGGATCTTAAGTAAATGAATTTTTTAGGAAACTCTGACTTGTTATTCGTTATCCTACCAACCTGCGACTCGAAATAATGGGATTGAATGGTATCGAATCTTTTATGTAGAATGGGATTATTCTAAGTCGGAATGTTTAATTTTCGAGTTAAAATAGCTCCGACTGGAAAAATTCAAAAATTTAAAAACCAAATACTAAACATTTAAGTATTGTATCAATTTCATAACCATGAAATAAGAATTTCTAGTAGAACTGAACAGAGGACGACAGATGAGAGGGTGTAAATGAAACAACAACACCAGCTCCCGTATAAACCTGCATCTTGTTATACAACACGTTGAGCCTTATAAGTATATTCACATGTAGTCTTTGAAGTAGTTCGATAAATTCTTCTCTCTATTAACCGTGTCCGGCGTCTAGGCTATAAACAAAGCACTTTCCCCATTCACAACGTCATCAACGGTGAAAACAAATAATTAGGAGAGGTTCTCGTATCGCGCGAAGGTGTGTGGCTCAGAGAAAACATCGACGCGTAACACTTTTGGTTCGGGTTGCGAACGGCAACAACAGAACGATGACACAACGAAGCAGACACGCACACACACTCTCTCTCTCTCTCTTTCTCTCTCGTGCGCACCGAATATCCATCTCTCTTTCGCTCTCATGCATACACAATATTTTCTCACTCAACCGAAACAACGAGAGCACGAGAGCATTTATTTATTTTTTTATTATTATTCTGTCCTGGTAAATCATCGTCGCGGAATCGGTTGGGTAGAACGACACAACTACGAAGCACTATGCTGTTATTTTTTTTTTGTTTGTTTCTTTTGTTTGTTATCTGTTTACCCAGTTAATTTGTACATTTAAACAGTCTCTACGATAGAACACGTATCGACCTACGTACCTAGTGCCCTAGAGTTTAGTGAAACCCACCATATTTTTTTTTCTTAATCCACCTACAACGTTATACGTGGTATGTACTTATTAAAACGACATATTCAAATGGCATGTCCAGTCTTGAGGCTGCTCCATCGAAAAAGAGCGCTAGATGTGATCCTCTCTGTCCTTATCTCGGGATCTAACGCTACGAGACGGGGAACCAATGTCTCGGTTAATAATATACTCGAATTACCCTATAAACGGGATATGGGAACACTAATCGTGACGGTGTTGGTGTGTGCGAACGGCGGTGAATCCCCCATGGTAACACATGTTTATCTGCGTCACGTTCTCGAGACGAGATAAACCGCTCGCCGCGCACTCTGTTCGTCGTCAATGGTCCGAAAAGGTTTGAAAATTCATCGGTTATAGTCAATGTTCTAACGACAACCTACGGTTCGTTCTTGCTCTCTCTTGTCTACGTGTAGCAACGACGTGGCCCGCCTAAGCCTAACCGATATCACTATTAATACGCGCCGCCTCGCCGTCAACGGTGGCTCTCTGTGTTTCACCAATTAAACAAATTACCGCGAGTCCTCTAGGTATCTTTTATCTACGCTCGTCCTCCTAAACGAGGAACGGCAAAACTCGCGACGTTCTCATTGTCTGACAATCGTGAACTGGTCGACGGTCTCGCGTTCAATTATTACGTGTGTGTAATCCAGTGGAAAAAGTGTAACTCGTGGCAGTAAAACGATCGATCACCAGACAGTGTCTCTATCAGTCAACGTAGCCGAGTCCCGAAAAATCGAGAACCAAAATCTACTTTCTCACACTCTCTCTCGTTTTGTCTCTTTATGATATATGTATATATATATATATATATATATATATATATATATATATATCTCGGATTTGACTCATATTTTTTTGTTGTTTTCAAAGTTTTTATGTTTTCGTTTGATAATAGAACTTTCGATAGCGGCCGACTGAACGCCGCGTGAAAATAAGGCACCAGATTCGACGCTGCTCAAGCGCGGCCAGTCGCAGTGAACGATCTTTACCGGTCGGATCCAGGAGTGCGATTGAATCGGTGATCTCTCGGTTTACATAATCCCGTGAAGCTGCTCTACAAATGAAGCCTCTGAGAAACTCGGTTATTGCTATGTCCTTGCTGCTTGTGTGTCTTGCGGTCTCCCGTGTTGACGCACTCCTTGATATTGACTTCGTTTATACATGTACAGAGAAATATTTTATACGTATTGTTGTATATATAGAGATATTTTCCAGTTTTTTTCTTTTCTTTCTTTGATATAATCCCCAAAAGACGCGCGCGCGTCGCCCTGCGCGATCCAACCCGTCGAACGAACGTCCGTCTTCACGGCGTAGCGATTGAAAACGTCTTGTAAACACTCGCGTGATCGCGTCCGTGGAAAAAACCGCGTCGACAAACAGGAGAAGAGCGTGATATATTTATCTTCCTGTATTGTTAACGACCATTTTCCGAATGAACCTCCCCGCGAAGAGGCTGTGCGTTCGTTAACAATTCGCTCGGGCACGCCTAGAGCTAATCTCGGGACGAATCAGTGGTCAAACGGTCTCCTCGGTCACGCTCCTGGGCATCTGCAACACGCTGATGCTGAAACGAAACAACAGGTTTGAGGGAGGCTACGGCGTGGGCGGCGACTCGCTGCGGCACATTTAACAAGCGTATGAGGTCTCGATGATGATGATGCACGGAGAAAACAAACCGTGGAACGATCAAGATCGAGGAACAAGTGTGAAACCGTCGTGGTTCGACTCCTCGGGGAAAGTACGAGCAGCCTGGAGAACGGCCGAGAGCGGCTAGGCCACGCCCACTCGGCGGGACCGCCCCCTGGCACCGCCCACTGGCCGCTCTCGGCCACGCGACGGTAAAATCAGAAGGAAAAAAAACAGAGGAAAGGTCCTATTGGTATTTCTCTAGCTCCGAAACATGATTACAACTCGAAAGTGGATGTGAAATGAGCGAGCGGATTGTGTTTCGTATGAATGTGTTGCCTGATGATCGACGTGTATCATTGATTTCGAAGCGGCGAGCGCGGCGGGCGATTTGAAATATACTTCGGGAAGAGAGCGAGGGAAATAAGCCTGTCTATGAATTGTTTATAAATGCCAACGGTTTTGGAACGGTTATGAACAAGCGAGCGGGTCTATCCCTCCCACCTCCTTATTGAACTTCTTCTTTTTATCGGTTTGACTATACTCCACCTCCGCTTAGGAGCGTAGCGAAGCGGAATCAAAGACACAGCGTAAAACCAGGATGAATGCACGCGATCGTTCGTGATCGTACAAAGTGATAGCCTAGCCCTACCAACAAGCTTGTTTACTTGGCGATGCCGGCTATCCTCGAATCGTCCTGCATCTCCACCACGATAGTGTCAGGATCAGGTACTCTGTTCGCGGAGATGCATCCGTTCGCGATCGTCGTCGGCAGAACGGTCTCCGACTGGAAAAGAATAATTGTTAGAGAGAATAGTTAAAAACAATGGAAAGAAAGAATTGTGTTGATCGTACCTGATAGGCAGCTGCATCCAAGGCCATCAACTCCTTCTTCGACAGCTGCTCCACCACTGCAGCGGCGTAACAATCACCTAGCATGTTGTTAGTGGTTCGAATTCGGTCTCTGAAAATTGATCAATCGAGAAATTGATTTATTATAAATTTAAGAAGTACAAAATCGTACTGATCGTACTTACACAAACCAGTCAATGGTAAATAGCAGCGATACATTGTAAACTGGAGCATCTATAGCGCTCAGAACGACCAACAAAAGCACGAGGGCGGCGCTTGGAACCGAAGCCGACGATACTGATGCAGCAGTCGATGTTAAACTGCGAAAATTATTGTTCAATTAATTCGTGTATACTCAAGTAGTCGAACAATGGCCAACGAATTAAAAGTTTCGAGTTTTAAAATTTTTGAATTTTTTATTTGTATATGATTTTCTTTATCTTATGGATATGAAACTGATATAATAATTTAATAATGTAAGCAATACTGTGAATAACGGTACAGCAATTTTAAGTGGTGTCTCTCAGAGTCCCCACTCGAGTGTTAACGGTTAAATTTTCGAATTTGTGAATTTTCAGCTTACATGACGGTGACGATCTCCCCGAATCCGAGAACGATGCCGTGCATCTGCGCGATGAAAATGCTCGCAACGGCGACGAACAGAGCCGTGCCGTCCATGTTAATGTTGCACCCGATCGGTAGAACGAACCTGGTGACTCTTGGATCGACTCTGAGCTTGTCCGTCATCAGGCGGAACGTGACCGGCAGCGCGGCGGCCCTGTACAAAGCTGCGTTAGAAATGACCAAGCAAACCAAAATCTGTATTCATCGTTAGAATGATCATCAATTAGTTCTCAATTTCAGTAATGGCGCGTGCTGCTTCGGCCTGCGTGTCCGTTGGAGAGAAAACAAGTGTGGTGGTCATTCTGGTGAGAGATCGTCGAGACACAATCTTTTCGTAAAATATTTTTCAAACGCAATATACAATAATCTCGTGTGTATCATCCTCGCGATCTTACATGAGACAAAGCAAACGCAAACGAACAAATGGTCCGTGAGCTTCGCTTAGAACGCGATTCTCTAAAATGATTGATTAATAAACGTGGGCCACCACCGGTGAGATGCGACAAACTTTTTCTCCAAAAAGATATGATAATTGATTCGATAAGAATTACGTGGTTTCAACGATTCGAAATTAGAGTAGTGACCGACGGGAGTCTATGAACGAAACGCAATTGACCAGAATGACCGCGAGGCTGAAAAATGCAACCTAGAGAGGGTTAATTAAGGACCTAGTTGGGGTTTAGAAGTGTTGTGACAAAAGGGGGTGTTCTTTTCTTTTTTGATTGTTTCAGAAGGTGATCGTCCGTTGCGTCTCGCAGTGTACCCTAAAAGAGCCTAACCCTGTAACAGACAATCGTATTGTACCTTCATGTCGCGGCCATCGATTACTTACCAAGGCCACCCTCGACCTCTCTCATCTGAACCACCTGCAAAAGGCCGCGTGCAGCGCGTGCTCTAATACATCATCATGATATTCATACAGTCTCTGTTCAGATAGGAGACTGAGAGCTGTATCTCTCAGTCACTCAGTGTACGCACAGTTGTGTACGCTCTCTTCTGGAAAAAGTTAATCCACATAGAAAACATGTTGAATTAGACAATGGCGTTGGGCGGCACCGCGACGATGGGACGGAAAAGGTTTCGAAGCGTGATTCGTTTTATTTTCGATTAGAAAGGAACGAGCTATCGAGTTCCAGTCGACTTTCCCGGCACGAATGCTTCTCTGTCCCACGATGCATTTCGGGATCGAGGTTCCGGAGCACGGGGCAGGATCACGGGAAATGCGGGATGATCGATTCTGGGGCCACCGATCGACGGAAACTGCAATTTTATACAAAATTTGTGCTCTGAAGTCGCGTATTACAATTTTTAATGCGGACCTTCGCATGATGACAGTCTTTAAAGCTAATGGAAGGTGGCTGGGATTCGCCATTTTGTCGGGATCGGTGGTCCCAGCGGTGACACACGTTAACTACTTCAATTCCTACGAATTTTTCAAACAATTACAGTTTCTATTTTCGAATCAAGAGTTCGGCACTTCAATTTTGAGACAGTAGGCAATTTCAGAGTTTTAGATGATTTAGATTATGTTTTATGATTGCTGTAGCTAACGTGTTGGAAATTCACCTACTGTTTTCCTCAAACTTCCTTCACAATTGTTACAAGAAAATTAGAAACTTCACTGAGCCAGCAGGATCTATGTTATTAACTGAAGCTCCACTTTGAGAAAAACAGTAGAAAGGACGTGCCATAATCGCCAAATGGATGGAGGGAACCCTGAGAAACGTGGATCGAAAAGTTTATATTTTCAATGTGAATTGAAAACTATTTTTGTTCGGTTGCTAATTCCAGGTCTGTCGAAATGTTTAGCATTTTTTCAGGAAGTCTTTTGGTGAGAATGCATAAAGATCCACAGTCTAAGTCAAGTGTTCCAGCATCAGGCTTGAAAATATGAATTTTTGATTCATGTTAAACAAGATAACATCCACGATCCATTCGATGAATACCACCCTCAGATTAGCGAATCCTTTTCTCGATCACCCTGCGTGAACCAAACGAAAATTCACAAACACAACCACAATGAAACCATAGTACAGAAAATTTCCACGAATTAAACAACCTAAATGGAAAACGATGTAAAATTTAAATAACCTGCTCGACATCAAGAATTAATATAAAAATTCGACAGAGATCAAACGAAACGATAATGAAAATCAGAAAAATCGTGAAGAATACGGCTGGCGAAGGACAATGGATGGTTGGATAAACGTTTGATAGCACGTTTCATCGGATAAACTGAAAAAATGATCGTTGCTTCGCGTGATCCGCGGGAGAATGAATAATATATATAATAATAATAATAACAATAGTCAACGTTAGAAAGCGATCGTAGTTCAGCAGTTCTGGCCAGTGATGGACGTCGCCGTCAAACCTGGAAGAGCGGGCTCGACGCGAGCAATCAATATTTTTTTCAGTTTCCCTCTTTTTCTTTTTTTTCCAATCCGAAGAATAGAAAAATAATTGCTTAGATAGCTAACATGGTTAGCGCGGAGAAGCCTCCTTTGACTTGTGCGAATCCTCGTCCTTCATCTTTCCGCAAGACTGGAGGATTCGGATCATCGAAGCCCTCGAAGGCTTCTGCGCCGCGAATCAGTCCAGGTGACACGGAGTCAGCTGATTTCCGGCTCAAGAGACACGAAACACCGGTCCCCATTCACTCGTGTGTATCTCTTTTTTCACGTGTCCTCTATTGTTCGTCAACCTTTGTCATCATTGTGCCGCGCGCCACGAAATTTCAGCCTCGCGCCACCGTTCCGTTTCACGGGACAAGCCTAACTCTTTGCCACACTGACGATCAACAACTCGATTAAAATATCGCCATTCCTTCCTGAATGTTTGCTACAGATATGGCTAGCCATTAAGGGGATGTTGTGGAATTTTTTTTAGAAGAACCATCGAACATTTTTCATTAGGATTTTACACGCCTATTTACAAGCAGTTGATGTAGATGTGCTATTTTTTTCAAGTCAGAATAATCAAAATTGCACGAGTTATAAATTTTTTTACAGGGCATGTTTTGCGAGTCTCGACTTTGCCTCCTCGAGAACCTTTAAGGAGATATTGTGGAATTTTTTTTAGAAGAACCATCGAACATTTTGCATTAGAATTTTACACACGTATTTACAAGCAGTCGATAAAGATGTGCTATTTTTTTCAAGTTAGAATAATCAAAATTGCATGAGTTATAAATTTTTTTATAGAATATGTTTTGAGGGACTTCGCAGTAGACTGCGGATCTTTATGCGAAATAAAAAATGTTTGCATTGACGAATGCATAAAATCCGCAGTGTATTTATCAGAAACATTGAGGAACATTTGGCAAGAAGTTGTTGATCGTGGTACTGCAGTGGACACGGCGAAGAAACAAAGGGGTTCTCGCCGAAATTTCGCGGACGATGACCGACAACCGGGAGTATCATCATCCTAAGTGCCACCCGGAACTGCATACCTCTCTCCCTTTCTTTCTCTCTCTTTTTCTCTCTTTATTTTTCTCTCTTTTTCTCATCGGTCATGACGAGACCGTCCCCATCGAGAAACCCGCGAGAACATTAAAGAAACGTAATGAGCCCGGCGAAGAGATCGAAATTATCTTTTGTTTTGTTCTTTTGATTTGGACGGGAGGTGTGAACACGTCTCCGTGTATCAGCGTTCGACAACGTTTGCACGAGACGTTGTGAAACGCTGCTCTAAAAATCGGAGTCGTTTTGGAATGGAATTACGGGACCACGGCCTCGCAAAGCCTCCTTCCCGGCTAGCTGAAACACATATTGTCTCGATCAATCGACTCGAACAATCGCACCGTTGTGTACGGGCCTGGTACCTCCTCTCTCGCGGTCCCCGTAAACGATGATTAATTCCTTTTCCTCCCACTCTTTCTCTTCCGAGATTATATACAGTATTCCCTCTGTTGCGTCGCGCGTCGCTACGGAGCACTTTCACGATTTTTCCTTTCTTTCTCTCCCTCTCTCTCTCTCTCCCTTTCGTGCACTGTTATTCATCGACAAAACTGTTCTGAAACTGTTCTGTCCTATAATACACCGGGGTTATCCTTTCCTTCATCATTCTCTGTTCGAGCATGTGCGTGCTGGCTGTGTGGGTGGGGGATTACAGACGCGACATTGCAAGAGGGAATACTGTGTACGACACCGCGCGAAAAGCAAGGACGAGAAAAGAAAAATTTCTGTTTTCGAAGAGGGAGAAATTCCGCGAAGTGTACCGAATATCTTTTTTTTTCTTTCTTTCCCCAGGCGAGACAAAACGAAAATAGAAAAGTGGAGGTCGGAGATGACGATGACGACCGAGGCCATGTGAGGCAGGCATATGTATATATATGTATATATATATATATATCGATATTTTCTGTATGGTTTATATAAATATATATATATAGATATAGAGCACGCTGAAGGTCGGGCTGAGTTCGAAGATCGACGACTCACGTTGATGCCATGGCGAAGGCGGTGAGGGTGCCCTGGGCGAGGCCGGCGTAGAATTTAAAAGGATTCTTTCTCACGAACGCCAGGTAGATCAGCTGCATGATCACCAGCTGATAGAAAAACACACCGATCACGATCGTGACGATGAACCAGGCGAGCTGCGACATCACCAAAGCCAGGTCGGTCACGCCCAGTATTTTACCGGCGATCACCGACGTGATGCCCACCGGTGTCATCCTGTCGACAAAAATTTATAAAATTCATTATATAGTGACTCCCACTAATATTCGGACACTCTTAAAAAGATGATAATTCTTTTAACACGTTAAGCGCCACGTTGGTCCCTAGGGACCGACGCTAGACTTTCCGTTCAGGCCACGTCGGTCCCTACGGACCGGCAGGGCCCGCCTGACGGCTAACTGTGGCCTGAACGGAAAGGCACGCAAATTCGGCGTGGCGCTTAACGTGTTAATATTGTTCTATACGATTTGAACTTTTTGGGGAAAGTAAAGCAATTAGTTTGCTACAGGATGTGAAAACAAATTTTTTCAAAAATTGCAATTGATCGGAATTGTAGAAAAAATACTGAAAGTTACATTTTACAACTTTTTTATGTGGAGCTATATTGAAAATTTTAAAAATACGTTTTGTAGATCTGTGTCAATTAAACATATTCTGAAAATTTCGTCAAAATCGGTCGACGTTGCAATGAGCTACAAACGTTTGAAGATGGTAAAAATCGAGGATTTTCACGATTTTTGGCCTATAACTGCAGTAAATCTAAGGATTCTTACATCTTTCAATGTCTGTCGTTTTTTTCCTCATTAACCGATTTCGATGAAACTTTCACGGTGCATATAATTGATACAGATATACAAAACGTATTTTTTAAATTCTCAATATGGGCCCACATAAAAAAGTTGTAAAATGCAACTTTTGATATTTTCTCTGCAGTTCCGACAATTTACAATTTTTTTTTAAATTTTAGTCACTTTGTGCAGCAAACCAATTGTTCTAACTTCCCAAAAAATTTCAAATCGTATGATCCAATATTAAAAATGTTGTGGTCTTTTTAAAAGTCCGAATATTAATGGGAGTCACTGTACGTCACGTCGCGAAAATTGTCTCAAACATTCTTTTCATAATGGACATCGGGCCAGGGCAACTTTCCCTACTCCTGGGTTCTCCCTATTCTTGGGTCCTCTCAAAGCTCCTGTGGAGCGTAGGAGGAGAGATTAGTAGGAGGTTGCACCACAGCGCGGTAGGGGCAACAATTGATAGAGAGAGAATCGATATAGTAGTGGGAGCAACAGCGGGGAAGAGGTTGGCCGGGCCATAAAAGAATATTGCTTCTATCTCTTTCAGATAAAAACCATAAAATTTCCCAAGACCACGTCCACAGGACTCTTAATATTTTTCTTTGAAAATTGCGGTGTACAGGAAAGTATCCACTTCAAGATATCCATATATACAGTGGGCGTACAAAGTGTTCGTACACCTTTTAAAATAGAATAACTTTTTTATAATTGTACCAAACGACCTGATTTTTTACGATCAATTAGAAGCATTGGTTTGCGAAATGATATGCAGAAAAGAATTTCTAAAAATTATAATTTACAAGGTTGCATGCAAAAATAAAAAAAGCATTTCTTAAAACTTTTTTATTTGGGCCCTCAATGAAAATTTATACCATGCTGAAAATTTCATCAAAATCGATTAACATACCGAAGAGCT
This sequence comes from Lasioglossum marginatum, assembly GCA_028455795.1. Classification (NCBI taxonomy): domain Eukaryota; kingdom Metazoa; phylum Arthropoda; class Insecta; order Hymenoptera; family Halictidae; genus Lasioglossum; species Lasioglossum marginatum. The sequence continues at coordinate 7,771,246 of CM052268.1, forward strand.
ACAAGTGGTTAAATATGAAAATCACAGTCTTTCGCGACTTTCGGTCAGTTTCTGCTTCAAATCCGCAGATTCTTAATGTCGTTTTTTTCTGCGTCAACCGATTTCGATGAAATTTTCAGCATGTGTATAACTAACATAGATCCACAAAACATATATTTTAAATTTTCATTAAGGGCCCACATAAAAAAGTTTTAAAAAATGCTTTCTTTATTTTTGCATGTAACCTTGTAAATTATAATTTTTGGAAAATCTTTTTTGCATATCATTTCGTAAACCAATGCTTCTAATTGATTATAAAAAATCAAGTCGTTTGGTAAGATTATAAAAAAGTTATTCTATTTTAAAAGGTGTACGAACACTTTGTACGCCCACTGTACATACATTTGATAATAAAAATAATTTTTCAGAAGATAAGAATTCTGTTTCTCCCGCTTCAAGGTATATTCAGCCCCAATTAGAAGATAGCAACGCACCACATCACGGTCGACACCATGCGCATGATGACCTCGAACACAGCCTTGAAGAAGTCGATCACGATCTGGCCCTTCTCGCCCAGCGTACCTAGGAACGTGCCGAACACGAGACAGAAGAAGACGATGCCCAGCGTGTTGGTTCCGCTTCTGTATTGAGTGACTCTCATCAGCTCTTCCTCCCCTAGAACCTCCGTGGATATGCCGCTATCCGTTAGATTCCGGAACGGCTGGGTTTTTGGAACGTACACCGTGTGTGCCTATAAATAACAACTCCAATAAACAATCCATCCAAAAACCTCGGAAAGAAAATTTATAAAATTACGTACTTGCTGGAATGCCGCTTGGAATATATTGTCCGGGAACATGTTTCTGCAATGTTCGAGAAAGGTTCGATCAGATGCTCGGTTTTAGAAGTGTTTAATCGATAGCGCGGGTTTTATCGGGTGTGTCGGAACACCGATTTTCGATACGGTTCGTTATTCTATATAGGGGAACGAGGGAACAAGGCGCTTTTAAAACCGAGCTGCTCGACGCTCGTGCGAGCAAAGCACCAGCCCGATCGATATGCATACTTCTATTTTCATCGCTCGTCGGGTATCATCCTCGATTGGCCGCGGCTTAGAAAAGTTCACCGATCGTCGGGGTTACCGGCGACCTTAATCCTCGTCACCGGCTGTTCCTTTTCGATAATTGATCGCAGAACTTTCAAGTCCACCACCCCGCCGTAAAGCTCGATTCATATCGAGGACACGCGCCACCCATGCTCGCCCAAATAATTACAACCCCCCGCCAGAAGAAACTTTCCTCCCCTAGTGATTTCCGTCCCCAGTAAAATCGACACGCGTCCCCGCTTCTCTCCAATTATTTTTCACAATGACCACCTCCGTTATACTAACAGCGCACTTTGTAATTTAAAGTTTGGACAATCGCGTGTCAGACCAGTGTGTGAACTAACTGATTTCTGTTCCACCGTGAACTGCGTGGGAAATGTATTCGAACTATGCCCTCGCACATTGTTGATCTTCAAACTGTTATAACTTCGTTAATAATAATCGTACGGGGGCCGTTTTGGGCTCGTTCTAGAGCTTGAAGTCTCTACTTTTGTATGCCGTTTGTTTTATTCTGAAATGTTTGGCACACTATTTTATAGAACACAAATGGTGGACTTCATAATGTACACTGAGTATTTCAAATTTTAACACCCTATAGAAATATGAAAAAATTTTTTCGGGAGTCGATCTACCACGGATCTGAAGAGCAAAGCTTCCCCTTTGCAACGGTGTCTTGTAAGCTGACGTACGATTTTTTTTACCCGTTTTATGATTAAATGAAGAAAAGCATGTTCGATCATACAAATGCCTCGTGGTGTACTTTAATGTGAAGTTTGCGGCACATCCTCCGGTGCATTTATTTATTTATAATATCTATTTTTATGCAGGATACCGTCATCCTATTGAAAAAAAAATAAAACTGCGTAGCACACAGAATATTAAATTAAAGATTTTCTGTTATTTTTAAAGAATTTAGAAAGGCACCCTTCGTTTTTACCGAGATTGTTAATCACCCCTGGAAAACACGGAAGCATCGATCCGATTTTATTTAGGCGCTCCACTAATTTTAGCGAAATCCGCGGATAGTCCATCACAATAATTCTTCCTCCGAACTTCCAGTGCGCCAACGCAGAATGAACCCATTATTTCCTCTTTCTTTTCTTTCCTCCCACATCACTGTCTAACAATAGTGTATTGATTTTCATGATTTTTTTCTGGACAAGACTATACACTGCGTGACGAGAAAAGCTTTCACTATATACTGCACATCTGGAACATAGAACAATTCTTCCATTCCGTTCCAACTCTAAAGGACTGTGAAAGACCGTTTTCCTCTTGGCAATAATCTTACATGATCTTGCGGAAGATTGAAATCTCATGAAATATTCATAACATTTTCCGACGTATATTAAGACCTGTTTAACAACAGTGTATTGACGTTCGTGATTTTCTCGGAGAAATTATAGCCTCGAGAGAAAAGCTTTTTGGGAAAATGTGGGACGTGGAACAATCGTTCTATTTAATTTTGCTCTGAAAGCTTTCGAGGAGAACCAGCTCTAGTTTCTGTCGATATAATAATTCTATGAAATGTCGAGAAGCTGGAAAATAATTGTAAGAGCTTTTTTCATCGGCCATTAATTAATTCACCATTCTTTGGACTGGAAAGTAAATAATACTTATAGATTCTTGTCCCCCCACTTTACCTTTCCCTTCCGACGCGACCCGGTCACGTGACGCGTTTCCCCTCAATTCCTGCTCCCTCCCCTCATTTGGCGACTTTGGACCCTCCCAATCAAAATCATGTGGAGTGTAGAACGGGATGAGGAGACTAACGCGTACGTCGCGTGCCCCTAATGTGAGTCGACCTTAAGGGTTGCTACTCTAGAGCGCACGGTAAAGTGTCGATTGATTATTCAGAGCCGCGTGGATTTGCCATTCTGTTTAGATAAAGACGAGCCCTGATCGATTATACTATTCCAGCTGCGAGCAAGGTTACCGTGTTCACGATTATCTCTGTTTGAACCTTCTCGGATTACCTAGTTTTTCCCCTACTCTGTCAACAAACGTTGTTCGACGTTTCTGCCCGATCAACATGCTTCATTTGTTGTATAAAATGTACATCGTGAAGCTAGAAGTCGCACGTATGTAAATTTCGCTAGGAGTTAGAAACGAAATCGATTGGGTCCCACACAATTTTAAATATCTAGCCAAAAAATGAATATTTTGAGGTGAATATCTTTTTACATGTTACATGTACTCGAAGTGCCATCCAAATTTCGAAACGGTTTAATAAATCTACGACAAACCGTTTCACTGTAAAAAAATTCTCAAGACCTCAATTCCGAAAAAACCTTGTTATAGATTAAAAAATAGAATAGAATAGAATTATAGACTAAAAAATAGAAGGGTCCAGAAAAATTACTGCATCTTGCCAAAAATTTATATACGTATTTTTGGAAGTCCTACCTAAACGTACAAAAAGTTTTAAAAAATTACATTGATCCAGTCAGCTACGAAAAATGTCTAAAGAGTCCAAAGTAAATGGCACCGTGCAGTTGCCATTATTGTAGGCGGTCCAAAAAGAATGGTAATGAACCTTCATCAGATTTGAAAGAAATGCGAGTATCACGATCTTGTTTTAGGTCATGTACGATGGCTCCGTGATCGAGAAAATGGGAGCGTGTCGTTCTAGGGTTAAGGTTCGGGTTCACTGGAGCGAGAGGAGCTCGGGATCGAAGGCGCGAGGCGAACGACTCCATTTTCGTGGCGGAAAAATTCCGGAAGGCTGTTGCCATGCGTGACGACGCAAAAGTACGAAAATAACGATTCCGATCGATAGACTAACGAGGCGTGAGTTACAGGTCGTTGGTAACAGGAGACTACCTTCCCAAATCCAGCAGGCTGTCCAGGATGTTGACGGCCCTTCCGTTGTGAGAGGTCGCTATCGATTTGCGGATTCCAGGATTGCCTGGATGAATCAGTAGCACGAGGATCACGCCTAGTATGGCGTTCAGTAAAGACGTCAGGATAAAGTAAACCAGGGTGCGAACTGCGATCATCCCGTTCATTCTCGCGTTCAAACTAGCCGAGCCTGGAAAGATGCGTTCATGAGTGTTAGGTTTGTTTTGTAGTATACAATGGGTGTGCAAAGTGTTCGTCCACCTTTTAAAAATGAATAACTTTTTCAAAATTGGACCCGACAGCTAGAGTTGTTTTGAGACGTTAGAACCCCCTAAATTTACTTCTTCCTTCGCAGAGTTGCAATTAATAACAATTTAAAAGAAAAAACTCAAGCAGTTGGGTCCAATTTTGAAAGTTATTCGCTTTTAAAAATACGAATACTTCCTACACCCACTGTATGTATAGAGAGCTTGTTTTCGAGTGGATTACCGGATATAAGGCTGGCGATCACCAGCGGCAAGATCATCAGCTTCAACAGCCGCATGAACAGCTCTCCAGGATAACTGATTAGCATGACTGCGTCATCGCCGAGGCCCAACGGCCGCAGACCGAAACCTGGAAACAATAACGAGGTCACTGTGAATCGATACTTTTTAGCGGGTAATAACAGGCGGTTCAGGGTCCCCTATGACCCTCTGGTTTTTTAGCTTTTGGCAACTAGTTTAAGTTGACGCATATGTTAGGCCGCAAAAAGTTTTGACATCTCTTGCCAAGAAATGAAAATATTTTTGTATGTTCAAAGTCCTATCTAGATGTCGCAATATGTTTCAAAAAATTGCAATCAGTAAAGTAGCCTAATTGAGGACACGACTCGAGGGCGCATACAATGAGAGAGAAGGTCCACAAAAGTTTGCATATCTCCATGGAAGATCAATATTCCAAGGTGAAAAAAATTGCACGTGTTCAAAAGTTTAAAAAATCTACATTGAACCATTTCGCTGTAAACAATTCCTGAAGCCACTGCAATTCTGACAAATTAGGGGTTGCAGTGAAAAATAGAAGGGTGTTAAAAAATTTTTGTATCTTGCTAAAAATGTATATACGTGTTCTTCAAAGTCCTATCTAAATGTAAAAAAAAGTTAGAACAATTTCCGTTCAGCTGTCTATTTATAAAAAATTCCTTAAGAGATCCAAATTCTGACCAATTTAGAATTACAGCCAAAAGTCGAAGGGTCCCAAAAAATGAATAATCGAGGCTATAAATTTTTCAACATATTGTTTAGAATACCGTTTAACCGTACGGGAAGTGAGAAAAATTTGCGGCCGGTCATTCAACAGTAAAAAAATTGCTGAACTCGGCCGTTTCTCTGAATGACCGAGTATAACCTCCAACTGGTGCGAAGTGAGGTTTCCGTGCGGCCATGATATCGAGCGAACGACCCAATTCGGCGGTGTTTATTGCGCGCAGAATTAGGGTAGATCGAAAAGCATCTTGGCCAGACAAGGACAAAGACAAACGCGAAAGTAATCGGCTGAAAGCCTATTCGAAAGCTGTGGATATCAGTAAAGCAGGTACGTAGTTGGAGCATTAGCTTGTAGACATACAGGCTGCACATTATATAACAAATTGCTTTATCGATACTCGCGGACGGATGCGACGAAAGCTTATCATCGCTACTCCTGCATAATTGAGTCGCAAAGAAAGCAGCATGGTTTCCGCGGTGAATTTCGATGAAGTATCGAAGATCGATCATGCTGTTTTCACGGAGTTTACGACTTTGTGGATGTATGAGGATGTTGCGATGAACGAGGTCCTATATTTTTTATAATCCAGTTCAGTGGAGAAGAATTTACATTCAGCTGCTCATCTACAAACAATTTCTGGAGAGACAATAATTCATGTAAATTTTTGTACGTGTTCCTCAAAGGATTGTCTAAATGTAGCAAAACGTTAAAAAATTTGCATTGAACATTTCCACCGAGAAAAATTTTTAAACGGAGTGAAATTCAGAATGAAGGGTTGCAGCTAAAAATAGGAGGCTTCCAAAAATAAACATATCGGGCTGAAAATTTTTGTACATGTTCCTCAAACCCTTGTCTAAATGCAGCAAAACGTTAAAAAATTTGCATTGAACATTTCCACCGAGAAAAATTTTTAAACGGAGTGAAATTCAGAAGATGAATGAAGGGTTACAGCTAAAAATAGGAGGCTTCCAAAAATAAACATATCGGGCTGAAAATTTTTGTACATGTTCCTCAAACCCTTGTCTAAATGCAGCAAAACGTTAAAAAATTTGCATTGAACATTTCCACCGTGAAAAATTTTTAAACGGAGTGAAATTCAGGAGATGAATGAAGGGTTGTACCTAAAAATAGAAGGCTTCCAAAAATAAATATATCGAGCTGAAAATTTTTATACATGTTCTTGGAAGCCTCGTGTAAATGTAGCAAAATGTTAAAAAAATGTTCATTGGACAGTTACACCATGAAAAATTTTTAATGAAGTCAGATTCAGAAGAAAATGAATCTGACTAGAATAATTAAAGAAAATGTGTGGTTCCCCTGAAAAATTCGCAGGGAAAATTTATGCGTCGCGTTAAGAGCCTGTTCGTTACAGCTCGCAACAGTGGTTGATTTTCGCGAGGTTGGTTGACGGCGGTCCGCTGAAAATACTGAAAAGTGGAGCGGCTCCTTGAATTGTCTGGCGATTAATTGAACGGCTGGACGGATCAGCAGGATCGAAGTGCTGTCAAGGTTGATCCTGGCGTGGCAGGAGGAGGCCGAGTTAATTAGATGAGTGTTTCGAGAGAAACCCCTCGCCGGTGATTGGCACCTTTTAACGGGATAACGTGATCAGCTTTTATGTAACCCGGGGCGTGAATCGTCTCGTATCGTTGAAGCTGCGACCTATTACGTGCTTAGGACACGGCTTGTCATCGGAACTCGTCAATGCAAAGACGGTTCCTTACGAAACGAACGTCGCGAGAAATTCGTCGCAGATCGCGCGCCCTGAAGCCCTAAACGGATTTCTAAGCACATAACGAGCCGGTTATTAACGGGAACGTGTCCCAATGACGCAACCATTCGTTGTTTATCTGTAATCAATAGATCGATTCGAAACCGTGTGTGCATGTGTGCAGATTCGCTCCCGGAAAGAAAAGGGAGAAATCGGCCAGAATGAACTCGACCTTGGCATGTTTCCCCGTAATGGATGCGAACGAAGGCGTGCTTTTGGCACGCTCCGATCATTAGCTCGAGAACATAACGCGTCCCTAAGCCACCTATACAATTCTTCTGTCCTATTTCACCAAATCCGGAAACAATGCGCGATCGAGCCCACCGGAATTCTCGAAGTTACCCGATCGAAACTTGCACGCTCTCCGCGACGTCCTTTTCGCTGTTCGGAAGTTCAATCTCTTTCGCGAACACGTTAATCGCGAACTGGTTAATCTGGAAGCGATTTTACAGAGAAGCTACAATAAAACGACCAATGGGATTCGAAAGTAGAAGCTTAAAGCTTTAAAATGAGCCTAAGTTTGTAATTGTGCTATTATTTTTTACGAAATTATAATTACTTTAATATCACTCATTGCAAATAGATAGAATTCAAAAGCGTTTCTAATCCATGGCTCCTAATTGTGGTGGTATCTTTTCACGAAGAGAAGCTACAATAAAATAATTAATGGGGTTCGAAAGTAGAAGCTTCATGCTGTAAAATGAACCCGTTTATCGCTGTACTATTTTTTTTAATAAATTATAATTAATTTAACATCATTCATCCGAGAGCGTTCCCATAGTACAGTAAGTTATGTACATGAACAGTATCCAGGTGTGAATGGCATTAATGAGATTGCATGAACTGACAACTCTTTCTTTTTTCTACTTTGTCCACCATTTCAAATTGACCACTGTGCAACGTTACTACCCGCTTCGAGCCGAGCGCGCTCGCGATTGACATTTACTTGACATATCGACGATCTGTTTACTCAACACGCGGGGTGTCTTACCCCTTGCGAAGCCGAACTATGCATATTTCATTTTCCAATGCTGAGAGACTGTGCATATGATTTCCTTTCAAATTAGACATAAAAATGTGATTAATAACTGACCAAGAATTTCTAATCGATTTTTCAGTAGCATTCCTTTTCGCATATCTCGCTAAAAAATGAGTATTCCAAGCTGAAAAAATTTGCACGTGTTTTTCAAAGACCCACCTAATTGTATAAAAATTTTTAAAAATTTTCCTTGAACCGTTCCACCGCAAAAAATTCCTAAAGGGACTCCAATTTTCACCAATTAGGGGTCACAGTCAAAGGCAGAACGAATTTCAAAAAAATTTACGTATCTTGCCAAAAATATGAATATATCAAGCCGACAATTTTTATACATGTCTCCCAAAGATCCATCTAAAAGTAGCGTATGTTTAAAAAATTTACATTCACCCGGCCGACTGTGAGAAATTCCTGAAGAAGACAAATTAATATCCAGAAAATGAATATTTCGACTTTAGTAATTGTGAAACGAAGAATCTAAAAATCGATCATTGTGTAGTGCGAATGACGGGCAGTGGATGGTTAAAGTGTGAAGGGATGTGAGTCACGAGGCTATCTGAAGCGTGGATATAAAACTGCGCACTTCAGAAGGCAATTGCGATTCTGTCGATTACGCTGGCAGTTAGTGGATTCTAATCCCATTTCGCGTATGTATCTTCTTTTTCAATGGTTGTATTCAAATCAATATATTTCGAAGCCCCTCGTGTGTAATCTCGTTGCAAAGTATACACTCCTTGGAAATCTCGCTTGAGATCGACTGTTTTTTCCGAGTTGTTCCCATTCGATTGCCAAGAGACAATTGATATCACTCGATTCCACGTGGTTGAAGAAATTTATGAAGCTCAACACAGAAGACGTCACCGCGAACGTCAATCGGTTAATGCTTCTTAGGTTACGAGAATGTGAACAGTGGGTGTACAGCGAGTGTCATCGTTTTCGAGGAATTTTAGGCTCGTGGAGGATATTTGTTTGTGTATAAAAATATAGACTTTTATTATCTCACTGCATTTGAAAATTAAAAAATTATATAAAAATGAATATTGAATATATATGTATTCGTGTATTTAGAAGATGTATCGTCGCCTGCAGTATTAAAATAGACGTTAATATTTTATCCGATCAACTACAGAAGATGCTACAGTAGAACTTTTACAAACGAATAACTTCCTCAAAATTGGACCCAGCAGCTTGGGTTTTTTTTAGAAGTTAGAAGAGTTAGTTTACTAGCTAATGTACAAACAATTTTTTTTAACTGTTATTGGTCGCAATTGCGAAGGAAAAAGTAAAGGTCATGAGTTTTTAATTTTTTCATTTCTATATCTAATCAGATAAATAAAAATCTATATTTTTATGCTGAAACAAATATCCTTCCCGAGGCTAAAATTCCTCGAAAACGATGACACAATCCGTGAAATGGCTTTCGTAAGGGTAGGTGCGTACGTTACAGCTATCAGTGATGGGCACTGAAGCGCTCTCTACAGGGGTTGCACAAAATAATGGAAACACTGCTTATAGATCGCGTGTCGTGTTTATAATATTTGTAATCACGAACTTGTACATTAACCGTGTGTGCACTACGATTATTGCCTGGCAGGAAGTCGTTTAGAAACACCTCTCAACGTTTTATATCCCTTTTGTACTGTATTTTGAACAAGATTTTATGAATTATATGGGAGACCCAATTAGTGTAAGTAAAGACGGTATTTACCAGCGATGTGGAACGGGTTAAAACAATACTGTTTATTGTCATTCTCTATACGAAACTCTTTATATTGTTACGGAAAATCATCCCTTAAATGTTCACCCAGCCGAATGCGGCCTACATTCATGTGAGGGGTGAAAATAAAAAGTTGGGGATGAAATATACATTAAAATAAAATACATTAACATTAATAAATTATTAGAGACGGGACAAAAATTGATAGTCGTTTTTCGTGACGTAAACAAAATTTCCAAAGCCTCATAGATGGCGCTGGAACAGGATGTGCGTTCTCTCTTTACCTTAATATTGCCTAAACCACTGAATTCGATATCCCTTATCGAAATAGCCAGACTCTATCTATCTATATAGACTCTTTTACTTGATACCCGAGAAATAAGCATTTGAACAATTACAAGGAACGCAGACTTCTCAACACTTCTCTAAATAAACAATTCTCCCCATGCATGTCAAATTAAATGAGTACTCCATCACCTATAAGGTGTCTCCATTGTCATCACTATACTGCGTATTTTATGCGTTGACGCGTATTCTCACGTTATGTGATCACGTTATGTGATACGAAATTTTTAATCTACGTTCTCTGTAATGATCATTTCAATCAGCATCAGAGATTTTTCTCTGAATTCAATTTTTAATAATTAACCCTCATAATCGACAGCCTGAATATACAAATCGTTCAAATATTTAAAGGATTACCGGGGAAAAAGTAAATATTGAAAGAAAGAAACTGAATTCGCGATAGGATTAAAATCACAAATTTAAAGGATTACCGGGGAAAAAAGTAAATATTGAAAGAAAGAAACTCAAGACAAAAATTTCTCTGCAGACACAAAGGACCCAGGTAGTCCGCGGCGGGTTAACCTATAAAACCGTTCGATTGCATAGAGGTCCGTAATGTGCAGATTCTCTGGAACCTGTGAATGCAACGTATGGTGCATGTGTGGATGATACTCACCGAGTATCACGCCGAACAGAACCCCGGACAGGGTGACCACGAGCAGCAGGTTCTCTCGCATGAACTTCCTGGTATCGGCGGTCACCTTACGGGGACCCTGAGAGGCCGAAACGTCCTGGCCATCCATCTTGGCGAACAGATACTCGGAGAACCGAGCCGAGGACTTCTCCTCCATTTCACTGGGCCGCCAGTAAGCGGTGTAGGTGGTGGCGGTGGAGCCGGTCGCGCACGAGGATGCCGATCCCCTGGCCGATCGGTCGACCGATTCAGCCAAGCTCCCTTCTCGCGATCTCTCGCGGCTAACGGCGGGGCCCCGGCAGCACCACGACGACGACGGGTTGCCGTTTTGGGGGTGTTTCGTGAAATCCGTAAGGAACGAGCAATCACGGGCTCCCACCAGTCGTCCCAACAGCCGTCTGACGGCTTTTCGCGGGCCTGGTAGCTCGATCGTGATACCTGCTTCTTCCTGGACCCCGTTCGAACGACTCTCCTCTCAATTTCACACGGTCCACTCGCCAGCGGTGATCCTCGGATCGTTTCTCTCACTTCTTCGAACGGGGTGGTGGCCCTCCGAACTTTCTTCTCCTCTTCTCTCTTGTGTCCTCTTTGTCTGTTCCGTTCGCTGAAGCCTCCTACCTCGTGAGCATCGACGCTGAACAACGATCTCACCAAGGAGGAGCTACTCCAGGTGGACCAATATCTAGACTCGTCCACAAGAGGTCACCGATCCAGCGCCGAACTGTTCGCGCTGTTGCACAGGGTCAGTTACCTCGGGGAACCTCTCTCCTCTAAGGCTACCGTTTACACCTTCGGCGTAGATTCCTCTTTTTCAACTTCTTTTCACGCAGCTCGTACCCGGATAGGTCGAGCTTCAAGTTTCCAGATTCGAGCTCTCGTCACCCCGGGCAACCGTTCAGAAGGGATGACGATTCTGTGTGTGCGCGATGCCTAGAGAGGATGGATACTCTCTCTCTTTCTGTGTTTCTCTGCGTCGACGCTCGTCCAATTGTTCGATACGTTCAACGCGAAGGATCAGCTCCTACTGGCCGGTTACTGGCGGACATATACGTATTGATTTGCTGGGACTCGGCTTCTCCCCTTGCCCTCGACAAGGGGCAGCAGCGTCGCGACGCTTGCGCGAGACCCGCCGCCGCCGCCTGCTAAGTCGGTCGCCGGAAAACGAGGATTGTGCACCAACGCCGATGATATTGCCGCTTGATTGTGCATCGTCAAACAACCTCGGACAGAAACCCAGCACAAAGGAACGAGGATAAAGCCTGCTCAGGAAGCTTTGATGCTTCGTACCGACGACCTGGCGACCGGTGCATATTTATTCTTTCTTTTTCGAGGATCCAATGCGTTAACGCCGAACATCATGCAAAATACACGGGATGATCATCGTTGTTCCTTGGGTTTTGATAGAGGGAATTAGAGTCTCTTGGAGTTAGAGTCCCATGGGATTCGTGAAAGAATCTCATTATGTAAGGATCCAGCTTGGGACAGGTTTGGCAAGGATCGTTTTCTGAACGATTCCAGAGATCTTTGTTAGGCTCGAGAAGGGTGGAATTCATTGCCTTGATCTAGTTCCCAGGCTTGAGCAGATGGCTTCGTTGTTTTCTGGCACGCTGCAACCTTGTAAGCACCGGCGAGATACCTCGTCGGTGTTGTAAGCTAGCATCATCGGTAACTGTCCAAACTGTACAAAGCGATAAAGTTGAAATAGCGCCACAGACGAGATTTTGCCTACCAGTTTCAGCGTTTTGTCACTACGTGGAACGGCGCTATTTTGACATTTTTAAGGATTACCGACCGTCAGTAATTATATAGATAGTTGGCGCTAGAAACCAGTGATTTTTAATACGGTGAGAAATCTACTCTCATTCGTCTTCCACGACTGTATGTTACCACATGTTTTGTGTTTGCCTGTTGTGATTAAATAAATGTTCGTTAATAATATCTCTATAATCGTGTAACAAAATGAAAGTGAAAGTGTTATCAAGAAATCCGGACAATTATTTACGAGAAACATCACGTGATATTTGCAAAGGTTAGTGATATTTGTTTGTTGTCTATTCCTGTTGCTATTAACAAAATGATATTTTTTAGTATTTCTTGCGTTCGTAAATTCTTCATTTAGCTCGACATTATTCGTCACTTATTTTACTGATTTATACTCTACATTCGTTAATAATGCCACAATTACGTACTATGTAATGTAACAACTGTAGCATTTCTCATGTACATGATGCGTTCAGTTCCTAGGAACTATGATCCAGCTTTACATCCTTTCGAAGCAGTCAGAGAATATACCAGGGCAGTAAACGCAGTGAAACTAGACAGGGTATTTGCGAAACCTTTCATAGGAAATTTAGAAGGCCATAGGGATGCGATATCTAAACTTTGCAAACATCCCTTGGAATTATCTACGCTTGTCAGTGGAGCATATGACGGCGAAGTCAAAGTATGGAATATAACTCAGAAAACCTGCGAGCGCACATTTTTAGCGCACGATGGTATAATACGTGGCATTGTGTATAGCATGAATGCCAGCCATATTATCACCGCTGGTGATGACAAAGCTATTAAACTGTGGAAAACAGAAAAACCATTGTTCGGTGCAGAGGAGGAACCTGTAAACACAATCATCAGCAAAGTAAGATTAAAAGAATCTGAACGAGAATTTGTTCTTGCCTTCTCATTTCCCAAAACGCTACATAAAAGATCAATCTAGGCCGCAGTTGCCCTCAAAAGTCCTACTTTTACGTTTGCGAGGCTTAATTTGCATTATTTGGCAGCATGTAGCTGTTGCAGCTTTATGAAAATAGCTACATGCACAGCTTTATGCTTCCGAAATGAGAAGGCGCATCCTGCATCCTTACAATCCTGGAAACTAAACTAAGTCCTTAAAAGAATCTGAACAAGAAGTTCTCGATATAGAATTTAGAGTAAGATTAAGATAAGCATAAGATTCGCAACATGTTGTAGACTATGATCAGTGGAATTTCTCATCATCGAGATCGACCTATATTTGCAACATGTGGAGAAACATGCCAACTCTGGGAAGAAACCAGAAATGAACCGATCAAGACATTCAAATGGGGTGTTGATAATTTATGCGATGTTAAATACAATCCAGTACAGTCAAATCTACTTGGTAAAACTTACGATTAACTCTTACTGATGCAGGGAAATATTTTTTTATAAAATCATGAACATCTGAATATATTTTGTAGCTGCTTGCGCAACCGACCGTAGTATCATCTTGTATGATGCTAGAGAGACAGGTCCTTTACGGAAAGTATTCATGAGGCTAAGAACCAATAAGTTGTCGTGGAACCCCATGGAAGCTGTAACTTTCACATGCGCTAACGAAGACTATAAGTACGTTCACGAAAAAAGCATATTATTACAGGGAAAAATATTTTCATTGTAAAAATACGTAACAAAGTACTAATGCATCTCCGCTTCAGTTTATACACTTACGATATACGCAAATTGAACACACCAAAAACTGTACATATGGATCATGTGGAGGCTGTGATCGACGTTGACTATTCTCCGACTGGAAGAGAATTTGTGACTGGCAGTTACGATAGATCAATTCGCATTTTCGACTCTAGCAAGGGTCGTTCCCGAGAGATATACCACACGAAACGTATGCAAAGATTAACGTGCGTATCGTGGTCTTTGGATAATAAATATATTATCAGCGGCAGTGACGAAATGAATATCAGAATTTGGAAGTCTAAGGCGTCGGAGAAGCTGGGTGTGGTGTGTAACTAACAATTAAAAATAAAATAACAATTCTTTTTATACTAACGCTTTTAATAGGCTGTTTAACATCTGCTTTGTGTTTGAGAGAAGTATACTAATTTTCTTTGAGATGATCATTTTAATGAGACCGTTAGGAACATTTTTATTGAATTGATTAACAAAATATATTATTTCAGTTAGGAGCTAGGGAAAGGGCAAGTCTCAATTATAGTGATGCATTGAAAGAAAAGTTCGCAGCACATCCTCAAGTGAAACGAATTGCTCGGCATAGACAAGTTCCGCAACACATTTACTCAGCAAGACAGGAGCAACGAACGATTCGCGACAAAACTAAACGGAAGTATGTGTCGAAGAAAAATGAAATTTTTATATTGATTATTCTGGACTATTTTATTACTTTGTTTGTTTATAGGGAGGCTAACAGGCGTATTCATTCGAAACCGGGAACTGTGTCGTTTGTTTCGGAGAAAGAGAGACACACTGTTCGAGAGGACTTTTAATAACAAATTATAATTGTATCATCTGTTTTTCTTTTTTATAAATTTCATAATAAAATTGAACTTTACTGAACATTTTAATGGAAAATGTATTTTAAAGGACGAGTGGAACGGTGAGCAATAACGTTACCTCGTAGACTAAATTATATTATTTTATTTATCGTTTATTGTAATAAATAATTTTATTAAAATTATACAACGCATCGCTATAATGATTCGTAAACCGTTACAAACTTCAAGCAGTGATTAATGTCTCGCTTAGCGTAGATTACGACGATTAATTAATTTTTTCATTCGTTTTCTTTGCGTATTTACCTTAGCAGACGTTAATTAATTTCGCGGTACAAAGACACGTCTCTGTACCATACTCTCGATTATCCAAGCACAATGAATCCTCATAAACTAGCTAAATCATGCTGAACTCTTATTTTTTGTAGTTTTCAAAGCGATTTGTCGTTTGCGCCTCTTACATGCACATTACTTTTTGAAGTCCGCATTATAGCTGCTATGCGTTTCCCGTCGAGTTTCCATAAGTCAAACAAGTTCACCAGATTTTCAAAATCTTTTTCACTGTTAATCGCAAAAATATTCGAGTACCTATCAATCAAATTTTACACGATATCATACGTTCGCAAAATTAATAGGTACATCAAAATCTATTTTCTATCGAAATTGGTTTTACGAAAAATGAGTAGATGTAATTTAAAACAGTAAAAATATCAGAAGAATTTAACCGTTTTAATTATAAGCTAACAAGTATTCTTAGAAAATAGATTTCAATATACTTCGAAAAATGATAATCGAAGATTCTACGCAAAATTTTAGAGATTAATTTTTAGAGATCAATTGTGTACGTAATAAATGGTAGCATGAAATCGGATCCTCACGCATAAATTCTCGTGAGCTTATTAAAATACTATTTCATAATTTTCCGGTTATCTCGTCTGTCGCATATTGTTTCGTATAAATTGACGGTCGTGTATTATAATGTGATCGAATACGTTTGTATCGTTTGGTGGAGGGGTTGGCAGTTACATTAAGTAAATTGATTGTTCTCTCTCTCTCTCCCTCTCTCTCTTTGTTTTTTAATATCCTGTGCACTGAAGAAATAAAATAAAATCGAAAAGTAGCAGTCGCGCGAATGTATATTCTCCTTAAACGTTCTACGGTCCTCGGCATACAAAAAGCAGCATACGTTCCTTCGTTTCGCTAGACGATATCGGCTGATACACATAATCTTTCCTTACGTTTCCCCCTTAATATTCACTATGCGTACGCGAATTCTGTACAAGACTAGGTTAGTCGACCGATTAAATTACCACTTCGAAGTTATTTTCTCTGTCGGCTTTGATATTCCACGGAAATCTACGCTTCGACCTGCTACTGTTATTCGAACTCGTAAAAACGCGAACTATACTCTTTTTCAAGTGAAAACTTTAGGCGGTGAATGAGTCCGATCCGTCACGCTCCGAGATGAAACGCTATTCGGGTAAACTCGGTCCTGTGGCTTATGCTTGAACTGCAATTTCATTTCAAAAATAAATGTTCATCGCGTATGCATTCTGCATCATTTTAAGTAGGAACATTTGTAACTCGCAACGAAGAAACTTTGAAAGAATTCGAAAAATTCAAGATGCGGTTGGAATAGCAAGAATAAAACATAAGAACACAGCAAAAGTTTATTTTCGTGATAAATTTGCGAACATAAGCGACAGGATAGCAACTCAGTATCTACGTATTGTGGATCATTATTAGACAGCGGATCTTTATGCAAAATAAAAATGTTCTATCTGAATTGCAACAAACTGGAGCGGAATAGAAATTGATTTTATGTTCGAAATCCGCTGTCTAATCATTATAAACTATCGGAATATTTCTCGAAAGCAGGAAAGAAGTGTCTGTATCAAAATAATTGAAAATTGAAAAGAAAAATGTTTTATCGTTAGCGTTGTCTCGTCTTATAATAAATAACTATGAGTTCAGTTCGCGTCTTTACGGTTTCGGATCACTATGCGCCGGTGTTCCAAGGACACAGCTCTTTGCAACGCTGCCGTCGAGTTCTCTCAATTAAATATAAGTAGTATGGTAGAACAATAATTATAATTTATATACATATAAACACATGTACATCAATTTTCTTTTCCGGAACACGCTGTTATAGTCACATGAATCCCGGGAATTATTCTCTCCCTCTCTCTTTTTCTCTCTGATCGAAAATCATAATCGCCGACGTATGAGCCTAATTAAAAATCGCGGCAGTACGTTGCCGGTAGACTTTCAAGACTTCGTTTCTCGATAACGACCGTCGGTAACGTTATCAACGAAACCTCTCGTATTCTAAACTAAATTCGATCATGCTATAACGCCAATAAATTTTCACCGGTCCGCTCGAAACAAAATCCACACTGAAGACAGTCGCAATAACATTAAAAAATATACTCATCTCGTTCTTACGTTAACGTTCCGTCACGCAGAAGAAACTGCTGCGGTCTAGTTAATGTTTAATGATTTGATTTCGCAAATCTGGCGTCACGCGATGCCGAAATGTTGATTTGTCTTTTGATTTTGACGTTTCTTCGCGTGCGAAAAGCTAGATTATGTTTCCTTGTTGCGTGTCTATCGATTTTTGATTCGCTTCTCATTCTTGTGTAATTATAATGATCTCTACATTCCTTATTTTACATATAGTAACGCTCTCGCGATCTTCCACGCGTCGTTCAGAGAAAGTACAGTAGTGCTCGCTTAATAGTCGCACACTCAGAACCGTGTCGCGACTATTTTACATTAATTTTGAATTGAAAAATTTGTCGTCCAGTAGTCTCAGTTTTAGAGTTTCATTTTATACAAGTAAAATTTCGAAATTTAACAATTTTTTCTCCAAAACACAACGACATATATTTTCATAACATCGTAAACATTTAATCATATCTAAACAATTTTTAAAGGGCGCGAGACGTTCTTAACGCACTACTAAAAATGGAAGTCAGATAAAAAAAATATTTTCCTTCAAATGATTATAACAATTCGGAAATAACACAACAATATTCATGATTTCTTCTGGTTTCTTCACTGACTCGTGTACCTTTCATTTCCTTTTGTCGAAGATGCATACAATCCAACAATTGTGTTTGTACATCCATAAAGTGTGTTTAAGAGCACAAAGTATAGCAGTTAAAGTAACAATTCCAATTCGCATGTAGTCAATAAATATTTTTAAATGTGCTTGTATGCAAAGCTACGAAACAATTACAATTTCGAATACTGTTCGTAAATTATCAACAAAGATAACGTAACTAACCTCTAGAATAATTTCCAAATATTCTTCGGTGCAAAACTGAGAAATTGGAATACTATCTTATTCAAATAGAACCATTTCAATCACTATTTCCAATACTTCAAAATTTGCCGAACTCTGAGACGATGTTATCAATGAAGAAATAACTGTCTCAAGAATTTCGGATTGTTATTTTCCTCTAAGGGAAATTCCTCATCGAGAGGAAGTAGTTCGAAGAAGTGGTGGGGAGAGCCAGCGAGCCTCGAGCGAGGTGATACGCGCCCATTATGCGAGCACTACTGCACTATAGTACGGTTCTATGTCGCGTGGCGTTCTTCATGTTCGATCAAGAAATTCCTTTGTTCTTTGATAAGCATGCTCGGACACAAAACGGTGCGATATCCAAGACGGGATCGCGATCTCATTGTTCCTTGTGTCCCGATGTTGCCCCGTGCAATCGTGTGCACGATCGTGTATTTTTCTTCTTCCTGTTTTTTTTTATTTCGTTTAAAGCGCAATTCAGTCTGTTATCTCGGAATGAATTCGCCTCGGTCGCATGAAATTGCGAAGAACGAGTGGCTCGCAAGGAATGAACACCGGGTTCGGGTCGGTTTGATTGTCAGATTCATTCTAAACGTTCAAGTCGGCCATCATCTTGCGGAAGTCGGCGAGGGTATTGTAATCGGGATCCGAATCGATGTCCGCGAAATCTTTGTTCGAATCGCTTTTCACGAAGCTGGGGTTGTATCGGCTTAATGACAATGGGCACGGCAGTAATTCTGGCATCACCGAGTGGTGAGTAATTAGGGCAGTCAGTGTCGTGAACTCCTTTGTGAAGCCCTGCAACAAAAGACCAGAGAAAAAACACTGTAATTAATAGTTGCTCCCAATGTTAATTATGTATGAGCCCTCTGACTTAATGGGAACAAGAGGACCGGCGATCCCCACGCAATTCCGACCCCCTCTCGTAAACAAATGACATGCTGATCGACCGTTTTCCGAATTACAAATCATTCTGGTTCAAGTGCGAAATGATTTCGTGCATATTTTTGGTGATTCGAATATGATCAATTATAGTAGAGAATAATATGTGTAATGAATAGAGTCCGGATCTTCATGCAAAATAATATAAATATAAATCTACATTTTTCACTAATAATTTTCATGTAGTAAAAATAGTGTATTAATACTCTTGAAATAATCGTTTCACTGTTTCAAATTGCACCTACTCATTTTTGTCAGAAATGCATAAAATCCGGAATGTAGTGATGAAAAATATTATCTATTGTTAAATGTGCATTTTTATTTGAAATGCGCAAATTATTATATATATAATTATGGGCTTGAATCGGATTTACAAAATTTGAAGGAGTCTTTGGAAACGTTGCCGACCATTAAAATCTGTTCGACCGATTCGCGGATAGCAATTATGTCCTCGTTAAACAGCTCGTATTTTTGAACGGATCTCGAGCCGAATGAACGAGTAGTATGAAAAGGGGGAGAGTTTTGCGACCGAATCGCTTTGTACGGGAATGTTAATTAGTACGATGCAACGTCGCGCTCGCTACGGCCGCAGCTTTTCGTTCTGAAACATGATAATGGGAGATACCGTGCGAGCATAACGTTACTACGGTTGTGCATTTTGCTGTTTGGCCGCTTGTATTTAAATGATCGAACTTCCCTTGTAGGATAAATTAAATGGGTCCGCGGACTTTGATAATCTCTGAAACCAGTATAAATGAGTTTCGCTGGATGTACCGTGGGGAAATCAAAACTCTCCCCCTCCCCCCTCTTTCTCTCCCTCTTTTCGCCCGGAATTGCATTGCTCTAGTAATACGTCGTGAGATTCGAATACGTATGACACACGATGATATTGACGCCGGGTTGTTTAGCCCGCAAATAATGCATTACTATTCAAATTCTCCATTCATTTCCCATTAATATATTCGTCAGTTTTAGATTACAAGATATTCGCAGAAAACTTGTAACTCGTCAAGCCTGTAGTCGATTTCAATGACCTTGGAATATGTTCTCAAGGCTACCATTCTGAACAACATTCCCCTTTAAAGTTTTTCTCGGTCGATTTTAGTTTACGAGATATTCGCAAAAAAACTTGTAAATCCATGGAGTCTAAAAATTTAGATAGACACAGTCTTGTTGTTTTTATAAAGTAATGCAACAATAGTCACTTTTATTTCCCCTAGTGTTAAAATTATTGAGAGAAAAGAAGGTACATTATTATTTAATTCCGGTTTCTCGCTTTACTGTTCCTGTTTTCATAAGGGGTTGAAAATGTCACGCGTATCGCACCCGTCTGGTTCACAGCGTAGTCCGCTATTTTTACGAACGGTTTAACCCGCTCCAGCGAAAGTGTTAATTATCGCAGTCTAGGGCAGCCGGTTTACAAGCGTTTAAAGACGTTTTATATGGAAGTCCGAGGCCGGGGGCGAAGACGTTGAAAAGGGGATTTACCTTGATTTTGTAGCCTTTGTTCGTACGCTTTATAAGATAATGGGCTATTCCGCTTGGCTGGAATTCGCGCGGCACTCGAAGCGAAAGGGCATAACATCCGGGTTTACTGGTGCTCTCGCGCACCATGAACGCTCCTTCCGGTTCTTGGCTCAACACTTCCAGCGTTATTTCCCTGAAATCATAAATGACCGCGGCACCGTTAGACTGGGAACAAATCACCGACAATAATCGAAAATTGGTCCACTGTAACAGCGGACCCAAAAAGTATTTCAATTTAAATTTTAAAAATTAGACAGTATAAGAATAATAATAAGATTTGATTTACATGTTCTCTACATTGGAAAAAATTAGTAAGTACCATTTTTGTTTCATAATATAGATCCTTCAATAACAAAATTATTAGTCTGGGGTCTGGTTACACTCCTATTCGCAGAGTGAAGGTTAATAGAAACTAAATTGAAAAAAATAATGACGAACCTTGGTATCCCAGCTTGGAACCACGGGGCTTTACGCAACTCGGCTTCCTCGCTGCGATTGTTCAAGCTATCCGTTCTTTCCGGTAGAGGTGGTGGTGTTGGTGTCGATCCGTGAGTACTTCCGTCAGCAGGTACCGAACTGCTCGAGGTACTGATCTGAGATCTTCTTTTTGATTTAAATTCTGTCTCCGTTCCCGAGCTCGGAGAATTGTGCCCTATCCTATAAATGTTCAACAACGAATCTCCTCTTTAACTGTACAAACAATTCATTCATTCATTAATTGCGTTAACCCCTCGCCGTAACATTTTCTTTGCAGTTACAGCGATTAAAATTGCATGACTACATTTATTTGAATGCTCAAGTATTGATTTCTGGACTGCGGATCTTTATGCAAAATAAAAATTTTCTGCATCGATTGCAAGAAATAGAAACTAAATTGAATATTATTTCTTCTCTTAATGATTTTAATATGTAAGCTGTTATGGCCACCCGGTACATTTTTGATACCGTGTAATGAACAATAAAAAAATTACAAACAATTTTGAATTTCATCTACTCAATTTTACAAACGAATCAAATTTTATTTCATCTAGAAAGAAAGGCGCAACACTTATACTTGTTAGACTTTGTTGAAACCTTCATCGCGAGTATGACTCGTTAAAATCCGTCAAGAGATTTAACGCAAGATTAGGGATGATGGGATTACCTGTTGTTCTCGATGTTGAAATTCTTCGCGGTGATGGACGCATTGATAGTGTTATCGAGGCTCTCGGAAGGGGGTATTTTGTTGTAGTTCGGCCTGGTGCCCTCGGAGTCGATGATAGCCTCGTTTATGTAACCCCCAGAATGCGGCCTGTTCGAGGGGCTCGTCGGCGTGCTACTACCACTGACGAGGGGGCAGCTGTCATCCTCACCGTTCAATCCATGGACGTCACGTCCACCTGTCCAACCCATCGCCAACTGCTTTATTCGAGCCGGCTTGTCCGTTAGCCTCTTGTACGAGTTAAGTTGTGTCGGTGAGTTGCTCTCGTCGCTGCTCGGTGTACTTTGCTGAGAGATACTCTTTGGCTCGTCCTCGTTCGTTATGGGCCCGAGAACGTTCGTGAAGGTGTGCGTCGGTCGTAGACCGGGAATCGTGTTCGGCGTCTGCATTCGCGAAAAGAAAAACTCATTAACGCTGAACCTACCGTGCACTAAAAGAGATTCCAATATTTCAGCTTACAGAGAAAACTCTGTTCATCCAGATTTTCTTGGATAAAGAATCAGTTTCCATGTAAGTTCCATCATTCCAATAATTGTAAAATGAGAAATATAAAACCGGTCATTTGGCCGACAGTGATATAGGTTTAAATTCAAGTTTACAAATTTTTTCGGAAGTGTAAGTGACGTAATCTGCATTTTACTCGTTGGGGTAGTTGGTCCTGACCTTTTGATAGCCCCCACATTAATTACATCGATTTTCATGACGTGGTTCGTTTACGTCACGTTGTTAAATTTTTCACAGACGCGCTATACGCGATGTTCAATAGTGCAACATTGTGTTGGTATTTGTTCAAAGTTCGAGTTCCAATAAAATTTCAAACGTAGCACCGTCGGTGCCGCATAGCGACGTCTCTATTTAAACGACGGGGCCGTAGAGCCGTGGCTAGAGACTATTAAGTGCCGTGAAATAACACGGGAACGGTTCTTAAAAACGCCGTTCGGTAGAAATACGAGGAATTAGAATTCATGGTTGTACCTTCACGCTGGCGAGTCGCAGCGTGGGCGAGCCGGCGCTGCCGAGCTGTACGTTCATGTCCGCCGTAGACGAACCGCTTCCAGTTCTGGACGTGGGCGACGTTCGACTTTTCAGCCACGAATTCGAGGATGAATTTCTGCAACCACCTCCCACGCCGGCGATCGAACTGTCGCCAGCCACCGATTTGTTCTGCAATCATACGCATGAGACCGTTAGGTTAGAAATCGTGCCACGTAATCATTAATCTATTACGTACTATGTAGTATCTCTATAATTGTCGTATGATTCCGTCGCGTGGTGGGGATAAAATCTGAGCAGTTACGGCGATAATATTGTAGGCATACGAGGGGATAATTTGTGTTACTTTAAGGGGATAGATTCGTTTCTAGATAAAGATGGGGTTTTTCAGTAGTCAGAAGCTCTAGATAAAACGTCTCAAGCCCTCAAAAGTATTATTTTTACGTTTACGAGGTGTAATTTGCAATATTAGCTTTATGAAAATAGCTAAACGTAAAAATAGGAAATTTTGGGGGCGACCGCGGCCTAGATTGATCTTTCTAACGCTTTTAACTACTGAAAAACCCAATCTTTGCATTATCGAGAAATGAGAAAATCCTGGAGAAACGAGTCTACCCCCTGAAAGCGAATGTAAAATTGTTAGGTTCCTATTATGAAAGATCTGAGCAAATTTTTGTTCTTCTTCCTGTTGAATGGTTAACTATTAGTATACGTCTGTTAAATTTTGCTGTGGTTCAATACGTAAACTTGCTCGGTGACCTTGAAATTGCTTCAATGCCACCGAAATCCTCGGTTAACCCTACGCAACATAATTACCAACGATGTAATTGCGTTGAATGTTTAACAGGTTGACGAGTTGAATCCGTGGATCGTGTTGCGACCAGAGAGTTTACTCGATATTGTTCCGAGAATAGTTGAGCGGTGTAATATCAAACCTGACTGTGTCCCGTCTAATTTAAGGTAGCTAATGGACTTGCTGAATATTTAAACGCCAGCAGTTCCGATCTGTTTTACATTTGTTGTTCCCGAAGATTGAAATCAACGTTCGGACTGTACTTTGATAAAGTACAATCGGCCTCGACTGAGGAACAGATTGCAATAAACATCTCGGTGCTTTTAAAGAATGAACAAGACTAGTTTAGCGATGCTATATTCCTCACGTCGAGGTACGGGGATTGGATGGCAGGTTCGACGAGACTTGGAAACCGATAAATAGTTTATCGACGGTGCACTACGATTCCCAGGACGATTGCGTAGGGAGAACTAGCGGGCAGACCACGGCGGACTGACCGTTTACTTGGAAACGCGACGGAGTCGGCAGACTTGGGTCGAATTTATAATTAACGCGGCCTGTAAAATGGGACACCTCTACTGGAGTCGGATCGCCCTGCAACGCCGCGTCGCGCGTTTATTTTCCCCTGGTCATCTATTTAGAAAAATGGATCCGGAGGACACCAGTCTATTTTCATACTTTTTTTAGTACAGAAAATACAAAATGGCGGAGTTGCGCAACATTATCTATCTCAATGTCCAGCAAAACCCAGCTTGCACGATAAAAGCTTAGATATTGGAAGTATCTATTTAGAAAAATGGATCCGGGAATCGCAGGATTATTTCCACATTTTTTCTAGCACAGGAAATACAAAATGGTGGAGTTGTGTAACATTATCCTCACTTAAACAAAAATAGATTCTGGATATTGGAAGTTTGTCGGAGCCCGTAGTTCCAGTGTTAAATGATCGAAGTCGGAGGTGGCTTCCTTTCCGCGAAAGGATTTACTGTCGCGACTCATGTCCATTTCCAGGTACGAACTTTTCCGTGTCTCCCCGGGCTCTCTGGATTGCGAGAGAATTTCGTTGCTGATAAATGGTCCCGTTAAAATCCGGTGACAGGCAATTATTTGAAACGGTCGACCGTGAAAAATTGCTATTCACGGTCGACCGTTACGGTGCGTCGATGCGATGGTTTAACGTTGATGGCATCGCAATTTAGTAACACAGTTAGCTTTCGTAGTGGACTTAGACTGATAAAACGTAAAATCGTTGGATTTCACCCTGTTGCGTCTTTAAAAAGTCTCGCCCGAGTTTTTCCGGGAAAGATTCATGAAAATGACCCAGTTCGCATGAGGTGGAAACGAGCGGACCCCTTTAAAGCGAAAGTATTCCAGTGACAATGCGAAGGGGCAGGAAAAATACATACCCACGAGGACCGGGTCTCCTGTTTGTCTTTGCGATAGGGTGGCGGTGACTGCGGTGAGATCACATCCTGAAGGATCGGTTGGCGCTGGAGTTGCGCCACGTATGCCATACGAAAAGCATTGCCGACAAGGGTGTTCAACTCCTCGGCCTGCAATCAGATCGGTGACGAATGACTCAAGATACAAATCGTATCAAGACCCCTCTAAAATTACACATAGCACAGTATCGCACGATTAAAGGAACATTGGTGAAGCCACAAAAAATATTATTTTAGTCAGCCGAGGGTTTTCTTAAATATTTACAATCTCCTCAGGAAAGCTCCACGAAGGGTTCTTCACGCTGGGTTCAGCATGACTATATTTTTCGCTGCGATCATACTCGCAACATTACACGCTTGTGGCGTCGCGCCGAGGAGAAGGATGCTGGAGGAAACGGACACCGAGTGTAATCCATATGCTACGGTTGAACAGAATGCTAACGGAAGCGAAGTCGATACGGAAAATAGACCAGCAGACTACGCGTCTGCTCCGCGAGTATAAGTACAGCGTGTGCTTAAATTATTATTAAGGCTGTGCGGAAAATGAATTTTCTTTGGTGTCAGTACCGGATTAATCACGCGACCGATCTAACGACTATACCTAATTTCTGTGCAGTCTTCGATAAATTGAAGATACGTGTGCTATCATGTATATCCAGGAGTGTATCTCAAGTGCCCTAATAATTTGAGCACCTACTGCACGCTGTACCGGTGACATTTATGAAGGAAACGCGGAGAAAAACGAGAGAGAGAGGAAGACGGAGAGGAAAAGTGGAGAGAGTATCGTGCGGAGAGCGCAAAGAGAGAGCAAGAAGGAAGAGGAAGAAAAATAGGGGACAGGGGATAGAGGCAGCCGCATTCGATACTATCCTAGAGGCTGCGGTCGCCACTCGCCTAAGCCGGATATTCGAAACGGGAACCGAATGTGAGTCAACGCGATGGCGGCGGCGGCTGCTGCTGTGACGTTCTTCATGTTTGCGGCTGAAATGCTCGCCGGTTTGATATTCGCGTTTCAGGCCGCGCCGATTGCTCGCCAGAATTTTATTCTGTGTCCGGCGACAGTGAAACAGATGATCGGCGCAGGAAGTTGCTCCACGAGTGTTCACCTATTCGAGCTTTACGATGGCGTCATGTTTATATGGGGTCATGGGTTATGGTTGGTCTAGATGAATTTTTTGGAAATCGATGACAGGAGAACGATCGCTATAACTGGTCAGTTTATTGGGTGATCGTCAGATCCGTACCCCCTCTCTGCCGGTACCGGATTAGTCACGTGATAGCGCCCTGGAGGGGGAAGGTAGAGCGGGGACACGCATAATCATTTCTATCATAAATGCATCGGGATTACTGCGGAACATGAAATTCAAAGAGTACCACTCTCGAACTCTCCAGACATTTGAATTTTCCCATCTGCGACTCGAGTCAATTCTACTTCCGGATCTTAAGCAGGGGCGTAGTTATCTTCAGAACAATTGAAGTAAGAAACGCAGCCAGCGAACTCGTTGTCACAGGAGTCACGTTCACACGGAAGGCAGTTAAGCGATACGGAGACTACAATCGGATTAAATTTAACTGGCCGTTTAAGTCCGCTCGCCTGGCTCGGGATCACTTTCGTCGTGATTCCTACCTTCACGCTATATTAACTTTCTTATTCATTTCAATTTTCCGACCGATTATTCATCACGGTAAAACGAAACTAAACATTTCTCGCGGAGCGAACGGTTCGGTAAACAGATCTTTTTACGTTTAAGGAACACGCGTAATTTACACGCGTGCATCTCGCGCGGAGAAACGTAAACGTCAGCGAAACCGCAATATTTAGAATAACATTTTGATATTCGTAGAACCGGGTATTGCTAAAACCATAAATGATGGTTAATTTATCGCTGCTTGTGCTCGCGAAGAGGGCAATAAATATCCGAGCGGCTACAACGAAAGTTCTTATTTATGGCACTCGAGCAGAAGAGAAAATTTTTCAACGACTTACGTAATTTTCCGAAGTCACAACGGCTCTTACATAATTATTTCTGTTCCCCGTGTCGAACTATAAGCTCCGCAGCAACTTTCAATGCTGCAGTCGCCGTCGGTGTCTGGCGAGGTTTCGCAGGAAAGTAAAACAAGGAGGATGCTCGCCGTGTTTCGAACTTGATAAAGTCGTAACGAATAAATTCGTTAACGAGATTTCTTCCGAACTAGTTAAAAATTTGCCAATTTCGGCAGCGGGGCCGTTGTTGTTCCGCTTTATCAAATCGGGAACCGGCGAGCCTCGGTTAACGGTTCAACTTTCTTTTGTTTAAACTTCGCTTTTAATTTCCGGCCAATTTTATTGCACATAACTTTCGTTATAACCTGGCTAGCTTGAAAAATCCCTCGAAATTAAATGAATTAAAAATAAGCTAGATTCAGATGTGTCCCCCCACTCCGATCACAATGCCACGTGACTAATACTTGCAGAGAAGGGGTAACTATTTCCCCTGAATCTGGAAACGGAACCAGACGTTCGACCACTCCAAATTCCCCCTGTCCGCCATCACAATCAATCGACCATCGCGTTGTCTTTCGAACCGAGCGGAGCGACTCGCACAAAAGTTTCCTCTAAATTGTTCTGCCCGAAAAAATTCGCGGAACAAAGGCCGGGGATTCAGGCAGTAGAAAGAAATTTGCAAAAATTCGGGGAGACGTTGGCACAATGCATCCCTCTCGTACAGAGTCGATCGACCTAGCGGCGGTTAGGTAAGTCGGGCCTCGTGTAAGAGGATGGTGGTACTCTCATTCCAGTTCGCACAATGCATCGTCTTTTAGGTGGTTTCTCTCTCTCTCTCAGACACGTACACACACATCGTGAAACGCACAGTCAACATTCGCGCATTAATACGCACAGAGCCGTGGGCTTTTATGAGCTTTGGAAAAGAGAGCGATAGACTTCTACCCTTCCACCTGTAATCCCAGGCTGTTTTCACCGTGGCCGATGCGTGTTTGCCTCACGGCCTGGCAGGCAACGGCGTCGCCCGCGTTCGCAATCAAACTTGCGTCAACAGTACACTCGTGGACAAAATGATAGCACCCGTCCGCTATCTTTAATTTCTCAAAGACTAGAATTTCTAAATGAAAATAATTGTTCGAAAAAGAAGAAACCGCTGATAAATACAGTTCCCCTTCTACGACGCTGTTCCCCCACGCTCCCGCCCGGTCACGTGACGCGTCTCTGTCGTTCACGCGACGCACTGTCACGTGACCAAATCCGGTAGAGAGAGGGTAACCTTTTTCATTGATAAATTCTGCGGTAGTTTCCGAGAAATTAAAGATAGCTCGCTATCATTTTGTTCAGGAGTGTATCATTCTGAATTACATACACACACGCACGCGATTTGTGGCTCTCTCGGTTAGCATTCACGTGTGGGCCCCCACGTACGCGATCATGGCGAACGGTCTGCGAACGCGTGTGCGTAACCAGGACCTTTCTAAACGCAGACACCGAGGCACTGGTCTAGCCAAGGGTTGCGACGTGAGTGCTTATTACACATTCAAGGCTTGCATTTGCACTGTGGCCTGCTGGAAAGCTGTACGCCATTTTTCCCTTCCCTTCCAACTTCACATGGATCTCCTCGTCTACACCGCCCCCGCAACCCTCATGGTCAGTCTTCTTCTTTCTATTCCTTCTCTCCGACTAAGGCCGGCTTTCGTTATACACATACGACATGCCACGGCCATTGCCGACCATCCGACAAAAAGATACTGCCGATGCACGCTCGCCGAGATTCTTTCTCCCGACATTTTCATTTCGTTTCGTTTCGCCGCGCTACCGCCTCCCATCCACCCCCACCCCCTCGCTCGCTGCCATTTTACGGTGGCTTGGCAGTCTGCGGAATCGGGACCGATTCCGTTAGGGTAACGATGTCTCTGCAGAAATGCATTGTGTAATTTATTTCTGCTTAAATTTTCAATCTAACTGATTTTAATGATTTTTAAAAATTTACAGTGAATTAATTTCTCCACCACTCTGTAGAACACCATTTCTCCAATGTAACAATTTGCAACACCAATTTTGGTATAATTTATTTCTTCCTCACTTTCTAATTGATTCTAGCGATTTTTAAGAATTCACTGAATTCAATTGAAAAGTTAGGAAGAAATATTTGGTGGGGAAATGGTGTTCGACGGAGTGCTGGAAAAATTAATTCTCTGTAAATTCTTAAAAATCACTCGAATCAGTTAGATTAAATATTTAAGCGGAAATAAATTATACAAATATTTTGGTATTCGCGTTAATCTCGCTACATTGGGGAAGTGGTATTCTACAGTGTGGTGGAAAATCTCTGCCATAGTATATAACTATAGATATGCAGTGGAACTGTAGATCGTCAGCAACCACCGTATTCTGCTGGACCTGTAGTAACATTTAAAGAATGTCTCGCGCATTTTGCATTCACCCAAGAGATGCTTCACGTACCAGCCGTGACTCTCGTCACGAGTGGTTAACTACATTGTCACCGTATAGATACCGCGCGCTTTAGCTTTTTTGCGGTAATACCGGCAGCTTGTTTCCCATGGGGAAAAACTCCCGGCAAGATATTATGAAACGCTTCTGGCGATCCTCTGTCCTATGTATTACGTATGCATATGTAAATATCACGTGAGTTATGTACATTGTGTCCTCGAAATATTCGCGTCCACGGTCGAGCTTTTGTTGTGCAAAAAATAAATGGTCAGGCCACCCTGCGTCCCTCGCAATATCGTTCCTCGACACGTGACGTCGTGGTGCGATTGAAATTACGCTTTTGAGTGGAACAATCAGATTTTTAAATGCTGATTTTGGACGATAA
The DNA here is from genome assembly GCA_028455795.1 of Lasioglossum marginatum. NCBI lineage: Eukaryota > Metazoa > Arthropoda > Insecta > Hymenoptera > Halictidae > Lasioglossum > Lasioglossum marginatum. Next base: position 7,801,209 of record CM052268.1, read on the forward strand.
TCACGCCAGAAAATCTTTGGGACTCTTTTCTGACACATTTTCAATTTTGTGAACTTCATAGAAACTTGAATTTTGCCTCCCATCGCATTTTTTTCCCGAGAAAACTCATTGCGAGGGACCGTATCGATCGGCCGGATCTTAGATCGATCGGTCTATTACCATAGATCCATCGAGCTTAAAACAAAGATCATGACGTCGTCTGAGACGGAGCAATGGAGGACCGTTTCACCTTCAATGAAGGCCCGATTGTGAAACCGGCTCGTACATCTCGAGGAAAGTAACCGTCGAAGAGAAGGCACTGTCGTGGGAAAACTATAGATCGCGAGCCACCAGCGTGGGAATGATCCTGGGTTAATTTATCCTGCAGGATCCTTCAGAATTGAATCCGAGATCCGGTCAGTTCGCGTGGTCGGTGCTTTTTCGAAAGGTCAGTCGTTCGAATTAGCTCAGCAATCGACAAGAAGAAAAAAAGATTTTCGGCGCGAAAGATCAATGCTGAAAGGCTATGGTTACGTCACTGTGAAAAATGTATCCTGGTTGTAGGCGGCGTTGAGCACAAAGGAAAATACAAACCCGAGTATTCCCGCCCCATAGACTCCCATAGAGAGCATGGCTCTTTCCGTTGCTCCGAATTTGGCCGCGATGAAATCATCGTTCTTCTTATTTCGCCCCTCCCAACCGTGGACGTTGACTTCGAACCTAACCCTCTTCACTGTCCTCAGATCCGGGTTTCTTTCGAGTAATCGTCGGTTAACGCCGCCGCGGCTGTCGAATTTTTTGTCGAGCCCCACGAATCTGCGGGTAGCTACTTCTCCGCCTTTTTTCCCGAAAGAGACCCGATAGACGCTGTGCGAACGAAGAATTACCGGCGAGTATTATTACGAACCCTGGGAATTTAGGGGAGTCCATTTTTCTGGGACGCTTTTGGGTCGGACGACACGACCCTTTATTGCATTCGAAATGGGAATTCTCACTAGGTAGTTCGGTATGTAAAATTGAAATTGCTTTCTTAATGTTTTTTCCTGCCTTTATTAACCCTTTGCAGTTGGAGATATTTTAACTTGAAAATTAAACATTTCTTCCGACCTAGAACAATTCCACTCTACATGATTTTTGTTAATTTTATGGATAGGAAATTAAAAGACCTAAGCAATCTTCATCTTCGATACTTACCAGGGGAAACAATCAGTTTATTAAAATATTAGAAGTCTGTGGTGTTTCAATAATTATAAACGGCTAAAACAATTTTTATTTTCGACGAAGATTTTATAAAATTGCAAAGAATTCTCTAAAACCTCAGTAACTTGGTTTGTAGGATACTCGACATGAAAGGAACAATTTATATGTGGTATTCTGTAACTAATGGCCCCGAGGATCCGCCCCCTTGTGTTTCTAGGAATAGCTGCCATTAGAACCAGATGGGTCAATGTGACCCATTTTGGATTCCCTGTCGTACAAGTATTGGAGCACTAATAATTACCCATTATTACACTGTGCAGATCATCGATCAATAGATTTTATGTATTTATGACAAAAATGAGTAGGTGTAATTTAAAACAGTAAAAACATTAGAAGGATTTAAAAATACTGCTGTATTATTTTCAACCTATTAACAAAAAAAATAAATTTCTATGTAACTTTGTTGCAATTCAGATAGAAAATGTTTATTTTGAGAGTCACAATCAATTTATTTCTCTTATTCACGATTTCAATTAATGGAAAATTTTCTATTCTCAATCTCCCCCGACATTTCTCCTATTTTATAATTTCCACATTTTTAACCCCCACTCATTACGTCCTCGCTAATTCGGTATAATCCCAAAGTTCAAACACTGGAACCCTCTTTGCAGCACAGGCTAACAGGATGATTTCGCATGAAAGCGGGAATAATGAGGGAAATGATAGCAGGATTTAAATTCGATTTTCCCCGGTGGCGGATAGGGGTCGCGGCGGAAAAATCGGTGCCGGTGGTTAAGTATAATCGTGGAATTGCGGCAAATTGATACGCAATTTCACGTGGACGTCTCGAGCGTAAAGACGGGGGAAACGAGGATCGAAGTGGACCGAGAGGACGGTGTGCTGCCACGGCTTTGCTCCGGCGTGACGGGCCACATTCCACGGATTCCACGCGGTCACGGCCATATCTCCCATTCCTCTAGATTTCACGTCCCACCAGCAGCCCTACCATCGGTTTCATCGCCACCACCGACACCATCCTCTTCGCCAGCGCCACCACTACCTTTCGCCGTATACACCTTTCTAGTCTACTCTCATCCGTGTCACCCACGTACATCCTCCACGTGGATACTGTTCCTTCTGCAATTCTCCTTCCGAAAATGTAGCCTACCGATTTTTTATTATACACAGATTGTGTTTATCGTTTATGGGGATACTTCTCCATCCGACCTTTTATATTCTCCACATGCACCAGGAATTCATCTGTAATTCTCTTTTTCTTTCGGAAGCCTATTAATAGGATTTTCAATAATTGTGCTGTACCGAAAGAAAGCATAGAAATTTTCTTTTACATTACAATCTTAAATGAAAGTATTAGATGACGTTATTGAGGGTAACTTGTTAGTTCACAATGGAAATTGTTGTTGCTATTGAAGGTTTCATTAAAAAGTGTTTAACTACGGACCATAGATTTTTCAAAATTATGGACTAAATGTTCAAGATATCGATACATACTTTCAGCTCATTTGTTACTGTCCAGCAGCGCTTGCAACGATTGTATGCACCAGTTTAAGATCATATTTATCTAATCACTATAAATATTTATCCGGCACTCGGAGACTGATAAGTTACGACCTGTTTTCTCTTCATCAGATATAAAACTTCAATAAATAATTTCCACATTCAGAATCGATATCGACGACTATCCCGAATTTTCTACAACGATCGCAGAGGTCAATTAAAAAATAATCACGCTATAATAATCGCACATCGATATCGCTCGCTCCACCAGAAATTCCTGCGGCATTTCCGTCCACTCAGCACACGGCGAATCAACGGGATATTCCCAGGAGGCGATGCACGATAAAAATTAAGCGATTGAGCCGGATAATTCGCGTTAGGCGAGCGAAGAATAATTGGCGAGTTCGCAAGAAAGAAGCAAACGGAATCGGTCGGCAGTTTTCGGTCACGGTAGATGCGAAATACTGTTTGAAATTGTTTGACCATCGGCTCGGCGGGCCGCTTTGCCCGTCGTAACGTAAAACCAAGGGAAAATTAGAAGATACATACGTACATAGGCATCGTTAGATGGGCACGGTTCACAGAGAAGTGCGGATAGAGCGCAGTTCTGAAGCCTCTGGCTCTTTGATCAGCAATTAACACCACGAAGCAGCACTGAGCTCGATCTTCCGTATGCTCATTGGATGAACACCCAAGAGAGATTCCCCAGCCACCGATTTTCCTCTAACCCCCATCCCTTCATAAATCGAATGGTTCACCTGTTTCATCATCCTTCGATGCACCTCACGGCTTTGCCAGATATTTCTCTGTGTATACGTACAGCGTACACACGGCCGGTTGCACACGCCAGCACAGTCCGGTCACGCTTCTGATTGATCATGTTTCCGAATGCATTGGCCAAGTGCAGTCCCGCACAGTCGGAAGGCTTTCCGGGAAATTACTGACCAAGGTTCAAATTGCGATCGAGCCCGGTTTATTTCGTGGATCTTGCGCCCGAGTGTCCGTGATATGAAAGCGCATGTTCGTATTTTTCCTTAGATCACGTAGGTACATGCATACACTCTTTCCTATTAGGTCGGAGGAAAAATTCTGCGTATTTTAAAGAACACATTTGAATCGATTTATTTTCATTTCCATATTTGTTACAACCTGTTGCCATCTTTCGGATAACCTGTCAATTCCTGGTTTTCATTTACAAACAAAATGACCTGCTTATTTCAAATACGATAGAACATTTGAATCGATTTATTTTCATTTCCATTATTTGTAACAACCTGTATTTTTCGGATAATCTGTCAATTCCTGTTTTTCATTTACAAGCAAAATTACTCGCTTGTTTAAAATGAGACAGAATTTTTCCTTCCAACCTAATACATACGTTTATAAAATACTGCAGTAATATTTACGAGTAACATTAACTGCGTAGAAAAAGAAACAACGAAGAGAAAGCAGGGTTGCCCAGGGGGAAAATCCTCCAGCTAATTCGGAAGCATTGTAACGTGGAATGTAAGCGCAAAAACGCAAATGGAGGAGACCGAGATAAGTTAATTCAAGGGCGGGTTGATACAGAGAAATTTTTTCGACGGCGGAGATGCACGGGTCCAATCAGGGCGAGGTATAAGAGGATGTTTGCTCAAGCTGCTAATATAACAGAGTGCTCGCATGCCATCGTCTACATTAGCAGACATTATTGAGCTGTTTATTTCATTCAACCCCTCCAGAAAAAGAAATTAAATTGCCTGGCCAACCGAATCTGAATTACAAGAATGCTCTGTATTTAACACTAAACCTGCCGAGTCTTAAAAGTAACTGCTTCCCTTATAAAAATGACAAGATTGATTTTATTTAGACTTTGTACGGCCGCTAGTGTAATACTCCTTATGAAATCATTATTATTATTTCAATAATTGTAAAATAAAAAATCTGGAACCGGTCATCCTGACCGGTGTTGGTAGGTTTAGTGTCAACAAGCACACCGAAGATTTTTGTGCTAGAGACAAAAGTCTTTTATCTTCATACAGTACTCTAAAATATACCCTGCTATTTTTTTAATACTCCAAATATTTTTTATAATTTTATTCTTTGCCAGATTAAGACACTTGTGTCCCGACTCCACCTTTCTACAACGCTGTTTACGTGACTAGTCTGTACTGGCAGAGAGAGGGTAACTTTTTTCTTGGATCTGGGATTGCGAGAAGTCAGAGTTATCGTGATGGATTATTTTAGTTGTAATCGGTGGCAAAGCCGCGGTTGAATGCGGCCGATACACGGCGCACGGGGTATCGTCTCTCGCCGATTGCACATTCTTTTCAGAAAATCCCGTCTGGGTCGAAGTGGTGGCGCATCCAATCGAGATCCAATGTGCAAGATGGCGTTCCCTTATGTAACATACGGTTACGTGTGTATATAGTAACCCGCCGAACGTGTCTTTTTCGAGCTCGTTCTTCTCCCTTTTTTCCCTTGCTCTTCATCCCGTTCGTTTTCCACGGAGAGAGAGAGAGAGACCGGTGATACCGGCATTAGAGATGTCTGCTAGATTAGATCAGAGAGAGAGGAAGAGAGATGCTTAGGTCACGGAGAACCGTTCTGAGAGAACTTCTCTCGACATTGTCGCGCGAGTTAACACCGATGTTTTAATGGGTTCCAGTGTTATTCCAGGACCGTAGGACCCAGTGGCTTCCGTGCACTCGTTCCACGGAACAGGCACGTTCGCCGACGGTTGTTATTATTCACGTGTTTCGTTCGACGACTTTCAAAATTCCCAATCCCCCGAGTAACGCGCCAGAAGACAGGTAGCTCGCTAATTAGCGAATGTTGACTCAAGACGCGTGAGATCGGAAAGATTCCGTTCGAAACGTTATCTAAATATTTGTTCTGCCTCGATCCTGACTCCGCGCCGCATCCGGATCACCTGACGCGCGTTTGTCACGCGCACGGCCACGCCTCCTAAGTCTTTGGACGGCTAGATAACATAACGCGAACATTAATCGTTGGCAAATGCATCGGTCCTCGTTAATCTCTCGGTGAAAGTCGCGCTGGTTTGAAACCTTCGCGGATTTTACGCTTTTATCTGTCAGAATGGCATCGATCCCTTAGTTGGAGGCATAGCGGTCATATGAAGGTCATTGACATTTTTTTAAATGTGATTTTTATCTACTAGGATATGTATAGAAAATTTAGGTGTCCGTTTAAATAAATGTTGATGATCTTGACTCCAGCTAGGGGATGACGCCATCTTACTGAATATTTATTTGTTTGTGTCTCTCCAGTACAAAAGCATTGAATTAATTGGTCAAGCCTTACTTTTTTAATTGGATCGAATTAGTAACCGAACACAGGATTAATCACTTAGGATAGTCGATGTCCGGATAGGAGAAAAAGGCGAGTGAAACGAACCGTAATATATTATTGTCGGTTTGCCATTGTTATTCTGTTACACGCGTTAACGATGACTGTACAAAAATTCCACTGCCTTTTGTAGGGGATGAGCCTGTGTGCGTGAGCGCGTCTATGCCGCGTTCTGCGCGAGTGAGCGCGTTAAGTGTTGTCTTTTGTCGTTTTGATTGGCAACGAGGGATGTCGATTGCGAAACGTGCAGCGGTGTGTTTCGGGTAAATCAAATTCTGTTTGGAACATATATTTCAATGTTTGGATATTTTTAATACCTGACACTGTGCCGAACTCTACTGAATTTTCTCTTCTACTGTTCTTTCATCGTAATTTATTCTAATTTTATTCATATTTTCCATACGCGTGTCACCGGAAAATATTTTTCGCGCACACGGAAACTCACCTCGCCAATTCGTTTTCCTTTTTTCTTTCGCATAGGAATAAAATGCAGAAGGATGCAGGCGAAGATAAAATAACGAGACACCGCAGCAGCGCGGGGACAATAAAAATATTTTCTTCGTCCGCATGGTAAGGATATTTTCATGGTTATTGTGGTTACAACTCGTCCGGCTTTTTTAACCGGGTTTTGTAAAATTGTGTTGTTTTTTTGCCTCCTCCCACTCCCCGGCCACCGCAAGGAACGCGGAAAGCTCGAGGGGCTTATACGCTGGAAACACGTATTCGCGAGACAATGGGCCTGCTACCTTGGCCCTTTTTAATGGCCCCGGGCGATACCGGCAACTCAGGAACAATGGTTCGCCGTCGAAACACAAACTACAGTTTCATTAGTACTCATAACTGATGAAATTAAGACCCCCTTTCCTGTCGTCGTCCTGCCTCTCCGTGCAGCCGCGCCGTTTCGCGTGTCATGAGTTAATTAAATCTGACCAAAAACATTCCACGGAACTCGGAATTTTCTGCCGCGGCGCCTTCTGTGCTGCCGCGCGAATATCCGCCGACTACTTTGACAGCGGGAATGCTCGCCAGTTTTTAACTAATGTCGTATAATTCGAATATATTTATTAGTTATTCACAGTTCATTTTAAAAATTTAAGAATCAATATTATATTGCTTTTGCCTTGATAAAATGACTAGGAAAATAATTATATTTTAATGCTGTATAATCCATTTCTCAATATTCACTGCTGGAGGCTTTAGAAAAATATAACGTCTCAAATACATTTATTAATTACTTTAAAAATTCAAGAGTAAATATTAATATATTGCTGCTGTCTCCATAAAATGACTAGGACAATCAATATATTTTTATTCGAGTTGTGCACTCAGAAGTAGGTCTCTCATCCACAGTCGGAATTTAGACTGATTAGAGCAATTAACATCCGCGACAAGCAGATAAGCCGCTGTGTCTCGAGTGCATTGTAACGCATGCTGTGCAGTTTTTTCCGTTGCTCTGTTCTCGATGAAATAATAAAATACCAGTCCAAGTAGAACGAACAGCAGGGCAATAAAGAGTTGAACGGTTATGCAGCGCGGTCGAATGAAATGGTAGCAGGTTGTCGATCCTTACGGATTTCCCATCGATAAATTACTGCAGGCATTAACTGGCAATAATCCTGGCTATCTATATACACCGTTTTCACTATTAATTCCCGATCCGATAATAGCGAAGACCGATAATCTTGAAAGACAAATGCCAGCGTCTGTCGATCGGAGGGGAGCTAAATTATGACGAGCATTGCTAGACTGATAGATAGCGGTGTCACGTGCACTTTAAAGCGAAGTACTAGGTTAAATTCTTTTATATTAATTATTTTGGGGTTATGAGGTATATCTGTATATCATGTAAAAATGTCCTGCCCAAAGAAGAACACAATTAACAAACTTAAATTCTTCTATATTAATTATTTTGGGATTGTGAAGTATATCTGCATATCATATAAAATATCCTCCGGGAAGGAGGACACAAATAACCAACCTTTTGCCGAGACTAACACTATTAGTTAATATAGACAAGCGTAGAGCGCCATCGTCGTTTTGTCTAGAGCTGTTTACAGGTTTACGAGAGCCCCGTAAAATCCATGCGTTAGCTGCTTGCTTGCGCGGGTATAATTGGGAACTTCCTGTGTGCCAATAATATCACGTCACAGTAGGCGAAGGAAAAGGTACAAATCGTATCGCGGTAGACAGCGTGTGATGCGGGAGTGAGGGAGACCGGCAAAGAGAGCGAAAAGGAGCGAAAAAATAGAAGCAGAGAAGTAGTGTGTGTGTGTGGCCGTGAATGTCAGTATGAATAATTGTTATTACCCAGAGTGGAGAGAAACCGCGAGACAAAACCGGAAGTACACTTGAGTAAAGTGGATAAGCGTAATGGTGCGCTGTGCACACAGAGGGCACATGCGCTAGTGTTATCAAAGGGAGTGCGTACACACAACGTATAAATTCCTGGGGCGGGGGGATAGTTCTGGAAAATAGCGAAAAAAAAACTGGAGAAGAATATTGTGCATGGGTCGTCGCATCAGTTTGTGGTCAGCGGACGTACCTCGCGAAATGTATTACACTTATTTATTTCATCCTGCGAACACATGCGCGCAGCATACTCCAAACCGCAGGAGTCATATGCGACAGTGAATTTAATGTTTACAAGGCGGTCGCGAAAATAATTGCGGCTTTCGAGCTTTCATTTCGAGATTATTTTTAACTTGGAAAATATTAGGCCGTTCGGAAAGTCATTTCGTTTTCTCGAGGGAAAATAAAAGCCAATTATATACCATTTAGAATAAGACGTATGCGAATCTTTATGCAACTATGGCTTCCGAAAATTTTCAAAAAATGCAAGGATATAAAATACGACAGAATCTAGTACGATTTGAATTTATTTTGGGTCTAAAATTTGATTCGTGTTCCTGAAAATTCCACGAATGAATTTTCCACGAATCTCCGGAGCGACTTGATTCGGTATTAATTGGATGTAGGCCACGTGAAAGTTGTGTAACAGAAGCATCGAGCGGAGGGATTATTTTCCTCGGTCGCGGCAACCTGTAAGACAATACTGGAAAGTGTTCGCCACTCGGAAGAAGCAAAGTGGATAAACGTACCGGCGCGCGATGTGCACACAGAGGATCGTGTGCATGCTGCATTTAAACATACGGAGCACCGTCGTGGAAATCCCGAGTGGACGGAAGAAGATCGCCGTTCTCAAGATTTTGAAAAGTTTAAACCCTCGTGTTTCGAAAGTCACCGGAGCGCATAATGATACACCTGCGCCGTAACATTAGACAAACACTTTGCCCTAGACGTCAACAACGTAAAAAGTGCAACCTGGATACTGTAGGTCAGGCAACATCCCTTCTGTCGTCTCACGACCCCCGCTACCGGTGTACTGGTTCCTCTACTAGCTATTTCGTATTTATTAGAAAATTAAAAGAAACGGAGTTTCGAAAAAAATTTCGCTGCTAAGTTATATTTGATACAATTACAGTGAATGTAAAAAGTGATTGGACACTCCTACATTTCGAGAACAATACGCCACCACTGCTGAAAGATTGAAGTTGGGCATTTTAAACAAATACCCCAATATTTTATGACACATAATGTTTATATCAATACAACTTCGCACGATTCGAAGACTTCAAACCTTCGTGCACTTCGAAGTTCCCTTCGTTTCTTGGAATCTTTCGAATCTTCGAGGAGTCGAAGCTTCGGGAAAGTAACAGCCCTATTTCGTATTGCCGTGGGCAGCCGGTTGCCAATTAAATTCTCATGGATTCCTCGTGGTTGACAAGGAGCTTCCTTCGCCGCGTGGAAAATGCCACAAAAAGGTGCTTTCAAAGTGCCATAACAAAACGGGAGCGGAGCCGGGTCGCGGGGGAGAGAATGTGCGAGCGAGTTCGAGTGGCACGACGAATCCACGACGGAGCCATTACTACGTTCTTTGCCGGGGAGGTAATGTGTTATTGAGAAGCTACCAGGTGTAACTTATGCCTCGACCAAGCCTCGAGAGTTCATATTGTACCTGGAGTTCCTATGAAGTGCTCCGACAATAATGGCCCACCCTTTGTGCACGATGCTCTATTGATGTCGAGAGGAATTCCGTAACGTCTGCGACCTGGAAGCACAGCCCCTCTCTCTCTCCTGTTCATTCTATCAACGTTCTCTCTGCTCCCTATCTTTCTTCAGCTCTCCAGAAGCCCCCTCTACCACGCTCACCTGGAGTATCTGGCTTTTTTCTTAACCAGAAATATATCTACGTTTCGACTGTGCGGCTCACATCGGAGGATGAGAATGAGTATCGTATGTGGGTTGGCTGGCTGGCATTGTGGGGACACAAGAGGCAAGTTAGTCCCACCTGGAACCCCCCGATGGAGTCGCTAGGCTGAAGAAGAAGGGCGGAGGAGACCCGATCGAATTTTGGACTCCATTATCTAAGGGCTCGTTAAAAGACTTCGAGGTTTTGTCCGCGGACACGCTGGGGTGAGATCAGCCTCGCGTTCCTCTATTGTTAACAGAGGCGAGGGTGACCAGAATGTCGTTACAATGGGATCCCAGGGGCTGGCGCGGCGGGCTCACTCTCCGTTCACTCTCTCTCGTTCTGTGTTCGATGAGCAAGTCTCGGGCCTTCGTGAAAATAAGTCTTAAGAACGTCATTGAGGCCGACTCCTGCGGCAAAACATCGGAAGACGTCGGCAAGATTTACTCAAGTGCGACTCTAGCCACCTTGAGGGCCCAGCTCTTCTCTTGGCCGACGTCTTCTGCACCCTGCGTGATACTCTTATTGGGAGACGGGTAGTTTTCGCCACCCTTGGCGCCGGTGCATGCTTAAAATTTGACGGAGAGTAATCTTCAGCCAGATTCATTTTTATTTATTTTTTGTGAATTGTTTAGCAACCAGGAAATTATATTATATTTAATTCACTCAAACATGAATTATTTTATCGATCGATTCGGTTCCGTTATGTGCAACTAATTTTTAGAAATGTGCATAGGAATTCATTCAATTCATTAATGCTTAAATATGGATTGCAAACGAATCCAATTTTATTTCATTGAAAAAGAAAGGCGTAACATTCGTATTGGTTAGACTTAGAAAATAAAATGAAGTCAAAAACTAGGAAAATAAGATCAGTGTGCCAAAAGGGATACACCAAGTGAAATAATGAATAGAAAATTAAAATAAAAAATACAGAAGAGATTTTGCTCACTATTTAGCTGGTACCGGAAATCCCGGTTATGGTTGCGGGCGAGATCGGCTCGGTTTTAACAGCTCAGCGTTACAGAGAGATGCGAGTGCATTAAATCCCGGGAATTTTCAATTTCATTCAGTCCGTCGGAAAATTTATAGCAGTCCCGCGTAAAGTTGTGTGATCACGCATAGTGATCCGTGGGTATTAGATTACGAAAGGAGACGAGGGTGAAACGTTCCGAGCGGCGTCGATGTGTGTTAATGTACGGTCAACATGTCAGAATATTCTGCAATGCTCGTCCCACACGAGCGTATTGTGTGCGCCAGGAGAAAACCGAGAGTATTAGCCGCGGTTCTTTGTGCTGGTTTATCGATTACACGTTCGCGCCGGGCGCGCGGATCGGAATAAGAGTACTATGCCGGAGAGTTTCATTCGCTATCACCCTCGCTTAATCTCAGGGTGAATTGGTAATCGGTAATCCGACTTGTGTGGACCTACTAACATTTCGTCGGCTCCCGCGGCCGTTGCGTAATTGCTCGAGCCAACGTTAGATGCGATCAGAATTGCTGGAATTATCCCCGACACGCGAGCAATTGTAGAAAATTCCTTTGTGAGCGTGCGATTGCCTCGCGATTTCCGACCAGCCGAACACGGAAATTATTGCAATCGAATTAGCGCAACCCCCTCCCCTGTTTTCGAGAAGAAATTCCTCATTATCGCAGATATACGCTCGATGGATAAAACCGCCAGCAGGGGTGTCCGGCATTCCTTGCTTTGCCAATCAAAATTCAATGTTGTAATTCCACATTTTCAAACCGAAGTCCACTTCTATTAACACCTATTAAATAAATAAAACTTAGTTAGTTCGAAGAAGGAAGAAATTTTTGTTTATGTCTGCAATTGACCGCAATTTTTATTTTCCATGAAAACCCCACGTTGCGTTTCTGAGAAGCATTGCTAAACCAGCCAGCTAATTTCCCGCAAAACGTTTCTGAAAAACAACGTAAGCTGAATGTTTGTTTCCGTCGGTTTAGTTGAAAAATCGAGAAGCAAATGTTGGATGTACGGAAGCGTGTTCTCGAAATAATCCGGATGCGACCACTTGTTCCGCTTCTTCCGCGGCGGCAGCCACGTAAAAATGAGATTTTTTTTCGAGGAATACGGTTTTTTCGGGAAGGAGGGGGATGGTGCTTAAGGTATGGCCCAGTCATTTCGTTACTTCTGTTAAGGTCGCGGTTCAAGTGGCTGCAATTAACGTACTCTGTTTCCTCAGCTAACCTTTTAATCTCTCGCTGCGGTTTATCTAAATTGTGCTGGTTGCTAGTGTGGGAAAACTGTGCGCGCGACGTGTCACGGGGAGGAACTGGAGCGAATGCATCGCGATAAATGTGTCTGGCCCGAGCATAACTTTAAAGGGCCGACGTTAAAAAAGGATTGAAGACGATTTACGTGGAAACCGGTGATAAGTGCCTCAACATTACTCCCTATTTCATTTTCTACCCTTCCCCATTTTTCTTCTCGCTTTGTTGCAGCCGCACGAAAACGGGGATCAGACTGCACACGCCAGTCTCGCCGCAGTAACAGCTTTTTATTGTGGCTAAATCTTTGAGCCTTTGTGGCGAGTGTCCCCTAACCGCTGCTGGTGCAACCAGTGTCGCCAGATCACGATCTGTGTCCCTACTCCACATTCCCCTTCTACGCTACTCCCCACCGCGGCCCGTCTCTGTCACGTGTGCTTCCTCCCCTCCATCTCCATCAATTGCAAATTATAGGGGCTCAATAGAAATTCCCTTCTTTTTCTAATAATTTTACGGAGTTATTTTCCCACGAGTTTAATAAAAGGAAAAACTTAATCAACAGCTAATAATTAAAATAATCAACTCCCATCAAACTTTTTCCACCAGAATTTCGTCAGGTGATATTATGTATTAAGTGTAATTATAGGGACTGAAAAGAAATTTCCTTCTTTCTCTAATAAAAGGAAAAATTTATCCGAAAGCTAATAATTAAAATAATCAACCCCCTAAAACTTTTTCCGCCAAAATTTCGATAGGTGATATATTCTCTAATTTTGAATGCAATTCATTGTTAATCCCGAAGTTCTGCTGTGAAGTATAAAAGACGACGAAAGAGGATTTTCGGGTAAACCAGGGTGGTCAGATTAGTACGTTTTCGAAATTCCAGCGAACGTCTTGAATCTTGGTGACTGAAGTGCGGGAGTATGTTAGAGGCATGGAGGACCCCGGTGAAATATCAGTATTATGCAGGCACTCTATCGGTAAAGGAGCAAGAGGCAGCAAGCATGAGGCATCTGATGCCACGAACAGCCATAAGTACGGACCTGAGGAATGTGCCCGTCCGATCCCACGGCTTATCCCCTCCCCTCTCTTTCTCTTTCCTCTCGCACTTTCTCTTTCTCTCTCTTTCTCTCTTCCGCAGCTCTCTTCCCTCGTGTACGGTAATATCGCTAAGGTTAGGCTGTTCGAAGGCTTCTGTATGCATTCGAATGATCAGTGATTCGCCTTGATAGGCTGATCCGACGTTCTACTTGCACCTAAATCGACCTTTACTATTTTTAAAAATCATTTATCGAGCCAGTCGTTGTCAAACATGATGGGACACAGCGTTCGAACGTCGGACTCACTTCTGGAACACTCAAACGGTGAACCAAAACCACATGGTACTCTTAAAAACCTTTATTCATTATAATTTTCATCTCCAAAATATTTCTGCCATTTCAAATGTCATAGAAATATTTTATACAAGATTATTTTACAAATCATCCCAAACAGCAATCCCAAGAGAAATGTTTAAATCACGTTATTGCGAGAGACCTGTTGCTTCACTTTGATTAAAATTGCAGCATCTATTGAAAAATTCCCTAAGGAATCCTCACAGCTACAGGTCGTATATTTAAAAAATAATCTGCTGACAAAGAATGGCCCATTCAACTCCGACATTTAACATGGAATTTCTAGCTGTAGCAATAATTAGTTAACACAGCCGTTGCGCAAGACAAATGTCTCCTCCTTACTTTGAAGTGCACAGAAACGATTCGAAGTGTCGTAGATTGGTTATCGGAGATCAAGTGCTCAGCGAGCTAACATTACTGCTTAGCTTTCGGTAGTATTTTGTTAGATAGCCCGCGGTTTCTCGGTACGACAGCAAGTCCGCCTTCCCCTTACGAATTCCTTCTACACTTTAGATATTTGTTCGACTTCCTTGAAACCTTAAAAATTCCTTTTCCTTCTGGGACCTGTGGGACCCGCGCTGTGAGGCATTCGGGCCCGAAATGCAGTAAAAACTCCGATCTGTCCAAAGTATCTCAACGATTTGTTCACAGTAAACATGTTATATAAATTTAAGTTCTCAGCTTATTACGATTATTAAAGTTAAATAAATCGCTTAAAGTAATGACGTTTTAAGCGATGAAAACTGATTTTATATTTTCTCCATACTGCAAGCCTTTAAATCGATTACGTTCGACTCGTTCCCGTGCACAAACAGCAAAAACGACGCTGTGGACCACCGTGTGACTACATACGTTCGTCTCCATTGCTCTTTACATTTTCTCGTATCCGTTTTCCGTCGGCCATGTTCGGCCTAACCAGTTCGTTTAGGACTTACTAGGATAGCAGACCTATTTAACACGTCGACCGGTCGAGCAGGTACAAAATAGCATGAGAAGTGACAGGTTGTTGTTACCGTGGAGCGCCGGGTTCCTTTCCTGAGCATGTGAAAATCGTTTCAGCTCGATTCGTCCCATTACAGTAGTGCTCGCTTTGATTCGCAAACTTCGGGATTCGGAAGTCGGACTCTCGTGTTACAGGCTACTGTTTCTCTTCCAGGGATCGACACGACCACAGCTCGACAAGCTAATTGGAAGAGGTTCGTCACTTCAGAAAGAAAATTTCAAATTCAGTCATTTTCATCTTACCTTAGTACCAATGCACTCTCGAGATTCTCCTGATTAAAATGAGCCCAAACACGACGTGAATCGGTCCACTTTTATGGACTTCGTATACAGCAATCATGCGAATGTTCTTAATTATGCTATATACAGTAAGTGTAAAAGTAGTCCGACTCGTGTCGTGTTTGGGCTCGTTTTAATCGGAAAAAGCTCAGCAATCTACTGGCACTGTGTTTGGCAAGCGAAGACAAAAAATTATTGGATTTAAAATTTTTTATTGCATCTTTCAGCACGTCTGACTTAGCAAATTTCAGTGAGCACTGTTCATCAACGATTTTCGAACGCGACTCCCGAGAGCTGCCCCCGGATAATCGTTGTCTTCCTGCCCCCGCCGATCTTTTTGTTCATGACAGGTTTCAAAAACCGCCGATTCTTGTTCCTCGGACGCGGTAAAAGGTGGGATTAAGCAACTCTTGTTTCACGGAGCCTAGCCGGTGTCACACTCGTTCTGTTTTATTTTCCTTTGTCTCGCGCTGATTACAAAATAAGTCTATCAGCCGCGTCTTCCAACTCCGAAAATAGCATTGGCCGTCAATTAGCCGAGTCCTCCGTTTGACGCAAACAATGGGCGCTCGTTTTTCCGCGAATTAGGAATGTCTGGGCCGCGATACAATTGCGATTAATTAATACGGTGCGAGGCTAACGGACTTGGCTGGTGGATATGTGCGATGGGACTCTAAGAAGAATGCTGACAGATGTTAACGACCCCCTGGATCGTTTCAACATCTATCTTGGTCGACGTTTTTCTTGGCACTGTTCTGAATTTCCTGTGTCTCTTTATGGGATAATCGAATTGGATTTTTAACTGTATAATTCTAAGTGGAATCACCTGGTGGACGCTCTGTTCGCTGTTATTTCATTTCTAGTTGGCTTCAATCTAGTTGGCTAATTAATTTAATTATGTGTTGCGTTAAGTAGTAGGTTTGTAATCTCTTTCATATAGTGTTTACAAATATTTATTTTGTATTAAGAAAAATGATGAATGTGATATAAAGTTCCATGTAACCACTTATGTAGAAAGTGGAGTAACAGAAGGTTAATATTATTCATATTGGGACGAAAGCATAATTAACAGCCGACTCCGTGGCCCCGCATTGTCGGAGCAACGGTTACCCGAGGAGTACGTACACACGGCGAGAACTTACTTTGAGTTTCTGAGTGTGACCACATCGACAACAGCAGTACGACATGTAGTCGGGCAACGCTGGCATAAACTTGAGCTGTTCCTGTTGCTGCGAGTACTCGTCTACAAGCTTGCGATACTGCACCCTGAAGATGGGCCTCGTCGTGCTCTGCGAGCCTTTACCAAGGCGTCCCATAATCGCAGAGAATGCGGCCAGGGTTTTGCGCCTGCGTGTGAACCTCCTCATGCCACGGCGACCGTTGCACCTCTTCGTCTTCCAACTCGGCTCGAAGCGCACGGCTCGCGGCTTTCGCCAGATTTTGCTAATTTTTCCGGTTAGCTCGCGACTTCAATTACACAACCCGTCGGACCCCCATCAGATCCAGAATTCACCGATTCAAATGATTCACACACAACGAACAAACACCTAGAAGACTCCTTGGCCATCCAAAAACCATCCAAATTCACCGAATCCGCTGGACCTTCGTCACACACTTGTTCACAGCATCACCCAACACACTTTCTAAACCGTGTAGCAATGGCATACCGGCTGGCGGGCACCGAGCTCTTCATTCACTTATCAACCGGCGAGGAATTCGCATTCGACTCCGTACACCAGGAGATTCAAAATATCCCTGGATCTAGAGAGGTTGACACTTGCTCCCCGACGTCTTCTAACAGTCTTCTATTTCGGTATCCGTAGCAGCTCCGAAGCCTCCGGTAGGTTGCTGACTGAAGGTTGCTAACTGTCTCTCGGTGCTGCTGGTCTTTCTGTCGCATTCGGTGTCAATGGTTCCCCGGAGCAGGGTGTTAGGGCCGGGTATAGCTCGCTATATTATCTGGCAGGTGATCATCCGTCTCTCTGATCGGACCGGTCCGATCGCTTTATGCGTGGGACACGCACGGAAGATCGAAGGCTTTGCTCGCGCGCGCGCGCAAGGTACGTAGTCTTCACCGAGTGTCGTTCTGCATGCCGATCCGCGGAAACCGGTTAACGAGTTCGAAGCTGCCTTTCGCTTCGTCCTCGTCGACTGTCAACTCGCTCCACGTCTACCGCTCTAGCTCCCCGCGATTTTCTCTTGGCGCTCTCTCCTGCTCCTCCTCTGTCTTCTTCGTCTTCTTCTGCTCTCCTCTGCCTACCGTTTTATCTTTACGACCCCGGTGACGTAGCAGTTAGGCCCAGGATCATTCCCATTCAAGCTGCGAGCCGACTACCGCCGGACGACACACCGGTGACGCCGACGATCACAGTAATATCCGCAAGACGTTCGCGTTCACCGATCCTCTCGTTTGTTTTATCTCGAGATCAACGATCCGGAGAGTTCACCGGCGCATTCGCACACCTCTCCCTTTTTTCTCGGCGCTGACACGGCTCCGTTAGACTGTCGCAGCCGCCCCCAGGGCAGCACCGATTATACTTGCGATATCAATGGGACCTTTCCCGGAGCAGTCCCCTAAGTATCAGCTTTCTTCACTTTGTCCGAGTTGATTCCTTGGTAGACGATGAGAGACACACAGGTTGTTCGGTTGATTTTTCGGAGGACGAGTTCCCACTGTCAAGCTGGTAGGTAACCTGTCGCGGTTGAGTCCTCAAGGTTCCAGCGAATACCTGGGCCGTGGGGCCGGTCCAGGTGTTGCGCTGCTGTGAGACGGGGCTCGGCAGCGGCCTAGAGCATGCTAGCCGGCTCTCAGCGATCGTTATACCTCCCGGTATACGTGTAGAGAGAAACTGAAGTCGAAAGAGGAACACGAAGCCAGGAGTAGCACCGGCGGCCCACACGGCTCCTATCCCCACTACGAGACACACCGAGCCGACCGATCTCTTCTCTCCGACCGCTTTCTTGCTCCAACTGCGGCATTGAACACGTTCAACGGCAGCTGGCGAATACCAGGTATCGTTGTCCTCGTTGCACCTTGCATCTGCCCCCGGACTCTCCTTGCCCGGAACACTCTGTTCAAGAGGAGGGAGAGAAAGAGAGAGAGAGAGAGAGACAGGCAGGCAACGCGCCGATCGCATGAGTTTGCGATTCGCGTTCTTTGACCTCCTGCCATGCCGGCACGATCGCCGACTCGTATTGGACTACGGACGTTACGTTTGATGTCTTCCATTTCGTGCAGGACGTCCGCAGGATGTCACCGGACACGCTCCGACGGAGACGCCGATCGCCAGACCCGACGGGAAAGATCGTCGACGGCGATGGGAAGCCGGTCGCAATGGGATCCGGGGCTCACCTCACAGAACCTGGTCGTGTTCTGCGGGAAAAATTCACTTTTGCGGGGGATCGGTTGCATATACATCCCCTCTGTAAACATGTATCTCGATATTCATTTCATTGTGGATCTTGTATAAATGTCTGTCGAATCTGGCTTCTTTAAAGGAAGAGAAAATTATACTGGTTGGTAGGTCTGTATTTTTTACCGGCATTATTTTTTCAGAAATGTAAAGGTGACCTTCAATTTTTTTAAATGGAACAGATATGCATTATTGCATATCATATTTCATAGTGGATCTTGTAGAAATGTCTGCTGAATTTGGTTTCTTTGAAAGAAGAGAAAATTATACTGTTAGTAGAAGGTGACCTTCAATATTTTTCAATGGTAAAGCTATGTATTGTTGCATATCATGAAGTCTACGTAATGACTTCCAACGTCATACATGGTCAGAAAAGGAAGAGATATTTTTTAAAATTATTTCTCACTTGAAGTTCTCAAGAGGGTGAACACAATGAGGGGTTTAAGGCTTAGCTGGAGCTTTGTCTTGCCTCGTCGAATAATACGGCGATTTTGTGATTCTCCCTGAAATCGTAGAGCAGATTTCGTCCGAATCAGGATTCACGCGTCCCCAGATCAGGTGGCAATTGTCGCAATCGCTATAGGCGACACGGGTCCCGTTAGATCGGCAAATTCCGAGGCTGCAGTAGAAAGCAACCGATCTTCTGCATAGAAGCGTATTAACATTCTGGATTCGCTTATGGACCGAGAAATTCACTTTGCCCGTATGTACAATGCACATGTTTTGTCGCTTCTTCCTTCCTTAAACGGCGTTCGCGCCGCGTAAAAATCCGTCCTGTCTATATGGTAAAACCGTTGATGCCTTTCCGTGATTTATTATAGATAAGTATGAGACGCCTGTATATCTTCCAAGATTACTATCTACACGGACGAAAGTTTCTCGTGACAAGCTTTCCGACAGTGAATGACGCAAATCTTCGTCCGACTACTCAGGATATTCCACTTGTTGCAACATTTCGGAGGGTACTCCGTCTCGAGATACGATTTTCATGTATAATAAGCCTCGAAGCTTATTTAAGTAAATTGTGCTCGTGGCGGAATTTATTGTAGCTTATTTTACATGTACCTCTGCATTCGTTTCTGCGGTACAGTCGGTCGTGGCGGTCGACGTTTTGGTTTAATGCGAACAGATTAAAAAGGAAGGAATTCTTTTTATTTATATGAAGACATATTATAATTTTGCAATTTTGCATTTTTGTCTCCACTGCCCCTTTCCCTTCTACGTCACGTGACTAGTCCGCTACTGACAGAAGGAGGGGGAAGCGTTCTCCCTTCAATTCTCTCTCCACTCCGATTCTTCCTAAAATACAGTCGTACAATTAAATGCAAGCAGATCAGAAAGAAACAAATTCTTTTTATTTATATGATGATATATTACAATTTTGTAATTCTGCATTTTCATCTCCATTGTCCCTTCCACGTCACATGACTAGTCCGCTACTGGGAGAAGAAGGGGGAAGCGTTTTCCCCTCAATTCGCCTCTCTCCACTCCGATTCTCCCTAAAATGCAGTCGTACAATTTTTCCGAGCATCCCCACGACCGAAAATTCCTTTCCCAGATTAGAGGTCCCATAAAAAATCGAGATCGGCCGATTAAAGGACGCCGCTTACGTTCGGGGATTTCCGTGTTATCGGCGGAATAATATAATAAATTGGTCGCCTCCGCAGGGCCACGTTTCCATCGGTCCTCGAGGACGGAAATAATGTCCGGCGTAATTTTCCAGATAAGATATTTCATGTAAAATAAAAAAGCAGCGGGCAATTAGTACGAAAACGGAAGTAATATATCGGCCAGCGATAGGCCTCACTGGAACACTTTTATCGATGTCCCAGTAATAACATCGTTATTCACAGAGCACGGCGCCTCGGCCAAGATAAAAAAGATACTCGCGTGTACGTATAGTAATACGCATACCGTATACGAGATAAACCGTACGAAGAAAGTAGCCCATAAATTACGGAATACCGGCCGGCTATCGAAATAAATCGGTGGAAAAAAGTCGTGTAATCGCCGATTTACAAGATAAACATTTTTCGAAAGATGCAAACGCGCGTCGATCCTTCCTTCTTACGGATCTCCGAAGAAGAACTTGATGTCGCGGATTCGCAGTTATATTAGCCACCGATTCGCCATTTTAGATCCTGTTTGCCTGGCCTGTTTAGCGATAAGCATTTCCGGCAGCGGGCGATGCAAGTGGACCATGCAGGACATTTTCGAGAATTTTTTATTGCACCGGATTGCCTCGAATCAATGTTCTGTGACTTGCATTTTTATGTCCACTTATTCCACATTTTTCCACACTGTTGCATTTTTATGTCTAATTATCCTATGATTTTATGTTGGTTCGATATTCTTAATTTTCTACACTGTTGTATTTTAATTTTTATTTAGTTCATGATTTTATCTGGGTTGGTTATTTCTTCATTTTTCTATACAATTTTTACAAACAAGAGAAAAGAATATGCTTGCCTAATTAATTAAAATTATTGGTCGATTCACATATAAATACCGTGCGAAGAATACGTAAGAAACGCAATTTGTTTAAAATATCCGGTCAGATAGCGCTTGGAGTAAAATCACGTGAGAAAGCGTTCTATTTGTTCGTATTTCATAAAAACGCCTTGGGGTCAGATAAAATTCTCGGCGTGCAGGAGGACGCCGGAGCGAAACCTCTTGTACATTAAATTAGCTAGGGTCGCCGATTAACTCAAGATCATTTACAAGCCCTGGCTAACGGCGTTGCTACCTTTACCGCCTCATGTCCGTCCACCCCGTTTTCATCGCAACTGCTGTAATTGAATTTGAGAGCAGCTTCAGCGCTCCTAATTCGACTTTCCGTATATACATATACACTGGGAAAAAACTTGATAGCCTGCCACGGGGAAAATCCCGGGGAGCTTCATCATTTTCTCCTGAAAGCACCGTTTTCCCATTTATTCCCGATGCAAACAATCTGTCCTGCAGAACCCTAAACGAATCTCCTGCGTTAAACAAATTTTTACTGAAAGGAAACCCTTCCGAAGATTTGAAAACTTTCAGAAAATACACAGTCATCTCTGAACTGTTCAAATCCTTCTTCTGTATATTTTCTGGAAGTTCTCAAATCTTCGAAAGGGTTTCTTTCACTGAAAATTTATTTAACGGGCAGGAGTTTCGTTCTGCAAGACAGATTGTTTGCATTTCTGATTGTTCATTTGATTTCATGTGTGCGATGTTCATTTCTGTTCAAATCCTTCTTCTTGTCCGCGAAAGTTGCATTCGCGGCCCGAGGATGAGGATGTTACTTTTTACCCGCGCCACGATGGAGGAGACGTCCGGATAGCCGTAACAAAAACCTACAAAAATATCCGAGGCTGCATACCTTACATAGTCACACGCCTCCACGCGACTCGCGTCCTGCGAACTGTCGCTCTGTCGCCAGATGAGGGCAGGGAGCACGGATTGAGGGGAAAAAGTTTCCCTCTCTCTGCCGGTACCGAACAAATGCGCCATAGAGACGCGTCACGTGACCGGGCGGAAGCGTGGGGAGCAGATTCGAGGAAGGGGAAGGTAGAGTGGGGAGACAAGTCCTAATCTGGCGACTCTGGCTCTGCTCCTAACGGTTCCCATAGTTCCGACGCTTTATCAACCTGCACTCTTAACCTCCCTCTTAAATAGCTATTTTGAGAGCCTCCGAGTGAGTGGCTTCGACGAATTTAATCGCGTCTGATTTCGAAGCCGAATCGATCCGTAGCTGTTCGATCCTCTATTTTTGAAACGCCGTTTTTAATTCGATCCTGGGCTGTCTTGGTCCTTTGTGCCATAAATTGTGCTATTCTTGATTGTAGGCTGGAGTCTTGGAATTCTTCAAATAACCTGCACGTCAAACCTGTTTTTAAATTAATAATTCATATTTTGATGATCCCTTTTAAAATTTCAATGAGAATCGTATTTTAATTAAATACGACTTTTGTTAGTTTCTGCATATACTGTTTAAGAAATCGGGAGGTGAGCTGCCTACTAAATTCTTCGTTTATTGTCCGGCCAAGGGGTACAAGTTTCCACTAGATAAAGAGAATAACCGAAGAGAACACGGACAAAAAGTTTTAACTAGACAAAGGGAATAATTAAAGAGAATGGGGACGGAAGTTTTAACTAGAAAGAGGAATCCAATTACACAGCGTGTGGTTATGTTCTTTACGCGTTCGGTTTCGTTCAAGTTCTCTCGCCGCAGCAAATAATTAAATATCAGCATTGATTCCTGAAGGTTCATTTCACTTTGCTTGATTTTCCATAATTAATAGTAATAATTTCTGTATTTTATGTTTTCTGGAATTTTATTCCGGTGATGTTTTACAGTGTGAGAGTGCAGGATCGATCGGTGACCCCATAAATTCGAAAAAATCCCAGGAAATCGTCGGAGCAGGTAGGGTTCGGGACAATATCAGCCCGCGCGTACACACGCCGACACACCGGTCACTGTGGCCTCGGAATGAGGTTGACCTTGGCATTCTCATACAGATAATAGTGGTACCTAGTTGGTGGTTGCGTACGCTCTCTTCTTTTGGACGTTGTACCCTCATTTCGCTTCTTGCGGCCTCACCCCGTAACGCTGCAACAGCAGCAGCAACCTCTCCGCTACGAAATAGAGCAAATCGAACCGGCCACGGGCTCGCGGTTTGCCTTGGGCTTCTATTCGTGACGGTCATGACAAGTTTTCCTGGACGAGGGGAAGGGGCGAGGCACTGTGCACGCGATGCACACCCGACGCGCTACACATTTGTTGAAAGAGACAGCGGATTTGATCGACGATCAACCTCGTTAACTCTCGGTCCTCTAAAACTCGCCATTTCACATTTCTTCATAAAAAAACACCGACAGCCTGTTCATTCGAATTTTCAGTCATTTTTTCAAAAATAAAATTCACACACATTTCTCCCAAAAATGTATTTCCTTGGAAAAGGCGATTCCCAAAGTTATTCGAAACTAAACTGCGGATCTTCATGCAAAATAAAAATGTTTTGCATTGATTCCGGGAAGCAGGAATAACATAAAAATTGATTTCATCCGTTAGCGACTTTGTTACATTGCAAGCAATATTACAACATTCCCGAATTTTTTAAATCTCTTACTGTTTTATATTTCACCCAACCAATTTCTTCAAAAATGCAGAAAGATCCGCAGTCTGGAAATAACTATTCCCTTTGCGAAATTGTTCTTGGCAGCTTCTGATTGGTCCATGTTTTTCGTTAATTAGTCAGTAACCAAGCCGCGGAGAACAATTTCGCAAAGGAGAAAGTTACTTGAAACGATCTCGGGAATCGAACTTTTCAAGGAAGTGCAAGTAGAACATTTTCAACAAGAATTGAATAGATTGACTTATTGTGGAACGGAAACGACTGTGAACAGGAACAGGTGGTTTTCTATTCAGGGTTTGCACGCGACTGTCGCCACGGTCCAGGAGATAAAAATTTTCTACGAAAATGTAGCTGGCATTTCTCTGCAGCAACGGCGGACACGGTGGTGTTGGCACTCGGCCGTCGCGTCGCGCGGACACTGCCAAGTGATTGCTATGAAAGCTTGGCTTGAGGTTACACCGTTATCATCGCGCACTTTTGACATCAAACAAAACCACAGTAACCGCAGCGGGGCCTGCTATCGCGGAACACGGAAGACTTTTAATATGCGGAAGAATGTTCCGCCATCTTTGAAACCGACCGGGCGCAGAAACGCCGACTTCTGAGGGACTATTAACTGTAAGAAACGCGGTAAGAATGCGCGGTTTTGAGCTAATTTTGCTCTTCACGCGATTTTATAATTTATACATTTGCGTTGCGAAGTTTTCGGAATTTCATTTTCAATTTTCTTGAAATTTTGGTGCCAGCAACTCTACCATTTTAATTGTTTTATTTAAAATGTACTTCAGGAGACAATTCCTCGGTCGGTACTAATCTTAGACAATTACTTCTAATAATTATAATTGAAGAATTTTTAATATGAACAAATTGTTATCTGGTATTTTATTGAAAGTTTTCTAGGTTGAAATAAAAATTGTGTTCCTTATAGGCGAAATAATTTTTTCATTCGGTACACTGTCTATTCATTGCACGCTCGACGGTATGTTTTCAATTATTTTTTACGGTTTTTTTTCGTATAGAAGATTCACCGGAAACGGAATGTGGCGTAGAGTTCCCAGTTGTTGATTTCTTTGCACAATATTCTCGTTTCGATTCCACCCGACACTTCAATTCTCCATTCATTAATCTAGCCATCTGGTCATTCAAACCAGTTTCTTTTATTAATACTTGGCATTTTACTAATGAACGTTCCAATTGATTCTGGCTCTCAGTTATTAATGAGAAGAAAAAAGCTGTTGCTTTCGAGCGGGAGTAATAGATTGCTACGACGTTGTACTTAGGGATAATGTGAGTTGGGAAAATACATCACTGTGATCAGTATTATCTTTCCGTATTATTATTAAAAAGTAAAATTTCAACAAAACAAATTATACGACAGTACAGTGTGTCCATTTATGGTGAACAAAATAGTGTGGAAAGGAAACTCGAATATACAAAGAAACTAGTTTCTTTTATAATAGTTTGAAACTCGTTTTTATCAGTAGTTCGATTCGTCGAAGGTTTTTTGGTCGGCGTAGAAAAATGGAGGGACAATTCAGCGTGACGACTGTTATCCCAGGATATGCTTTATGCGAATCCACGACGAATCGTATCAGCTACCATGCACGAGGGTGAAGCAAATCCCAACTATTTCAGTCTCCGCATAAGATTAAAAAGAAACCAGCGGAAACGGAGACACTGATTCAGCATGCGCGATGCACGCGAACGCTTGCCGAGCGTTTGATTCTTGCAAGAAAATGTGAAATTCTAGAATGACGCTGCGAAAAACGCGAATCGACGATTTACCTCTACCGAAATCGTTTTATGCTCCTTCAGCTCTAATAGCATCGGCATTTTCAATTTTTCAAGGTTCTTCTTCAGCTACGGACATTTCCTCGACTACCCGATTGGAAATTTTATTTAGTTATTCTGTACTTTATTAGGTAAATGTTTATTTATAGTAATATATGATCGTATTTGACGTAATCATACATGTTATAAAATTGTGAAAGGATATTTTGTAGAAATTAAATACAGAATATTTCCACTTCAATTATTATTTTTACTCAATTGCTGAAATATGAGGAGACTCATTTCCGACTGGGAATTTTATTTAATTATTGTGCACAAGATGTTCACTACGTAAATGTTTATTTAAAGTAATATTTGACATACTCATGCATGTTGTAAAATTGTGAAAGGATATTTTGTAGAAATCAGAATATTTACACTTCAATTATTATTTTTACTCAATTGTTGAAATATGAGGAGACTCATTTCCGACTGGGAATTTTATTTAATTATTGTGCAGGAGATGTTTACTACGTACATGTTTATTTAAAGAATTTAAAGTAATATTTGACGCACTCATGCATATTTTAAAATTGTGAAAAATTCGAGTATCTTCACTTCGATTATTATTTTTACTTAATTGCTGAAATATGGAGAGATTAATTGCATTCCTTCGGCAAGTTAATTTTCGTGGTTTCCAGAGATAGGGGCTAATGACTTAGGAAATTGCACAGAGCTGTATCCGTGGGTGCATGGTGCCACAGCAATTTCATAGGTGTAGTGCGTGAAGTCAATGCGGCAATGGTTTACGACAGCCGATTAATTAGCGGAAATTAACTGTTGGCTGATCGATCGTGTCGCTATTTATCACCGGACGATTTCACGGATTCTCGATTGCCCGAATTTTCGACTACCGATTGCCAGCAACGTGACGTCCACGAAGGGACATGATTGCCACGCTTTACGTTACATTTTCCATAGAATACGTTCCGTATAAAATAGTACTGCAAAGAACAACTTGGAAAAATGAAGCTAAAAATTTTTGGAAAAATTATTTCCCGGCTTGATTTATTTTATTACCATTTTTATGATTTCTAATTGAAAACTGCGGATTCTCCAGAGAGAAACAATTCAGTTGAAACTGTCCCTTTGAAATTGCAATAGAAAGTGCAGTACTTAATTTGAACTGCTGATTCGTAAAATTTATAAAAAAATGACTACTCGACATTTTTATTACAGTAACTATTTTAGACAATTCCCTATCTAACGCAAATTTTCAAAAATAAAATTACGACTCAATGTTTTCCCAGAACAACTTTCTGGAAATTCTCCAGAGAGAAAAGAGTTCAGTTTGAACTGTTTGAAACCGAAGTAGAAATTCTGTCATGACAAATTTTTTATGTGCAAAAATTCTAAAAAAAAACTGACCAATATTTGAGTGAATAGAGATGTGAAGAATTTTTCGATGCTCATTATTTCGCAAATAATTTCGGTGATGCGCATGTTTGCTGTGCTCCCTGCAAATGTTTCTTGGATCTGAAAGAGATTGGTATTCGAAATACGCCGGGCTTGCTCCGAGAGGATCGTCGTGGAGGAAGATTCACCGGACATGAAGAGAGTGAGAGAGCGGGGTAGTGGGTAGATAATGGAAAGAATTCGAGTATGATTCCCGTGTGTCAGATGATAAGACCTGTCAGGATGGTTCCGAGTGATCGGTAGCGAGGACGGTCCACTTCACGTCTCGCTCGAAAGACTTCCTCTCTCCGGGAGGCTGCCAAGTAAATAAAAGGTTCAATGGGCCGCATGGTCGTTTCGGGACGACAGGAAAATACCTTGAATTCCACCAGTGCGTCCTTCCTTCTCCCGTCATCTCGATCGTCTCCCTTTGTACCACGGTCTTGTTTCACTTTTTTTTTCTGCTTTCTGTAAAGCCAGCAGAAGCTGAAGACCAGGGCCCATGGCACGGGGGAGCGAGAGGAAGATAGTTCGCGAAGCTGATCGTACTGCTTCGTCTCCGGAGGTCGAATAACATCTTGAGATCGAGCAGGACGCATTGTACCACGAACGAAATGAACGCGGTGCTCCCTCCGTGTGCCGTTCGCCGGGCTTTCACCGAACCAGGAATTCGCTTCGGAAATGAGATCCGAAAACTCGTTTCCAAGTTCGCGGAAAAATTTAATTTTACGTCCCACGGCTCGTCGGTCGCCGGCTACGCATCCTACGATCGCGTTCCGACCAGGCGCTAAACGGATTAGAATGAATAGAGGAGCCTGGCGATTGTGCATTCCTCTGTTTGTGGCCGGTCGATTTTTCATTTATTTTTATTTTTGAGATGGTAGGAGAATTAGTTTACTAGGTAACGTGTGAATCATATTGCTCGGAATTTCGAAGAACATTCATAGCAATTCAAATTCCCCGCTTCACGACCCCCACCACCAACTATTTCACATTACCCCTACCGTGCTTTGCATCGCGTGACAAAGGATATACCAATCTCCTCTACCTCCTCCTACAATCCACAAGAGCTTGGTGGACAGGACCCAGGAGTGAGGAGAGGAGCCGCCGCACATGCAAACTTAATTTCGATATAATGCTCTCCCGTGCGCTTTTTTTTCAATGTACAGTTATCTCCGACAGGAAGCTGTGTTATTTTTCTTATAATAAGCCCGCAAATCACGCTGCGGCTACACCTCTGTGTTCACGTGCGTACGTCACGTGCAATGATTTTAATCGAAATCGTTTCTACTCACGACACCCGAGGTA
The DNA here is from genome assembly GCA_028455795.1 of Lasioglossum marginatum. Classification (NCBI taxonomy): domain Eukaryota; kingdom Metazoa; phylum Arthropoda; class Insecta; order Hymenoptera; family Halictidae; genus Lasioglossum; species Lasioglossum marginatum. The sequence continues at coordinate 7,829,473 of CM052268.1, forward strand.
TGCTACTCGACTTCATTTTAATCAGTCGGATTTTCGTATAGCAAAGCACATTATGCGTTTTCTTAACGTAATTATCGTTCCACGATTTTCCCCAAAGATTCAAGCACCCTTCAGCGCCACGCGTGCGTTACGTATAGCTGCGTGCATAAAGGGAATTATTTTAAACTCACTTTAGTTATCGCACGTGATACTTGTAGCGGTTTATCGCTTGTATTTTATGTAATAAATCATTCGAAATATGGGAGCGCGAGATGATTAATTGAAAACGTTATTGCTCGCTGTACATTAACCCCTCTGGGATAACTGTAAACATGTGTAAGCGTGGATAACATTACGTTGTATAAATTCGTGCCTGATCCTAAAATCGTCATTGTCATTACAGTAGAATCTCGATTAACCGGATCCCAATTATAAACAAATACGCGTTTAAATATGATTATATTATGAAGGGAAATAAATTTTCAAAAATAAAAAATTTAGTTTGGAATATAATGTACATTTTAATTATTTCCTCGGGTTTCGATTATCCATCGGGCCTTAATTTGTCCGGGCTGTTTGTCTCCCGGTTAATCGAAGTCCTACTGTATTTTAAGATCCATAAATGTTTAAATTATTGAAAATACATGAACTCGAAACGGGTTTCGCTGACTGGGTGAGAACATACGTTTTGCAATTATGTTCTACCTGCAACCCGAGCTGCTGCAATGATTATTTTATCCGAGAAGAAAGGGATTTTTCGAAAAAGAAACAAACAGTTTGCACAAACAATGCGCACTCGTGTAGTTTGCACGACACACTTCCGTCCTCGTTAGCGTAACGTGTCAAGTTGCAAACTAAACGGCAAAAGCACACTACGCCTCACCCTGCTCCCCCGCTCGGTGCATGTCTCCGCGTAGAAGTGACTCGCGAGCATATCGTATGTATACATATGTATATGCGCCCATTGACTTTCCATGTGTATCAATTATTCAGCTGAATGTCTCCTTGAATAATTCATCGGCGTTTCAAAGTTATAAGTTCGGGTCTCGACCGGCATTTGTAACTCGTTTACCTTCCTTTTAACGTGCAGCTTTCGAACATTATACTCGGCTCACGTGAAAAGGAACCTTCTTCCTGATCACCTGCTCTAACCCCTCCCCACCCCTCCACTCTTATTCATCCCAATTCGCGATGTGACACTGTGCACACGTGGAATCGCGGACCCGTAAATTATACAGGATGTCCCGCTTCGGACCCCCAGAATATTTTCTTCAATTCTGACAAAGTAAACGAATTTTTCTTTTTATGTAACTATTGTATCATATATCTTGGCTATATAGCGTGGCTGATAAAAAATACATTCAAATATGTACCGTGTGACGTGTAACCTTCAATTGATCTCGAACTGCACAGATGAAGGTCAAACTTTAATTTTTTAAATTATCACAGTTCAACTATGGACAATGCCTGGAGAACAGGAAAGGTTCAAACACTTTCTTCATGCAAAATAAAAATTTTCTACTCGAATTGCAACGAACTGGAATGAAATAGAAATTTATTTTCTTTCTTAATATGTTCATTAGGCTGAAAATTATGTGACAGTATTTTTAAATTCTTCTAATGTTTCACTGTTTTAAATTAGGCCTACTCGTTTCTGTCGTGAATGCATAAAATCCGCTGTCTAATAATAACTTTATCTTCGCAGCGATGCTGTTCCCGATGATCCTCGGGAGCACAACGTAAAAGCATCTTCCTGTTGTCTAAAAGATTCCGCTGTCTGCCCTAGGGCTTCCGTGTTTCCGTCGGAAAGGAGAGACGGGCATGGATTCTTTTTCTTCGGGATTACTCAAGTATGGCAGGCGAGAGGGAACTTCTTCTCGACGAGGACCTCGGACGAGAACCTCCCGAAAAGTAGAGGGGAGAGAGAGAATAGTAGACTTTGCACTTTGAACTTTATGTTCGGCATGCGAACATTTAGTCAATCCTAATGGTACTTTTCGGATTAAACTTTAAACACGTTCCGGTGAATTAAGAGCGTCGTCGTTCGTGAAACTCTTAAATGGCAACCGCCAACCTGAGCTGCTCGATTCTTCGAGGCTGCTGAGAATCTGAGAACGGATCTAATGATAAAAATCTATTAATCGAGGGATCGAGAGTCTCTGAACCATGCTTATCCTGCTAGACCCTTTAATCCCTTGCCGTATCATTTTCTTTACAGTTTCAGTGATTAAAACGTCTTCATCCGCAAAAACCTCGCAGAAGAGAAAAGAAAATTTATATTTTTTGTATGACTACATTTATTTTAATGCTTAAATATTGATTACAAGCGAATCAAATTTTATTCCATTTAAAAAGAAAGGCATAACACTCATACTTGTTAGACTTTGATTAAAATCTTCATCTCGAGTATGACTCGTTAAAATACGGCAAGGGTTTCATATCACCGAATATAACTGTGTAAGTACTCCGACTGTTTGTCCGATGCTTTACTTCTTCCGCGCGAATGGTAAAGGTAAAGTATTTAGCAATGGTAGCCTAATCGATGCGGGAACTGGTTCTTGCTATATTTGAATTCCAATTGATTGAAATCGCAAGGAGCGTCGCGCATGAGGTTGCCGGGACGTAGTTGCTCATAAGCATTCCGTGGTTTCGTGGAATCTGGATACAGAATCGTCATTAACTTCGGTAATGAAACATTGTGGTGCAATCTCGTTTCATTATGTCTCATAGAGCTCCCAAAGCAAGCTGTTCCAAATATTTTCAAAAATTATAGACTTCACTGTATCATATATCTCAGCAAAAATTCAGATTGAAAATGAAAACGAAAATTTACAGAGAATCTTGTACTTAAAATGCAATACGCGAAGAACCAAAGTACACATTTAAGAGCACTTTGCCCAAGCAATCGAACAGCGATTACGAGGATTGGAGGCTAGAAAAATGTACGTGTTCCAGTTCCGCTTAAATACACGTGGCAGATGACTGTTCGTAATGGTGAGAATCATCCAGGAAAATGTTTTCGTAAACGGTCCGAAAGCTTTCGGAAGTCGGCGTAAACGTAGCATCAGCTTTAAGTGACGACGGAAGCTCCAGTTTCCATCTGAGTCCAACAACACAGCTTCTCTGTGCTGGAAACAGAGGCTTGGTCACGTACAGCGCCTTGGACAAGAAGATCCCCAGTTTCATCGATCTATTAGTCGCTCAATTACCCAAAATACTCCGCGATACGCGCGGTGGATGCAGATACATTTCGGAATTCGAGCGAATGACGGAGACTTGGCCAGAGTCGCCCGATGACGGGAGTTCCCCTCTCTCTCTGCCGCTACCGGATCAGTCACGTGACCGGGCTGCGGCGGAAGAGTGGGGACCAGCGACGTAGAGAGGGAAGATACAGTGGGGACAAGTCTATTATTTAATCTGGCGAGTTATTTAATCAAAGGAGTATCTATTATTATATTATATTTTTAAAATGTTTTGCATTGATTGTGGGAAGCAGGAGTAGAATAAAAATTTATTTCATCCTTTATAAATAAGATCACAGGAAGTTAGGACCTGTTATGACTAGACTGCGGATTTTTATGCAAAATAAAAATAGTCCTGCATCGATTGCAAGAAATAGAAACCAAATTGGATGTTAATTCTTTCCTTAAAGATTTTTATATTGGCATCTTCAATTTTCAAAATTTTCCTACTATTTTCAATTTCATCTTCTCAATTTTCCTATAAATGCATAAAGTTATGACATATGATTTTGTTCCTCTATCATTTTTCTCAGTAACTTGTCCCAGTTCCTTTGCGTTTGCTTCCGTAACAAGTATTCGAATTTCACCGCCTCTCATGGCACAAACCTCCTTTCCTTCCCGCAACCATTTCCTTCCCCTAATATGGCGAAGACTGACTACTTCCTCCGATTTACTTTTCCGTAATGCTTTCACTGCGACTTCTAGATTTTCTTCGTCCGATTCTCGTTCCTGAGCGCAAGCCACTTTCTATTTCGTTTTGCTTAATACTTTACCTGCAGCACCTCAATCAGTTTAATATTCTTTAGCATTATTTTCGATCTAACACTAGGAAGCACTACGACATGATAAACCTTTCAGTCTGGGCTTCACGAAATAAATTACTTGGATTTTGATAGTTCTTCGACGAGCACGCTAAACGCGCTACCAACTCCATTATCACTGATAATTTATCAGGGATACAGTTGCTCCATTTGTCTTCACCGAAATCTGACATGTTTTGTCGTATTACGGCCTGCCATAATGGGTACCATAATCCGGAGCCTCGGGTCTGGTTTGCATGACCTACTGGAATACGCTCGACCACCTTATCGATTAAGTTGTCCCTACTCCGATCAGACAAGCGTACAAATGTTAAGCGTCAACGAACTTTTTTATCAGCGAGCTGCACACTTGAAATCCTGCTTTTCATCTACATTACACTAGTGGTACAAATTTTATTCGATTCTAATTGTATCTGTCGCTGATAGTGTGTTATCTGCAGTGTTCAGATCAATTTCAGCTATTCAGATCAGTGTTGCAGGTATTAATAAACATCATCGATAGAAATCAAATTGTCAGACAGCACCAACACGTAGAAAACTTGATTAAATTATACTCGTTTATATTTTAATCTCAAGAAAATCGAAGACATTTTTCGAATCAGGGTAAATATTAACACAAAGACCCATCCTAGATTTTTGATTTGACAATTATTGAGATTGTAAAGGTGTTTTCATGGGAATTGATTGATTTTTTGACTCCAGTATTATATTATAGTAAAAATCGCACGAAATATGAATCAATTTAATCTTGTTATTTTTATAATAACATGCACATATTAGTAATGAATTTGTTCAACTGATACTTGTAGAAAGCTACGGAAGATCTGATGGCAGCGGTACAAGAATGAGTGAACCGGAAGTATCAGATTTTCCTCGTCACAATCGGCCTCCACGCTACTCTAGTTCTAATTCGCAAGTGGAACAGCCGAGGTGAATTTCGCACCAACAACAGAAACGTGTCAACGACCGAATGATTACGGTCAGTCGAAACCCTCACGGTATAACAGATCTCTTCGGCTCCTTGTTTCTGCTTTTGCTCTTCGCACTTCCTTCGTTGCGTGCTCGAGAAATACGTGTCTCGTGCATTGATTCTTCACTGTCCGATTAGCGAGCGTAATTCATTATAATACAATTCTACCGTGCGGTTTCTGCACTTTCCGCTCCGGTTTCCGCTCTCGAAAAAAAAAATGATAATTGGACAGCCCCGTTTCTATTCTGACCACTTATTGCTGAATATATTCCTGCATACACCCGTGCTCATTATGCGCTCCACATCAATCCCACCGCACGGTATTCACGATATTTCAATTTTCTTTTTTTTCCAGGGACAACTCGCTTTTGTTATTGCTGGACGGAGGATTTTTATGAAAAATCATTTTCTCCGTTAATTTGAAGGGATACGGGTGAATATTTGCTTCTTTTAATAATTTATAATATAATATATTCATGTTTTCTATAGTCTCCTAATAATCTTTTGAGATATAAGAAACAAGAATAATCGAGATTTTCTACGATCTCGAACAATAAAAGAAGGAGCAGCGTACTGTTAACTAAAATTCTGAGCGGAACTCTTCTTAAGACAAAGAACAAAGACTAATTACAAGCAGAGTCCTCGATAGACGATGCCGGTTGGCCAGCCAGTGCGACCTAAGATCGAAAAGTTGAAAATAAATTGGTTCTCGAAATTTCTGGTCGGCGGCGGAAGCACTCGAATCGATATTCGACCGTGGCCGGGAGATATGGAAAGCTCGTCGCTCGAGTTTCAATTAGTTAATTAATTACGAAAGAAATCCCGTTCCCGAGCCGGCGGAACCGATGCGGAAGCGCGTGCGGATCTTTTCGGTAAACAAATCAACTTTCGCGTCCGAAACAATACGAACAAATCAGGACAAAACCGTTCATAAGAATAATTATGAATGTGGTCTAAAGTCATGTAATGATTGAAAGTTGAATTTGAATTTACATTTAAATATTCATAATTATGGGCACATATGCCTCACAGTTTTGTCGCCGGGTGTAATATCTTCTTAATAAATCAAATATAAACCGATCGGAGAGTTGTCGGCCAAGTAATTCGTGACAGAAAGAGAGAGAGAGAGGTAGAGAGAGAGCACGTTCCTTGACGAAAGTTCTTGGGAGGAAGCGTAACGAACGTTCGAGCTAATTAAATGTCTTTTCCCGCTCGTTAGGTGACGCGGTATTTTCAGCACGATTTGCACGGCCGGGCAATTAGAACGAGCGCGACATAACAAAACGTATCCACCGGCTAGTGTGTCTGTGTTTGTGTTGTCTGACGCGCCAAGCCGCGCGCCGCCTTATAGAACGTTCTTGTAATTTCACTCCTTTCACGTGCCACGGACAAATTACTTTTCACCGTGTACGCGCCGGGGCTTAATGAAAACGTAAAGTGTGTGGGCGGCTAGGCTGCGTGCCGGGGCTCTGACTCGTTTTAATTTCGCCAATTTTTCCCGAGCCCTGTCGCTCAAGGCCCCCGGAACAATTAAAACGATCGCGACTTTCGTTATTGAAAATCTCTACCCCCCACCCCCAACGCCCCCGTCTCCTCCCATGCGCCACATTGTTCCAGATTTGTACCCCCTCTTGATCAAACACTCCGCTTCACAATATTATATTCGATTGCGAATCAACAGCGGCAATTGTATTCGAAACGATCTGTGGAGCAGAAGTCATTTATTTAAAGATATAAGGATTTGTTAGCTACTGCAAGAAAGAGGAACAACGAGCCACTTTTAATTAATATATGAAAGTCTAGCTTGGTTAAAAGAGAATATTTAAGGAAGAAATTTAAATAAGAAATACAAAAGATAATGAAGAATTGTTATAGCTGATTCACAGAGTGGAAGAAATTACTGAGTTATCTGAGCAGAAAAGGAAATCATGATCGCGAGGAAGTTAGCCGATTCGCTTTCGCATTCATTAGCCACCGCGTCACGTTCTGTGGTATATTAATTAGCGAAGAATCCAATTATCATAAAAAATGATGCGTTTATGACGAAGCGTTAGAACCTATTTAGCTTCTCATTTATTACTTGTTATGCACTCGCTGCACGTAGACTATAAACGAGTTTCGCGCATGCATGCGATGAAACCCGCAGACGGTGGTCACGTGACCCTATGAATGGCATAAATGACGCGTCGCTACAGTGACTGTAATATTCGATAGTCCCCGACGGAATTTTCAATCTATTAAACTATATTAAGAAAGAAAATGAACTTCCACTTCACTCCAGTTCGTTGCAATTCAGGTACAAAATTTTTATTTTGCATAAAGATCTACTAATTATATATCTACGTTTCCAATGAATTAAAATAAGTAAAAATAAGTGTAACAACAGAATTTTCTAACTGTCGAATGGCGAGTAAGTTTACAAAGTTTCGATACATTATTTAGTTAACCGGGGGAAAAAATCTGAAAATGCGGGCTTGAAGCTGGGAATTCCTCTGCATCGGGAATTGACGAGCTTATGCGAGCCCATTTCATAATTGCCGCTTATGCACCCTTAACAACAGGTTCGTGTCTATGGTGTTTCTCGAACGTCAAGTGCTTGCCGAGCACTCGCGGCTCAGAGCAACAATAATGGCGGTTCAATAATGCAACGAGCTGCAACCTGGAATTCTGGCTTTGCTGGATCGCTGTATCTATTCCCTGTCTATGCACCTCTTGCTTTTCCATTCCATTCCTCTTTGACTTTTCCCAGATGTTCGTACATGCGGTGACCTGTGTGCGCGTGACCCACTTTGGCTTCACGTTTCATTTGTTCTTATCGCGTATCCAGGTGCAGTCACTACATTCTAATACATCTCCAGTTATTTCATTTATTTATCAATTTTGTGGAGGAAACTGTTCCACACTGTGACAAGATACTTCAAATAAAACTAGTTCAATAATAAATTTGTATTCGACAGTATAACTGCAGCGTACAAGCAATTTATCTATCTTTCAGTAGAAAGATTCTAAATTGTTCTAAATTGCAGCTGTTCATTTTTATGCAGCAAAGAATTTTCGATCTGGCGAAGAGGCGCGCATCAATCGCAAAAACAGCAGCAGATGATTATCGATAATTCTGTAATTTGCGTACAAGTTTGCAAAAGTGAATCCATCAGGCGAGCATAATGGCGTTGAATCTAAAAGAGATTTCGCTGCTGGTTCACGGGGCGCATCAAGAATCTCTGACACGTGTGTACGATTTATTTGCATAGTGGATCTGAACGCCGAGTAATATCCTGCGCGCGGCTGTCTTTCCTCTGTGTCGGTGCAATTTGTCCTGGATGATGGCGATGCACTATGCAATATCACCAAGGACAACTCGCGACTCCCCTTTTTCTCTCGCTTCGTTCCTTTTTTCGTTTTTTTTTCCCTCGTTTTCTTTGCCCCCCTCATCCGATACGCGTTACCGCGGCGTTCTGTCGATCAACGATATAAAGCGGATACGGAGGAATTTTTTACTTTAACCCGGCACACGTGTTGCATGAAATATTCTACGCGACGATAAAAACCGTGTCGTTTAACAGCTTGTGACGGGCACGCTGAATACTTTAATATCAGTTCGGCGTTCTACGAGCGGTTCGACTACTCCTCAATTTATCTACGTGTTCCAGCAAATAAACGTTTAACTACTTTCGCAATCCGTTTCGAATTCACCGCGAAATCTTCTGTGTCGCCTATAAAGAATCTTCGGGAAGATTACGAATCATTTTATCACAGTCTACATCGTCTGATTTTATTTTCAATTTACTGATAACTAGACTGCAGATCTTTATGTATTTATAAAGAAATTGGTTGGGTGCAATATAAAACAGTAAAAAATCAGAAAAATTTAAGAATACTGCAATGTGGTAATTTTTATTTCATTCCTGCTTCCCACAGTAAATACAGAACTTCTTTATTTTGCATAAAGATCCGCAGTCTACTGATAACGAGATCACTACTGGCCAGGCTTGTCCCTACTATCAGTTCGTTCCCCACCACTTAAGCCAGGCAGTTAGTGGGGAAACGTCATCTTCCAGATTAGCGGAATAAAGTGGGAGAACGGGCTCAATGTGTTGACTTGTGGTGAAAGTAGAATTTCGGAAAATGGACTTACCTGTTCTGCAGAATTGGTGATGAAAGAGTGGCAATATTGTATGCTGAAGTGCGCTCTAGGTTCTCGGGCGAGAAAGCTGAATTGTGCGTGCTGAGGTTCACAGGTTGCATACGAGATGCGCCTCAACGCGTGCGCCATTTGCACGCACTGAAACAGAAATTAAAGTAGCCATTATAATCTACTTGATAAGAAACTAACAATCTAATACAGCAGCTGAATTACAGTATATAATTTAACCACTCAATATCTCTCGGAATAGTTGTATCTACATGTTGGGAACATCTCCGAAAGAATCGGATAACTGTTGCAAGAAATATAATTGGAGATTTTACGGGGCTATCAGCTTTCACGTTGCCGAGTAATTAATTACTAATTGCAAGCGTGAAATCTATCGGCAGGCTTAACCGGTGGTATTACATCGGCTTTAAGAGAACGATCAGGCGCCACTAATTTTATGTAACGGTTGTTGGTATCCGCGTAGCACGATAAATCCTCGGAGTTTTCCTTGCGCGGTTTTCCGTGTCCTCGACTCCTCTCTATTTAGAAAACGAATGATAATTGCAGGCTTTCCTCTCTCTTCCTTCCACTTTTCAACTACTAAATAAAAACGCCGACCGAATAATGATCCGCGCCACTCGGCAGAGAGGCAGGGAAGGTCAGAAGATCAAAGCAGCTTGTTACGTTTTAGTCTGGAGGTGTACCAGGAACATTTCTCAAGCATAAAGTAGAGACGTGTCTCCCGCGACACCGTTCCTGCGCGCGCTATCTTCTGTTATATGTATATTGCGCGGAGCTCTCGTTGAATTTCTCTTTGCGATTTTATGCGTTCTTACTAGTTTTCACCGTTTGCTTGCTTCCCTACAGTCCCCCATCCCCCCACTTCCCGGCAATTCAAAATGTTTGGTGTCCTTTTGAGGCGCTTACAGTGGCTCGCGAAAGTATTCGAACGCGGCTTTTACCGTACCAAACGTGTATTTCACGAAATGGTTGAAATATTCGCCAGCTACAGATCGAAAGAGTTGTGCAACTTTTTAATAGGTTCCGTTTGACACGGGGCCATTTCTTTTTCAACGAAACGGTTTCATAGTTCATTTCAGGGAGCATAGGACGGTCTTGAAAGTGAGGAGCTCTTTAGAATTTTATTTTTTAATTTATAGTTTTGGAATTTCTGGGATATGAAATTTTGTTAAACATTTCAGTAGTTCGTCAACATAACGCTATTTATCTGATGGTTGCAGAAACCGATAATAGAAAAAGAATGATTTGTACGTTATGTTTGTGAAAATGTCTTTTGTCATTATATGAGAAGAAGAAAAACATGAATCTCACGATTAAATAATATTGAATGAATTAATACGGTTACGAAGCGTTCGAGAAAATAGCATCCTCATTAAGCCTAACTCATAAATATCACTTAGATGTACCAAAGCGTTAGAGATATCACCACTTGTTATTCATGTGTCCGTCGTGATGAGTGTGGGATGAGATTCATGTGTGAGGGGAATTGAATCGAAGTTCCCATAAAATTCTCGTTTCTCATTCTAATAATCCATAACCAGTTCCCCGAACTACATACATAATCATATGCGCCCATGATTACGAAAGTAGTCTAAGTGATATATTTCTTGTTTTTCCAATTTTGGCTTGGACCATTTTCATAATTATGGGTATATATAATGATTGAAAGTTGAATTTGAATTTAGATTTACATAGCTGAATTTCATGTTAAATTGGATTGGGGAGAGTTAAACTTTGAGATTTAATTATTTTGCAAATTAAACTACACACTGTAATATATTATATGTAACTATAATACCGACGCACATGAGTCCGGCAATATACCCTAAAACACTTAGTTTCAATGATCGGCGGCAGAGTCCGCTATTAAACGTGTATCACTTTAATATCATCCAAGCGAAATTTTAGTTGTATAATTAATTCTTTAACAGTGCTAATCGAGCAAAGAATTCGAGTCATTAATATTTCTGTTAATAACAGCCAGAGTTGGGCAAAAATTTTATTGAAATAAAATTTTCAAATAAGGTGGGTTTAAAACCCACTTGGAAAAAACCCACTTTATTCGAAATTTTTGCCCAGCTCTGATAACAGTGTACTGAAAATTGTTAATTCTGTTGGTAACTCGTTGATTCGACGGTCATCGTGTCAATGTCACCTTGAGATTTAACAAATTCACATGAAAAAAGAAAATGTCAGCTCCATTAGGGTAATTAATTTTGCCCCACCTCTCAAAATTATTTCGCTATCACGATAGGCGAAACGAAGCAGTGGAACACGGAAACACACGCGCGTTAAGTAAAAATTACAGAGTGACAGATTCGGGGTTGGTAATTACGGGACCACGGTTGACTGTTCAATAATCCGCGACGAGGTCGAACAATATCGCGAAATCGCTTGAAACTTCGGGCGCAGACTTCGCGCGGCAGGAGCGAGAGGAACTTTCCGCCGGATTTTTCCGCGAACGGCGGACTACTATGAGCCATTAAAAGTTCCATGTTGCTGAACGAATCCGATGAACGAAACTTCATCTCGGGGGCCGATTCGAAAAGGGCCGAAGTGGCCAATAATTGCGATTTATTCGTTCCCGTTCGTCTTAACGTGCTCCCACGTTAATCGCGGCGGCGTTTTCAACAATGGTCTGCCTCCGGCATTAATTCTCCAATTATCGGCAGACTTTTTTCGAACCGGAGACTTCAAGGCCATGGGCCTGAAACCGCCGCGCAATATTCGTTAACCGATTTCTTCATTTATTACTTATTCGGACGAAGTGTTCGTACACCTTTTAAAAACGAATAATTTTCATTACAGGCACAGATAAAAAATTTCAAAATCGTAACCTTCACTTTTTCCTTCGCAATTGCGACCAATAACAATTTTAGAAAAATTATTCACACATTGGCTAGTAAACTAATCCTTCTAACGCCTCAAAAAAATTCAAGTTGTTGGGTTCAATCTTTTTCTATTCAAGGTGACCTTCAATTTTTTTTAAAGAGAATGATATGTGCACTTTTTTATCTGCACCATTCTTTTAGAAATAAAGGTGACTTCCTCTAAATACATAAGGAGGCAGTCTAGTTACAATAAAAGCAGGAAATAATTAAAAAATTCAAACCGCAAAAGTGACACGGAAAATTCGAAGCATGGCGGCAGCTAATCCCGTGTTATTGAAGACAGATACCTAACCCAGAGCCCGGGAGTCGAAAATCGAATTTCCATTGCTCGACTTGCCATTCATGAAAATCATTTGCAGCTCTCTCACGTAGCACTCGGTTGCTGCGTATGTCTCGGGTGGTGTTACGAAACATGAAAAATTCAACGTAGATAATACGGAAAAAAATGTTTGCCGACCCTAAAATTTGTTCCCCGGTTATCGTCTTCGCCGCGGCGAGACAAAAAACGAGCGGGAAAAGGCTGAAACACACGTACCGAGGCGCCGCGGCTGCTGCTGCTGGAAAATCGATCAAAACGGGCGAATGTTACTCGACGACCTAGGTTCGAATAACGCCGTCGGAACGAGTTATTTACGGTGCGCCGACGATGGCCGCGGAAACACAAATATTTTCCAGGAGGCGGGGGTTGCCATCCCTCGATATAAAAATATTTTATGTCGCCGCGGATCCCGCCATGATGCGCCAGCTTATAAACATTATGCATACTGAAACGCACACACCGGCAACGATCTGAGCATACGTGACCTCACGTTCTCCGAGAGGTTCAGATGAGGATCTTCTTTGCTGTCTGGATCACCGTGCAGGAAATCATCGAAAAATCCCGATCGATACCGATCAACAATTCTGAAAAATTATTTTAACCCTTAGCACTCGAGGGATGACTCAGAGTCACCACTAAAAATTACTGTACCATTATTCATAATATTGCTGACATTATTAAATATGTTGGTATCTAATCAATTACTATTATAAAATGAACAAAAATCATATACAAATAGCTCCGACTGCAGAGTTACATTTGTGAATATTTAAAATTTTTAGCTGGCCCACTCCTTTACTATCAATATTAATAATTATTATATGAGGTATTGTATATCGATTTCATCATTTTTGTCATAAATGCATTCAAATGCGTTTAATTGTCCATGTCGAGCAACACTGGTCGAATAAAAGCCCGGATCAACAATCGAGAGAGACAATCGTCGTCGGGCTGGGTAATAAACGAAGTTTATTTTCCAGCCGGAAATCTGTGGCGCGCGCGGTTCCGTGACAATCCAGTTCGAATTACCGGGGCCATTCTCCCACGGAATTCCGCGGCACCGCAAGGCGTTGGTTACACGGCTCTAGGAATTTAATAAATCGAAACTTAAATGCGCATTGAATTCTCCTGACAGTGATCTCCGACAGCGGCAGACAGCGCTCAGGTCCCATTGGAAGCCACAAATATCTTCTGTATTCTACAATTTGATATTAAAATGAAGATCATTGAAATTAAGTCTATTTTACTGTTAAATAAATTTTAAATTATAAATACTATTACAAATCAGGGTTTGCAGCTGCATATTATTTGGTACTAGTATCTTCTATATTCTTCAATTTAATATTAAAATGAAGATTATTATTTAAATAAATTTTATCTGCATTACATAGTTTTCATTTGCATATTTTTCGGTCCACGTGTGAAAAGAGACGTAGTATATTAGGTAGAGAGGTGATGGGAATAAAAATTCGAAACGGAAGGTATCAAGTTTTCATCTCGAAAGTGGAAAGCAAAGTAGGTTAGCTGCCCCCGCTAGAGTTTACGAACCCAGATACCGTGTTCTATTTGTTAAAATATATAAATCCAGTAAATGACACACCCGACTAAAAATTTCATCTAATTTCTTCTCAACAGGAATTACCTGGAATTTTAAAATTCCACAGACATCAGCAGTTCCATCAATGGCAGACATGCAGAAGCACGTAATCCTCCTGGCAGAGAATACCATCGGCATATAAATACTTTCTCTGCAGAAGTGGCTCGATACACGTGCAGGTTCGGCACGTTGTTTAATAAGGAACACAGATGTCATTATTCCGAGCGATTAAAGCCCCCAGCTCGGGCAGAACGGGAACGAAATCCGGAAGAATCAATTTTGTTCTCCTACAAGTGGGTAATTCTCGTTCCTGTTGTCGCGCGGGTAGAACGAGAGAAAATAGGAGGAAGATGATAGATGCGAACGAACAAATATGGACTCGAGAATCTCTCTCGAGAGAGAGAAAGAGAAGAGAGAGGGGCTCCGATCTGTGTATTCACTTGAAGCGGTGACTGTACGTGCGGAAGATATAAACGATGCCACAGAGCAGGGACCATCAATAACTTCTCCTTCCTCTGTTCTTGGCCTTTTCCGTTTGTACAGGAAGTATCGTCTATGTAGGTAAGCTGTTGTCCTTCGTCCTTATATCTTTCGAGGCTGGCTTTCACCGTACGGTTTTTCAGTCCTCTTCGTCCTGCCCTCTTATCATCCTCGCCCATTCATGGCCGTGTATAGAATTTTGATGGACCCTCGTTGAAATTCATTAACGCCGAATATTTACCGAAATTAGATCCCCGGTTATTTATTGTTCCTCCTCGATTTACAGGGGAAAGCTAGCATTCACATTTTATACAAGGCGTCCCAAAAATATTTCTGAAATCGCTTTGTCGACAAAAATGGAGAAACGTCATGATCAGTCCTACCTTGAGATTTACCATCACTGGTTCGTTTTTGTGGGACTCGGTGAAGGATCAAATTTATCGGGAGCCCTGACTTCTGCGAGGAGCGTGAAATAAATTAGGGGTTGCGCTGGAATTATAGCGGAATTCATTAAAAGAGCTGCGCGGTGAAATATTCTCCGTAATTTACTGAGAAAGTTTGGAACCGGTGTCGTCTATGACAGAATGCGTTAGACAGGTAATGAGAACAATCTCCAAACTGGAATATTCAAGCTTCTTCGTGGGACGAGAATATGTCTAAGAAAATATTTGTTACGAGGGTGCAGATATTCTTTCATTGAAAATGTTAAAAAGTGCCTTTTTCCACGTAATTCGTACCAATTGCAATTTTTGAAAAATCTATTTTCGTGAATAAAAAATGAATGTTGCGACACGGCAACAAAAGAATATAAGGCACCATTCAGTTGGCAGTCCTGTCGGCAAGGCCGATCAAGGAGCACACGGGATGGAAGGACCTTTTTCTTAGAGCTCGTTAAAAAGTTCCATGGCGGAAATGGACCGCAGCGAGGTACTACGGAATTCCGGGGAAACCAGAAATCCCATTGCTCCCTTTACGCGAGTTTGCTGCATCGACACCTCCTTTAGGAGACACTAACGGGCAGCTCCCTATTTTTTCCCTTCCTCCCCTATCAGCTCTTTGATGAGAAAACATTCTTATCGTCGCATTCCTTTCCGCGCATAATTATGTCGATCATTAAACTTTTTATTATCCTTTTGCTCCAGCGCCGTCGATGCTGGAAATATACAGTGACGAGCAAAATTGAGCTCACTTTTCATTGAAATCGTGTGTAAAATAATGCTTGTATGTTGGAAGATAATTCCCCAAAATTTAAGAGTAATATGAAGGTGAACATCATCTTTTTTCTCGGTTGTTAATTAAGATATAAGATATAAGATACCTCTTGCATTTCATATATTTTTTTCGCAATTGTGAGCATATTATGAAGGGCACCAAAAAATTCAAGAGCAATGTTCTTTTCTTTTGTGAATTTTGTACTGGCGCCCACAATAGATTAATAGTATAGGTAGTACAATTATATAGAAATGGCATCAAGACGCCACGCAATTTCGTTAACCGATCTAATTTCCGCGTTCGGTGAACCTAATTTAGCGGCGGTATAGTGCGACGTTAGGTACCACAAGTATCGTGCCCCGGCACGATATAATCGGGAAACCGTCGTCCGCGCTCGCGTTTCAATAAACAGTGAATTATTACGTACACCTATATTTGCATAATGTGTGTGCAGTGCGCCGCCATTACGGCGAAATCGATAACGTAGCCCTAAGCGAGCCCCGATCGTGTCAACTCCATCTTGCCGGGTTGTGGTTCTTAAAGATGTCCCACTTCCCGTCCTTAACCCATTCACCCACAAGCCATTTCCTGATTCAGACTATTAAATGTATAAGATATTAATAATCATTATTCATAATCAGTAGACATAGTAACGTTTCTGAATACGAAGCAGTATATACGCGTACGTTTGTTCATGCTCAATTAATCTCTGAATTTGTTATAATTTGGCCGAACCAGTGCGGTGATCCCTTAATGACCGTTCCTGCAGCAATAATTGGTTAGCGTATTAATTAAACCGTGAAATCGAATGGTTTAATGTCCCTATTATGATTATTATCACGAGAGTAATATCGGTAACACGATTGATATTGTTATTTATGTATTCCGCGCAGAGTTTCGAACTGCCGCCGCTCGCGAAATCGGCGATTATGTGCCCTGTATAATTGTGCAGCTCTATAATGGCGCGAGCCGCTTTATCGACGCAGCTGATTCTTCAATAGCACGCAAACATTTTCTGTTAAATAAACCTTCAGAGTGTTTATATAAAAAATATTACTACACTTTTCGTAAAATAAAATAATAATGTAACTATCACTCAAGCAGGTTGTAAACTGATTTATTTCAGCAATTAGAAGCTTCATTACGCTAATTCCAATATCACCGATTTTTTAATGAAAATCAGGAAAAGTAAAAAATGTGTTCAGACAACTAGAACACAACTCGGTTGCAAACTTCGGCAAACATTTAGTTAATTTGATTCTAATTTCGACACAGCTTGGGAAGAGCGAACTATCACAGGAGCGGTGGCAGGTTAATGAAATGATTAAAGCAATCGCGCGGAAGTTCCGGAAAAATTAAGGAAGTTCCGTGATGAGGAGCACAGCTCGCAATATTAATTTTCATTTGGAAAAGCGTGCCGCAATTACGGGAATTACGTTAATTTTAACAAAGTTCCACCAGGGGGGTGGAGGGCGGGGGCCCGGTCAGACAATTTTGAGGAACAATGGCAGCTGTACGTGCCACTTGGTTTAAAATTTCCTTAACATCGTGCATAGTTACGAGCTCGCGCAAACTTCCGGCAAGTTGTTAGTCCTCGAAGCGGAGAGAGGAGGGCTCTTAACGGTGTCCGGCAGTTCGGGTACGGAGAGCAACTATGCTGCGGCAACTATGCGCGCGCGGTACCAATCGTTTTCGGCGAGCAACAAACGACCCCCTCGAGAGAGAATCGTTTCCACGGCTTTTGTCACATTTTTCGCATCATTCGGACATTGTTACGGCCCCTCCATTCGCGAACTACCTGTACTCATTATTTTCACCTCCTCTCGGAAAAACTTTTATGCAAATCCCAAATTTTTCACACTAATTCATGTCACTGTTCAATTTTATATTCACAATGAATTTTAAGATAAATTTCAGATATAGTTAATTTTTCATATCACTAATGAATTTTAATCGAGGTAAATATTGTATAGTTGAATTTTATATTAAGAATGAATTTTAAGATACATTTTAGATTCGTATTATTAACGAATTTTAATTGAGGTAAATATTGTATAGTTATATTTTATACTAACAATGCACTTTAATAGGGGTAAATATTACATAGTTAAATTTTATATTAATAATGAATTTTATTAAGACAATTTTAATAAATATTATTATACAGTTAAAAGAGCAATTGCATAAAAATTAGTAGAAAACGAATCGAATTTCGGACCTCACTAATTCAATTATTTTTATCAGAAATTGTTTCCGCATTTTTTATAATTCAGTAAATGAGATGTATCAGATTTTCGAAATTAATCTAGTGGAATATGTATCGAGATTTCTTTCGAAACAATTGTTTCATCGTCGTTTTCCAACCGGTGGTAGCTCTCGCAAATTGAAAAATAATAAAGGCAGTTTCCTCTGCGGCAAAAAAAAATACATCTCGAGACTCCTTTGTTAAAATTACATTCCATCAACTCGTTGGTACCTCGCTTTGTTATTTAACCAAGTAACAGGATGTTTTTAATTCTCGTGCGCGGGTGAAATGTGTGTGCGTTAGTATCACGCAAAGAATAGCATAACTCTTTCTCCATTTAGTGTACCGGATGAAGTAGAAATTGAAATGAATATACGACCCTTGTATAATAAAAGATATTGTTCTGAACTAGTGACCTACATGGGAATTGTTAATTACATGAACAATGCAGTTTCCGGAAGTTAGGTAATGAATATTGCTTCTGGAAGTTAAATTAGGGGAATCATAACTGATGTTACGTGTGACAACGGTGGCAAATAGAGATTCATTTCAGCCATTTTGCATGTTTAAACGTGACTCGCTTTCGCGCAGTTTAATGGCGAATCAATATTATTAATAAATGATTCATTTTAAATTGAAGTACTCTAAATGTAAATGTAAATATTATATTTGTGAATTCTAATTATGTAAAAACGTTGAAATATATGTGTGGATTCAATTTAATATAGAAATGTAAAATATTGGGTTTAAATTTCTATCAAGAATTTTGTAATTTTTCGAGAACATTGATAAAAATTAATGTACAAGTTATTTTTATTCTGAGGTCCGATTACTTTAAAAAATTTCGAATTAAGAGCTAGAAGGGAAGGCTTCGCTCCAGTAATTTTATCCGAATGGAGCTACATAGATGAAAGACTTCCGACGTTTCACATGTACGGAAAGTATACAACGCACCAAAAAGCTTCTATCAAAGTGCTTTACGGATAAAAATGCGGCCGCACGAGCTAGCGTACGTGCAAGTCCTTATACTTCATGTTAAAATTTAATTATACCGTAGTACAACTAACCGCACCCTTGTATTATTAATCCGAACCTTAATTGTAATTAATTCAAATTTTCCACAGTGTTCAATTCATTCATTACATTAAAACTTTAGCATGCACTCGTATATTCTACATATAGATCAATCTAAAATTATTTTTAAAAATGGGAATGAAAAATAGCTTTACACAATTCATAGAAAAATACTAAATTAATTCATCTGTCAATCGTTATTCTCTCGTTAAAAATTGAATTCCAAAAATTCCATAATTCCCCAAAAAATAATCATTTTCATTGCCGATCCCGGAGGCTCCATTTAAGTGGCACGAAGCCGGCCGGAAAAATATATAGTAAAAAATTGAAGATGTCAATATATGATTTCTCCTCTAGAAATAACATTCGATTTAGTTTCTATTTCTTGCGATCGATGCAGACAATTTTTATTTTGCATAAAGATCCGCAATCTACTAACAAGACAAAAATTTTAAACAACGCGCCTCGTAACTCAAGGGTTCAGCCAGTGGACGAGCGACGACGGTGGGGTTCCCTTTCGAAACTCGTGGAACTTTCGCCATAAACATCGTTCGCTCGTGTTCGAGGGACTCGTGTATTGTATTACAGTGTGTTTAAACATGTACGGTATGTCGGGTCTCATCGACGGCAAGCGCGGCAAGATAAACAGTCGTGGACGAGGTCGAGATCTGCACTCAAGCTAATGCACCGCCGCCGCCGCTTTTCGCCTTTTTCTGGAAACCCGACCAGTCTTTCCTGTTCCTATCTAACAGGCTGGTGGTGCGTTTCACACCCTCTGGCGTCTCCGAGCCCAGGTCTTTTCTCGTAGAATTCGCGACACAACGCCGCGCGTCAAGGAAAAGAGACCTGGTTCAGTAGCCAAATTGGATATACGGGGGAAAAATCTAGGCGACACCTTTCCCGCTGAAAGACGAGTCAAGCTTCTCCACGGAGACTCTACCATTCGCATGTATGTACCAGCCCTGGTAATTTCTAGCAATCTCACCTTCTGCTTCTTGACAGCGACGGATATTTTCGCGAGAGAACGAGCTGCAGATCCCGACGAGTGATTTCAGTTAAATTTCTAGCATAGTTGGCTGAGAGATTCAGCTTACAGCCTCGGCGCTCCTAATTGAACACCGTATACACTTATTCTTACACTTTTTCTACCCCTTTCCAGGTGTTTCGAAAATATCGAATCATCTAACGGAACAATTGTTTTCGTTATTAGTGGATCTTTATGCATTTAAAAGAAAATTGAGTAGATGAAATTTAGAAAATTGAGAATGTCAATTATGTGATTTCTCATCTATTTATTAAAATTATTAAGGGAGGAAATGGCATTCTATTTGGATTCTACTTCTTGCAATCGACGCAGACAATTTTTATTTTGCACAAAGATCCGCAGTCTAGTTATTAGAAAAAGAGGAATTTGCATATGATATTTTCTGTCTCGCGCGTTTCGCCCAAATTTCATTTGCAGAAGCGTTTTTAACCAAAATTATTAGTTACTTTAGAATGAAGTTGCTCAAGGGACAGAGAAGCACGAGTAACACAATTAATTAACAGAGTGGACGACCAAGACATTTTTGTGAAACAAATCCTACTGGAGGATGGCTCTAGTTCGCAGCTGGATTTTAAAGATGAGCTCGTAGAGCATCAAGCTAATTTCCCTTTGGTCCGCGTGGTCGAGATAACATCTGCCGCGAAAAAGAACGGTGTGGCGTGTGAAATTATTTATTGTCGGTGAATACGGACGCTGTTTACTCCGCGACCGTTCTTGAGGAGTCGGCATGCCTTTGGTTGGACATGGATCCCCTTTAGGGGATGAAACTCGTAAGCATCGCTTGATCTTTTCAGGTTCACGATTAGCAGAATACAAAGATGCGTCTCTCCTCGAGAATAATCACCGGTAGTCATTTAGCATTATCATGCACTCCTTGTGCCCCTCGGGGTGGTTATTCGTCCATTTTCTATTTCACATACCCAAAAGTCACTAGATTATTTAAAATTCGAATAAAAGAGTTATTCCTTTTGTAAAATTAAATTATTTGTTTGGATTTAGAAATCTTATCTATCGATACTAAATTCCACAAAAATCTTATTTCTTCACCAATTCGCTACACATAAGATATGTTATAATTAGACTGCGGATGTTTATGCATTTTCCAATTTTCGTCGACAGATTTTAAGAAAGTGGAATGAAATAAAATCATATTTTTAATACAAACATCCTTTGTAGATTCAAAACAAATGGAAACTGTACAAAATTCTGTCGAATTTTATATTCTAGCCTTTTTTTAACATTTTCAGAAGCCATAATGCATAAAGATCCGCAGCTTAGTTATAATCAATTGTAAACTATGTGGTCGCCAATGACCTCCATTAAAATAAATTATAAACAAATAATAAGAAATTCGAAGTTCCTTTCGAAAAGTGTGTTATCAAAAGGTTGCATAATTATTCCGTGTGTGTTCGACGCATGTTATTCGACAGAATTATCCGAGTGAGCCTTAATCCCAATCGGGAGAGTAGTTCTGTTTGCAGTATAATAAACAGAATCTGCACGCACGCGGCACAGTTAATATTTTAGCGGTGCACTGGTATTGGTTATACAACGTCACCCATCGCGCAATAATTTGACAAATATTGCACAGCGCAGCGCAGATTGATGGTAGTCGATGATGGCGCGGCTGGCAAAGACAGTACGCGAAAGAGATACGTGTTTCTAGCGTGAGTGCTGTTTCGTGTATGCACAAGTAAATCCGCAAATGGAGAGTAAATATATTCTACGATTGTGAACGGGATATGGGGATGAAACTTATACAGCTGTGTATATTTTTTATTTAATTCCCGTTCCCCGCCATATCCACGCGTTTCCTCTTTCATCGAAAATTTACTACCTTCCCTAAGTGCCTTAGCGCGCTAGACTGTATTTGTTATTAATATTTAGAGTTTTAGCGACGCCATACAACACGTAAAAATAGATTATATTACACGATTGATGAATTTATGAATTCAAGTAGGTTTTGTAATTATTTTTACGATGAAAATTGTTCAGGTTATATTTGTTTCCTCGCCAGAAGGAAATGGATTACTTTGTTTCTAATATTTCTATTTTCCAACAGCTTTTTCAATCGGAGAGCGCCACTTACTGCAGAGGGATTAACACTCGGGTATACACGCGAAGCTCTGACCTGTCCTGCAAGAATATCTCTCTGTAGATTACCCCGTGGATACTTTTAAAGGTGCGAGCATTGCAACGTCCAGACTGGTCGACCGTTCAGCGCTGCTTTCTTCACGGTAAATCACATCAATCACAATTCATGCTTACATACGTACTGTCTGTTCACGACTCTCGCAGATTTGCTCAGTCGCGACCGTTTCGTTCTGCTGCGAATAGAATTCTCTGCAGTCGTTCCTTCGCGATTAGCTTGCACAATTTCACACATTCTTTCTTCAATTATTTCTCTATGCAACATTTGCGTAACATTTGTCTGATTAAAATGATATCAAACACGACACAATTCGGATCATAATTATCTGCTTAATCCACGATTCAATGGAGCCTCGATTATCCGAACGAGTACAGCGAGAACCTGCTGTATCAGTCTTTTCGAAATCGGACATATCACAAGCGACAACCTAATTTCACAAATTGTCCACGTTGAGCTGCGTTATTGTAGCGCTTTGTATCGTCAGAATGGCGACAGGTTGGCGGCGGACGATTGTCGGGAGGTCGCCGGCCCATTTGAAAATTGGGAAACGCGGGCATTGAAGAGCCCGAAAGAAAGGGCTTATAGAAATTTTTCAGCTCGGGGGGAGAAAGGGGGCAAGGACCTTTCACCAGTGCTAAAATAATGGGGTATCGTTGGCGGCGGTACCTGGCATAGAACCCACGAATGGACACTGTTCGACGTTCCTGGATGCTCCAGAGATGCATTTTACCCCGGAGTGCTGTTCCGTGTATGCACGAGTAAATCCGCAGGTGGAGGGTAAACATCGCCCTCGGTGATCGCGGCTGGAAAGGTCTGCTCCGGGACCCAGCCATCCCTTATTCCGCTGCCGTTTTCAAAGGTTGGCGCCCTTTTTCGTCGTCTCGTCTGTTTGCACGGGGCAGGCCAGGGCCTCTTTCGTTTTCTCGTGTGTGCATTCACGTGTGCCTCATTGATACTGTATTTTCCCCTTCCCCTTATCCTGGACTGGTCCGTTTCCTATTCAAACCTTTTCGCCGCCCACTCGTTGTCTCGAGAATGATCGTTCTCGACTCTGTTACTTGCTCGGGTGGTATAATCTCCCTAATCAGGACCACGACTTCTCAGCCTAGGATTCCACCACTTCGGCCTACCCTCTTAGCCCCGTCAACAGCTGCGCCCGGGACTTTTGCGGCACGCGAAAACGGATTTGAGGGCTCTCGCCGCCTCGAAAAATCGATATCCTCCTGCTCTATTTTGTCTTTGGCGCCTCCGCGCTTTCGAAATACTGTAATCTGCACAGCAGCGTACAGTAGAGCTAAAAAGTATTCGAAATTCGGATTGTATTATATACATGCACTTTTAATAATGATTAATATGTTAGTTACCGCTTCCAGGAACACGTACGTACCTACTCGGACGCCTGCAAGACGGCAACCATCTTGCACCGCTGGGTACCTGTTGGTATAACGCTCTCGCGGAGAATGCAGGCAACCACCATTACAAAATCTCGATTTCACACAGAATATTCAACCCTTAGTTCCAAAATGTTGTTTACATTATTAAATATGTTGGTATCTGATCAGTAGACCGCGGATGTTTATGGAATTTTTAATTTCTGCAGGCGAATCTCAAGAAAGCGGGAACAAATGAAATCTTGTTTTCAGTGGTAGTAGCCTTTATAGATCTGAGGTAAGTAAAAATCGTATTTTTGATCATTTTTAGGAGCTATAAATACTAAACATTTAAATATTGTACGAGGTATTATATCAATTTCGTATCCATAAAATCATAAAAATCATAGAATGGAATTTTTCTAGGTCGAAAGAAATATTTAATTTTCAGATTAAAATAGCTCCGAGTGCAAAATGTTAAGATTAAGTTGTTTCCTAATTTCTTCGAACTTCTTAAAATTGTTATACTCTTTCGAATTGCAGGTACTCATTTTTGTGACAAATGCATAAATCATTTTAATTTCATTCTGAAGTAAACTCGTCCTGAAAGTGGCTCTAATAATTTGATCAGCAACGGTAAGCTGTTTCGGATGGTTTTCTCGGTCCAGGGTTAATATCACGTTGGTAAATGGTCTGCACGTATAGAAACGATTGTATCGGATACAGACTAGCAAGGCAGGCAAGGAGGGAATAAAAGATTCCATTGGCCGCGATCGCGTTTGTTTCAATCCCGCACGCTATTGGTTTCTCAAAGGATCCTTTTATTTTTCAACGCGTGTTTACTCACCGGTTGCCCTTCGTGTTCCTTCTGAATGTAACGCCCTTAGAAAAGAGAAGTAAAAAGCGCGGAAAGCAGAGATCGTGACTTCCATCATGAACGTTAATGCCGGGGCGTCGTCGGGATGGGCTTTTGACGTTAACGTGCGTGCTCGAAGAACTTCGCAGGGGATCTGCAACGAGGTTCGGATATTTTTTCTTTTTTTTTCTCCACCATAGAAATTCCTGTCGAGGCCCCGCATTCAATGCCCAAGATTCGATTGTCGGAGGACTGATACTCGCAACCATCAAACGACCATGAATTCTTTAACATTAAAGTGTCGCTCGCAGACAAAGTTTCATTCTTGCTTTTGTTTCAGGAGTTTTTATTTTAGATGGATTTGACTCTGTGAAAAATTGAAATAAAAATTTTTACAATTGCATTTATTTCAGAATTTAATATATATTATATTTAAATTCACTCTCTCGAAATAAAATTTAGAAATCACCCTGGAACAGGCTTGATTGTTGAACTTTTGAACCGTGATATTAAAATCCGAGATATTTTAAATTCATAAATGAAATTGCCGACTGCCATTATCACCACCGATGGCTAACGTTATTAAATTGTTTGAAAATGATGACAGTGGCACGGATGTTGTCGAACGCAAATTTCGCCGGCGCTTAAATAACAGAACATACGCGCTGGTTTATCATTCTTGCAGTATTTATTGCATTGTAAAATTGTTTGGGAATTGTTTGCGCGGGTAACAACTTTTCGATTCATTTATTGTTAGTTTTACATTCATGGACGTTTACCATAGCACAGGCATCGAGTTGAAAGCTGTTGAGTGTCAACAACCGATACTCGATGGGTTCCACCGACCAAAACCCATCTATCCATGGTTGCACAATGTGCAGAGGCAGGCCTATCAATTTTGGTAGCGCACCTAACATTTTGCTGTCCAAATCGTATTTATTTAATTAGAAGATCTATTTAGAAAAATTTTTGTGGTGCTATAAAATAGAAAGAATTACAATGTGTTTTAAATTCTCCTTCCGAAAATTCTCTTGATGATTGTAAAATAACGAAGTGAAAAAATAATTTAATGCAGATAGGGATGAAACAGCTGAATTTTCCGAGAAGAGTGTCCACGAATTGAATAGACGTTTGAGGAAGGTGTTGGATGACCTGGCCATATTTATGAACACTCTCGCAGAACGTTTTCTAAACATCCTCTTGAAAGGCAGCCTGTATAGCAGCGTGCGTGTTGACCAGCTGGAAGCAGGCGGACTGAAATGACGAAGCCTCGGGGCCCTAATCATTGCAAAATCACCTCGCTTCACTTTCTTGATAGTTGGTAAACATCTGCGAGCTTCCATCGTGCACACACTATTTATCTTAATCAATCTCAAATATTGATACACAGTGACTGCCATTAATATTAGGACGCTCTCAAAAAACCGATAAATAACTTTTTTAATATTGGAATACAATTTGATCTTTTGTTTTGAGAAGACTTATTTTTCAAAAATTGCATTTTACAACGTTTTAGATTGATTGCAGTTGGAGGTCGAAAATCGTGAAAAATTGCAATTTTTACTATCTTTAAACCATCTCTAAGTTCTCCAATATTAATCTCCGAATATTAGTGGGAGTCACTGTATCTGCAAAATAAATATAAAATTGAGTAAAAATTGTTCTCTGTAAGTGTGAGAAAAATAATCTTAAATTGCAGTCAATTTCGAGTAGATTGCGACCCTCCACCCAAAATAAATTGAATTTCGCAAATAGGAATGAAATAAAAATACCTTTCCTCTTCCTGAGAACTCAATGAGCCTGAATAATTTTTGTTTGCCTCGGAGATTCCGGATGAACAATGCGTAGACGTCAGCTATGAGATCACGACATGATAATACTATGTCCACAATTCCTCGACATGATGAATTCAGCAAATTTTTTAGAACTGTCATATTAAAGTGACAGACGACGTTGCACGGAACAGACAAGCTTACTCGAGCTCTTACAGCACGACATTTTTGTCAATTAATATTTCCTTCCTCGGATTTTAATTAAAATTCTCCGCTACAGCTCGAGGTAAACAGAAGGAAAGATGGATTAGCCGGTGGGATGATAAAATCTGATTGGATGCAGCATGTGTAGTAGATCGGCGAATAAAACAGTATGTCGACGTCGAATCCATCGATATTCCCACGAGCCCCGAGCGAATTTACACAAACAAATCTGCGGCGAAATTATGAGGGAATAGTTGAATACAGATGAAAATGTATCGTGGATTCCTGTCGCGCAAAAGTTATCCCACGGTTCTCGAAATAAAAATGTCGCGCCTTTGCAGTCGGCTAACAAGCAGCACGGGAAAAGGGAACGTTTTATAAAGTAAATCGCCGGTGGAGAGGGCACCAAGAGAGGGAAAATGATAAAGACAAAACAGTAACAAGCAGTCGCCGAGGAGTTTCTGCACATACATACATACCGGAACAAACTTTCATCTTTATTCCTGTCAAACGTTTTAAAGCGAATTAAATTACAAGGTAAGAGACGCGATAGGAGGGGAGAGAGAACACGGACAAGTCTCCTATTCGAGGAACAGGAATTTTTCTACCGATATGACTTGTTAGACTCTCTTTGAGGCAACCGGAGGAACGAGATGCACGATGGCTCCAACGCTGATCGAATAAAACCCTCTACAAGACTTTATTTTACGATATAATAAATTGCTCCGAGTCGCGCAAACTACTTACCGCGACTCTTGTAATCCGCCGAGCTCCCTTTGAATTATAATAACTTTTTCCAAAGTGGAACAAGCCACTCCAGCTTCTCTGCGCTGCTACAAGGATTAGTTTAGCAGATCACGTTTAATTTGTCGAACTTGATCGAAAAAGGCGTCAAACGATTTCTGTTAATGTTCTTCAAGAATATTTCAGAGAATTAAAAGCGGAGAGTAAATCGTTGAATAATTCTGTTTTGAAATATTTTTAATTTAATCTGGTTGTAGAAATCACAGATTGAAAAATGTATTAAAATCAAAACGGTGGAACGGGAAAACGTGCAACCAGATTTCTCAATTTAACAGATTACGTTTAATTTGTTGAACTTGATATTTTTGAAGATTATTTCAAAGAATTAAAATCAGAGGGTAAATCGTTGAATAATTCTGTTTTAAAATATTTTTAATTTAATCTGGTTGTAGAAATCACAGATTGAAAAATTTATCAAAACTGTAGAACGTCTGTAAAAACGTGCAACCAGATTTCTCTTGGAGGATCTACCGAATCGCTCAGTCTAAATTAATTAATCTGGCCCCACTTTTGTTCATGAAGGAGCGCTGTTTGTCTCTTTCAGACAAAGCTTGCAAACAATTGAAAAATAGGTCGCAGACTTTTCTAGTGTCTTGCAAGACGTCTGGGTCGTTTTGTGGCGCGACAAATATTGGAAGACATCTTTCAGCTTTCTTTGACTGCAGAGTTGCTAAATCGTCCGTGTATTCTATGTCTCTGAATTAACGATATAAATCAAACAGAACAGTAGATTTCTGTAGAATAATGAACTAAGAAACTTTCTAATATTTTCCTTAAATATTCATTAGTGCTTTATTTTTAAAAAGTAGTTTTTTCATTATTCAATAATAAAATAGCACTTTTAATTTCAATTTTTCTAGTCCAGCATTAATCAATATTTTTATCCAGTTGATGATAATCTTTAAATCAAGAATAAAATAGAGTGTTTACTTTTTATTAGAATTTATCTGTTCATGTATATTTTTCAAGATGGAGTTCTTCCAGTGCATGAGATCGAGCAGATGATAAATTCAGTGACACTTCGAAAATTCGAAATGAATTACTGGGAGGACAGGTTATTATCGGCTCATAAATTATGCTTTATCATTCTACGTATGTGGTAAGGCGAGCGGGGGCCTTATCCGACCCGGTCAAAGAGTTTCCCGCCCGTGGGGAAATAATCGCTTCCCTTAATGTAACCACCTGAAATATACGGGTGAAAGTTTGCAAAGTCATACCGACTGAACGCACCCGCGTAAGATGATTAAAGCAAATGGAAACTTGTTGCAGTGGGTCTTAGAGTCGAACTTCGTTCCGGCAACCATACTTGGGTTAATCATGCGTGTCTGGTGCGATTCGACGAACAGGAACACCGCTAGTTCTCTAGTTCTACTCGGGATCAATTACAGTCTGGAACAACTGCAAGAGGATGAACATTGTGATTGGCCCTGAGCTATTTATGCGAATTCGGGATTCCGTACGCGAACCTCTATCAAACGAAATTGTGAAATTGTCCAAAATTGACCAATTTAAACAAGATAATTGTATTTTACCAGCTATGGTAATCGGAAAATTGAAAATTGCATAAAATCCACAGTCTAATCATTATTATATGTGAAAACGTAGAAGTTCTGCACTTTATTTGTTTGCAAAATGAACGAGAAAAAAAATGAAGTGAATTATTTTTATGTTTTTGAGGTTTACGTGATTATATTGAACGTATAAATAATCCCGTGCACTGCGTTTCAGGATTAAATGGATGGAGGAGAATAGTATTTTGCCGGGGGCTACGGTTGCATGATTAATAAGTAATCGGGACTCTGTTCGCGGCATTTTTGCGGAATAGTTTCGTTCGTGTTCATCGTTATCGTCATCGATGGTTGCGCAGCCCTCCGCGTCGTACCATTAATCAACGCCGCACGAAATTGAGCACGAAGCAAATTGTAATTGAAGGGTAATTTTAGCTTTCTGTATAAATCACGGCTGCAATAATCTACAGTAATTACTATCAATCGCCGGTGGTTTGGTAGTTTCATCCTGTACACGATCAAGTGGCGCACCACCCTTGAGTTACGTACAACTTCCAACTCTATTTACAGCTTCGGGTTTCCCTATCCAATTTTGCGCATCTAACGTTACCAAAAATTAGATTTCGGTACATATACATATACATATGTGTATTATGAAAGTGGTCTAAGTCATATATTTCTTGTTTCGATATATTTCAGGGAAAAGGATATTATCATTAAATGAATTCCATATAATGTTGAAATAACGCGCTATCTAACTAGTAGATTTAAATATAATGGGTTGAAAGTTCAATTTGAATTTAGATCTAAACATGCTGAAAGTTTTATACCCTTAACGTCAAACACTTTAAGGGGTGATCCCACAAGCTAATTTAAAAACTTATGAATGTCAATAGAAAATACAAATTTCCCGCAAGATTATTAAAAATCCATTTCCGCTGACCGCGCTAATTAAAGTCGGATTTAATTCTATAAAAACGGGTTGAGCAACAATTCCCGCCACGCGAGAAACGCGGCGAAGCCGAACATTTCTGTAATACTCGTGAAAACGAATGGAAATACGATATCTTTGTTATTCTCGTTAAAATAACTCCGACCACGAGGTATGTTCTCATTATTATTCCGCTGGTTATAATTGAAGGCGGGATGCACAATCTTTGCCGTACATCTACGGCTAATATATTCAGGTTATACCGGCACGGCACGGCGTGCAGCAGCAGCATCCTCGCGAATATTTCTCTCCCCCTGGGGCTACCCTCGCGGTTTCTTGTTGACGAACTCTAGAGAACGCATCGATCCATCCGAATTAGTGTTTTATTTCGAGGGCTCCTCCTAAGCTCTCGCTTTAATTTTCTACCTGAAAAAATCCTTACTTTTTTACGGTCCCACCCCCTTACGCCCCTTCCAACCCCTCTATCTCTCTCTCACTCGCTCTGGCGTTCCCGATCTGTTCGAGATACGAGAAGCGCGGCCGGAATAACACGGCGGAACGACTGTTTTACGCTAGGCGAAATCGCTATTATACTGAACTTAATTTTTTCCACGTGCGCGCCGGTTTAATCGGTTTTCCCTGCGATGAGGCGAGCTATCAGCCGCAATCAGTTCTGCTAAACATTATCATAATCGTGATAATGCACTCCGGAACGGAGCGAAGCGTTATTCCACCCACCCACCGGCCTGTTTAATTAAAATTGTTAATCGTGGTTACTGAATTGTTTTGCAAGGAAAATAATATCTTCCGGGTTTTACTCTGGTGCTTCTCTTCATTATTCTTCCATGCTTCCCAGCTTTCTGAATATTGCAATTGTTTTCAATACCTGCGGGGTTAATATTGCTTTCGGGCATTGTCTTTCCCTTTGTCGGGGCTCGTATTGTTCATAATCTTAATTAGTGTCGCTTGGATCTATTGTTTCGATAATAGCTTGTTTTGTGCTCGTTTGACATGCTTTCTCAAGCTTTTATTTCGTCTGCTGGTTTTATTCACCCCTTTTAACATTCTTTTCTGATGAACTGTATTTATGCTGTTTGTTTAATTCGTTCGTTATGGTGGTTGTGGTAATTTTTATTTTGTTCAGAATCATTTGATTTGACCTTTTTAAATCGGTGATTTATGAACAGCAACGAACCGTCTCATTGAATATTCAATCTTACAACTTGACAGATTTATTCAGTTTGTTTCTCTACTGCTACCCCTCCAACTGTTCGCTGTCGGAAATTAATGGTAGCGATTTCGAAAAATCAAATCACTGCATGTCATACCAATCGGAATGATACCAACCCCCGGCAAGAATTATCTTTTGGAAGGTAGCGCACGGTGGAAGTGATTCATGGATTCTGTCTGCCCGGAACAAGTCGATTTTAATTCAGACTTTATCCTTGTAATAGTACCGTTTTAATAGTGGAATTAGTTACCGAAAACATCAATTTACGACTATAATTATTCCCTTAAAAATTAATTTATTATATATTATACTTGTATTAATTTATTATACTCAAATGTGGACTGAATTAATTACTACGAATTTTCGTTCCCACCCAATATAATAAGAAATTGATTTGATTTCCTCAACTGAGAACTCTCTGGCTATTAATTTTTTCTCGAAGGAATGATTTTGCCAGCGGGATTGATCCGGCAAAATGTTGATACCGGCGCGATTCGATATCGACGAAACGATAAATTAAGGGTGGCACATCCAGTCGATAAATGTCATACGTTAGGCGGAAGGGAGAAGAATTTGTTGGTCCGAGTTTCTCGCGGCAAAAACGGCGAGCATTAGGGATTGAAGTAGACACGACTGGAGTGTGCATTAAGGGGTGATTGAGAGAGAAACGAGTGAGAAGGGGTTTCGTACAAGGGGGTAAAAAGCGTGTACGTACTGGGAGGGTTGCTCTCGCCAGGGTAAAGGCACCCAGGTATACACGTATAGATGCCGCGTGCCGGCGGTCTTTCCGTTTGGAAACGCAAGAACTTCTTAGGAGAGTATCTGTCAAAGGGGTTCAACGAGCAAAAGAGTGAAGGCATATATATACGCCGAGATAGAACGCGAGAGAGGGAGGAGGGAAGGGGAAAAGAATAGTGGAGGAAAGAGAAGTTCCCGGGGATGGAAAATCAAAATGGAATTCCGGTCGCTCGACGAGAAGCGAAATTTTCCGCGTCCTTAAGCCTCGAGTTCGATAATTTCTTGGAACACAGTTTCGCGATTTCCACCACCCTTTAAGTCGGCCACGCTCCCTGAACTTGCCTCTTTGATATGGAAAACGCCGATTAAGTGCCTCCGATTCACCAACTTTTTCATACCCCGGCGAACTCCAAAATTGCTCTCACCTAATCCTGGCAATTCACTTCTGCTGGCTTCATATTAATCTTGAGAAATAAATTTTTTGATATAATACAAATTCAATATTAATTCAAATATAATATATAGATAGCTGATCTTTATACAAAATTGAAATTTTAGAAGCAACAAACTGGAGTGAAATAGAAATTTATTTCCTATCTTAATATGTTTAATAGATTGAAAATAATATGATAGTATTTTTACTGTCTTAAATAACACCTATTCATTTTTGTCATAAATGCATAAAATCCGCTGTCTAATCATATAAAGTTAATATTAATTCAAATATAATATAAAAAGCTAAATAAAAATTTTCTGACATCAAGGACCATGAGTCACACACACATATATAGTTCTCCGGTGGATATCATTTTGTTATCAGATCCCAGCGACCGTGCCAGAAACGTAGGGGCGGTTTAAACGAAAGTACTCGATGCTGGAAGAGTTCGGGAAAATTTCTCGAATATATTCGAGGATGCTTGGCATTCACGTTGGCGATGTCTAGGTGGAGAGTCGAGTCCGGTGGCGATACATTAGCAATTTGGCGACAGGGGTGCGCCGAGACACTGGACAGCAATACCTTAATCGCGAGTCGAGGAAAGCCGCAGTCTCCTTTCCCAGGACTTTAGACACCATAAAGCAGTGTAATGTAGTGTCGGAGACACCACTGACAAAGATACGGCACCCAGGGGCCTGTGGCAGCTATAAGTGAGTGCTCAGCCGCAGGCACTCTCCGATTCGCTGTTCCCCCCACCCCCTTTTACACCCCTTTCCACGCAATTTCTAGCCGCCACTACTTTCTTCGTTCCCCGTACAACCCCTCTCTCCTTTGCTACCCCTCTTCGCGAGAGACTGTTCGTCCTTTAACCCATTCTTGAACGAACTCGAAACCGATAGGGATCTTCGGACCATAACCTGCTCACTTCTCTCGGTTATCCCAGGTGAATACCGCCTGGAAAAATCCACAGTGACGTACAGCAAGATTATATGTGCTTCATCTGCACTAACCTTCGTTTGCCTCGACCTTCGTCTGCCTAACCCTACCACGTCAACTTTATTTATGCTGCTTGATATTTTAAACGTGGGTGCAGAGGTATAAATCGATGAATTTCGGTGCTGATTAACTTTTTAAATATTGGACCACTGTATGAAATAAATAAATAGTAGTGTTAAATAGTTAAATGTAGAAAACCAACTATTCTAACTTCTCAGAAAGATTCAAATGGTGCGGTCCAATACTTAAAAAGTTAAATATTGGACCATAGGATTTGAACTTTTCTGAGAAGTTAGCACATTTGCAGAGAATTGCAGAGAAAATACTAAAAGTTGTATTTCGCAACTCTTTCATATGGGCTTGTATAGAAAATTTAGAAAACACGTTTTGTAGATCTGTATCAATTAATAATATTCTGAAAATTTCATCGAGATCGGTCGACGTTGGACAATAAGTTAGAAACGTTCAAAGTCTGTCTTTGATAAAACATCAAAATTGTAATGTTTTGATTCTTCTGTTCTAATAATGCAGAAGCCGAAAGGCTATTGTCCATTTCAGCAAACTCCACATTGATGTCAGAATCCATTTTCAATTTTCCAGAGTCTGTTTATCAATCCTAGATTGTTTGTTATTGGATCTATCGGTGTTTTACACTCCAATTTGAGCATCAAAATTGTAAATTGGAATGGTATGCCAATATAAAATTTGCAATGTCTGAAGATGCATTGGAAGTTGAGGAACACCGGGTATATTTTTCGGAAACCCATATGCGTAATATGGGAGATTATAAAGTGGGTAGTAACAGTTCGCGTCTTGAACAGAATAATCGCATAAGCTCGCTTGATATCATGTGATGAGCGGCAGAATCAGTGGCACCAGGTGAGCGTTGTTAATGCCTGCTCGTGTGCCGGACACTTTAAACCGAATACAATCCTGCTCGAGCATTACACAGCTTACCGGTACACACTACTCCTAGTTCGACTCTTCAGGCCTCTCTTCTCCTCGCTCGTATCCCGGAGCTTTAATCCGAGACCATTCCAACTTTAATCGAGACTGTTCCATCTATGAACTCGAAGAGCAAATGTAACAGGAAAATCTCTGTAGAAGGTGCAACTGAAAATTATCATTGATGATCGAACGGAAATAAACTGGACCACGAATGATCCGATTTTCAGATGGTGAAAAATGTGGTCAGTTTCGGGTTTCGTATTTTTCCGCGGTCGTTAACTCCATTTGCCGGTGGCGCGATGCTCGAAAGTTCGTCTCTGATGTCCGACAGAGTTGTACATACGCGCTGACAGACAGAGAGACAGAGAGGGAGAACGTGGAGAACACAAACGGCCGGGAAGAGAGAACGGGAACGAGAATGTCGCATTATTAAAGCTACCGTGCCACGCTCCTTTCGTTTCGGCTTGCAATTAATTGAAGCTGGTGCAGGGACTACGTGAAATAATTACGAAACACGTGGGCGAACAAGTAGAGCAGCGTCGTTGGCTGTCGCTTGATGAAGGAGACTCGCTAGCGACGGAGCTCTTCCCGTTACTGACGGAATTCCGTTGACAACACTTCGTGACCTTGGGTCTCGTCCCTACTTCTGGGTCCTCCCCACCAAACGCCTGTCGAATGTGAGAGGAGCTTGGGAGATTAGAGTTGGGGGAGAGTAACCCCGCAAAAAATTTATTAAATTGTTTAGACTCCAAGGAACAAAGGGGTTGTTACCAAGTTTTGTATTTTATCGGTTATTTCGTTCGGCACAATTTTACCGGAATTTTGTTAACGAGTCCCTTGAAATTTTCCTCTTCCAATTTAGTGGGTCCTCCCCACCAAACGCCTGTCGAATGTAGGAGGCTTGAGAGATTAGGGTGGGGAGAATGGAACCGGTACAGTGGTCTTAGAAAATTTGATTTCTCAATTTCCATTCGATCAAATGAATTGTTTAGATTCCGGGAAACTAAGGTTGTTACCAAGTTTTGTATTCTATCGGTTATTTCGTTCGGCACAATTTTACCGG
The DNA here is from genome assembly GCA_028455795.1 of Lasioglossum marginatum. Classification (NCBI taxonomy): domain Eukaryota; kingdom Metazoa; phylum Arthropoda; class Insecta; order Hymenoptera; family Halictidae; genus Lasioglossum; species Lasioglossum marginatum. Next base: position 7,864,510 of record CM052268.1, read on the forward strand.
AATTTTGTTAACGAGTCCCTTGAAATTTTCCTCTTTCAATTGCTGTCTGCCTCTTCCAGGCGCCTTCGATTTTCCAGCCCCGGTCGTTTTAAGTCGGATCGGGGGACGATCTTTGGAAAAACTTTTAAATTCAAACGCGAGTTGAATTATGGTCAGGTCCCCGTCGTCGCCTGGCGGAAACGTACGAAGAAAAGAACCGGTGAATGGAGATGAGTGGCGTACATTGTTCAAAACTTACGACCATTACGAGAAGCCTGCTTAAGCGGAAGACAGGGGAAAGAAGGGAGGGGATTCTCCGTCTCCGGCTTCTCAGTCTTGATACGTCCCTGAACGGCTACGCAATCCTTGGGAACTTTCTTTGGTTCCGGGAGAGGAAAGCTTCCGAGGGAAATCCGGACTTCCCTCGTGCGATTACAGACGGTCCAACTTCGTGGTTTTCGCGATGTTTTCACGTTTATATTTTATGATGGACCGAGCATATTCTGCGAGAAACTTCGGCCAACCTGTACATTGTTTCCCGACGGAAAATACACACGGAACACCATAAACCCAATATAAATCCCTCTCTATACAAATTTTCTTTTCTTCAACCCTTACGTCGATACACAAAGCTTTCTATGATATTCAATAATTTCTTCCGCTTTGTGCAAACCATAAATTCTCAGCCCACTGAAGAACAATATCAAAAACTGCATTCTGTATATAAAGAAATCTGTTAAACATTTATGGTTGCCGAGTGAGTGGCCCAGCAAATGAGAAAGTTCCAACATTCCATCATTGATTGATTCGATTTCCTTAAACGCGGGGGACGATAACTTTTCTAATATAAGTGAATAAGTGTGTTTCGGGGGATGGATTCGTACCTTCTGTCACTCCCCGTGCCACCTGTTACGCAACTTACGTGACACGAAACCCAGCAGGAAATCGTGCGTGTCATTCTCATAAAAGATCGACCCAACCCCAATCGGAGTTGCGGCTCTCAGTCACGCAACTCTCTATTGGCTTTTCATGTTAATCGGCCCTTTGCCACGCTATGTTTACACAGGACATGGTTCCAGACATTTCAGATCTTGAACTTTCATCGCCGAATTAGGGCGACCACATCAACCAATTATTTCTACCATTCTAACCAACGAAAAATTCAGAAAAAATTCACTAACATTCCACCTAATAGAATACCCAACTATGAATTTTTTCATAATTTTCTGTCGCAAAATCGATTTTTAAAAACTTTCTCGAATATGGGAACCCTAACCTAACCCAGACTATATTAATGAATTGTTCCTTCTGTTCTGTCCAACAAAAAATTAAGAAAAAATTCACGAATATTCCACCTAATAGAATACCAAACTATGAATTTTTTCAGAATTTTCTGTCGCAAACTCCAGATGTTGGTGGTTCGGAAACGAGGACAGTAATTGTGCAGGAAGATAGCACAAATAAAGTAAAGCTTCGATTTTAAACAAGACTGGGTCGCAACAAACCGAATTAATCTTTCACCGTCGACGTCCCTGTCGAAAGAAGAAGCAGTGGCGGTTGCACAGGGCCAATCGTGGGTAGATAAAAATGCAAGTCGGAAGTTTTACGATTCACGGAACGTTGGCACGAGAGATCGCGGGGAGACGTTCTGGATAAAATTTTTATTCGGCCAGCAGCACCGAAAACTAGCCGAAATAGGCCTTCCGGGGACGTCCTCGTCGTCTGCTGCTTCTCTTTTCGTCGAATTTTTTCTTCGACGTCTGACATGGAAAGACTTTCTTAAAACTTTCGTGGGTACATCCAGATCTCACGGACGGTTCGGGGCCGTGGAGTCAGAAGTTCGGGGACGGGAGAACCAGAAACAAAAAACTATATTAGACGGGCGAGGGGGAAACAGGGATTATCAATCAGAACGCAACGACGCCGATATATAGAAAAGAACTAGGGCTACATTAGTCTATGTCCGGTGGGCTCGTTCGCGCTGCCCATCACTATACAACTTCCGAATCCATGGGGAATTGATGAAACCACCCCTAACGACAGATATCCCGATATTACCCAAGATTTTCTTATGTCGTTTCTTTTGATACTGACCGAAATTGTCTTATTGGGGATCTTCTGACGTCCAATATTTTATCTAGAATATACAGGGCGTCTAAAAAATGTTGTCCTTGAATAGGGTGATTCCCAAAGTCATTTGAAATAACTTTTTCCTTTACGAAAATCTTCTCCGAGGCTTCGATCGAGAGTTATTAACGGAAAACGCGGACCAATCAAAGCCGAGACGGTCTCGGCCCACTGCGCTTTGATTGGTCCTCGTTTTTCGTTAATAATCCTTAAGGAAACGGCGGAGAAGATTTTCGTAAAGGAAAAAGTGATTTCAAATTGCCTCGGGAATCACCTATTTTAAGGAAGTACATTTTTGGGACAGTCTGTATAAATTTTCATTATTTTCCACGTACAATAAATTTCGAAGTTTTAATTGAATTCTCCATTAAATTGTTACATCAGTTCGATGGAAATTCGAACTTTCTGAACACAATCGAGTGTAATCTAACTTTATTATTATAATACCACAGTTGCATATCAAGAATACATATTCCAGAGTACATATTAAATATTTGACAGTTTAATGGAGTATAGAAAACATTTGAACATGTTCTCTATTTCGAAACTGTCGACACACCGTCTCGTATTTAACGATAGCTGTGCCAAGCATGCGAACCAGACCATTTCACAAGCGTATATTTACCATTTGTATGGCGTGGAAATTAATTTAATTGGAGCCATCGAACTTTGTGTACTTTCATAAACATTACCGTTATCGATATATTAAAATGAAATTAATTCGCAAACAAATCTCTGCTGCGCACGCTGTCCTCCGACTTTCTTCGTTTCATAAACTCGTTAGCAGTGGAACGCTCAAACTATTGAGTGCTTTCATAAACTTAATTTGTCAACAAATTTTTACACGAAACAAGATGTTACAAATGCTGTTAGAAAATGGAGAAACCAGTTAATCTTTGATTTTCCGAGCACTATTAAGTCATAGCCAGCAGGTGAAGTGTTAACACCCGTTTCTCACGCTCTGAGAACGTCAAATCAGTACTTAGAAAATCGACTTAGCAGTTCGAACGAGACGGTAGCCTGATAAGATCAGGGCAGCCTGCTAAGTGCCTCGTGCCGGCCCCGATTTACGCGCATAGTAAACATGCAATAATACTTTTTCATCGTGCAGTTGAATGTTCTCTTAAATTGTTTCTCAGACTAGAGATCAAGAAGAATATAATTCTCGAATTACGGAATTAAATTTACCCCGAAATGAAATTGATTGGCCATCGAAAAACCATTTCCAATAACAATCGCCAAATATTCGCGTGCGCCATGAAGCGGCAAAGTCGTTGAAAATAAATTGTTGCGAACTGATTGTTTTTCCACGCAGTGTATTGTTCCGCGGTCGAAACCATCGCGAATTGGTTTCCGCGAGTGCACATTGAATCGACCGAAATTCTTGGCAATTAATTAGCCAATGACTATCGGACCTTCTCGTGCTGTATATCGAACGATAACGTGAACGTTATATTTGAACGGTATCGGTATCCAGACAGTTTAATTTCATTTACCAGCGTTCCTCGATCAAATACGAACCGTAGAAACGGATCTACACCAGGCCGGAGTAATTTCGATCGTTTATGGCTCGTCTCGTTTTATTCTTACGTCTGCACGTCTCAGCACTTTATTCCAGTAATTCCGTTAAATCATTCCGATTCTTCATTAAATGTTACATTCATCCATTAAATGTTCATTGTTCAAGATAAATCTATTTTGTCTTGAATATTAAATCAGGCCTGTTGTAAATGTACGCGGTGCAATTAGGAAGCTTTGTCGCTTAATATTTAATAGGAGAAGCGGCCTCCGGGCTTCCGCGAAAATAGTTTGATGAACCGTATTTTATGAAAGACTTAGCTTTCAATACAGAGGCGGCCGGGCGACATTTTCACCGCGAGATATACGTACGTCCGCCAAAGGCACAAAGCATTCTGCCCGAAATAGTCCGTAGACTAAAAGCTATCGTAAAAGAGCGTCACTCGACCACACGCGGACGTTCGTTCATCGGTGAACGGCGTTTTTAAAGAACGCTGGCCGAGTTTCTTTGTGGGTCGCACTTTGGGGACACACGAAACCACAGACAATGTTAATTTTTGCCACGATGTAAATGCGAATGCCTTTCTCTCTCTCTCTGTTCCCTTTCCGCACTTCTTCGCAACTGTGTCGAAAATTGTGGCTGCGAGCTCACAGACCGAATGACCCGTTTATCGAGCATGAGCTCTAAAATTAGTGGAACTGCTCTTTAATTATTTCTGTAATTAAATACCGTGTTTCGTAATTTTTTGCCCACAATGTGTGGAGACATTATTTTAATGCAGTGTTATTAATAATACTCACTTTTCCATCGGGACTGCATACTTTGATACCCGCGAGCGAGACTATCAGGAGAACGGGCGTAGACCGATCGCTGTACTGAAAAGAAAGAAACAATTTTTATATTGCAAATTTGGAAGAATTTGCTTTTTATTGAATGAATTAAATTTCTGGAAAATTTTCTGTCAATATTTTTGGATTAGGAAGACATAGGACAATATGAAAGTGTTGATAGTGGGGGAACCAATGAACTGATATTAGGAGTCGTAAGTAAATAAGGTAAAAATGAATATTTACATAAGTCTGGTCATAAGTTATGACTTATAACAGAGTAATAAAGGTATGGTTGATTCGAATTTTGTCTACAAGATTTTTTAATATAGCCGATGACAGCTACTTTAAGGCGAGTGCCGAAAGCTCGGGGCCATTCGCCACTTTCTCGATTAGAAAGATGGCAAAGCGAGCGGCACGATTGAATGTAGCACTGGCAACGACAGAATATTTCCTATTTCTCGTCGGAGGCGCAGCTCATTGTCTTAAAAACCTACTGAGGTGGTTAGACGTAGCCTGAGTAGGAGAAAGGGGGATCGTCGGCACAATTACTGTAAAGCAAGGGACGGTTTTTGATAACGGACGCCCGGCGCTCTCTTTTTATACGGGGTGACCCGCGAAGTCTTTTCTTCGTTTTCGCCAACCCGTCACCCGTTGACTTGACAGCTGTCAGCTTTTACGGAATGAGAAATGAGAGATCATTGTTCTGAACAACGCGCGCACGCGTGTTGCCAGACATTTGTTAATTGGCGAGGGACGGAATGAATAATCTCTCTTCGTCATTTTGTAATTATTATTTGCCTAGGTGCAGATCATTCTTCTTTATTAGGTATACTTTACAGCGAAGTTCATAAAAATTTATAAGAAATTAAAAATCCGTACAAGAACAATTTTCGGCAAGTCAAAATTTACAATCCAAATTTACTTAAAACTTTAAATTTAATATTCCGAGCACAAACAAAGATGTAGACTACACTGTAGTTATTTTATTCATTAAAAATTTGTTTGGGTTCCAGTCATATAGGTGAAAAACTGTAAAAAATTCTCAGTAGATAAAAGAGACAATTGGACGCTACTAATTTTTCGGAGTTGCAGTAATAAAAATAACGCTGCACAGTTCGATAAACCTGGAGGATTCTCGGTATCTCCGTTATCGGGAGTAGTTGGGCCGTTATCGGCAAAGAAAGGATCCGCCGAATTTATAATAGGAACGTGTCACGGTTCGTAATTGCAGTGAGTGCAAAACGTGGTATCCGATCCGAAGCGGCTTCGTCTCGAAAACGCAATATCCCTAATGCATACACGAGGCCGGAATCAATTCCACTGACCCAGTATACCGTCGTCCATGTTTTCCCCTCAATTACGATTGACCGCATCAAGCGGGACATATCAAAGCAAGCGGCCTGGTAGACGAATCCCGACGCGCAGGGGTGGCGAAGGTGGGTAACAAAGATCACGGGGTTTATTCGCGGACACCCGTTGGTTCGGTCACCTTTGTTCGCCGGGGGTGATTAAAAAGTTGCTGAATGAGTCGTGTCGACAGGAGGATACGGGGCGAAGCAGACATGAAGGGTGGAAGCTGAAGATCGAGGAGGAAGAGACTGAAACGGGAGAGGGGGAATCGCGTGGGTACCCTGATCCGAAATACGCCGAAAGGCGACCCCGAGCCGTCGTCTTATATCGGAACAATACTGTACGAAGACGGAGCGGGAACAATATTAAATGGACACTCTTAGAAATCGCATAACTATCTTAAAATTGGTCTAGAGGACTTGAATTTTTTTACGATGTTAGACCGACTAGTTTGCTAGAGAATGAGTAAACAAAAGTTTGTTTAGATTGCAATTGGTAGGAATCATACGAAATATTATGTTATCTGTAACGGTTATTTAAAAAATGCGTTTTGTAGATTTCGGCAACTTATACGCATACTGAAAGTTTTATCGATGCTATTTTTGCAATGAGCAAAAATATCTTGCAACGATTGTGGGCAGCAGTAATTAAATAAAAATTCACTGTATCCGTTAATAAATTTTTTACATTGAAAACATCATAACAATATCCTTAGATTATTCTAATCTTTCACTGTTTTATATTTCTCCGCGACTGTATATAGGGGATGAAGAAGATGTAGACTTTGTTAGACGTCCGGAAAAGGGCTGGAGGGCTAGAAGAAGAAAGATATATATATTTATAGAAAAAAATAGCTATGCGGATAAAACAGAGAGTGACTAAAGAGGGACGAATAAAACGTAGAAGAAAAAATGAAGACGGAGAGTGGAAAATGAAATGCAAGCAAGAGAGGAGGGGTAAACGTAGAAGAAAAAATGAGGAGGGAAAAACACGAAGAAAGCTGCGTCATGAAAAATGGAAGTAAAGAGCGCAGGAGACGAATGCAAAGGACAGAGACAGGAGGTGGTCGGTGGTGGGGGAAGGGCGGAGAGGGTGAAAGAGATGCAGGAATAACAAAAGACCGCGGAAGAAAGGGTAAAAAGCGCGGGATAATTCCTACTGGATGTATGGAACCATTAAGCGCAACACGGCGGCTACAACCCCGGGATGGGCTTTTGGTGTGATCACATAACATTTTCTTCCTGTTTAAGTCTCTTGTGTTTGTTGGCACGCCAACCACTACCTCAGCGCGCCCTTCATAGAACCGTCGCCATTCCTCGCTTTCTTTTTCTTCCGGTTCTCTACTTGCCTTCTACTACCCTCTCTCCACCGCCAAGGTTTTTCTTTCCTTGGAAATGTACCGTGCATCTGTCACTGCTCACCCAACTTTGCATAAATTGACACTCACTCGATTTACCTCAGCCACTGTCGTTTCCTTCGCCCTCCGTGTCGCTGATGCTCTCGGCTCTTTAAATTGTACCCTACTTTCTCTCACGGTGACGCGCGTTCGCGTTGCAGTTATTACTCTGTGTATATTTCAGTGAGCTAGGTACGGTTTTTGAATTTTTTACCAATTCTGCTCATAATTATGCAAGTGGTTTAAATCATATAAATCATATCGAAATAAGCACTATCTAACTTAATTTAGTTTAAAATAATGTGATGTGAAATAACTGATAAACTATATCTTTTTTTTAATTTTGATTCAGACCACTTTCATAATTGTGGAATTTCCTAGTGGTGACATTTGTGCAACTTTATGGTATTAATAGACTGCGGATGTTTATGTAATTTGCAATTTTTGAAATGAGAATCGTACTAAATTCTGTCGTATTTTGTATATCCCCGAATTTTTTGAAAATTGTGTAGCACTTTATGGTTGGCTTTATTATATATTTGTATTACTTTTGCTATTTAAATTAATTTTTTTGTCACCTGTGAAATAGTAAACATTTAAAAATTTAAGTTCTACGTTCGGAATAATGAGAAGATGAGTAGAGAGACTTGTTTATTGAGCTATGCTAAAATTGTTCGCTTGTTTCGGTGATGGGATAATTTGATCCACGGTCGAACTTATCAGACTACTTTACGAAATTAGGAAGAAGAGCCTGCTGTGCGGGAGGTCATTGCACGTGTCCAGATTGGAAGACACAGGAGCGTACCTGGCCTGGCCTCTTGAACGAGGCGGAATTGGGAATTAATTGGTTTGTCGTCTGCAGATTCGCTCTTTCCCATTTTGCAGTAGAACACAGACCATCGAGCCCCGTATGGAAATTAGCTTTCCCAACAATTACACGTTCAAAGTAAGTTCACACCGTTTTCACAACAGTCGCTGATTTTATTAGTTTACAAAATTACGAAGAATTGCATCTATCCAGCTTGAATTATAATTATAATATATTATGTCTGGTTAAATCAATTTATATAATGTTTCATCGAAACAAAAAATGTTTAAGCTGATTAAAAATTCTAATTTTCTAATTCTTTCCTGTCAGAACATAAAAATACGAATCTACAGAATAGATAGAGCCACAAGATTTTAGCAATTATTATTCGCTGGTTCGCTTTATCTGCGATACTTTTAAATACCGGCAGCCATTAAATCCGTCACGGGCAATAAAGGGAACGGTTATGACCAAGTGCCGATTGTCAATGAGTCAGAATCGTGACTCAAAGTATCGACTACGTGAAGGGTGAGAGAGGGATGTTATTTTCTTGGTCTCGTAAGACCAGGCCTCTCTCGTCTTGTCACGACGACTGCTCACGGCTCTCTGAATTTATCAGCTAGGGAATCGTTTCTACAAATACGGCTCAAATATCATATGGGGTGCATATCAAGCGTCATCCCCTCAATGATCAGCAGGCTGCAGAAAGGAGAGCACTCGAGGCTTCCGAGCATGAAAACGAAGGGTGAATACGCCTGATGAGAACGGGAGCATTGATTCAAACTTCCGCGCTTCTTTCGTGTTCGCCGGTTTTTGTAGAACCATTAACCGGATTTTTAAAAGCGAGTCGCGTGAGCAGCGGAAATTAGGAGCGTTGTAATTCGCATATATAATTCTCGCCAACTCTATTTCGTTTTATTTTCGCACGCCTGTTGTGTGGGAACTTTATTGTGCGACTATTAATCGCAGGTCTGTGGGAACTTTGAAAATTGGCTATTATCGAAACAATTTCTCCAGTATAATATTTATTTCCTTAAAAATAACCTTGTAGGTTGGCTGGGAGTACAAGAATTTTTTAAGTCGATTATTTATTCATTTTGAACTGAAAGATATTGTAAGACCACAGACGAGGTATAAGAGTAGACCAATCATCCAATGTATTTTTCTGTCTCACGCTCGTCGAGCTGTGAAGTGAAGAGAATTCCTTTACGAATAGAATATACACTTAGGAATATAATTTACAATTATCTGGAAAAGTACTAAATAAGTAACGAGTAAACAATTTCAAATATTATTTTAAGAGAATACAATTTAAACAATGAATTATAAAATTATAACAAAAAATATATATTTATTACGATTATTATCAGTAGGTAGGAATAATTTTTTAATGAATTTTAGTGGAAATTTCATCCCGATATATTGTTCAAAAATTATAGTAAAATGTCACGAAATTTCTCCATCCAGCTCACTGTAGCGCCAGATTGAGACTAGTCTCCCACCTCCCCCTCCCACAACGCTATTCCCCCACCCTTGCGCCTCGGGCTGCGGCAGGCCCGAGGCACGTTTCGGCTCTTCGCGCATGGGTCAGAATGTCCTGTCCCGAGTGGATTTCGGCTGATTTCGGTATTGCCAAATAGACCGATATTTCGCGACTTTTTCACGTTTTTTCTACATAGGAAAAATGCATTCCACGTACCCGCGCGTAAGAGTCCTCCCCTCCAGGAGGGGGCGAAACTTACCAGGGAACGGGGACGGACAGGAGACGTTTTTTACCCACAAAAAACGCCTGAGCTGGCCGAGGAAATTTTCCGGGCGAGGCAAACGATACACGTTGCCTCATATTTATTTAATAAGAGAAGGTTCATTTTACAAGATTTTTTAAACGCAGTTCTCTTTATAAGACCTTAACCCTTGGGAAAGTGGAACCCGAAAATTTTTAAAACTTTAAAAAAGGACGTTATATGGAATATCCTGCAAAATAATCTACAATTAAAAAGAAATAAGTCCAACAGGTTAAAAAGAACACATTTTTCGCTAATGTTTATTGATAAAATGTTACAGCTCTATTAGCAGATAAGAATAATTTGATGAACGCTATGAATATGAAATTCGCGCCGGTGTTTCATAAATATTCAATAGATCGTATCGTAGAAAATTATCTTTGGTTCAGGCATATATAATTTATCAATTGGTTTTCAAAGGTTGGTCTTTCACGTCGGCGTATTGAAAATCGACTGCGCCTGCAGCTGCTTTGAAAGCCGGGTTTGGGGGTAGCGAAAACGCTCGAATAGCCAATCGGTAATTTACTGATCAACTAATGGCTAGAACGCTTTAAAGGACCTTTGAGACCGAAAATTCATTCGACGAATAACCCGAAACCGAACCTAATAAATTCTTCCGGCTCGACTGTCCCGAAGAAAAATATATATTTCATGCCCGTAGAACATTTATAATAATACAGGAATAAATTTGAATTGATAAGAGTAGAAACGTAGACCAGACAACGAATTATACATATATAAATATTTATTTCCTGTCATCCGGTATGTATATTAATATTTATCTGCATACAAGCGACGTTTATATTACTTCTTTCTTTTCATTTAATACCATAAAAATTGCACAGAGATCCCAGGAGAATAAAGCAATCATTCGACGGATTTTTTTCTGATATCAAACTTGTAAATCAATATATTTTTTGTATCGTGGTTTTTTTTCCATTTCTACCATTCAATGTATCGTATTTTCCATTTTACGGATCGAAACAATGGAAAACATTTTATGGAAGTATTTGTTGGCCATTGTGTGTATGTGTGTGCTTTGTGTATGTTTTTCTATTGCAGTCTGCATTTTTTAACTGGTGCGGATATTTTCTGGCTGCCTTTGTTTCGTTGAATTGATCCTGGAAAACACACCGCCATGCTTCTATACAAGCCTTTAAAATATGGCGTCGGGAATACAATACGGATAAAAAAATTTATTTGCGAACCGAGCTATTGTCAGTGGGAAAACATTTTTTATTAAATAAATAAATCGCGATCTCTGATTTTCGAATGTTTTCAAATGAACTGCCAGATTTATTTATTAATATTCCACTTATTAAAAGTGCATTATTTCTGTTTGATAAAATATTGAAAAATTTACTTCAGCTTGTGCTTTCAAGATGGACACTTCAAAATTTTAGCGTTGACTGTTTTATTACTATAGGCACAGATATAAAAGTTAAAAAAAATTACCTTCACTTCTTTTCCGAATTCTGAGCAAGACATTTTTAAAAAAATTTGCTACGCCCATGATCTAGTAAGCTAATCCCTCTAACACCTCAAAAAGACTGCAATTGTTTCGTCCAATTCTATAAAAGTTATTAGTTCTCAAAGTCCACTTAATATTGCCCCCAAGGGTACATATAGATAAAAATAAAATTCTTGTATGTATTTAAAAAAAAAGAAGTAATTCAATCGAGATGAAGAATTGGGATGAGAGTGAGCAAATTCACTCTAGAGTTAGTGATTTTCGATGCCATCGCTAATAGAAACACATAAACGCGTGTGGTGGGGGATGAAAAAACGGAGATGGTCGAAAATCGGAGTACAGGAGGAGCAGAATCGGTTTAATTTCCGTCCAGCGTTTCCGATATCTGGCCAGTTCTGTCAGACGTCAGTACATTTCATAATAGTGGATTAAAACCAACGCTGCGCGCCGACCTTCGGAGAGCTTTTCGTCATTCATCCACTCTGTTACATCGTTTTGCTTTTATTTCGAGCTGGACACCAACCCGGCATAGTTCTGTCGCGTTTTTCGAGAATGTTTTTTTCCTCCCACGCCCCCCACCGCCTTTCTTCACGCTTGTTGAACAGGTCCGTGTATGATTTAATACCGGTGCCGGACACGTTACGTTTAAATTACTCACACCTCCCCTCCCCTTCTTTTTTACTTCGAATTTATCGCTAAATGTTTTTAACACCCCTCTGTGTATCGCTGATTTACCCGGCGATCGGATGACAACGCTTGATTCCCGGATGGACCTTTTCGCTTGTTCCGACATTTCACACTTTAAATGTTTTTATGGTTACAGCGGAGTTCATTTTTTATTGTCACGAAAATCTGCTGGAAACGCTCCGAATTGTTTGAAACTGTGCGATCAAATATATTGTACACGTTGATTCATTTTATTATGAAATTCGTACATTTCTGTATGCGATTATTTAGTATATCTCTGTTGGTCATTGGTGAAATTTGTTAATATTTTTTTCTGGTCCTGACAATCTACTAAAACTTTTTTTTCTCCCCACCCTAATGTCTCCGAGCTCCTCCTCCACTCCAGAGCTCGGTGGGGGAAAGCAAAAAAATTGTGTGTCGAAGTATCGCGCACATTAACCTCTTTGGCGCGGGGGAATATTGTTCGAGGAACTAATTTTCCGCTGTTATCGTGGAATTATTTCTCATAACAGTGTCGTAATTTCTCCTGAGACAGAGATGGGAAAAATGAGACGAAGAAGGAAAAGAAGGAGAGGATGGAAACCAGTGGAAGCGGTCCCTACGAGAAAATAATTTTCCACCCCAGCCATGATATAATTGTTACTCATCCTCCGGCCCGCCGCATCGAATTTCAGTTAGCCACACCACCACGGAAATAGACAAGTGACAGAGGTACAGCGGAATTTAATTTTGTTTCGAGATGCACGAGCGCCAACCTCTTTATACATACATACATACACGCGTGCGTATATAGACAGCAGGGAACAGAGAGACGGACAGACACGGGACACGTACACGACCCGGTGTTTATGTATGCGTGCCGCCGACGCTTTTCTCGGTTGCGCGAGCTTTTAAATGAAATCAATTATCGCGCGCTCGCGAATAATAATTATTATGCGGACGGTTTGCACGAAGACGAAGAAATAATTTTGACGCCGTGACGACTCGGCTGATTGTTACTCTTCTCCTCGTTATATCGTCCCGGGTCTGTCGCTCGAATACGCGCGAGCTTGTCCAATGTAATTGAAAAGTGGACGGGAACTTCGGCGCCGCGACGAGAACGCTCTATTATAATTACAATTAAGTGATCGAAATTTCATAATAGCGACCTCGCGACTCCGTTCGACGCACTGCTAATTGATCGCCGGAGAACGAGACCGGAGAAAGTGCTGTCCGTATAAGGGTGAACATTTTATGAAAGAAATGAAAGAGGAAGAAATTCCTGGGAGGAGTCATTTCTGACCTTGGGTGACTGTTTTATTTTTCAAATTGAAAGCATTCAATTTTGCTTAAATTTTTTAATTCACGATTATCGAGGATGCAAAGATATGAGGAATTTTTGAATATTAAAGATGGGGATGAAATTCTAAATAAATGCTTAAAATGTAAAATAGTCAATGGCGTCCATCTGCATATTTTATTAGATTGTTACATGTGAAATATCATCAATATGCAGAGTGTTCAAACAGTACACATTAAAAAGAAATGAAGGAGGAAAAAATTCTGGGAGGAGTCATCTGACCTTATGCGAGGTGAAAATTGAAAACATCAAATTTTTAAGTTTGCGATTACCAGGGGTGCAGAGATGTGTGGAGTTATTGGATATTAAAGATCGCTAAAATTATAAATAAGTTGCATACAATGTAAAATGTCAGTTCCAGTGCTCCTAATGTTGAATGAAGGAAGTTATACGCGACGCAGGATGCGGAATTTCACGTGCACCGATCCGATATCAATCGCTGTTTATCCGGGGCCGGGTAAAATCTGTGTGCCTCTAGAAAACGTTGTTGCAGAATTGACGGTTTCCGAGAACACACGTTTTCCAGAGGGTTCCCGGGGGTAGGAGGGGGGTCGGGGAAGGGTACACATGGTAGTTAGATGGGGTCGGCAGTTCGAAAGTTTGAACGCATCCTATCTAGAGCCGATTAATGGACATATCCGATATTGCACGGCTGCATGCCCGCAAGTATTAAATGTTACAAGCCCAGAAATAGCGTGGGCTCGTGTATTCGGCCGCTAACACGTGTTTACGTACTGTGCCGATTTCCAGGGAAAATAGGCGGACTTACAACTATACACAGCGGCAAGGGAACGTTGCCATGGGAATAAGCCCAGCGTCCTCTAATAGAGATGGATTTCTGCGTCGAAGACCTGGCCGTATGACAGACAAGCTTTCGAAATTCTGCATCGAATGCCTGCCTGCCTGCGCTGGCTTCCACGATTTTAAGCGTATTTACTCTTCTGCACCCAGCCTTTTTATCGGCCGTCCACTGTCGCAAACGGGGGATCGAATGCTGTCCATTATGGCGGATTTAGAATTTTATGCGCAGATTATACAGGCGTCCATTGAAATTTTAGCGGAATTTCAATTTTTTTACAATTTTTATATGAGAACTATCCAGTTTTGACCGATGGTCCCTCTTGCACTTTTCATCCTTGAGACAAATAGAACACGATGCGACCAAAAGAAATGTTTGACCTTTTGACCGTGAAGTTCAATTTATTCCCACACACCCTGTAAAAAGAGTAGTGACTAAAGTATATTTTGGAATATTTTAGAATATTTTGGATAAAGCAATAAGTATGACGATGACTATGAGAATAAAAATGACAAAAATGGAGAATGAATGGTGAATGCCAATGAATGATTGGTGATCCGGAGACGAAGGTAACCAATATTTTGGAATATTTTAAAGTGTATTTTAAAATGTATAATGAATGGCGAATGCCAATGAATGTAACCAAAGTATATTTTGGTTACATGACTGGGGTGATCCGGAGATGAAGCAAACCAATTATTAGGATACTTCTTTTTTGTGTATTTCGTTGAGCGATGAAATGCAGGCTATCGGAGTGAATGCAGGTTGTTAGACTGCACGGAAATGCGCCGATAAAAAATGAGTGGTTGATGCACGATTCGATCACAGCATTCATTCGACGCGATCGAAACGAGCGACTGGCACTTTGGCTGAAACGCTGGGGCTATTTATCGGCGTAATAGGGCGAAACGGAGCAGTCATCAGCTGATTGATACGTCGACAGCTCCGAAGGGTTTCTACATGGCCTAGGTCTCCCTCAAAACGTATTTGCTTTATGCTGACTCCCACGCGGCAATATTATTTACTTCGAGCCACTTAAAATGCAGTCCGAATATATTTTCAAGTATTTATTTCGGATGAGTAACAAATATAAGAACGATTAAAATTGATACTTTACTCACAGCCTGTTAATTACGATTTTTAATGATTGTGTATTTCACTCTAATTTTTATTCTGCACGAGGATCCACTAGTAATTGCTTTTCCATGCAAACACAGAATATGATTCATTTCCATGTATTTCATTAATCACCCAATCGCGTGACGAACGTTCCCCGAAAATAATGAAACGACACAATGGAAAGTGGGAGAAGTATGTCTCTTAGGATTAACGAGATTATGAAAACAAATAATATTGCTAGATGTTACCGGCTGATGAAAGCGTAGTATCTGATAATTGAGTTGTTAAGTATATTAAAACGCTTGACGCGCGATGACAGGTGTGGTAGACGGGGGTGCAAAGAGCGGCGGAATTGCTTCTGCTATTAACTTCCGGATATTTGTATTGGGCTCCCTGCTGACAGCAGAAACTATTTGTGTTACACCCACAGTGACTCACGCCTTCGGGAACTTTTGCGTGATCCATTAACGAAATTCGATCGGGCACGTCGAGTGTCGCCTGTGATTTCCACCCCCTTATTTTAAACTTTTCATTTCACCATACAGAAATTCCTCCAGGAACCTCTTCCGCGTCTGTGTGCAGTAGTAATGTTCCAAAGAAGGCACAAACACACCTGTGACGAACATATTTGTGATAATTTTATTTGATAGGATAAATTTTTAGAGGATTAATAAATACTTTTGATGAAATAAGAGAGAGTTTTTCTAATATTTTTATTTTTTTATTTTTATTTTATAAATATACATATACTATTTTAATAAATATTGGAAAACAGAGATTGAGAAATTGTGGGATGATTATGGACAGCTCTAGAAGGAAAACAATTCCCTCACTGAAATTTTAAAAATTAGAATATATAAGAATAATAATTAAAATGTAGAAAATATAGGATATTTTGGTCAGATTTGATTTACATGTTCTTATTACACTTCTCAATAACCAACATTTTCAATAATTGCTGTAAGGGCGCGAGTTTTAAACGAGATTCTCAGTTTCTGGAGAATATAAATTTGATCTTTCCGAACACACGATGGTGCTCGTGACGTAATCCAGGCTATTGTTTTCTCGGTTATCCTCTTGAATATATGGAATCTTCGGGTCTTTTCGTTAGAATGCGAATATAGGTGAACCCCGTGATTTATAACAAGATATTTCCAAGCCCTACGGTGCTCTCCCTTGTTCCCGGGGTTTTGTCGAGTGAAACATATCAGCGCGTTTATTAAATTCTTGTCTAATATGCCGGAATAATGACTTCTCGCCGCACCGCCTCGCCCGGTGACTATTCAAAGTGTCGGGAGGCTGGCCGACTACCCCATGAAAATTTACGTTCCCGCTTCTTATATCTCGTTCGAGAAAATTCGGAATCGTGACTCCACGTACCGCGAATCCAAAAAGTATTCTCCGTCGATTCAATTTTTAGCTTTTTCGATCAAAAATCTGTTCTTAGTTTTTCACCTGCTATATCATGCACAAATATCTTAGAAAAAAAATTAATGCTAATCTGCGAAAGCAGAGACTTCGAGGTTTAAAATGAGTCTAAATTTATTATTGCACCATTTTTATTGACATTTATCGGGAATCGGAAATTGAGGGTTCGAATATTTTTGGGATCCAGTGTTTCTTTGTGTTGAATAAATAGTGGTGAATTAATTTTGGGAGAACTTGAGGGAATTGAGGGTTCGAATATTTTTTGTATCCAATGCAAGTGTTTCTTTGAGTTAAATAAATTATGATGAATTAATTTTGGCAGGATTTGCTAGCGGCAAAGAATTTGTTGTATTTAGAAGTCATTATAGTATAATGGTGTGGCTCGATGCTGTTGCGCGCTGCTGTATGTGGTCCACCAGTGTTCCCAACGAGCTTTACACATTTAGGTCGGTTTCACACAAACCATTATCGTAGCAAATCCCGCGACACCGCAAATACATTACTTTCAGCTGGATCTTCTGTGTGGACTTGTAGATTGGAGTTCATTCGGTGTCATACCCGATAACGGATTGACGGTGCGTGTAAACCTAGTCTTGCGTCATAATCACATGTCACTAGTGACCCATTTCGGAGAATTATATTATACAAACAGTCCGAACGAGAATCAACGGCACGGACACGTGAAAATGCGATCAAATAATTAGATTACTAGAAGGACATACCATTCACAACACAATCTGGAAACTAATTAAAATTTTATCTACAATCATACATCATAACATCAATAATATAAATAAAAATTTACCGTTCATTTTACGATTTACTTGTCCCGCTTGAATATTTAAAAAACTACAATTGTTCTCAATAATTTCACCATATTATCATTAAAACTTTTAAAAATTACAAAGAAAATTAAAATTTACAAAACTACAATTATTCGTGATTAATTTTTGATTAAAATTTTTGGTTAAAACTTAAAAAGATTACAAAGCAAATTAAAATGTTCAGTTCTCGTTCATTTTACGATTTGCTTACCCCGCTCGAACATTCACAAAACTGCAATTATTCCCGATTAATTAACCTCGCGAATTCCAGTTCGCGCGACCGGAAGTGAGACGAGGGACCGGAAGACAGAGCCATGAAAGCAAACAGGCTCGCAAGCTTTTCGAGGCGAGTTCCTTTTTCGAGCTTATAAATTTTCCGCGAAGCAGCATCGGAGAGAGTACAATACGGAGCATCGAGGACGCTTTACGCGCACGTGCTCCCGTCCAATTAAAAGAGCATCTTAATGCAACGAAAGAGAAAGAGAAAGAGAAACAGGGAGAGATAGAGAGAGAGAGTTCCTCGGAGCAGTCGAAGACATAATTTAATGTAGACGAAGAGTGGCTTCGGGAAGGCGAGAGTCCTCGTTCCTTGAGGGACGACAATAATTAGGGAACCTCCTTATAATAAGAATGCTTTATAATAAGGAGAACAGCAGCCTCCTCTCTGTTTCCAGTTTCTCTCTCCCGCGGTGTGCAAGTCTTGCGAACGAGTTTCACGGAATCGCGGAAGGCGGTTCTGCTCTCTGCTAATGATTTCCACAAATTGTTGTAGACTTAATTACATTTCGCGACAACACACCGAACCTCGCCGCGGACGCTTCCATTATCTCCGCCGGAAATTCTTTCTTAACTTCCCTAATTGGTCGTTAATTCTTGTTCGCTTTTATGTACCGTGTGCTTCAAAATTATATGTCGCACTGTAGCGCTATTCCATACCTCTGGATAGGTGAAGAGCTGTTCAAACTAATAATCCGCAAATTTGACCTTCATCCTTTTCTCAAGAGCAAACCTTTTTTTTTTATTGCATCCTATATAATCCTATAGGTCTCGAGTGTACCGTTCCCTTAAAACAACTAGTAATTAACCCTTGTGTAGTCAACCAAAATGTCTAGATTATTTAAAACATTTCATGTTTGCACAAATTCTCATTATAAGACTATAAATTAATATATTAGCGAGTAAAGAATGGATATTCAGAGAAATTTTGTAACATTTTTTAGAGGTATATTAACAAATTGTTGAAAGAAGTTGACTGCACAAGGATTAATAGAGAAATTGTTGAATAGAACGTTTATGCACAGACTGTACAGTAATTTATTCACTCTGAAGTAAAAAGATTCGCTTGCTCGTTCGCCAGTCCGCCCCTCATTGGCAGAGCACAGATGTACTATTCACCGCGCAAATTTTTTCCCATTTCGCTCTGCCTCCTCTTCGTCATCAACGGAGAACGTCTCTGATATTCTACCCTAACGACCGGAATCGCGATCGCGTCGAGTCTCCAGCTCGTCGGAGATTCCCTTGGTTCCAGAAAAGGAGCAAGACAACGGGAAAGTGGATATAATTTTGCATCGAATCGGATTCCCCTCAGTAACTCTATTACCAGAGCTCTCCCCGGTATCACTTGTTGCTCGTTGTTTTTCTGTATTTTTATGAAATCCTAATGATCGAGGGGTCGCGGGACATTCTACCAATCACGCCCGTCGTTATTATATCCTGAATTTCACGGTCGCGATCACTCGGTTTTCAAATCAGGGGCCCGAGAAAATTATTACGGAATAAGGGCAAAGTTGATTTCATAATTCCATGGAATTCTTCGAGGATGTTCCCTGTCAATTGGTTAAAAGAAAATGAAAGAAGAAAAATCGTATTGTTATTTGCAAGCAATCTAATAGTGTCTATAATTTTTTATTAGCTGCATTATTTTTCTAGAAATGAAGGTGCTCTTCAATTTTTTAAATTTAATGCTATGTACTTTGTTTATTTCAGATAAATGCCAAAATGATCCTGATGATCCGAATGTATGCCTGATCCTCAAGGTCATACAAGGTCACACAAATGGAAGGACAATGTGTAATTTTTATTAGAAGTATTTAATACTATTTCTGTGAGGTTGGTAAATTCTAACAGACACAAGTTTTATAGATTATGGTTCGTGATACTTTTTGAGCTGCCTATCCATTTGTCTTCAGGACGTATTACGTGATATTCCCACGTACAGCCATGATGACATTAGTCGTCCCCGATGTAGACTGTTCTTGTCAATGTAGTTCCTTGTCGTAAGTGAAATTTTGCATAATCAAGCATGCACTGTGCCCGGAGCTATCTACGTCATCTCGCGTCGGGTGGTTACATGTTCCTACGTTTTCATTATTATGATTAAGTAATAATGAAAGGCTAAGCTAACACGAGTCCATGCAGCCAGAAGTATAGTCAGGGATGAATGGAATGGGGTGAAAGAATCGTTTGTACTGGGACAAGGCAAATTCATTAAAACTGAAATCCGGAAATGGCAAATTGCACAAGGGATATTCGATCGAGCACTTCAATATACAGGGCGTCCCAAAAATGATGCATTTCCTTGAAATTGTATTATACTTGCATTCGTTTATTTATTTTATTTATACTAAATTTTAATGGAAAACAATATCATTGAACAATTTTGCAACCCACCATTCATTGCAACCCACATAAAAATGTCAATAATTGCAGAATGAAAAATCTGAAACCATTTTAATCTGATAGAAATATTAAACAAATTCAATAATTTTCCACTGTGCAACCCTCGTAGCAATGTCAAGAATGAAAACTCCGAAACCATTTTAATCTGATAGAAATACAAAAATAATATTAAACAAACTCAATAATTTTCCACCATGCAACCCCCGTAAAAATTTCAATAATTGCAGAATGAAAAATCTGAAACCATTTTAATCTGATGGAAATATTAAACAAACTCAATAATTTTCCACTGTGCAACCATCGTAAAAATTTCCATAGCTGTAGAATGAAAAATCTGGAACCATTTTAATCTGATAAAAATACAAAAATAATATTAAACAAACTCAATAATTTTCCACTGTGCAATCATCGTAAAAATTTCCATAGCTGCAGAATGAAAAATCTGAAACCATTTTAATCTGATTGAAATATAAAAAATAATATGACCATATTGTATTGAATGTGTATATTCATTTATTTGTTGTGTACCAGTGACCACTGCGGTTTTAATTGTACCTCGATATCCGTAATCGGTGTGAGCGAAAATATTCGAAGTTGGTTCGAGCTAGCCGTCAAAATTCGTTCAGTGTTGTCAGAGGGTTTCCGAGCTTACATTATACTCATCGACGAGAACATCGGGTTTCCCTATGCAAGCTTAGCCGATCGTAAAAGCAAACGATGGAGAACGAGAACGAGAAAACCAGAGGTAAATCTACAGAGCGGGCTTGTGCAACTGGCGTTCCACGAAAGGACGCACGCATGCATGCTACCGGAAGCCTTTCGGAAATTGTTAGTAATATTGACGTTGAGAAAATACGACCTCTGCATGCGTTCACGTCAGGATCGGACGTTTCCGGTTCGAGAAGGATGCACCAATTAACTAAACAATCGTGATATCTTCGGTCGAACAGAAATTCGTTTATCCGACCAAGTGATATTAACAAAAGTCAAAATTAAAAGCAAGAAACGAATGTTCTTCGACTCTGAATTTTATAAAGTAATTTAAGCAAATGGTAAGAAGATATATTGGACTCAATAAACCTGTTCATATTGTCGCGTTATTCTGCAGACATATGTGCTGCAAGTAGATACAGTGGATAATAGTCGGACACAATAGAAACCATACTACAAAGCACGTATTTCTAGCTGGTTCCCACAAACAATTATTGGACTGTTAATACCTACGGTTATAGCAGACCTACAATTTGTTTTAATGACAATTCACAATAGCAGAGAAAAAACAATTATAATATTGTAATGGTGATATTACAATATAATATTGTAATCGTGAATAAATCAATAACAATATTAATAGATATTATTGATGTGTTAATAAAATGTTGCATAACATTATTATAACTAGATTTAAGAATCGAACTGATCAATATTTACAATTTGTCAAAGCATTATTTTGTAAGAAAAACACCATCAAAAAGGTAACATAAATAGTTCAAGCTCGAAACATAATTTTAATACTCCAGTGACCCCAACTCTAAAATATTCAACATTAAACCTACCTAGCCTTAAAAGTAACTGGCACATGTTCGCTTATAAAAATGACAAAATTAATTTTATTTAGACTTTGTGGTTAAATAAAATAATTCACTGTCTTTCTGTCTAGCCTTGACAAGATGCCCGGCGATTTACTATTTCGTTTACGCAAAAGCAGTAGAACCGTTTCATCGAATTGATTCGATTCGCCATACGTTTCCGTTCGAAGGAAGTCCGTGACCAGGAATGCGAATCGCGAAATCTTCTTTATCCAACGACACATAAAGGAGAGAACGCCCATGGATAATCAGCGAGCCATATTTCATATTCAGCGACCCGTAGCATCCTTGCAATCTTCGGATGGCCAAAAGAGAAGAGGATAGGGGATGGGCTAACTGGCTGGACGCTTCTGAAATTGAATCCACAATCGAGAGCGAATCGTCTGCCCGTCGCACTGTAGCTTTTGCATTGATTTGAGTAAGTGGACGATGTCCGCCGGTCCTCTTCTCCATCCTTTTCCCTTGCTACCACGTTTATTCCTCGTCCCCTAACTTCGTTCCATATACTCTAACTCCGGCTCCACATCCCCAGGAGCATCGGTCTTTTGCCCTCGATGCAGGTACTTTGCCCGACTTCGGTCACGTTTCCTCATCCTAATCCACTTTGTTGACGGTAATGCGTCTACATATGATTCTTTCACGGTGGCTTTGTGATTCCATTGTGATTTAATCGTGTCCCCCAACTCTTCAGCATTGTCTTCTTCGGAACTTAAATTCACTCCGTGTACACAGCTTTAAAAATTATTATTTACACACAATTTTTTTAGCTGCATTATTGTTTTGGAAATGAAGGTGACCTTCAATTTTTTAAATGAAATGCTATGTACTTTGTTTATGTCATATGAAACCGTATACCAAAATGAATTTATTCGTGTACGATGCATTGATTTTCAAGGTCATACAAGGTCACAAATGGAAGAACAATGTAATGGTCTCTAATTTTTTTAGCTGCATTACTATGGGGTTAGTTTAACATAAGATTATATTTATCAATACCCTGGCGAGTATTTCAATGCAATAAAAGGAGAACTGAAGAATTTCGAGTTGCGACGTTCGTTGCACGAGATTGACATAATCAGTTCGAGATAGCTCGGGCGGCAGATGCCGGACACGTGATTTAATTAAATAAACGGGCAATTCTCAGCAATTACGGACTTGTAAGAAGATCCTCCCGTAATAACCTTGGGGGAAAGAAGTTCGGCAAGTTTTCCGGGGCGACTCCGGCCGTCGGAGGAGGCTGATAGGGAGACGGATATCGAGGAGGAGGCCGGACGAATCAATTAAAAATGAACGGCAACGAATTATTAAGAGATACTGCTAGACGTCGAGCGTCCACCTAGTAAGTTTCCTGTCAGGAGAGGAACGGTCAGAGGAAAGTTTCACCGGAAGTACCCCACGGAGAGGGAGAAAGAGAGGGAAATAAGTTTGAACTTCGTACTTCTGTTACTCAGGACACCTGTGAACAAACAGACGCGTCTACGGCAAATTAAAACTTGTCGCTTCGCTAAGTTGTCGTCCTGCAAGTTTTCCCGCGTTATACGTTATTTCACCGTTGCCCGGCGCGACGCCCGATGCTCCCGGCCGATTGTATAACTTGGCCAAGATAAATACGAGAATTAACGTTCAGCAATCCCTTCTCGATATCGCCGGGACTTGTTAGTTTTCGCGTCGTAAAAAACCGTGCACGAGCCCGGGAATTTCACGTCGCGTATTCGACGCTTCCTTTCATCCCACGATTTAAAGGTTTTTGCTCCTTCAATCATTCTGTATCGTATTTAGGAATATACAGGATGTCCTTGAATTAGGTGATTCCTCGAGTAATTTCAAGTCACTTTTTCCTTTGCGAAAATCTCCTCCGAGGCTTTGTTACCGAGTTATTAACGAAAAGCGCGGACCAATCAGAGAACGGCTACCGTGACTCGCGCTGAGAGTGGGGCTGACCTTGGCTGAGCGGACTCCGCCCACTGCCGCTAATTGGCCCGCGTTTTTCGTTCTTTCGAACTTCTAAACGAAGGCGCGGAGAACATTCTCGTAAAGGAAGAAGTTTCAAATGACTTTGGGAATCATCCAGTGCAAGTAAATACCAAACTTATAATAACTAACCATTCTTATGGTGGAAACGTATTCTACATCGTTGAACTTGTTACATAAAAACTACAGCGCTTTAAATAAATACGTCATATTCTGGAACCATCGGTGGTGTACGTGACGCGGAATGTGTTAATGTTTTACGATAAAAATTGCTTCAGATTTGATAGCTGAAAAATTGGACTTTCGAGGTTTGTCACGAGCACCGTGCGTCCCCGTAAAAATCGCGGACCACAAGGAATTCTAGCAATATGCGGTTTGATGGCTGGCGACGGGGAAGCGTAACGAGAGATCGAATAGAAAAATATTTATCGTCCGGCAGTGATCCGGATCTGACAGTCGTTTCAGCCAGGGGCGGATCTCAAAGTTTCATCATTTTCGGTGGGGAAAGGAGGGGCTTTCGAGTAAATTTATCGACGGAACAGGATACATACGGGCTGGGGACCGAGTAGCCGACAGGTCAGCGTTGGAGTTCGACTGAATTCTTCATCGTGGCCCTAAACAGCTCGCGAATACTGTCCTCCACTGGTCGTACCGATGAATAAATTTCGCGTGCGAATGGCTCAAACATGTTCGGCCCGACGTACAATCGCGTTTGCACATGCACAGGCGGAATTGCGAGACTCGTCGACGAGGGTGTCGTTAGAAAAGGGACGCGGATAGCCGACGCCGTTGCCACCACCGCCACGCCTCTTCCGCGTATTCGTAACCACGTCTAGCGGTTTCCTTAAACAAACCGAAAGTGTGCCGGATGCTCTTTGTGCAACGCTTTGCCTCGCCCAGATTTCGTCTACTCCGAAATGCTAATTACGCCCGCAATGGCTCTTAACACGCTTCACAGGGAGAATTATTCTTAAGTGAACGGCCGACGCGACGCGGGACAAGTGCCGTTTTCTTTGTCCCGGAATTTTTGCGAGGCTCCTCCGACAAATTGAGAACCACGTGATCTAACATGTTTGTTATCGGAGCTTTGAAAAAATTGTCTTTTGTGCTTCCGAGGAAGAAGGTCCAGAAGTCACATGTCCAGTTAAGGATTGAATCGTCAGCGCTGAAATTGGGAAGTTTTCGATCGTAGGTCACTTAAAAGTGAAGAAAAATCCTCGCGAACGTGAATTGCGGCCGGGGCGGACAGGGTGATTTAACGAGGCAAGTTTTCGCGTGGGGTGGCGCGGCAGCTCCTTCCAGGACGGTCTTCAGGAAAAAGGATTTTTTATAAAGAAAAGCCGTGGAGAAGCGAGGAGACGGGGGTTGACTCAGACTACCTAAAGGCGCGAGTACACATGTCGACGAGCGACTTTCCACAATAGTGTTCTTAGCCGTCCCGCTCCTCGGCCGGGCCTTCTTGATTTTCAGGCGCCTTTCAGAAGCTTTCTCGGGCAAAGTACACGCCATTTCGGCATTCCCCCAAGCTTCTTACACTTCTCTGATCTCCGGCCGACCTGTTCTCCTCTTTGTTGCCTTCCGTCTAATTATCGTCGTAACTTGTACACCGATTTTCCCCCGAGCTCCCCGGCTCTCACGAATAAAGATGCCACCGGGGGAATTGGGACGGAAGAGCAATACATTCTGGGATTTGCGTGGTTTCATTAGGTCGTGCCGCGAGTATTATGACGGGATATTTTTTCGAAGGAAGAAATTAGGGAAAAGCACATTAATAATCAATATAACATAATAGCACGGTCCAAGCGGAAATGTTTTTCTTCGCGGCGACTGGATCGGAGGATCAAGTCCGATCTCCAATTCGCCTCGAGTTTTCCGATATTTTGCCATTAAAACTTCAGCTCGCCGGGAAAAATTGGGGCGGCCAAAGAAGTGGGCACTGTGAAAGAGAAGTTAGAAGTGGAGCACATACACGCGTACGCACACATTTACCAAAGTGTCCTTCAATTCGTGATTTTCTGGCTGATCGGGACTGCATGGATACTCTAGCGGGGTATAAAAGTGAAGTTCTATTGTACTATCACGTAAAGTGTCCAATTTTTGGAAGCAATTTTGAATATGAAATATTCTTCTATTCTCCATCCCTACTGCTGAGGGGAACGTCACCGCCCACCTCAGCGAAACGTAGAAGTTTCGGAGGGGGCATAATTTAAAAATAGGATAATTATACAATATTGATAGACAATGGAACAGTTCAAGTGCCATCCGTCGTCGAGAAACTTTTAAAATAATAACAGATCGAGAAGGCACACGAGACGGATGAAAGGTACACATGTTCCGAAACGATTTCAATTGTGACGTCGTTGGCATAGTAATGCTTTCCGAAGCCCTCTCATACGCATTCAGAAGACTTCCACAAGCTCCCTCGAAAACAACTGTTCCCCGTTTTCGAGCTCTCGTGAGTATTTACTCTATAATAGCGTGTAGTACGCACTACGGAATTTCGCTGCCTTCATTGTTTCCACCCCTTACGATTCTTGAGACGTCCGGAAGGAAACTGACTTTGAGCCCCTTCCTCTCCCTCTCTCTCTTTCTCTCACCCCACCGAAGCATGTTGTCTTCACGATTTCACCTTATTATGTCGAATAAACCCTTTGGGAAGTTAGACGTAACCTCTCGTGCCTGCTTGCAGTAATTTGGTACACATACTTAGCCGGAATATTATTTCCATAACAATATGTACCTCCCAAACGAAATCAGTCTTCATTATGCCGTAATGAAAGGAACAAAGTTCGAGCACCTCCCCACTCACGTTTATGAAGGGTGGTTTTTTTAGCTTAGATAGAACTTTCAATATAGGAATAACTGTCAATACTAGCTGCCCTTGTTGATATTTATGTTTACCGCTCTTACGTATAATGTAACGAATAATTACGAATAATGCAAATTACGCTTCGTAGACGTAAAAATAGGTCTTTTGAGGGCGATTGCGGCCTAGATTGATCTTTTATCTAGCTCTTTTGACTACTAAAAGTCCCCGTCTTTGCATTATCGAGAAATGAGAAGGCGCATACTGCACCCTTACAATCCTGGAAACGAGAGTCTATCCCCTCAAGTAAAATTCATTTAAACGGCCGAATGGCACAAGGTCCTGAAAGGGGAACTAATTTCGGACGAGCCCATCGAGGTTCACGGAGGTTATCTATTTCACTCCCGTAAATACTGAACAGTGTAACATGCGGGCATGGACTGCACGACCGCAGGTTATCTGGACAACACCTCTCTACCCCCCACCCCGCAAACATTTGCGGGCCTGGGATTTAATTGGCTCTTCTATTTTGTGCGTCACGTACGCAACGATTTGCGGCCCGGACAAACCCGCGATATTAATTTTCCCGACCGCTCCGCCGACTAATAAAAGAACCAAGAAATAATCGCGATTACGCCCCTCCGACCAGTGCACCGTTTAATTGCGAATCTCTTCGATCCGAACGCCAGATATGACATTCAGAGTCGAGTCAGGAACGACACTTCCCGCCAATCCCTGTACCACATTTTTCCCGACCCTCGTTTTGCAACTGTTTCCCTTGTTTTGTAAGCAAATAATAATTTCAATCATGCATGTGAACAATTCTTTTATCGGTATATTCCTGACATTTTTCTGATTCAAACGATGTAATTCCGATCATATTTACTTGTTTAATTCACGATATCCTGGAGCCTCGATTATCCGAACTGACTTAGTTAACACTTTATCAATTTGTACAATAAATCGTGTTCTATATGCGTCGCTTGCAGAATTCAGAGACGAACAGTTCGGATACTGGAGGTTCCAAAGAACCGTGGATTAAATGGTTAACCGAGATCCGAATTGTATCGTGTTTGGATTCGTTTCAATCAGAAAAATGTCACGAATGTGTTGATGGAAGGGTCATAAAAAATTGATGAATTCAAGAAAGCTTTTTCGTTACGTCAATATTGTTTCTATGTAATTCTGTGGTAAGAAGGCTTGAGGATTCTTGCAAGAATTTCTAACGCGAGGATCGAAGAAGGCATCGGAACCGACAGAATGAGAAATGTGCAACAGAATATCTTCGAGGACGCGGAATCACTCGGAATCGTCCGTAATTTGATATCCGTTGGGATTCGATGGAGTCGGCACAGCCATACTTCGGTGGCTATCGAAAGTAATCTAATTCCGAATGAGTAAGCTGGAAAAAGAGAAGACATTATCAGATCAGATGTTTTCCAGATCGTGCCGCGGCACTTGGGGACGTGTCACGACCGATGAGCAGCAAGTTACGCGATTCCCCGTAAAATATTAATCTTCCTTCGACTTCGAGTCGAACGTGCTATCCTATCATTTATATGTCGCGCAAAGATTATTGTATTACAAAATAATTTCTTCATCGAAGTTAAAATTGCTTAATCAAAAATATAGGTGACGTTTCATTTAAACTTGAATATGTTGATAAGTGTGTTTCAATATATTAAAACAGTATTTTCCATTACACTGGACAAGATGAAACACTTTGTGCACGATAACTATGGATTTTATGGATGCATGAAAAACAGGAGGTTGCGAAACATAAAATCGAAAACAGTTCAAAAAAAAGCTTTGAAATGCTACTTTTTCTATTTCGAACTCTGTTTTATTTTTACTTTGCATGTTTTATGCATTCATGAAAACGTGAAACGCGGAATAGAGAAAATACTGTATTTATGTATTTATAAGAAAAAACATGAGGGTAAAATTGTTTCGATAAATATCCGATTTTGTGCAACAATGATCGACTCCGAATTGTCTGGAATATTCCTGCGAAGAGAATAATAGAGAAGATAAGTCGATCACGAATAACGAGCCCGCGAAAAGTGTCCGGTGTTCGTATTTACATGAAATTTCATTGTTCGAAATTGAACGGAAGCCAATAGGAAGGAGAGAACCATAAGAGAAAACTTGAGAAAGGGAGCAATTGCTCGGAATTGGCTTCGGGACACGGTTCGATTATCTATTCTCGATTCTTTCGAAACGATCCGACGGGCTTGATTCTATTTAATGGCACCGCCATTGCTATCCGTTCCCCATGAAACCTGCGTTTCCGCCATGAATTCGACGCGGATTTGCGTTTGTTACCGAAAACTAGGCTCTCTTATTCACTGCGCTCAACTTCCCTCTATAAATATATATTTTCTCCAAGTCCGTCGCGTTTAAAACACAATTCTTATTTTTACTTAAAAATAAATTGCAAGGAATGACATCCATAAGTTTTTATTTTTGAATAGTCAAGCTTATAAAATTCAAAGGAACAAGCATAGTGATTTTTATTTTTAAAATATTTTCTTATTCAATGTATTGTGAATAAATACTACAAAAATGGAGATTTGCATAAAGGCAGTCTACTGCAACAATTTGAATTAATAATGTATTGTATGTACGAATATTTCTGAAATTTCTCTGATATTGGATATTTAACCGCATTAATTTATTAAAATATAATGATACCGTGTAATAATAACTTTTCCGCTGTACAATAATGAATATAATACATTAATGATGTTATAGGAACGCATGAAATTGTCGGTTCAATTTCCCCGACTATTTTAAATACGAAAGTGGCTGGAAGTGATGTAAATCGATAAAAAAAGGGAAATAAACCGATGGATACAATTTTCTAAAATTGTTGACTATAAAGCACTCGCATAATTACAGACATCCACAATATAGATACGTATAATACGTGAAGGTTGATGATGATATTAAAGCGCGGTATTTCTCTCGTGGTTATAAAAACCGGTGTTCGTATGTACGTCCGGCCCATGGCGATCAAGTGTATCAATCGGCGCGGTTAATTGATAATAACAGTGTACTCTTAATGTCAGCGTCCCAGCTAATTAGGATGTGGGTCTCTCTCGTTCAATTACCGTCATGTTATTATGAAACCACTCCGGCTTCCCTTTATCCTGTTCTATCTTCTCTCTTCCTCTCGCCTTATCTTCAATAGCTGACCATTTATTATTACAGATTCGTCTTCATTGTTACCCTACTTTTATTTCCATGAAAGAGCAATTCTTAAAGATGAAATTTATTCTCAATCAATTATTACTAGATTGCGGATATTTATGCATTTATAAAGAAATTAATTGTAATGTTGTTTTTAACGTAACAAAGTCACTAAGGGATGATATCAATTTTTATTTTATTCCTGCTCCTCATAATCAATGCAAAATATTTTTATTTTGCATAATGATCCGCAGTATAATTATTAGGAATGGTAAGAAGGAAATTGAATTTTTATTTAAATCTTTTTGTAGGTGTAAATTAAATTAGTAAAAACAGTAGACGAATTTAAAACTACTGTTATATATTATTTTGAACCTATTAAACATATTTTGACAGAAAATCACTTTGTTATTCCAATTTGTTGAAAATATTAATTTTCGCATAAAGATCCGCTGTCTAATTGTTACTATAAATAGATAAATAGAGAAGTTTGAATTCGATAGTTGTGTGATTTTGGTATCCGAAATATTTCCGAGATAGCCTCATTCCTATTTTATCGGATAAGCTGTTTGAAAGCACGAGTTCCCGAGGAAATACATTTCAGTCAGCATATTTTATTATTCGCCATTTCAACTTTTAATGCATTTTGGTACACGGGCATCGGACACGATAAGCTGACAGACCTGTCGTAGATGCCAAGATTCAAATATTTTCCTAAATGTAATAAGTCTCTCGAGAAACATGAGGTTGGCTGGGGCAATATTGATATGGGAAAAGTCTCGGGCTTTACGATTCTCACGAAAGTCGCATCCATCCTTGGCTCGTATATGCATGCATGGAGGAGTCGAATTCTCATTTTAAAATACAGACGTGTTACGGGTCCCTGGTTAACATTAATATTTATGAAAATGTTACGAAACTAATCTCGCGTTTTTCTTCTTTGTCCACCGACACGTATCGATGTCGAAATTACTTTTGTACCAGATATAATACAACATATTATACCAGCATATTAAAAATCAATATTTCTCATAATTTTATTCGCTGATGTTTACCCAAAAATATTTCTCAAATTTTGGACCTCTGATAAAAATGTGAATGTTTAAAATGCGTGGAAAAATCTCGCCGAAATAATCGAGTATTCCCGAACAGCTGCGAATACAATCGTTTAGTTATTCGATTATACGCTTCCCTGCTTTATCCCCTTCGGCCGCCTCTTCTACAGCTTCATGCTAATCTCCCAGGAAGCTGAAGAGCCGAACGAAGACAGAAGAGGGGATTGTGCCTCGACATCAAGGGCATCGGAAAATCCTTCTAGCTTTCATTATTGTTATTGCTATGTCGACGAGCGCGGTACAATATTACCATCTCCATCACCGTCTTTGACATTGTCTACGTCCCCGTGCTCTCTTCGTCGTACCCTTCCTTTACCTTCGCGACAGTGTTGCCGGTGGTATTCGTCTGCATTGTGCTCACTCTCGACTTTCGTTTCGTTTAGGCTCCTCTCGTTGCGGTATTTTCGCGATCTCACGGACAGCTGGCTTCCATATTTATTCACGGCGGAACGTCGCGTTCATTTTTACGGATTAAATCGGAATTTCCAAATTCTACACTATCCCCTACCTGCCAACAACCAATTTAAATGTGTCACAATTTCTATTGCAGAATTCTTAGATTAATTTTTTAGGGACATTAAAGCTGAGAAATCAAGGTGACCTTCAATACTACCACTTAAGGTTTCAATTTCATTAACATTGAATTCTTGGATTAATTTTTGAGGGACATTAAAGATTAGAAATCAAGGTACCCCTTCAATTTTTTAATTAGAATGTCATATATTTGTTCATATCATACGAAAGCGCGTGTCAAAACAAATTCTATCGGATACGGCACAATAACCTATGAAAGAAACATTTTGAATGAACATTTATTTGCGTTTTTTTTTAATAATTCAAACTAAACATAATTTTTCGTCATCTGGTAAACTAATCTACTCACACTTAAAGTGTGTGCCACCGATTATGCGACTCTAAATATACACATTTATTATAAATCTCTTCAGAATCTCTTCGTGAAGGCGTTCGAAAATAAAAATCGAAACCCTAAGCATACGTGTGCTTAACACGGTGAGACAATTCGGGAAGCATTGATAACACGTCGTCGCTCACGATCTTTATCGTGAGGGAGCGGTAAACGGTTCCATTAACGCTCGCGAGTAATTAAGTGCGGTCGCAATCGCAGTCGGACACTCGCCTCGATAATCTTAATCGGTTCTTTCGGCCTCGTGCACGCGGGGCCGCGGGGCCGATCCGGTGTTTTAATAGATCGCGAGTGGCAATTTTCGCGAACGTCCCGGTGTCTCATTGTCTCCGTTTCTTTCTATCGCGGCATTTCCCCCCATTCTTCTCAACTCTCAAGTCTGGTGTCTGCTTATCCCGAAAGCAATCGAATTACGCGCAACGTAAGGACGTTATTCAATTACTGGCGGACTAGCCCCGGAGGTGGAAAGTAATTTGCAGGCACGATTCGATTACCCTTATCGCGAATTGCTATCGGCACGACCGTTGCGTACTAATTACTTTTCGACGACGCCGACGAAGGCGACGGAGGCGACGTTGACGACGCCTCTTTCTCACCTCCCGGCCTAAAGCAAGCCTACCTTGCTCGCGTCCTTTAACCCTTTGCACTTGAGTGGTCACAAAATATTTGTTTCATTATTCAGTTTATATTCTATAAATGATTAAACCTGTCTAACATTTTAATGAATTACTAGAAGTATTGTACGAAGTATTATATCAGTTTTATATTCATCAAATTAAGAAAATCATTTTAGGTCGGAAGCAAAATTCGGTTTTCAGAATCGGGGGGAAAATATTACCCTCTCTATGCCAGTACCGGATCAGTCACGTGACAGTGTGATAGAAGGTTCGTGGTAGAAGAGGCACGGTAGAGTGGGGGGACAAGTCTTAATCTGGCGACTCTACCCTCGCCTAAGCGGCAACTCTCGCCTAAGCGACAACTCTCGCCTGACTAGAAAAGTACGATCGATGTACGCCGAGGTTAATCATTCTGAAAGACCTGTCCCGGCACAGAGTGGCATAAGCGTCCACCGACCGCGGAAGTTGCGAAAGAAGTGAGCCAAGCTAATAGGGCCGCAATGTTTATCAAAGTCCCCGGACTAAAAATAAAGAGGCTATTAAGCTGGCTTGTCCCTGCTTGTATTTCGCCGCGATTATACTGCGGATCTTTTCGTCGAATAAAAAAAGAATATCATTACAAATCTCTTCTCTCAATACCTCGATAGAAGGGTCGGGTTTATTTTGGTATATTTTACAAAATTATTATCGTCGTCGTTACTAGACAGCGGATCTTCATGCAAAATAAAAATGTTCTACCTGTATTGCAACAAACTGGAATAGAAATTTATCTTCTTTCTTGATACGTTCGATAGGTTAAAAATAATACAAAAGTATTTTGCTATTATTTTAAATTACATCCACTCATTTTTATCATAGATGGCATGGTCATTATAATTTTAATAATTCACCGAGGGCCACGGGGGTAATATCGAACGAGAGCTTACAAAATGGAGTATTCGGAAGAATAGAGGGATTCCGGTGGCACAACATTCGCCGCGGGTTTTATTGTCCCCGATGCTGAAAGTTAGACAACGCTTCGAGAACAAGTGTACACAATTGAGGAGCCGCTGACCGTGGCTGGCCAGGATAATTACAAAACAAACGGAGAAACGTATAAGCTCCTCTTTCTTCGCTTTTCCCGGGGCCCGGCCCGGCCGGTTCCTCTCGACAGTCTTTCGAACAATGTGGTCGCGTGACAATGACGTACTTCGGTGAATGACCATCGAGAAAGACGCGGTGTATTTGCAGACGAACCGCTGTCTGTCAGGGAGACGAAGACAATTCGGCAACGATTGTGAGCGTCGTCGTCTTCGTCGTCGTCTAACTCCCTTCTTTTCCCTTTGGTCATCCTTTCGCGTTCAACAGGACAGACAGACACCGCGAATGAAATTGTAGCAAGACCTGCTGCAGGGGAGGAGAAAATGGAAAACGAAAATCGAGGCACGCAGCAGACTGACGGGTTTCCTTATTCGGCCGGACGAGAGCCCCGATCCAGACGACCAGAGGATAGCAAAGAATATTTTCTTGTATGCATAAGGCGACATTGAAATTAAAAAAGGAAGGAGACATTTCCTGCGAACCTTTTTTGGGAAATTCTTTTCCTCCTGCGAGGTCGGAATTCATCCTTGCAGAACTGATGATGAAAATTCAGATCTGATCCAAACTTGGATAATCCTAATCAGAGTTAACTATACCTGGCTAGACCTAACCAGGGTCCACTGGAATTCAACTGAACCTTAGATCCCGGACCTCGTCTTGCTCCTTCAAGGTTTATCTAACAATGAGGTTATCAGAATGGAGACTGAGACCTAATCCAGTCTTGGACAAACCTAATCAGACGCAATCAGACCTTGGAAGCCTAGCTGAACGTACCTATACCTCACAAAAACCGTCAAAAAGCTGCCAGAGTCTCAAAGACTAAGATCATTTTCACTAAAAACATCATCCCCACCCTTCAACTATCGCAACACGCCAACCAAGTCTTACAGGACAAAAAACCCTCCGAAGGAAGCATACTTCGCCGAAGCGATCCTCCGCTTAATAATTAAAGGAGCCCGTGAAATTTCATAGGGAGCAAAAAGGTAGCACGATGCAATCCGTCCGCGAACAATAGTGATGCTCCGTGAACTCGGTACTTCCGGCTCAAAGAGCCGTCTAACTCCACAATAGAGAGAGCGAGAGAACACTGGAGAGAGGAGGAGAGCAAGGTGCACGCGGGAAACTTTACTAGCTAGTTCCGAAGAAGCGGGCTCGAACAAAGAGAAAAGGACAAGAAAAGGGTAAGATCCAAAGAGAAACGGAAAATCCAGATGCATTATAAAGGCAGACGTACCCTCCCCCATGTCCCCCATGTTCCTCCCAGCATTCCCATGTCCCTCTGTCTTACTCCCCCACCTGGCAGACTAGCGCGCCAGCTCGGACTGATAGAACTGGTTGCAAAGAAAGCCGTCGGACAGCATGTCCTCGTGCGGAGAATACCGCAGGGGTGAGATGCTATTGGGTCCCTAACGGGTAGATTGCACTGGTGGCTCCGGGCCACGTTGCAGGGGGGATCGAAGATGGCGGCTCGATGAGAATGCACCCGGGCTTCCTGGACGCTCAGCTCCAGGCATGAGTCAAACGAAGGGTGGCCAGTAGGTGGGGAGACCGAGAGAGAGGAAGAGAGATCGAGAAAAGAGAAGAACGCAAGCAAACGAAGAGGGCGGACAGCTCACGGTCACCGTGCACCAGGCGCTTAATTGTGTCGCGGAAATACTCAGACAGACGGATTCCTTTAATAATGTGCCCGACGGACCGCTCAACCGATTCACCCTCTTGACGTTTTCTTGTTTCCTCCTTTTCTTCCAAAGGGTCCACAGGTTTAGGTTCACGTCCTCTCTCTCTCTCTCTCTCTCTTCTTTCCTCTCTCTCTACCTCTCTTCATGCGCGCATCTTCTTTCATCGGGTCCGCGTCGCTGTGTTACCCCTGGTGCATGCGACTGGACTTCGCAATTAAGTACAGGCTCAAAGACGCGGCCTCACTCGATGCCCTTGTCTTCCGTAATCACTGCTTTGTCGCACACAATGCCGCGCGCACTCCCGCGCCGATGTGTGCGCCGGTTAGGCGATTTCAGACTGCGCGAGTTTGATTTTAACAATTTCTGAACAAGGATCCAGCTATTCTGAATCCTTATAATTTTTTCATGGATAATTTTTATTATCTGAGAATCTTTAGGCGATTTCAGACTGCGCTGTTTGATTTTACCAATTCTTATAATTTTTTCATGGATAATTTTTATTATCTGAGAATTTATTGTACATGCTCGAAGGAGCATCTTCAGCGATTTTGAATGATCCAAATTTTCTTGGATTTTATGCGATTCATAAAGTTTTTCTTACAGAAGGAGCAAGTTTTACGGAACAGAATGGAAGTGAGGTATCACGATTTGCCATAACAATTCGACAGGCGATAGAAGAAAAATGCACACGGCCCCGTGAAGAAAACTTTGGTCGGATTCCAAAGTGATCGCGGGAGACGCTATAGACGAAGAACTCCTTTATGGAGTGGATGAACCGTTTCTTTGACGGATCATTCAGCTCTAGTCAGTCGACGACGTAATCTGTCTGGGCCTTGAGGCGTGGGCGTCGCTGCTCTCATTTTGTTTCTGGAAAACAACGTGAATCCTGAGAGAATCTTCGCTTTCGCAACTGCGCCACTGTCGGGAGCTTACTATCCGCGGTCGCATGTCACAGACAAAGGTCTACTTTCGGTTCCCCGCTCAAAGGATTTTCCTTCCTGATCATCGGACAACTTGTCGTACCCCGTAAGATCCTTTCTCCCTTCTTTTGTTTCTAACCATCCCGGAATCTAATTAATCAGACGCGCACGGTGCACCCTCTTTTTTAATGAAAAATCATTCCTGATTAAATTCATTGAAATTAAATGAGCTATACAGTTTGGTCCATCTAAATGGAATTTTTGGAGACTAATTTCAAGAAAGTGGAATGAAATAGAATCGTATTTTCCGTGGTAGCCTTTTTAGATCTGAAATCAATTAAAATCGTACTAAATTCTGTCACATTTTATATCCTAGCATTTTCTGAAAATTTTCCCGATTGCAACTTGGAAGAACAACTGAGCCAGTACAGAATTTATGCCGCTTGCACTGTAAAATGAAATCACGAGTATAAACCAGTATTTCCGACTTCAATATCACATTCTACGGGGTTCATCGAAAAACTGCATCAACAGAACCGTTCGGTACATCCTGGTTCTACAAATATCGATCGTAGGTGTACTAAAGCATCGTTCACAGGTAGCGAGGAACAGCGAGGAGATTTCGAATTCCCGTTTCGTATCCAAAGCAATGCTGCAGCGCTATTGCAACAAAAATTGCTCAGCCGCAAGATTCACCATCGGGAGAAAGACGAGAACCGTTCGGCAGACATGCTGGTTCTACAAACATCGATCGCGCCGAGGCTATCGGTTTGCAGGTAGAACTTGAAACGGCGAAGCGATTTCGCATCTACGGCAAAAATTACACTATTGAAAAGGATAACAATCGATCGGGTCGGCTGTCACTGTGGAAGAATGATGGTTCCAACGAACGGAAGCTTTTCATCGGATAATACTGCAGAGCAATTGACATAATGAATGCAATTTTATTTGAAGCACCACGGACGGGAGCTCGAAGTGAGTTGTTACCAGTCGCGAATGACTAACGGCTTCGTAGCTGCGGAGCAGTTCGAGCAACAAGTGAGAGGAAGAACGAGAAAAAAGAAACGCGAATGGGAAAAAAATAATAAAGAAAAATAAGGAAGGGAGGTACACCAATGGGATGGAACCGAACGAAGACGAAGAACGATTGCAATTGGCATTATCAACCTGTCGACGTTATTATTTACGACGTCGTTAATTTAGGAGCGTATGAATTTTTACTGTGCGTGCATTAATACGAGAACACGTTTGTCCTTATCTTGACGCATTCGTTGCTCGCGATCATAAATATGGATTACCGAAAATTATATTTGCAACGAACCGGCCTCGATCGATTTCACTTTCCTTCAAAATAGATTAACAAGTGTCTTGAAGACCCGATTCAGTTTGTTTTCTCCTTCAACCATTTTAGCGAGTTGAAATAAATTTTTAAAACTTCTCTCTTCTTCTGTACACTGTTTTATAGTCTCACCGTGGTGTGGGTGATCGGTTTAGGAACGATGTCGATCACGCAGCTCCTAGACAGCATAATTTCATTTTCCCCGAGACAAAAGGCAAACTTTAGCCGGACAATAACGTTGGACGCAGGAGCGCGTTAACGTCGCGAATAATCAAGCGCAGCCCTTCGTCCCTTCATTGTGCCCGATGCGAAAAATCGAGACCCAACGCGCGGCTCTCCGTTCTCACATGAACTTTTCATCGAAACTAAAGGTCGGGAACGCGCGTTCCTGCGCTGAAAGGACTTTCTTTGTGGACGCACGAATATATCCGCGTTCGCGACGAAGGGACGCCGTTGTGCTGGTCAAGAATTAGTCGATGCGTTCCTTCAGAGAAATTGGATAGGTCGCGGAACAACTTCAACTCTCCAGAACACCAATCCGCGGTGCACGCGTCGCCTGAATGAAAAGTTTGTCGTACCACCGATTGATTAGCACGCCCCCTGCGGCTCGGAGTTGAATTGTTTTAAAACGAGGGAGAACCGAACCAGGAATTAATAATCAAGTGTTTGGAACCTCCAGCCGAGCTACTCGTCGGGAATTCTTCATGTTAACTTTAGTTCACGGGGTAGACCAACCTCACTATCTGAAAATATGATGCTCTTACCGATTTTATTTCGGAGTAATTAGTGGGTGGAAAATTCTGGCTTTTTGCGGTGATATTAACAAGTCCCTTAACTATATTCTCAATTTTTTTCAGAACAATATGTTAAAAATTCGCTGTTTGGTCTTTTGGGGTAGATCAACTTCACTAACTAAAAATGTGTTGTTTTTGAGAATTTTATTTCAGGATAATTAATGGATGAAAAATTCTGGTTTTTATAATGATATTAACACAACCCTTAGTTGTAATTTCCATTTTTTTCAGAACAAAATGTTACAAAATGGCTGTAACTTGTTGATCAAGTTTCACGTCCATCAGAAACACTATAAGACAGCCACGTAGTAGCAATTCAATTAACATCGGCCGGCGTTACTTCGAAGCGATAGAAGGGGACCGTTCGGCGATTGTTCAAGGAGGTTTGACTCGAGAGGCTCTGATATTCGTCCCAGCCGAAAGTCCAAAAGGTTTTTCAAGGGCTGGCCAGTGCCCTATCCCGAAAGGGTACAACTAGGCCTCTCCCCATTTGCAGTGGACCCGAGTCGAGAGCAGGTCTAATATGCTTTAACCACTGCCATCGAGCTGCCGGAATAACCGAAGAGAGAGAGAGAGAAAGAGAGAGAGAGAGAAAGAGAGAGAGAGAGAGAGAGAAAGGGGAGCCCTCCCTCGAAAAGCGAAGAGAAACGGCGACTAGGCGAAAGGGAGGAAGGGCGACGGGAACAAGAGAGGAGAATAAAGGAGGAAGAATGGAAGCCGCGAATATTCATAATACGAAGCCGATGGAATAAGCTGATCCTGCAAACAGGCATTCGTTGGCGCCGACGGGGATCCCCGCCGAGCATTATGAGAAACGAAAAGTTGGAGGATGAGAAACAGAGCGAGAGGGAGGTGGAGACGAAGGGCCAAGAAATTTGAGAAAGGGAAAGGGACGAGTGGAACAGAAAATCGACAGACAAGGAGCACGCTTCGGGAAGACTAATAAACGATAGGAAAAGGGGCAGGTTCAAGTATGGGCCGAGACGGCCCTGCCTACAGGATCATTCAAAAGCAGCATCTCAAAATTTTAATTAACTAACGTAGCAACCCAATTTTTCTGGAAATCTACCATTTTCCGATATTTACCTATCACAACCGTTTCTCTATCGCTAACAAAACAAGATTTAATTAACCTTACAATTTCTAAGATATGAGGAAGCACGAAAATTCATCGATTTTGACGATCTACAGTTTTCATTCTGCGTTCCATTAAAAAAAGATATGGCGGAGTTATCCACTGTTTACAAATGGCCTCTAGGGGTAGATCAACTTGACTATCTAAAAATATGCTGCCCTTACGAATTTTATTTCAGGATAACTAGTGGGTGAAAAATTTTGGTTTTTTACAGTGATATTAACAGAACACTTAGCTAGTAAACTAAACTTAAGTAGTTTCCATTTTTTTCAAAAGAAAATGTTAACATCGGCCGTCGTTACTTCGAAGCGATAGGAGGGGACCGTTCGACGATTGTTCAAGGAGATTTTTGGATCAGCCTGTAAGAAAAAAAGGCTGAGCAAATAAGAGGAGCGAAGGACAGAGACAACCTCAAAGTCCAACAGAAAGGGTTTTCCTCTTCGACGGAGAATTTTCCGACTTCCTTTTCGTGCTCTCTCTACTCGCCGCCAATGAGCCTGACGGAACGAGTACGTTCGGCCCACTTCACCGGCATATTTCTCGGAAACAGGACTAAGCGTTTATAGTCAATTAAGGAGCCGAGAGTAGGCAATGCTCTTTGCTGCTCATCGAGAGCGACGGAGAGAACCGACATGAAAAAAATGAAGTGGCTCCCGAGTGAAGATCGTTTGGCAAAAATGAAATGTCCATGGAAATTGAATCTTCAGTTCGCTTTGGGACAAGGTCCGCGATGGATCTCGCCGACAAAGAGTGTTTGTACGCTTCCTTTCTGACGAGTTTACCGGGCTCATTAATGAAATGTGGTTAACAAACGATCGAGTTTTAGAAACGCCCCCATTCACCTGTATGCACAGCTTACCTCGAATAACAGGATCTAAAATTTTTTGTTGGAATCGTTGGTTGTCAGAATAGATTTATTAAGACGTTTTTGAGTTCACCTCTAGCTAAAAATCTGTGATACTCTATAGAGCACGAGATAGCGACTTGTGAGCACAATCAATCGTTGTGGAGTTCACGTGCAAGTGCAAGAAAGTACAAAAGATAGGAACCCGACATTGTTGAATGGGTTTCTAAATTTATGGTCTTCTTGTCATAGCGAGATGATAGAGGACCAGTACTTAATGATAAGTCGCCGGCAAATCTGTCTTTTTCCCTTAATCCTTCACCCAGTTTAATTTTCTCTTCGCAGATTTTTGTAGAAATATATTATGTTTGTAGAAATATTTTCGATTGCAGAACAGTGTCGTCTGGCAGTCCGTATCCGATCGAAAGAGTAATGAGGTATGAATCACAAGGTGGTCTCACGCTATTAGAGAAGACTCCAAAGGGACAAGTGGAATAGAGTGGCCCATGGGATCGCTCGTGTAGTACTAAATCGAGAACATCCGGTCGATTATCGAAGATATATGAAGTCAAAGCACTAAATCGTTCGGTCGCGTAATTGGTCGAAAGACTCGATCTATCTAAAAACATGCGATATAAGCACGTGCAAAGCAGCGTACCATTCATTACACTCCTGCTATAATTTAAATTAAAAGACAGATATTTCGCAAAATTATTCTGCTTGAAAGGAACGTATTCAAATTTGTTGCCACGACAATGTATACATTTGTTATTCTGTTGTGACAAGTATTATACATTTCAATTCATTGTACACATTTCATGAAAAATGAAAACTTTCCATCTGAATCGCAAGGAACCGAGGTGAAATAAAATTTTAATTTCTTTCTTAATATATTTAATAGATTCAGTTAATTGTTTACGTGGAACTTTATATGACTCCAACATAAAGAAATGTTTCAGTAAAACTCAGTAAAATTAATTATCTCGATGCAAAATAGATATTTTCTAATTACTCGCAAGTACTGCATGCGAATAATTAAAAGTTAAAAATAATAAAATGGTACCTTTAAATTCTCCTAATGTTTTTATTAGTCTGTTAATGTCTGTTAATGCGATATGAAAATAATTGTCCATACGCGCAGAGTGTCTCGATAAACAAAACGAGAGGCATCGAGAGCCGAGTGAGCTCCTCGAACAGACTAGAAAATAGCTGGAACAATGAAAAATAGAACAAAAAAACATGGTCGCCGTACGTCCCCGTCGCTGGATAGTACGTATGTACATAAAGAATCGGTTGGAAAGTATACGCACGCACCATTCGTGTTGACAGACACGCCAAACATACGTAGAATCGAAGTAGCTGTTTTTTGGCGCGATCCTCGCTCGGGGGATGAATTTTTGTCGCAAAAGCTTCGGAGGGGTGGTGGCAACAGTGGTAGCTACGAACGGGGGTAGGAAGAGGGAGGGTTGTTCACGTGAAAAACCTCGATTGACGTGGATCGCCCACGGGCCTGCCAGACTGGACCGCAATGTTTTCCTCCAATTTCACCCAAACAAACAGTCCGTTATAGATTTGCAGCCGCTACCCCCTCGTCAATTTATAATCACGAACATTGTACAACGAGAAATGAGAATACGAGGTTCGTTGGAAGTAGATACGCGCCCGTACGGAAGGAAATCTGGCGGAACGTCGGGAGAGCATTGCCAATTCTCTTTCCAGGCTCGTGGAATTGCTGCTGCAAGGTACGGCGCGATTATAAATACAACACTGAACACTGGAGTTCGAGAATGATCGTCTTTGTTCGGGAGTTTCGCTCTTTGTCAGATCAGCCTGCTTTTAAGCGTCATTTTTAATAAACTGCCGCTGCTCGGTAATTGTCTTTGGAATTTTCAAGCTAAGCAGCACTGGAAAGCACTTAGGAAGTGCTGGTAAATTGATGTTGGAAGATGACCATTTATATTTTTAATTTCAGCCTTTTCTATTCTGAATATATTCTAAGTACCATTTTCAGCTATCATGGATTAAGATGTATTTTTAATTTGATGTGATTGATAAAACAAATTTTGGTGTTTTTAAAGTACCACTAAATTATGCATTTATATTAGGGAATGACCATTTGTATTCTTAATTATTCCGAATATATTCTAAGTACCATTTTCCGCTATCATAAATTAAGATGTACTTTTAATTTGATGTAGATTGATTAAAAAAATTCTTGTCTTTTTAAAGTACCACTAAATTGTGTATTTATATTAGGGAATGACCATTTATATTTTTAATTTCACCCTTTCTATTCTGAATATATTTTAAACACCACTTATAGATATAAATTAAAGTGTCTAAATTCTTTTCATTTGTTTCTGATTCAATTTGTCTCAAAACGCACCTTGTATTTTGAGGTGCGATTCTTGCAGGTTGAAGTACACATATGCTTCTCCGGAACAGGTCGCTATTGTGACGATGTCGATGCGATTGAAACGATTAGGGTGAAAACGAGACTCGTAGGCATTTTCGGGGGGATCGGATTTCATCGAATTTCTGTCGGAAAAAGTAACGAGATGTTCGTACGGGAATCACCCTCGCACGACTGTTGTCAGAGTACTTACGATCCGACGTATTTGGGTCACCCCTCGAGACTCACAAATAAATTGCGGTCACAGTGTCACGAGGAACAGGGGTGGGTGGTGGAATCTTAGAGAAAAATCTGTGCCATACGTCACGCTTCTTCGTACGTGAGTTCTGCCCAAAAACATTACATGTTTGCAAAAATCTGTGTCCAAGTTAAATTTTTCTTTATATGTATAATAACGAAAACGGAGAAATATTTCATTTTATATCTCAATTTAGAACATATCAAAAGAGGATTTAAATTTGCTCCGTTATTAATATAACAAGGCAGTTTTGTAAATAAAATATGGCTTTTTAATTGATATCGACTGGTCGACAACCATGATTCCGAATGTCAGTTCACGTTGGATTTACGATCGAGAATCTGTATTTTATACATTCTTTTTTTTTTGTAGAGAGTGCTTTATGGTTCAACGATTTCTATTAATATTTTTCATCAATAAATATAACGCAAGCCATTCGTATTTCACTGAGGCTGTCGCTACTCAATTTTCGATGTTTATTTATTGCCAGCGATATATTGCAGTCAACAATGCCGCACTGCTGAATCGATTAAAATAACTATATCGCTGAGTCCGGCAGTTGTATC
This sequence comes from Lasioglossum marginatum, assembly GCA_028455795.1. Lineage (NCBI taxonomy): Eukaryota > Metazoa > Arthropoda > Insecta > Hymenoptera > Halictidae > Lasioglossum > Lasioglossum marginatum. Next base: position 7,907,872 of record CM052268.1, read on the forward strand.
GCTAAAATAAACATTCACTCGAATTAGAAATGGAAAATCGTTCACGATTTATTGGTTATTGAAAATCTGCTTCGGACCAACTTCATTTACAACTTTTCACATTTTGATCGAGTCGACGCTAACAGTTTTATTATCATTTATTTTTTTCTATACAATTAGTTATTGCAATCTTTTCAGAAGTCATTTTTTCTAGGACTTACAATTTTTTCGAGACTCTACATTTTCTTAAACTCCAAATGTTATTTCTTGAGCCGAACAAAAATATTATTTCCTGCCGAGGGAGGCGTGCAGAAATCTGTTCGGAGTTTGCGTGACCATGCGAATCCCTCGCGATATGATCTCAAGGGTTAGCCGGGTCCGAGTAGATCCGGAAAAAGGTAACGGTTCGGTTAATCAAGAATAGGCGGTTTTACGAGGGTTATGGTTGCTGAACGATGAGGAGTATAGGGTGGACCAGGACCATGAGCCAGACACACGTCGGTCAGTACGAGCGAAAGTGAAACACCATCAAGGATACCGGATGATCAAACGGGGTTGGATGATCGAGTGAGTGATCGATCCGAATGGAGAGTGGAGGTTAGGGTAGCTGTGTTCCCTGCGGCCAGATTAGATTGCCTAGACCTCGATCGTCTTCGGCTTGAGAATCGTATCGTACGACTTACAGGAAATCGTTTCTGTCAATAAGTCTCTGTAGACTCGCTGCGACAATTTCAAATAAACGAATGCTCTCGCCTGACACCGCCAAAAGAATGATCCAGTCACTTCGGAGACAAACTTCTATATTCATCGAATAAACACGAAAATGTTTAAACGAAATCAATTTTGAATACTTGTGTGGGAAAACAAGAAAAACATCTGCAGTATATTCCTGATATTTCTCTGATTAAAACGATACCAAGCACGGTACAATTTGAATCATGTTCGCGCGTTTCATTAGATGGGCAGTAAATTAATATTACATATTATAAATTACTCGCACTTCGCTTTCTACATATTTAACTGTTTAACTGGAACATTATACGACTCCAACATAAATAAATTTTTATTCGATTAAATAACTACTTCAATGCGAAATAAATATTTGTTAGTCGACACCTTTGTTTACGCTTGAAACATTAAATTTAAAGTTTTGAGGCTGTAAGTATTATTAAATATTGAGATCAGGACCACGATTGTTCTCGCCACGTTTTTATCACACGTGAGCCGTTAATACAATTTTGTTATATTTGGTGATACAGTATTGATGGAATAATTGAACCGGTATTTCCTCGGCAAATTGGCAGTATAACAACAAACACCGGGCAATTAATAGAATGTACACTAACGCGTAGCCCGCGCGCGATTAATACGTATACACGTACCATAGCAGTTTGACTGTCGATCAGTATGCGAACTGCGGTTTACCATTGATTCATTAAGTCGTGAATTGTCAGAAATTTGCATAATCGTCCGAAGGAGCAACTGGATCTGGGTTGTTGCAGGAACATCCCACGAGAGAATCGGCTTCACTCGATTTACTCGGTAGCAAGCTAGGCACCTTATGCTAATACCGAGGTGCACTATACAATGGCTTTTGATAGCGACAATGTTGACTTGCTGTACAAACACGGTGAAGGGGATCTACGACGTGTATGTGATTAGAACAGAGCACTATGACGTTTGTCGGAAGAAACAAACGTAATCTTTTGAGGTACACGATGCTCAAATTAAATAGACCGTGTCGGTATGCGTGCAACAGTAGTTGATACTACTGTGACTACTACAGTGATTGAATAAAATGAAATCAATAATAGTATTGTGATGGAATTAATAGTAAATAAACTAAAAATGTTTATCTTGAAATTTTCTAAAGATATTTATCTTGAAACTCTCTAAAAATGTTTATCTTGAAATTCTCTGAAAATATTTATCTTGAAACTCTCTAAAAATGTTTATCTTGAAATTCTCCGAAAATATTTATCTTGAAACTGTCTAACAATATAATCATTTTGAAATTTTCTAAAAATATTCGTCTTGAAATTCTCTAAAAATATTTATCTTGAAACTGTTTAAAAATATTCATCTTGAAGTTTTCTAAAAATATTCGTCTTGAAATTTTCTAAAAATGTTTGTCTTGAAATTCTCTAAAAATATTTATCTTGAAACTGTTTAAAAATATTCATCTTGAAGTTTTCTAAAAGTATTCATCTTGAAGTTTTCTAAAAATATTCGTCTTGAAATTTTCTAAAAATATTCGTCTTGAAATTCTCTAAAAATGTTTGTCTTGAAATTCTCTAAAAATATTTATCTTGAAACTGTTTAAAAATATTCATCTTGAAATTTTCTAAAAATATTCGTCTTGAAATTCTCTAAAAATATTTATCTTGAAATTCTCCCAACAATGTTGGTTGCAAAAAGGGTATTTACACCCACACAGCGAATAAGTTTGATAATACAACTTCAACCAGTTTGAAAAATGTAGAGAATTAACGTGCTCCACAGTTAAGTAGATTTCGGTGCACGGGAACAGTTCGCCATTCTCGAAAGTTTCCGGTCCATTCGAAATTTATTTCACAAGCTTATAGCGTGGCCCGGCTGCGAATTTGCAATATTAATTCTGAGAAACACCTTTTAGGAAGCTCAAAGTTTTGACGTCAAAGCTCGCCAGGGGTCGTATCCTGAATTATTTAGACGCCACCCATGTTGTGATGGATTTACGAGTGACGCGACAGGAAATTTTGGAGAACTCGCCGGCTCTTGGACAGATTCGACGCGTTATGCTTCTACTCTTCCTATTAATTTATTTACCTAAAATTCGCTCGAAACCGGAACAGAAAAATTTATATGACACTTTGAGTTGGTAGAAAATAATTTTAATTTTCAGACGATAATTAAAAATCAAAACTTAAAACAGTAAAAACATTAAAAGAATTTAAAAAAGAAACTAAATCTTTATTTCACTCCAGGTCATTATATTTTAGATGGAAAATTCTTGTTTTGTTTTATTAATTCAAAAATGTTCATCCCCTAAAATAGGTCTTTTCACGTGGTTCCGCGCGTCTTAATTAATATTTCGAAAGCGGAGTTCGGCCGCGACGAACTCCAAAAAGTAATAATCCGCGAGCTGATCCGATTGGCATTAATTCGAGATGAGACGCGACCGTAAAACATTTTCGGAAGATATTTAATGCGCGGCCTCGCACCGGAATACCCGGTCGGACGTGAATTTATTAAAATGCAGAAAAACCGATTATATATATACTAAGTAGCGTGCACGGAGAGCAAATAACGGGCCCAACACATTCCCGGCAGCAGCCGACTGGCAATTGTTCGCCGGTGAAAAATCCGACCGTATTTCCGTGTTGCCGCGTAAAGCTCCGAACAGTTTCGACAAATTGGAAAATGTTTGGACGAAATCGAGTCGATCGAGAAGATTCTCGTTAACCAGTTCATAATGAATATTTGAACTGGCATGACAATTAACTTGTTGGGCAATATAATGACGGAGAGCCCGTCGCGTTCGCTCCCGCAACACCGAAATAATGATTTTACGGCTTTCACGGACTCCGCGCGTCCCGCAACAATAGAACAAAAATTGCGAGTGCCAATGACGCAATAATTCCCGACTTAATTCGATGCGCATTCCATTCGGCATTCGCAGAAAAAGACCGAATTGTAATAACGTTGTATTCTCCTAAATGCTTCTTATTATTATTTATGTTAAGTTATTATTTTTCATTTAATGAAAAATTTAGTGAACACTCATAAACGGTTAGAGAGAAAGTAGCTAACGTAGTTCTAACTCAGAAACGGGTTAGTCCGAATAATCGAGGCTGTATTCGCAACTGAAAAACTCGCGGATCGTTCGAGCCTGCGGATAACAATATCCGGTTGTTCGCGCGAATCGGCGGGACGCGATCGCCGGTAGTCGCAGGTTAGAAGCTGCAGAATTCGCGCGAGGGGAATTTATTTCGCCGTGTCATTTGGCATGTTGACGACATTCCCTGTACAATGGTCGACGACAGAGAACAGAGAAAAAAACGGGAACGGTCGGGGATAATCCGTGACAAGTTACACGTCGTGTTTTGCATGATCCGGGGCGAGCCGAAACAAGCAGAATAGAAGAGAGCAGGAACATAGGAGGAACGAAAGTATATAAACCTGGTGGGGCTGTTTATCGAAACGTCATGCACAGGCAGCCTATCAAAAGCAGAATTGCTTTCAGGAGCCTCCTCTCCTCCTCGTTCCCTCATTTCCACGCACGCTTCATTTCCCATACACACAGCAAGCGGCACCGGCACCAACAGGATCGTTTGTTTATAGTTAATGCCGAAAGCTGCTACGCTGCTAATTCGAGCCTTCTCTCTTATCAGTTCATCCGTTCCCGGTCCGCGCCGCTGCCAGCGGAACAACAACTCACAGCGTCACGTTCAGCTGCGCGAGATTATGTCGATCACGGTCAACCCAGATATCACCGATCGGCCTCTTGATCATTTATTGTTGTCGTCGATGATAAGCCCACTCGCCTTATGAAGATCCCGAGTTCAATCCGAATTACAGTGGCCGCTTACATTGTTAGAGTTACTTGGATTAATTCACAATTTCGGATTAACACTTTTCACTCGGATTTAAACCATATTTTAGTCGATATTTGATTCTGAAGATTAACAACTTTCGCATATTATGCAGGTTACAGAATGTTTTTTAAAAAAATATTGGAGGCCCCTCTTTCTCCCCAAAACAATTTAATACATACTAAAATATTAGCCCTCTCATCTTCATTAGATTCTAAAAAACAGCTTGTAACACTTTATCTGGTACACCCTGTATATGGTCTAAGGGCCAAATCTAGGGAATCGAGTCGAGGGATTACCCCCTCTCTGCCAGTACCGGATTAGTCACGTGACCGGGCGACAGCGTGGGGGAACAGATAATATATTGATAATGATATGAAAAGTTACACACTCTGTATATCTGTACATTTGAAATGCAGTTAATAAACGCATTATACTTTCACGAGATTTTGCATAACTTTTCCGCTTCGCACGTTTCGTTTAATTCTGCCATGACCAGTGGGACGCAGATAGCTCGCTTGAATTCTCGGATAAAAAGCAATTGCGATGTAAATCGACGGATAAACAATAAATTTGCTGAAAGAAATAATTTGCTCGCGAGAGGATTAAATGACGCGGGCAAAGCAGATTATTTAAAATTCAAACGAATCTGTAAAGGCATGAAGTTATAATAAATCCATTGAACTGTTATTTTAATCGTAATGTATGCATTTCTAACAAAGAAGAAAAATTGCCAAGAAGACTCAGGTGACAAGTGTACCGGTCCCGAGGTCTTGTCAGTTTTTCCTTTTCAACAAGCGGTTCTTGCCTTCGTTCTCGTTTTTTATTCCTTCGTCGCAGCAATCTATTTGTTTCACAGGTCGATGGGTACGAAACCAATCAGTGTAACCCGCTCGAATGGAAGGCCCCGCAGGTGCACAAAGAGACGCTGTGCTGTCCGAAAAGCGTACAAAATATTACGCAAATTCCAAAAACACCGGCAGAACCTCGCCCCCCCCTCCCGGTTCCGCGTGATTTTCCGTGAATGCGTATTTTTTTCGCGCAAAGTCAATACGACGATGCTCCCTCTGTGCGAGGACCGATCGCCATTTCTTTTCGCCCCGTTTGACCACTGCGCGTTTTTCAAAGTGTTCGGAAAAAATATTTTCAATTGTTTTCAAGAAACATTTTCACAAATGTTCTTAGTAATATCGAACCTCCCTTTCTTCATTATTAATTTGTCCTGTAAATAAACTACTATCTTTATGCAGAATGCAATGAACTATTAAAAGACAATCTTATTGTCTGCGGATTTTTATGCAAAATAGAAACAGGAGCTACATGTGTATTTATTTATTTCCTTAATTATTTGAATACATCGGAAATAGTACAAGAGCATTTTTAGATTTGTCATAAATGCATAAAGATCTGCAGTCAAAGGATCGAATAAAATTTTCTGAAAAATTGGTTACGCTGTCCGCACGTCTTTTATCCAAACTTGGCTTTTAATCGGACAGATCCGCACAATGGCGGAAGTTTAATGAATTCGTTCTGGAAATCGTGTTCCATTCTTTCATTACAGAAGCCCCGATCTCTTTACAATTTCAATGATAATATAAACTGTCGCAGACGACGACGTACCGGCGGCATTATGAATTTTCCCGGCGAGTTTTATTGCAAAAATGAAATTCTCGTATCAAAGTTTCTGGAGGGCTCGGGTAGAAAAGTTACAATTAATGCGGCGGGTTTAATCACACGTAATAGCTCGGCCATTTTCGCCGAATATGCAAGAGTCCGGTCTCCGCTCGAAATCCGATGTGGCTGGGACATCAATTTGCGCTATAGTACTGTAGTATAGCTAGTTCGTTCGATCTTCTTCGAACGTCCTGCCGACGGAATCACATTCCTGAACGCGGCTGTTCCTTTCTCTCTCTCTCTTCTCCCTTCAGGAAAATTCACGAAGCTACTAAAGGTTTTCGCTAAATTATTCAGAGCCTCGAGCCGACCCCGTGGAAGGGCGATTTCCTTTCGAGTGATCGATCAATTAAGTCGACGACCATCCCCGAAACAATCGTGCTTTATTATCTGACAAATCCTGGTTTCCGTTTCATTGCGGTCGTTCGTCTTGTTACGCTCTACAATACGGAATTTTTCATCTCTTTGATCCACAGTCGTCGAAAGACTTGTCCCCCCTCTACCCTTCCCCTTCCACAACGCTGTTCCCCCACGCTTCCACGGTCACGTGACGCGCTCCGTCTCTGACGTGCGTCTGTCACTGTGTCACGTGATTAATCTGATACTTGGGTAGAGAGGGAGTAACTTCTCCCGCTCAATTCCAGTCAATTCGCGATCACAAAATTAAATGGACAATATTAAAAATCGCATAACTTTTTAAAAATTGATCCAATGGACTTGAATTTTTTTAATTACCGGTTTCAATAAATTTCTTTATCACAGCACATACAGTAATCGCTCGTTCGTTGTCTGGCATGGTGGGCAGGGCCGTTGTCCAGTGCCTACCCATTCCACTGCCTGTCAACGCCGCGTCGCTCCGCAGGGCGGCGACGATTGATGTCGGCTCGGGTATATCGGTGTGAGCACCACTACATTGACTCGAATGAATCGAATGTTCAAACTTCTTAATTTACATTATTTTTTTATGGGACCTTCATGAACGTATTTCTGGCATTTTTCTGATTAAAATGACACCAAACACGATATAATTTCAATTGTACATAGTGTCTGTAAAAATGAAACACGCGGGACTCAGATCTGTCCGGCGACGGCGATACGCTTCGGCCACCCGATCCGTGTTTCATTCTGTCCTTCTCTATGTTCGGCTCTCTATTGAAGTCTCGCTCGGCGCGGTCGGCGCGGTCGGCGCGATACTCTAGACGTAGTCATAAATCAAAAATAGTGTCCGGGCAGACTCGTTGTCACTGAAAAACACGGCTTCTGGACAACGAACGAGCGATTACTGTACTATGATAAAAATTGTACACCATCCAAGTAAGTACAGTTTCATAATTTCGTTATAATTGGCTCCTGTGTCTTGCAATCGGTACACAAACTTTTTAACTAAACAATATTTATTGCCAGTACTCAATTCACACAGTAACCTATGTAAAAAGAAATGAAATAAATTGAGTAATTCGCTATGGCAGTCTGTGCGGTAAAAGTAATTCTGACAAAAAGTAGGAACTAGCGTCAGAATAAAGGTGCTGTTAATAATCGAAGCTTGTCTACGCAACAACTTAATAGCCAATAATTCGAGCCGTTGAGGCCACTCTGAACAGAATAAAAACCCGGATAGTAAAAGGAGGTGAAAGAAGTCCATGTGAAGCTGTCGGTGGACTGGTGTTAATTGGCGAACGGTGGAGGCAGCACTCAGCATATCTGGAAACGGTTGAATTTTACGATTGGTGAAAAGAATATCACCGTAAGATCGACACCGTCTGCCGCCGCGCCGCGCCGGTGGAAATGACGCGCGCGATTCTCCCGGGTTCAATGTATATAGGGGCTTTATGATATCGCGGTGTAATATCGGACGATATTTCCGTCACGTAAATTCGTAACGGCCCGTTCAACGGAGAGAGAGTTGAGAATTCGATTGGTAAAGGCGACACGGTTCTCCGGGGTTGAAATGTGGCGAACGGATATACATATGTATATGTGTACATACGTGTATGTATATGGGACAAAGGAACACGCTTAGAAACGGCTTTGTACGTTTTAAACAATGGTTTTGACACTTTGACTGGTCGCCCCGCCGGGACTGACCCTGCGAAACTGCGACAACAGATTTGTTTAACGACGGACCACTTGGGGGAACTATTAACACTCGTTCACGCACCCCTAAATTGTTCTCGATGCGAGCGAAATTTATTGACAGCAAAATTTCACTCGACACATTTTCTGGACATTTTTATATGGGTCGATTTAGACAGACTGCGGATTTTTATGCGAAATAAAAATAGTCTGCATCGATTGCAGGAAGCTGTGGTTAAATAAAAATTAATTTCATCCCTTAATAGTATTTTTACGTTGAAAGCAACATAATTTCTTCATAAATGTTTCGTATTTTATTGAAAAGCTCTTGGTATCACTGGAGCGTATTAACAATGATTTATTAATGTTTCTGTATGCTGTAGTTTCAGTCGAATTATTTATGGTTACTGAACTGGGTATTTGTACGAATGTTTTAAAAATCAATTTACTCGGATCCGTATCTTGAAGTGAATCGTTCGCATCGGTCTTCTAATTATGTTTATGAGATTAAACCGATGCTCATAATTGGGGAATAAGCTATACACAAATGTATGCTAACGAGAGACCCAGATTTTCGATTTACGAGGCAGCGGTGAGCTAAAAATCAGAATTTATGACGAAGCAATATTCCGCGGCACAAACCAGAAGTTTCTTTGGAACCGGGAACTTTCTTTGCAAACTCCTCTATAAGTGAAACTTGAAACCTGCATAATTGACGTAAAATTTTCGAGCAACCGGGAACGTTCAACGGCGAGAGAGCACCGAGCGAAACTGGTGAATTTTTCTTTTATCGTATAATCACTTTGCAAATGGATGATAAATGACATGTATATATCGACGCGGTGTACACTATGCTACACGTTCAATCTTGTGAAATGCACATACTTAACACAATCTCGATCCCCAAGCGAATTTATGGTCTCGATAACTTTCAATATTCAGCAACGTGGTTGCATGCGTTACACGAAATAAATGAGAATTGTTTATTAAGCGTGTAAACTACAAATCTTCCGAGCTGATAACACGTTTCGCGATATTTCATCCAAAAGCTTTACAGAAATTTTCTAAAGGATTTGCTTTGAACAATTATATTGGACACTGTGCGTTTAATTAAATTACATAAAATCATATTACTTTTATGCACGGCCGATATTAAAAATGACAATACGAGGATGGAATTTCGAACAAAAGGGGTAGATTACTTTTAGTAAGCTCGTTGTTGCCGGGATTTAATTATTAATGAAAAAGGTCAGTCACAGTTAATCAAATATTGTATATTAGATCGTTCTTGTATTAAATTAAACTAAACAGTCGTTCTCAGATTAAATTAAAAATTAGTTCACATATTAAATTGAAAAAACCTGTGGTGAAGAATCCCGAGCTCTAATCACACAATCACCAACAGAGGCAGCAAAGAGTAAAACATCAAAACTGCAAACTAATTTGCACACGGCGTTCTCCGGCAAGAGTTAATGCAGTCGGGGGCCATTCAAATTTTTATTGAACCGTGTATGTGTCGTGCGTCACATAGAACTCCGCCGTATCAATCGCCCTCCGCATACAGAATAAAAAAAGCGAGCGAAAGAGAGCTACAGAGAGAGAGAGAGAAAGTGATAGTGCGTGATCGTGTCGCCGAGTTCAATTTACCGAAAGCAATGAATTTTTACCATACGTGACATTACGCGGTTATTTACAAAATGCTCGCACGCGAGCGATGCTCATCGTGCGATCGTTTATTTCCACTGGTTGCGCGCGCGCTCGCTGGCCGAATGTAATGAATTTTTATTGGGCACTCGGAGCACACACGTCGGTTGTATCAAACGGGGCATTTTTTAATCGTCGAATCATCGACGGCGGATACGTCATTTGCCAAACGCAATGGATTTTTAGCGAGCTCGTCGATGGTCGGCATCGTCGTCGTCGCCGGTTAACGAACGATCAAACGATTGACCATGGGAGAGCCACCGGTCTCGGTCACTCGACATTTTTATTTTTAATTGGGCTTCTCAAACTAATTAATTCTCGTAACCCCCACTCTTCTTCTCCTCCTACTCCATCTACCTCACCACTCTGAATAGTTCTCGCTCACTCTCGTTGGCGCGACAGAGAAAGTAACGATGGAAAAAACTCCATTGACGATCGCGCCCGGGAAAGACCCGTAATTTATGGTCGGCGTAAATGATCACGTAGAAAATACTTTTTCCGCTGTCTGCCGCCCACCCCCGACCGCCGGTTTTGAAAAACTCCATTGATTGATGTCGATCGATTGGCTTTGTTGTACTCGGTCACGCACAAGAGGCGTCCTCTATCCCTATCACATTCCTACACGGAAAAAGGAACAATTACGGAAGAGGAATTTTCACACCTTTTTCCAGCGGTTTCCGTTCCGGTTGAAAAATCGTTCAGACACTACATTTCATTTCTGTACTGTTTCTATTTCAAATTCGGCTTGGAAACATTTTTACAATTACTTATACGATCACCAGAAATTAAAAATTGTTATGCGTCGTGTATCACATGCCCACATAAATTTTTCAAAATTGGTAAAAATTGCTCGGACACTAAATTTAATTTCTGTTCAGTCGGAAACATTTTTACAATTATTTATACAGTTACTAGAAATCTGACATTTTCATGCATATTTTGTGCATTTCTACAGAATTTTTTATGTAATTGAACTGCCATCACAGAAAATACAATTTTAATAAATTCCCGTTTTTCAAAATTCGAATACGGACGAAAATATGGACACAAAAAATTCTAATTTTCATAACCTGGCGATAAAATATTCTTTTACCATATTAATTGTTTATCGATCTTCCAAAGCAAGTTTCAAAACAATGAAGCACAGTTTACACCAACATTGTTGCGAAACGGTAGCAATCAAACATAATTCTGCCGAAAGCCCAAAACAGTAATCTCGACAGCATAATTACCCCCACGGTTCTGCCCACTATGCAGCAAATACGCGTTCATCAGATCCCCGGAGCATCAACTACATCAACTACAAACTTTACCATAAAACCTCGCCTAACTCCCATCGAACTAACTGCTCGCAACTCAACGACGACAGTGTATCAACGACAAAATAATCACAGTCCTCCCTCACTATTAATAAACTCCACCAGAACCGTTTAACACAGAGATCAGAAAGAATGAAGTTTTCTCCTATTTAAGCAGCGAAAGCTCCTTTCCCCCGACACACAATCCAACGGAGATGATCCTTCATACTCCTCGCGTTTCATTTTCCTCACTATAACCACAGCATGATGCTCCCCGGGGGTGGCCACGATGTACACCCCCGGCAACACTTCCAGAATTCCCTAAGTCGTTTCGAATAAGAATTGAAACCATCAGTCAACAAGTCGCACTGTCATCTTTTAAATCTGAGGTGCTTAATTCTTTGAGAAATCAACTCCCGTAGGGTGAGAACGATAAGCCTAATCGATTTCGTGTTATTTTATAAATTAGGAGAGCCTTAGGACACTTTTGGGGTGGAAAAACTGCTTTTAATATTGGGTGTAATTTTTTTATAATGTGTGGATATTTTCAAACAATTTTAAAATCTTTGTCAACCCCAGCCACGATGATCTCTCACTTGCTGTCAAAGACAAATTATGATTGTTTCAACCCCTTGCTCTTACACATTTGGGATAGGAAACCACTTCTAAAAAATTTTTTAATCTTTGTCAACTCCAGCCATAATGTGATCTCTCACTTGACACTTGCTATCAAGGACAAATTATTAAATTGTCTTCTAATGTTTTTTCTATAAAATTCTGAACGATGAAGAATTTTTAATGGCCATAACCGCAAAATAAATAGTTATACAAGGAATGAAGGCAAGTTTGGATTAAATGAGGACGTGGAGAGCAGCTTTCTACGAAGTAAGGGTGTTTGTAAAGGTAATTTTAAGTAATTTTAAGTAATATATTTCAGTGATTAATTTTTATTTCAAGGTACTTGTGGGAGGAATCGTCGTCACTATTTGTCGTTAACTTGCAGCATGGCTTACCTGTCCGACTTTAGAGCGCGTCCCGCAACCTCACCATCACATTAGGCAACCATGAACGCACAGAAAACTCGCGCAAAAGCAGCCGAAGGGGGGTGATATGAAAACAGTCCGGATTGGGGAACCGTGATACACGAATGACTCGCCGGGTGCGACTGACAGTACCGTGTTGCTCCACGTGGGCTCCAACCACCCCACGGAACCACCACACCGACAAACAGACGCGCACCTACGAGAATTGCGCGCACACAGACGAAACAAACGGGAGGGGGCTGGGATCATGCGCACTCTCACGAAGCTTTCGCGGATTCGAACTTCCAGTCTCTTTCCCTTTTTCTTATTAAATGCGTAATTAGCGTTATTTCGCGGCTTTCGTGGCCGATAATTGGTTATGGAACGCATTTACCTACCCGCCCGCTTTGCTTCCGACTTGCCAACTTCCACTTCCCCTAAATGGCTTTCTTACTGACTGTCACGTATCGGGAACCACGGGAAATCCTTTGCGTTTTGCTACTTTCAGTTCCCCACTGTTGGCAAAACTATTTCACCATTACTCGCGTTCACGCGTCGACCGCAGACCAATTTTCGCGAAAATTAATTCGTCGACCTCTCTTCAGAATTTATTTATTATTTGTAACGCGCATTCTCTACGCCAGAAAAGTAATTAACGAGTCTCCAATATTCTCCTGTAGTATATTCGTCTGATTAAAATTATTCAGAAAAAGGTATGTGTCTACGTGGTTCTGTCTTGCAATTAATTTAGACAATTTTTATTTTGCATGAAAATCCACAGTCTACGAATATTTATTCTAGATTTGCACTTTTCTTGTTCCTAGTTATAATAGTCTGCAAATTGGCACGTCTGCGAAGATTGTTATGCGGATTATCACTAGTCCCATTGATAATCAGTCGTCTATTGAGCGCCATGATGCTCGATTGAATCAGTTTGAAAAGCAATCGAAACCCTATTTCGAACTAAATTTGTTTCTAACACTTTCCCACTCTAACATCTCGTTATTCGAGAAGTCCGCCATTTTGACTGTCGACGACGTACTCCAGAAATATTGTTGAAATACAATTTTAATTGTTCCGTGTCTACATGTATATTATTCACGTGTGTAGTCCATTCGCTTGCAACAATACTCGAGCATTATTTCCAATCGAGACATTCTATTGTGAATTTTCGATTTCGGTAGGTACTTCGTTTACGTTGCCAGTTCTGAATTATAGAAATTCATTACGTTTAATTGGAACCATTTCCATCATGGATGTTTCGACGGTGAGTGCAGTTTAATGATTGCAAAACATTCCATGTTGCACGCGCCATTTATTTGTAACCTTGGAACGATGTTTGATTAAAAATGTATTATTCTCCTTTGTGAATATGCATTTCCATTAATTGTACTCTCAATTAAATTGTACACGGAATAACGTGCGCTAACGAGAAACATTGATCTGTTGTTGCTTAATTACATATTCGAAGAAAGTAAACACGTAGGGAAATTGTTTCCATTCAAATTACAGAAAGAAGAAATTTTCTAAAAATTCTTTCTACAGTATATACAATCAACCTCTTGGTCCACTTATAACACTAAACCTACCACGAGGGGTCAAATGACCCATTTTAGATTTTTTATTTGACAATTATTGAAATTGTAAAGGTGTTTTCAATATCAGTATATATTATAGTAAAAACTGCACACAATATAAATAAATTTAATCTTGATATTTTTGTAATACTATATCAGTCACTTTTGATGGTCGGTAGGTTTAGCGTTAAAATGGTTGCTCCGTTTAGGGTGTCCTTTTGCGGAGATGAGGATCAGCAGAGGATTCTGTAAGATCGAGTGACGCTTTCAGAAAAATTCGATGACGCTCACGTGGGTAGATGGACTATTGTCCATCGTCGGTGTTAGGTTAGCCCCCCGTTGGAAGAAGGGAGGAAAGGCTTGCGCCGGTGTTTGAAGGGGGTTGAGCGGTGGAGACCACTAATTACCAAGGCTTGTCTAAGTCGTTAAAGAGGCTATCGGGTCTACTTCTTTTACCTCGGACCGGCTTCCATCTCCTGGATCATCTGCACCCTTTTGCGGAGCAGCGTTCAGGCTGCTGGTCTGCATTCAGGCCTCAGCCAGGCGAAACGAGAAAGGCTCCGTTTCTATCTCAAGCGTGTTAATTAGACACGCCTTTGTTTCCTTCCGGAGGAACCTCGAACGAGGCAAATATGAACGGGCGGAACGACCCTCGAATTTTGTCTCCCTATGTCGGTGTCGCAATCGCTGTTACGACGAATTATTTATGCTGTGGGAACGTATGAAAGCTTCATAAGGGGAATATCAGACGCGGCTTTGAATTCGGCTGCTGCTACTGCTACTCCACAGTTTCTACCTGACGTCAGGACACCGGGACTTTTGACAATTGCGCCGGGAACTGTCCAAATTGATAATAAGCCCAACCATCGTTAAACCCCGCTAATTATTTACCCTTACACAACTTAATTACGCGACCACTCCGCCAAGCCTTGCATTAGGTCGTTCGGAAAGCAATTTCGTTTTCCGTGTAGAGACGGCATTGCTTCAGTTTGTTATTAAAATTGTTCGAAAATTTAAAAAATTGGACAAGCCAATATATGATTTTTCCTCTGTTAAAATCATGAAGGGAAGAAATAACATTCTTGCATAAAGACCCGCAAATTTTGCAGGCAAAAATAATTTCTATTAAATCGAGCGTAACATTTACAAAACGATGCAAATATAAAATGTTGTAATGGCCAGAGAACAAATTTTTTAAAAAGCTTTCCAACACCAAAGTTACTCAGTTCATGTAACATTGTGCAGAATATTTAATAACAAAAAATTCTTTCATCGCCATAAAATATCGTTTAGAGGATTTATCTAACAACGTGTACGAATTCGATCATCGTCAAAGGGTGTTTCTAAGCGAGCACTTAGCGCGGCAAGTTCCTTATATCATTTCAGAAAGACATGCTTCTTCGGAACGAAGTTGAACGTACCAGGTAACATCGTCTTCTCCTTTAACCCAGCCCTCCCTTTCGCTTTCTCGTCCTGCTTCCTTGATCTTTCCCTTTCTTCCTTTGTTCAGCTGGGAACAGAGGGACGGTCGAAATCTCGCAAAGCTCGCCTCGAGCTCCACCTCAAGAACAGGCTGGGTGTTTACAGTTCAATTATCCGTGGCATCGCCCAGGTAATTATTAGTATTTGCATGATTCAGTAACCGAAGCAGCGTGCCTTGGCGCGTCTGAAGATGTCTTTCTCCCACTACCAGATCAGTCACGTGATCATTCGTAGAAGTGGAAGATGGAGTGGGGAGACTGTTTCAAAGGTCCTGTCCTCCAAAAGAATTCTAGTTTCCAACACTAAACATCCTACCACCAGTAAAACGACCAGTCCAGATTTTCCACTTGAGAACTATCGAAATGATAAAAATGTTTCCGTGGGAAATATAATATAAGCAATCGGTTTAAAGCAATAATAAACAAATAGATGATAAAAATTATTATTATTAGTCGATCTCCCAGCTTTAGATTCCTCGATTAAAGAGTCGTGTATTAAAATAATTCGCGGTCGAGCGATTGCGTTACATTGGATAAGTTTGAATGGCACATAAGACAGCGTGGAAGCGAAGATTTTTAAGACGAACACGAAGCAATAGTTATTCTACGGAAAAGTTGAAGAAAGATGAAACGCGTCACGTTCCGCAATGAGAAAGGCTTTCTTCCTTGCAGTTTGCACTGGATGCTGAAGCTGCGCGTTTTAACGAGCACAGAAATATTCCACTTTCCCAACCCGCGTCGCTCTTCCCCCATTCGCTTCCCTTCCATCCTTCTTTGTTTCTTCCTTTCGCTCGTTTCCGTTCCTTCCATCGATTTGTGAAATTTTCCCGGAATATTACACCGGGGTTTCGTTTTCCGAGTTTTTCTTCTCCCTAAAGAGAGATTCTTTTCAATTCTGTCGTCCCTTTCTTATGATTCCTTTTTCGCCTTCATTTGCCTACCACTCCGGCGGATCCTTGAATTGCCCGGTCGATTAATCGATTAACGGCCGCACTAATGGCTCCAAATTCCCTCGAATGATACTAAAGCAGAAAATCTGATTCATTGAACCACCCTTTTTTTTCACTTTAATGCGATTTCTGAAATTCCCAAGCCCCAGCAAATATAACCCGATATTGCAAACGTTCTTCAATTCGTATAATATCTTGTCTATTATTTTATACGTTAAGCAGTGAACACACTAATCCATTTTTCGACCCTAATTTTTACACTCACATTCATAACATTTTCTTCTTAGAGCAAAATATGCAAATTGAATTTTCAAAGGAACACCGTTTAATGTACAAAAAAATTTACATATGCCGATATGATTTTCAGAATACTTTTACTGGAAATCCCGCAAGACGCGCGAATTCAATATGGCCGCCACCACGGATCATTTCCCGATTCCATCGAGCCATGACTTTCATAAACGCGTGTAAATACTTCACTCCCGAGCTTGTCAACGAAAATCCTGTGAACGTAGCATAAATATGAATTCAGCTAACATATTACAGCTCGAAAGAAATTTATCGTTCACGCCTCATCAATCATTTCATTAGAACGTGCGACGTCAATAACGTTTATGCTGTTACAGTGTGGGTTACACCCCAACAACCGAGCTGCATGGAATACATGAATATTTATCGCGCATTTCCAAGCAGCACAGATTATTGTTCTCGCATATTTTATTTTATCAGGATGTGTTCTATTTTTGCTGATTTACCAATAAATTGTGTAGAATTTATAAATTAACTTTGTACAATGAAATTATTTTTGCTGGCTGAATCTTTCTTATTAAGATAAGATCTAATGCGTTATTAGTTCCCATGATTCCCCGGAGTTTTGTTCGAAATATGAACAGAGTTGTAAAAGACTGCCAGGAAATTATGTGTTATCTCACATGTCCCTTCCGTTTATAGACCCTTAACCTCCGTAATGTCCTGTCCAAAATCGTCGGAAGAATCAGTAAAAGAAGGGAGAAATTGGTTCGGAAAGATCCTTCTGCGGCATCAAGAAAGAGATTAAAGTGCTGTTATTCCCCTGTTTTCCCGTCGGAAATGAGCTACCAAAATCGATCGTGAACCGATATTTTCGAACTTTATGAGGACGATGAGGTCATCGCTGATATTGACCACAGGCGTTCTATTTTCATTTTTGACCCAAATACGACTCGAATTCGCCCCAAAAGGCTCTCGCATCTCTTCGAGCACACAATTTCGTAGTGTCTCAATAAACTGTTTGAAAAATTCATCAAAATGTTATACAGAAGAGACAAAATAATTGAAAAATTTTTCCTTGCACAAATATAGCGTGCAACAAAGGGAAGGAAGGGATTATCACTGGAACATTGACTCGGCGCCCTACGGCCCTACAGGACACGGATTACTGATTTTATTGAGGCTTGAGTCATTGACATTTATGCTACAGCGTTCGATCATCGTTTCATCCCTCATCCCCTATAATTAAATTATTTAGATATCGGATAGAAATGATCAAACAATAATATACTAAATTTATTTAGGAATTAAAATAGACGTTGTTAAAAATTTAAGGGTGATCTTAAACGACCATAATTGATCGAATGAAATTGTAGGGTGTATGTATGTACATCGATGTTTCGAATTTTTCATTCGTTCGTCGAGCAAACGGGAGCTTCTCTTTCGTTGACAATTGTCTTATCTGACATCTACAGTCTTCGCGAAAAGCAGTTATCGCTCGAATTCGGGACGATTTCACCCACACCCTCTGCGAACGATCTGATATTCACCAAGTTCGGGAACAAATGGGGAAAGCCGGCTAACTGCGCCGTTGGCAGCAGTCAAGTTTGCCCATTCGAATTTCAACGACAACGGTCAATGACGCAGCTATCCTGTCCTCGTAAAACCGTCGATCCGTGAGACGGACATGCGAAGACGAACAGCGTTTCCGCAGAACTAATTTCCGTAAGAGAACGGGGGGAAAACGGCGACATTAATCTGCTGCGAGATACGCCGAGAGTGTCGGCTCGTACTACGACGTCGTTCCGATTACCGATTGCTTTGCTCTTTGTTCTAATCGCTGATGTCCTCCGCGAATTAACATCTCTCGTTCATGTTCCCTCTCCAAATTTTTGGAGGAATTTAAATTTCGTCTTTTTGACGACGATCCTTTCTCATTCGATAGACGATATATTAATCATAATAAATATCATCGAAGTACATAATGCAATAACAACAATTGCGTTTTTAATTTCTCAATGAAATCATTTCATTATGGAAAAAGAATTTATCAGTCGAATTGCTGCAATTTTCAAACTTAACGTTTTTACGCGGAGAAAAATACTCTGCATTCCAGAAATATACTGGAGGTCATATGAAGATCACATTCAGGAAAATATACAGCCACAACAACAATGGTAGCCACGTTTTTCTAGTTGAAGATAATCAGCTAAAATTTTCAGCAACTTTTCCTTAAACATCGTACAATAATAGGTACAAATCGATTTCTTCGAAAAAACATAGTTCAACATATAAAAAGAATTGTTGAAATTCACTTGCTTTTGAAAATATTCGATCAAAATGGAATCTATTATGAATGGGTTCTTTTGCGTACGAAAGTGTACATCGAAATCTCGTCCCCGATGATTCGAGTGGTTGGTTTCCATCGGAGGGCGTAGTTCGCGCCCCCGCTGCGCGTAAAAGGGGATGATGGACGCGCGCGGACGCATTGAAGAATCGCTTCGACAGTAGACCGCTGCCAGGAAAACAGTTTTGCAGGAAACGCGAATGGGACAGAAAGAGAGCATGGGGGAAGAGCGTGGGTAGTCGAACGGGAAAAACCGGAAGCCGAGGACCACCCGCCATGGGTTTTCTTTATTGCGAACGACGGGGTCTCGTCGCGTTCGTAGATCGGCAAGGTGGAGAAACTCGTGCGAGGGTGCCAAGCCACTCGTTTTACATCGTATAAAGAGCCTGCTAGGCTTCGAGTGTACATATTTTTTTCGGCCACTTTTTCTCGGCGCTCGGCGGACTCTTAAATTGGCTGTTGATCAAAGAATCCCAGCTAAGGAGGAATGTTGTTGCCGCTCGAAACGACTCCTGTTTTTTTTTGCAACGGACGACTCAGATCCCGTGAAATACACGCGTATTTCCCTGAATGGCCGACGCGTTGCGACCGTATAAATTATGAACGCCGTTCCAGCCGTCTGGGTTGTAGAGTTTGTTTACCAAATCTGAGAATAAAGGAGCGCTTCGAGACTTTATTTTTCTTCGCGGCGCTTTTCTATGGGCGTACTGTAATTTTTTCATTTTTACATTTAGGTTAACTTCGTTTCACCGGTTCTGTATACTTTGAAACTATTGCAATCTTTAGCTCCCGTTTCTTGACGCAACCAATTTTTATTTTGACACAAAGATCCGTCTACTAATAAAGTACATTTAAATTGTGCAATATACTCTCTGCTTTTAATTGTCAGAAAAAGATTATTAATACTTTTTGTTCCACTATGGCAACTAATCTTACTTGTCCTTGGTATTATGGAGCTCGTCGGTCTCTTTGTGGCCGGCTAGAACAAGTCCCGGAACGAGGAATAATAGAAAGAGAAAAATATATCCAACAGATGTTCGGATTTCGGGGGCGAAAGTTCGTCGTCGGGGAGTTCGCTGCAGAAGTATCTGTTGTATCCTGTGTGAAATATTAGGTCACATCCAGAGAACACCTGACAATCTGTACTGTCGGTCGTTGAGAGTTTCGGGATGCGTGCCAAGTGCCGCGCTTTGTTTCGAAAGCTCGCGAAGTAGGAGTTAAAAGGAGCGAAAGGAGCAGCGAACGGGAAGAAGGAGATGGAGGAGGAGAGGAATGAAAGGGTACGTCCGTGGTAATCGTACCTTTCTTTGTTTCTGTAGTTAAAAGCTATTACACCGCGATCGAATGCACTTAAAGCGTCAGCCTCCAGTATTTTCTGTTCTGCTCGGGCCCCGTATCTCTCTTTTTTACGAGCGCAAATTACGAACGAGTTAAAGATAAATCGACTGCGATCCCTCGCTCTAGTTTACCGGGGGAGAAAAATTTGATTTTACTGGGCCGTCCGCATTTGTCCATCAAATTCGTTATGAAAATGCCCGATTTACTCGACCCTGGTTCCCGGGTTCTGCCAGCAGCTGGAAAGCTGATCGAGATGGAGAGTCCAACGAAAAATATTTTTATGGAATTCTTAAAAAAGTTTTTTTAAATATAAAAAATATCAATATTTTGATAAGATAAAAGTAGTAATATCTTTAAATATCTGAATAATCTATAAAAGTTTGAAGTTGGTATCTTCTCAACTGTCCCTTTAAAAAATATTCTAAAACCACTATGCTTGAAAATGTTGTTTTTAGGATATTCTAAAATCTGTAAGTTAAATGTTGATATTAAAAAAAAATGTTGAGACGTTGTTTTTAGCTGTTGCAGTAGACTTAAAGGTGGTGGATTGTAACCGGCAGCGCGCGCCACGTGGCTGACGTAATTTAGAGTGGAAGAAGTGTCCTTGTGTAGCCGATTGCTTTTGTACGGGCTGTAGTGACCGAATGAAACATGGAGCGTACGCTTTCGAATACAAGCATCGGACATGTTTATCTTCCTGTCAAAACAATACCGCTGGTCCGATATCATTGTTCAGAATGATGTATGTATGTATGTATGTATCGGGGCAGTCGCGCTTTAAACTTAAACCTTTTAAACCTGTCCAGAGGGCAACCGTACCTTTTCTATAGCGTCTACAGTAATGGGTTAGAAAAGGCTCTTAGCAAGTGCTTTAGGTAGGCGTTTTCGATCGCAATGTAGTACCTTTTAACCGCGGAAAAAGGCAAAAGGACCGGGAAATGTACCTCCTGTCTTTCACTGCCTTCCCGCCGCCTTTCCGACTTCTTGTTTACCTTCTTTGTGCCTCCTTTTTCTTTAACAGCGAGTCTTTCATTATATTGTCAATCGGATTGACTCAATCCGAAACGCTCCTTCCTGCATCCTAACTGAAAAATTATACCGCGTTCTACTCCCCACTCGGCGACAAAATTAACCTCTTGAAAATTAATGACTTTTTTCAAATTGGAGGGAAAAAGCAGAGATCACGATTTTTTTCACTTTTTAAAAATAGGAACGATCTCTTCAGATATCGGAGGGGCTGGTTTACTACAAATTACTATTTATCGAAATTGCGGTGAAGAAAGTAGGGGTCACGATTTTTCACTTTCTTTAAATTGGAGAGGATTTTTTTCAGATACCAGAAGGGCTGTTTTACTAAAAATGACTATTTACAGAAATTGCAAAGAGAAAGTCCCAATTTTCAACTTTTTAAACATTGGACTTTTTTCAGATATCATAAGGACTAGTTTACTAACAATTACGATAAAAAAAGTAGGGACCACGATTTTTCACTTTTCTAGAATTGGAGCGACTTCAATTTTTTCGGATATCAGAAGGATTAGGTTACTAAAAATTATTATTTACGAAATTGCGGAGAAAACAGTTTCAATTTTCAACGTTTTGAACATTGGACCGAGCGACTCGAATTTTTTTAGAAGATTTACATAAAGTTTTTGGATTTTTATAAACACTTACTATCTTATGTCAGAAATTATACTGAAAAAATTAATTGGACGTCCATTTTCCTAGACTTTGGTTAGAGTCTTGCCACTACCTGGTGATTTGGGGGTGGTTTGGCGAGGACATATCCAAAAAGCAAATGATCCCGGTAAACGATGGCCCCCTAGACGCCCCTTTCCTTGACCTTTTGCCAGTCGTATCGTGACCAGCGCCCATTTAAAATTTACATGGCCGCTCGTCAGAAGTTCAATTTATTTTCGACGCGGCCGGGTGCGCCCTCGCAGTTTTATTAGTATTTACGAAGCGGCGGAAGGTACACGATACGACGCGCAAAGTAAAAGTTGAACCGGCTGCTGTTTGGCCGCCGTTCAACGGTCCCGTAGCGAGGCATCAACCGGATTCGATACATTACTTCGGATTAATATTTCCTAGTCCTGCCACCTGCCGAACACATAAATTTACCTGAAAGCGAGCACATACGTTCGAGTCCTTCCGGTTTGATACCGGGGAAACTAACCGCTAATACGAAACAACCCCTGAAAGCGAAGATAGTAAAAATAATAAAACACAGGCTGCTAAATATTTGATCGCTAATGGTAATTACAGTCTACAGAGAAAGAAAGCGTTTTCTAAGATTAATTAAAAATTTATTCTTTGAACCCTCGTGTCAATAAGGAAAATTTTCTACGATATTCAGTGATGCTGCACTTTAAATTTTCCACGCAAATTTTTATCGTTCAAATGTAAATTCATCTGTGATCATCCAAGAACGTAGAAATCTACAATAATCTCGTTATTTGTTCACAAAAAGAATTAAAGAAGTTTTGACTTCATGAAACATTAATTTAAAATTTATCTTGCGTCAGCCAAATATTCCACTCCCTCTAAATTGGAATTTGCATAAACATTCACGGTCCAGTAGTTAAATATAAGTACTGTAATAGTGTCTGCGATCTTCTCAGTGTACTCAGTAGAAACAGACCGTAAATGTACAACCAAATCGTCGCTTGATTTAAGTGAATAGAGACATCATAAGTCAGACACGTCGGTTCGAACATTCCATTCCACTCACTAATATTTCATTGTCAATTTATACGGAAATAAAAAACTCATTAAACATCGTGCGTGCTCGTTAAGACGCACAGTTAACAAGTCTCTGGTAATTAACTTAGTGCTACATAAAAACATGTCATTTTCCTGGCTATTTACAGTGTGATTAAACACATGAACGTAACACAAACGTGATCAACATTTTTCTAAAGAATTGTAAGAAGCAGTCCATTTCTTCTTTCATTAATTTTAATAATTGTTTTAATATATTTCAGGCATCCTACGTACTACATACATTTCTGTTTAAAGGAAACTTTCTTTGTAGGAGTATATCCAGTGGAACTAGGATGAGCCTAGGGGTTCTTAGCGGATGCTAACGAAGTGCAACGACAGTGTAAGTTCCACAGCAAAGGCTATTCGTCCCCAAGTCACCACCATTTGTATTCATTTTCCGTCAGCGTGGTTGTACTCGGCAAAGTAATTCGGCTTTTGCGCTGAGCATTTTGATTTATCGCCACGATAAAAGCAACATTAGACCCGTCGGAACAGCCGCGCCACGTACCGTTCGAGTCCCCGGAGTGCAGCGTATTATCTACTCTTAACAACCTTCGAAAGCGAGCGGTAACGAGCTGACACACGGCAGCCGCGGTTTCCACAGTCTTATAATAAACGTTTGATACAAAAGATAGCGACGACATCAACTATGGGTGGTGGCTCTCCCTATCAGTTTTCGTAATACCGCAGATTTATTCTACCCCCGCAAGATGAATCACACCATTACCGCATTCCATAGATTAGAACGTGTTAATTTCAAACTTTCCCACATGGTATTTGCTCCAGTAACAGATCTCTCGCCAAAATAAATCCTCGCCCACGTTTGATGTCATTTTAAAAATTGGTGTAAAAGTTTCATGGAAGAAAATAAAAAATTTGAAAAGTTGCAATCTTTTGCTTCGCCGGCATCAGTGTGAGTCTCACATCAAGGGGTTCCAAGGAGGGCCCCCATTGCTGGGGGTACAATTTTCACAATTACGGTAGATACCTTCGCTCCAGTTATGGAGATAGTGCTGTATCAACATCGGAAACACATTTTTACGATGGTAAAAGTTTCATTGAGAAAAACAAAAAATTTGGAAAGTTGCAATCTTTTGCTTCGCCTGCATCACTAAGGGGGATCCCCCATTGCTGGGGATACAATTTTCACTGTTACGGTAGAGACCTTCGCTCCAGTTACGGGGATAGTGCTATATCAGCATAAAAATAGCTATAAGAATAATCACTGGACTGCGGAACTTTATGCATTTATAGTAAAATTAAGAAGATGAAATTCAAAACTGTAGGAAAATTTTTAAAATTGAAGATGTCAATATATGATTTCTCATCTATTAAAATTATTAAGAGAAGAAAGACGCAGACAATTGTTGTTTTGCATAAAGATCCGCAGTCTAATAATCAGCCATCCTAATAAAAAGAAAAAGCAGCAGATTACAAACGAGTGGAGTCAATAAATCACACAACGAAACATCGAAAGAGATTAAAATCGCGTCTGGAAGTCTCCGCTATTAGCGAAGGGAGATCGAAGGCTTCGTTCATTATCCGTTCGATCGTGAATCGATGCCCGCGCACTTTATTATGCCACTAAAGTGTAAGTTCCGTAACGCGGCGAGGCTCGAGATATTAAAATCTTGAATAGAATCTCCCGCGTCACCCTAACGAAACTACTCGTCTACCTTCGCTCGGTTACGGCAGATAGATGAAGAGGAATCGGGAAGAGTGTCTTTCACCGATGGGAGAAGGTACGAAATAATTCCTTCGGCGATAGAAGTGTACGGATGCACAATAGACGTAAAAGTTTTTCAAACAATGGAATCATTCAGCCTTTCCTGGACATCTTTCCGGACGGTCAATGAGCGCTCGCCCCCCTAAGTGCTCGAGCCGACTCCGCGGCTACAGGTCACCCCATATTACGTGGACATAGGCGATTCTATTTGGTTTCCTGTACACACATTTTTACGATCGGTTGAACGAAGGACACACGGCAATCTCCCCGTATATTATTAATTTATTATATTATATTATCTTTCAAATAATTTATTCGGATAATATTGGGTTGGCAAGAAAGTAATTTCGATATTCAAGCAATGAACTCTAATGAATAACATATTTTCCCTTTTGAATATATTTTATTGATTAAAGTTCACCGCTTGGATAAAGAAATTCGGTTTTATTTCAAAATTATCTTAAAATACCGAAATTACATTCTTGCCAACCCAATATACAAAAATTGGCTGGAAGAGAGTCCCGGTCACGTTTGGTCTTCAATCGCTAAGAGAGGAGCAGTTCTGCGACTCGCTATGAGCACGGCGAACTATAATCCAGTCTATTATCGCGAGCTAGGAGCGTCCGCTGGCAGGTTCGATAATCCAAAGTAAACCGGCAAATATAAAATTTGATTTTGAGAAAGTAATTTTGCAATTTCATTGAAGGCGGTGGCAAACAATCGAAGTATTCCCATCGAAGGAAATAATGGAACACCAAATACCGGTCTGTTATCCCGGGGAAAAGCGGCGCGACGGTATGGCAGTCGTGAACTCTCCCCGGCTACGTCTGTAGCGAAGAAAGACGGAAGAAGATATAAGAAGAAGGAAGGAGTATTTACACATGAATACAGGCAGAGCTTATCGCTACGTGAATGGAACCACGGGGATATATTGGTTCGACAAAGACTCGATGAAGGCACGGCACGGTATCGAACTTATGTGCCTAGGGATGAGGACGAGAACTGAAACGTCTGCTTGCTCGCGATATTAGAATCCCGGCATATTTTCCCAGTGCCCCTATAACGCGCTACTTTATGGCGGTGCGTCGCCAACAAATTATTCACCGGCAATAACATCGCCGTGGAAGCCGCGGTTAAACATTCCGCCGGAAGTACGCCCCGTCAAAAAGGTATTGGCGCACACTGATTGCTATTTCTCCGGCGACGTCGCTGTGTTTCCGAAACCGGGACCAAAAATCTATTTTTTGTTTATATTCTAGGGTATTCTAAAATATTCTAGTACTTGAATATATATTCTGGCACTTCAATGTATATTCTAGTACATGAATGTATATTCTAGTACTTGAATCTATATTCTAGTACTTGAATCTATATTCTAGTACTTGAATGTATATTCTGGTACTTCAATGTATATTCTAGTACTTGAATGTATATTCTAGTACTTGATTGTATATTCTAGTACTTTAATGTATATTCTAGTATATTCTAGTACTTTAATCTAAATTCTTGTATATTCTAGTGCTTGAATGTATATTCCGGCACTTCAATGTATATTCTAGTACATGAATGTATATTCTAGTACTTGAATCTATATTCCAGTACATTCTAGTTCTTTAATGTATATTCCAATACATTCTAGTACTTTAATGTATATTCTAGTATATTCTATTACTTTAACGTACATTCTAATATAATATATTCTAGTACTTTAACGTACATTCTAGTGTATGATCGCGAGGCCTGTCAGTTCCGAGCCAATCCAGCAGCAGAAACAAATTTTACCAGTAATACGGTAGGGATGTCTGAGCACCACTTAGCAGTAAATATAATTTTATCCAGGCGAGGAACGGAAGTCCACGGGCATGTAAGGAGGTCAACTCTCGGAAAGGTTAAATCCCAGGTGGAAGCATTTCCTACGATTACGTTAAAGCGAATATTTGCTGGTTCCATATACGCGTTGTTATGTAATGCTGGAGGCTAGAGTCTCGGAATAAGCCGCTCCATCCGAAAGTAGACGAAAGTCGGAAAAGAGACGAAGGCGCGGCGGCTATAGTGTAGTATATCGCGGTACGGTCTACCAAGGAATTTGCATTTTTATGGAGCCACGTTCTGCACGCAATTTATTATTTAAACATGAACAGGTTACAGGTATTCTCTCCTCTTAATGCATCGGCGTCGCCCATTATTCCACGTTAATCATCCGACCACCACACCGATCATCTACTTTCTGGTAATCGGGCGAAATCCGTGCCAAATAATTCGTTCCCGCGAGCATCTATGACTTATCGAGCTCTTGGCCATTCTTTCTGCATAATTAATAGTTTTTGGAGACCGTTCTTGCCCGAGACAGTGAATGGAATTTCAATTAAAAAAAAATAATTAAATTCAATACCGCAAACTCGACGCAAAACAGTCCCCTAAAACACATTCACGCTTCTATTACCGGCGAATCTCTTCGGGGTTGAATAACACGCACTCGCGCACACAGCGATAATCATCAATTGTCGAAGTGGCCGCATACTCGACGGTCTCCTCTCCACTTTCATCAAAACTATTTTGAATAATATTATGTTGAAGTTCCTCTCGAGTCACAGGTCCATCCCACGGAATAAGAATCTCGGGTGGAAAGAGGGAACGAGAGAAGAGACACGAGAGAGGTACTTCGAAGGCGAGCGAGTTTCACCGTAATATTCGGGATACTTGGAGATATTTTCAAAGGATGGGCTCGTGTCCAGCGGTAGAAGAAGACGATAGAAGAAGACAGGGGGAAGAAGCGAGACGGTAGGCACAGACATCGCGTCCCGATCTCTATTCTACTCTCTAGGACTTTCCGATGACCCCTCTCGTACTTTGCACATGGAACCACGACTACATGTTTCTCTGTGCACACGTGTGTATCGCCTATCTGCATTCGCGTATCCATCAGCATATATTGCGCACCGCCTTTATCTCTTTCTGCACTTGTTACTCTACTTCCCTTTCCACTTGAATTGCACATGCTACGGTCGGAGATAAGTGAGCACACTTTGAAAACAAACTGATAGTTGTGTACGTAAAAGTATCATAAAATACATTATAGGATTTGCGAAGAAGAAAATCCAGAAATAGACTTGTCAGTCTTGCCCGTTTGTTTGAACGGGTTCCTGAGCGTCGCTCGCGCCTTGAACAAACGTGGCAATAATGGTAATGCTGAACAATCATTATGCAATCCTTCTCAGTTGCTAGGTACACCGAGAGACACATTGAGAAAGGCACATCAGTTAACAAACTAAATATCTTCGGAGCTACAAACACCTGCTAACCAAACAGTGAATTAATCGAGAACTATGGAGCGGATTTGCATACACTCGTGATCACTCTGTTACGTTTCAAATTGCACCTACTCATTTCTTTGTACAGAGATTACAGAGGAACGTGTGTGGAAAATTAGCGAAAAACGAAGTGACTGGCCTAGCATTTAACGGCAAGTGGGCAAATTTCATAAAAATTAGAAGATCGTTCTTACGAGTCGAAGAGCCCGATGTTCCCCAGGAGTGCTGGCAGTCGAGCGTTTTCTGGCTGTCTAAACATGCTCTCTTTTTTCTTTTCCGCCTATTTCCCTGTCCTCCGCTCATCTCCTGTTCCTCCTTTCACGTTTGTCAGAGGCAATGACAGGATATTAAAGTAGGAACAGCGAGTAGACTGCAGACTGTAAATATCCGGTGGTGCTCGAGCTTGCTCGCAATGAACAGGTTGAGCCCACGAGGTTGGACACGGTAACCTGGAGCCTTCAACGTCTCTCTGCAAAATGCGAGGCCGCTCCCTACTCGCTTTTCGTTGCAGACGCAATTGCGATAACACCGGAGCCTATAAACGTTGTCCGTAGCCCTACCGCGCGGCCCTGTCTCTCTCGCGAATCGATAACAGTCCGCGCGATTGCATTTGCCGTGGAATCGCAACGTGCGTTGACAACTCTGCCCATAATTAGAATGAAAGCGGTCTAAGTCATACTTTTCTTGTTTCGAGGTATTTAAATGACTTCCATATAACGATTCATTTTTGACAATGTATTGGTAATCCTGAGTCACACTTCCATAATTATCGGCACATATACTTATTGAAAGTTGAATTTAAATATAATGATTGGAAGTTGAATTTAAATATAATGATTGAAAGTTGAATTTGAATTTAGATTTAAACATTTCTACCTATAATTATATAAAATTTGAGTTTAACCTTTTCTTCAAGGTCCAACATTTCTTTACCGCATCCCATAGTCCTCATCGCGAGGAACAAAAGTGGAAAAGGTTCGTACAGAAAACGACTTTAAAGTTCCATAAACTATTTTATTCCATATATCTACAGTAAATAGAAAGTATTATGCAATATCGAAGATTTAACGAGCAGAATCGTAACAATTAGATCGAGGATGTTTCAGCCAAGATATTAAATAGTTGAAAGTTCGCCGGGCGTGCTGGTAACGAATTTGAGCAATTTTCTTAATTAAGAAAGCATCGTGCGAGCGCACTGGATCGAATGAAAATTGTAATTATATCGTAAACAGTCTTTAGGAGGGAAGTTTTTGAAGGTTGAAGAGTTCTCGAAAGTTTAGCGAGCGGCGACGTGCTTCGTTAGAGAGAAGGAGAGGGGTTGTGGGAGAAGAAAAGTATCCACTCGAGCAAAAATTTAGGACTTCGATATGAAGGGTTTCAACAAGAAATATATGAATTCCAATCGAGGAGCAATATTGCTAGGCCATCCTTTATTGCGGCTAATAAAGACAGCCCCCGGAAACGGAGTGGATCCGTGGGGTCAGCTTTCCTTTCCCATTTTTCTTCTCTTCTTTGTTTTACCCTCGATCTCGCGTATGTCAGTTGTCCATTATAGTCTTTTAATGCGTTTTATATTGGTGTGCAACCGCCGCCGAGTGGATATTAACGTTTTCACGACATGCTGGAAAGCAGTCGAGAATTGTCAATATTTTTGTCTTCCTTAAAAAACATAGTACACAAATAAATTTCCACTCACATTTAAGCCTCGACTGCAGTATAAATTTATTCATAATTAAAACTGCAAATCTAGTGCGTGAAACCAAACCGAATGAAATTTAACATTTAAAATAAAACGAATCTGTGCATAAAAATAAAAAGAAAGATTTACTTTTGGATTACATTGATCCGCGCGGTGATGGCCGAAAAACGTGAAAAGTATCAAAACAAAACAAGTGGCGCCGTTAAGTAATGCGTAAGCCCCAAATGGGGTTTATGGCAGATTACGTATTCATAAAACAGCATTTTAAAGAAACGTGAAAACATGGAAAGATTAGCGTCGGCCTAACTACAAATACTGATGGACAAATATTTCATTCTGTCGATTCGATAAATGTAACTCTGAATCCAATGTACAAAAATAAATTACAAGATTAATCAAATAGATTTAAGAGAAACAAGAAACGTCTAAAAATTACGGGATCGCTGTCCAAAGTGGAGACAAGCCTAAAAAGAACTATGGAAGAAAATTGCAGGATGGGTTTTTGCTGAAGCCGCGTAGTGGCCACGGTGTGTGGAGGATGTTACAGAGAATCATGTTCACCGGACCGATAACCGAAGTCTCGTTTCCTGTGAAAACGTTTAATACTGTTAGGCTGCTTCTCACGTTAATCCGGATTAAGAAACTTGACAGGAGAGACGCCTGCGCCTCCGCGAGCCACGACAGCATAAGAGTGATGAAATAACGCGAGCAGAAAAATGAAGAAGAGAAGGAGGAGGAGGAGAGCACGGAAAGGAAAAAGAAGGAGACAAGAAAAGGGCGGGAGATAGTCGCGAGCGGATTCCAAAGGCAGAACGCCGCTCTCGTTGCAGTCTCTCGTTCTCTCTCCTCTCCTCACGTGAAAGTAAGCCCGGGAGGGTAATAAGACGACCGACAGATAAGCCGTTTCGTATTGCCTCTCGATCGACGCCATATTCCGCCGACGCCTATGCCGAGAAATCATCGGGAATATGCTCCAGGACCCCGGCGATTCCGTTTGAAATTCGCCAGCGAAGAGCTTCAACGATCCTCCGAATAACCTGTTCCGCGCCGTGGGAATCGCGTAAAGTTGCAATCTCTCAATCGATAAATCGAGAACGCTCTCTCTCCCTTCCAGCAATTTTTCGAAATTTTGCGGAAGCTCTGCTAGAAAGTTCGATTTTATAGTAACTATCGAGTAACTTATTGCTTGTGCAGGTTGTCCCAAAATTTCATTTTTCCTTGAATCGGCTGATTCCTGACGTCATTTGAAATAACTTTTTCCTTTGCGAAGATCTTCTCCGAGGTCTTGTTCAGGAGATATTCACGAGAAACGCGGACCAATCAGAGCGCGCCCACTGGGGACCGATTCCGACTAGACCAATGCCAACGCTACGCTTAGTGGGACCTATGGTCTGATTGGCCCGTGTTTTCCCGTTAATAACTCCGCAACAAAGCAGCGGACAAGATTTTCGCAAAGGAAAAAGTTATTTTAAATGAGCTCAAGAATCACACATTTCCCGGATCTACATTTTTGGAACAGCCTGTATAATAAGTTATTCTATTAATATCAGTAACTGAACGATGACTTCCCGTTCTGAGCAATTCATGCTAATTTATTCTCGTCTCCAGCTGTTGATGTCAGCCACGTCTGGTCGTCTCAGTATTCCTTGTTCAATTAAATCAACGCGAATAAAAACATTGATTTTCTTTTTAACGCACGAGACAAGTCCATTAAACACGCAAAAACCTGAACAGTTGAAAATAAAGGGAAACGAAGAATCTTAAGAAAAGTAATAGGAATCTGATTAGACTGATAACACATTCTTTTTCTTTCTTCGATACGAGCTTCTTGCTTTAATTGAGTCCTGTTAGAGTACCTGTCTGATCAGTTAAAATGTCGATGAATGTTACAAATGGTTTTTCACTTCTTTTAATAATTGTAATGATTAAAAAACATATACACATAACACACATTTTACCAACACATTCGGCGCTGTTATTTTTAAATTGCACAAACTATCGATTTGAAGGAAAATAAAATTGGGGCCGGTGAAACAATTAAAAATTTGTTGTTCCCTGTTTATTTGAGCGAGTAACAGCGGTTACTCAGGCAAGAAAAAAAAGATAGGGGAGTTCGCCGCCTGGGGGGATGTATTTTCGCATGACCTGAAATTGATTTTCACGAACTAAATGCGTCATCAACTCCGCTGATCATTACAGGGATCGTTACACGCTCGACATCTGAACGGGCGAAGTCAGCAAACCTTCCGGAGAGTCATTTTAAACCTTTCCTTCCAGTCGAAACAGGGGAAAAAAGAAGACAACGAGCGAGGCTTTCACCTTCTGTCGATGACGATCACCCATTAATTTACACCCAGACATTTAACCAAATGCATTTCGAAACCGGAACCAGAGCTTCAGGATATCTGTCTGTTGTTATAAATTGAGGATCGGGATCCAATTAAATATATTAATTACTTTGCTCGAACGCATTTCACATGCTACAGAATATTTCAACAATTTCCCCTGGATTCTTTTCAATATAAAAATTGCTATTTCCTTTAATTATATTTATGTGGTAGATAATTGAAAATATTAGGTCGTCGTATATAAAATTCATCATTTAAAATATCAATTTAAAAATAATTTTATTTTAAACAATAAAAAATTGTGTTAAAATATTTTTCTGGTTGCTCATGAAGAATAGAGAGACTATTTCTTTTAATTACATTAGGTCGTGGTATACAAAATTGACAGGATCTTCAATTTAAAAATTATCATATTTTAACACATGAAAAATTGTGTTAAAATATTTTTCTGGTTGCTCGCGAAGAATGAGTAAAATGAACTAAATAAATTAAGCAAACTGTTTAATAGTATGAGCAGTGTGTCTCGGACTGGAAATCGATCCAGTGGTAATATCTTATTCAGAGGATCGAATTTCAGAGTTCGTAAGACAGTAACGGGCACCGTTTTTCGATTTCCGGTCATCGTGGTTCGGCTTGCATCGTTCCACATCGTTCCATGGGTTCTCTGGTTAGGCCGACGCGACGCTCGGCACAGACGCAGAGAGAACGAGGATGCGTTCGTTCCAGAAAGGAAGCCGAAAGGGAGGAGATATTCGCACACAGGCTTCCAGTATGATCAGGAAGTTCAACGACCCGCGGGAATGCCAGGGCACCAGCAGACTGCCGTCTTAAACCGTGCCTGGAGATCGCATAGATGCGACTCTGCGTTTGGGGACGCGTTCCCGCAGGTGTGCGTGCAAATGTACGTGCATACGAGAGTCCTTCGGAATATATCCAAGATTCCGTAGATATGTATGCGCCGATGCACGGATACCCCCGAAAGCACCGTGGAAACACCGAGGAAACGCTTTGCCGTGAACACGAGACGCTTGAAAACACGCAGCAGAAACCCTGCCAGATTCACGTGAACCAATTTATGGCAGGGTTCTCCCTTTGTTATCATCGAACACCAACTATTAACGTGTCTGCGATTTTTAAGAATTTTTAAGAATTTTCTGCTGGCTCCGAAAGCGGAAATTGCAACAAACTGGGGCAAAATAAAAATTTATGGTAGAGCTCTCTCTCTTTGTTATCATCGAACACCAACTATTAATGTATCTGCGATTTTTGAGAATTTTTAAGAATTTTCTGCTGGCTCCGAAAGCGGAAATTGCAACAAACTGGGGCAAAATAAAAATTTATGGTAGAGCTCTCTCTCTTTGTCATAATCGAACAACAACTATAAATGTGTCTAGGATTTTTTCGAATTTTCTGCTGGCTCCGAAAGGGAAAATTGCAACAAACTGGGGCAAAATAAAAATTAATTTCCTTTCTTTATGGGTTTCACAGTATTAAAATAATACAACAATAGTTCTACATTCTGTTCGGATTTTGTGTGAAAGTCTCACTCGTGCACCATCCATATTTTTCCCGTTATTAAAACCTCAATTTGTTATTACTAGATTGCGGATGTTCAAATCAAATTTTTGTGCATCAATCACAAGATACAGGAGCTAAGTGAATTTCCTCAATTTCCCCAATATGTTGAAATTTTACAATCCGTCGAATCCTACCCATTTTTGTCACAAATCCATCAAATCCGCAGTCTGGTTATTCTAATCTGGTGCTGTGATGCATTCGTTCAATGGATAATGAAATAAACAGGGCGATGAATGTCTAAAATCCTCGATCCGAGCAATGTGGAGTAAGTGGTTGGTAAAAATCGCAGTCAGGAGACCACGAGGGAGGTGAACGTACTGGGAAGTGTGGTGCAAGCGTGGCTGTCGTGCGCGAGGCGAAGGAGGATGAACAATAGCAGGTACACAGTCGAAAATATGATGATGGTCAGAGAGAACCGGGTGGAAGTAGCGCCGGAAACACACGTAAGTGTACGAAACTGCGGGGAAGTACGTGGGCACGGTAATGAAGATACTGGAAGACTGTGAGAGAGGGTTTCATGGAGGACTCCTGAAGGGAGGGAAAATTGGAAGAGGACAA
Source organism: Lasioglossum marginatum (assembly GCA_028455795.1). Taxonomy (NCBI): domain Eukaryota; kingdom Metazoa; phylum Arthropoda; class Insecta; order Hymenoptera; family Halictidae; genus Lasioglossum; species Lasioglossum marginatum. The sequence goes on from CM052268.1 coordinate 7,942,121, forward strand.
GAGAGAGAGAAAGCAGTAGAGGAGACCTCGGTTGGTGGGTGTGCAAAAGATGGCAATCTCCGCACCCATTGAACACAGCTCGAGGTGTTTAATGAGAACAGCCAGCTCTGCTACAAGCCACGCTTGACCTACATTAACGGGCACAGACGACGTCGTCAACGGCTGCGACAACGACGACGATGACTGCGACTACTGTCTGACAGAGAGTTGGAAGCCCACGATAGGGAAACTCCGCAAACGTCACGGTATGTTTGTTCAATCCGCATTTCGTTACGCAGAGACGTTCGATGGACAGGTTAACGCTAATTCTACCAAGCCCAAAACATATAAAAGTGAAACACCGTATAGAAGATTGGATTTACTTCAATTTAGTACGGTTTTCATTAGAAGACAATTCAGTTATTTCCTATGAAAGAGTTTTTATAATTTCAATAACTATGGTCCCGTTTCCGGTAGTGCACTTCGTGTACTCGTGTACCGGTGTACTCGTGCTGTGCAACTGGTCGCATTTGCGAAGTCCCTCCTAATAATTTAGCTCCCAGCCAGCGGGATCGTGTAACCGAAATTACACTGCTCCTAGACCTGCTAAACTACGATTCAACAATCTGGCAGATGGTGTCTCGGAAATAATGGATTTAATGTTATCACCGTTGCGATTCGAGCTGTATAGTGGGACAATATTTGGAACGATCCAGTGATAGAAATGTTATAATGACGACGCACAGGTATATTGCAAAGTATCAATATAACCAAGGCATTCCGATTAATTAGACTCCATCCAATCTGTAATCAATAATATCGAAGCCAGACTATATTGTGTTACTTCTGAAGGCGGACGCTCTGAAAACCTTATTAACTGGACATCTTCCTGAAGCTTATTAAACTTCGTTCTATACAATTTTAATACCCCATCGGCGTTGTTTGTTTATTTTCAATGCAATTTATCGAGGACTTATTGATCACGCTGTAAATGGCTACTGTTGGGTAAGATAAGATTTGAAATAATTTGTTTTTACATTAATTATTATTTGTAATATTTATGTGATTTTCCAAATATGCAATGTACTTTTGATTGAGATGAATATATCTCTCATTACACGGGCACGAAGTATGGAAATGTTATCATCATGAAATCGTACGCGTTCATTATTTTCCACTTACGTCTTAAATAATCATGATGATAAAATAATATTGTTATGAAACGTTGTCTTATATAGTTATTTCTAGCACGTTCTACTATTTCAATGAATAATCCCAATTATTAGCGTATTTTAAATAAATCTTTTCAACATATTTGCATTCATCACTGCCGATTAAAATACACGTTGGAACGCTATCTCATTTAATTAAAAGTATTTCGATTAATATTTCCAATACTTTTTGCTCGGACTGTATCCAGCACAGTGTTCGATACAGGCAGAGGAAATTGGATTACCTCAAACTCCAGCAAAACGTATTAATGTATAGTTATGCAAAACGTAGTTCATAAAGATTGATAAATACGATCACTGGTCGGGGAATCTTCATGCAAATTCTTAATTTCATAAATTATTTCGCGGTGTTCAGAAAAAGGCAATCTCTCTCTCTCTGCTGGATTGAAAAAGTTAATAATTATCTATTCAAATTCGTACATTTAAAACAGAAATGCGGAGGGTAAAAACTATTTTAAAAATTATTTTTCGACAGAAAAGTGTCACGATGAATTTACAAATTTTCTACGATCTAGGTGATCTGGTAGCCACGTGATCAACAATGCAGAACCCCTCACGAGCGTTGTAACAAGTTGAAAATTCCGTGGAGGTCTGGTCAAAAAGGGACTAAAAGTGGAGTTTAATGGAACGTTAAATAAAAGAAGAAGAAGAAGACACGAAGGGTAGTGGTGACTATTTTCCAAGTTCCCACGACTGCTCATTGATTTTGCAAGGGATGGAAATTGGAATCCGGTGAACTGGTCAAAATAGTCCATCGGTTTTTATTCTCGCAATTTCCGGCGGCATGTTGCCGAGTAGATTAGAATTCACCCCGTTCCATGTTTGCGGGATTAAATCGGGTTCTGATCAATTCTAATATTTCCTCCATACGGAACCCGACCCGATAATACTAGGGAAAAGGGAGCGACCGTCGATCGTTAGGCGAAAAAGATGATTCCATGCAAATTGACTACACGATTCTTCGAAGGACTTGTCGACAGGGGAGATGATAAGCTGACACGGGGTTCTGTCGACTTTCGACCTCTTTAATGGCACCAACTCGGCATGATGCATGGAAAACGAATAAATCAGTATGAATGCAGTGCACGAACGAAAAGAAATGAATACACTTGATTATTTATTGACTTTTGACTGAATCTTCTAATATTTTTCAACGCTTTACAGGACCAAAAAATAAGAAGAAATTAACAGATCTCAGAAATTTTGAAATCTGCGACAACGTGCTGAAGATTCCCTCAAAATTTCAAGCGCATCATTGAAATATTAAATATGAAATCCTTGAAACAGATATTTTTCAGTATTTGGGACGATCAAAAAATAAGAAAAAATTGACAGACCTTAGAAATTTTGGGATCTGCGACCACAGAGTACGTGCTGAAGGTCTTCTCAAAACTTCAAGTGAATTCTTGAAATATAGTGGCGATACTTCCGAAAAATATGGTTTCGAGAAAAGCAAAATTAGGCATAGATTTAACTTATACTCGAAGAAAAATCAGGTTACCTCGTTAATATTCGAGAGGGGAAGCGGCGGCGAACAAGAAACTGCATCACCGAAACAAAAGTAGTTCCACTGCGGGAGTTTCTGGTAAATATTGAGAGACTGGAGCAAAATTAAAGTGTAAATAGGTGATCGCGCGTCACGGGTAGACCGCGTAAGGAGTCTCGGAACGGAGAAATCTATAACAAGGAAACTTCGGGGTAAGAAAGTTTTCCGAGATAGCGCGGATGCATCCCTGAGCAAGTTGACATCATCAGCGCACTACGACCAACAGCGTCACTACGTCCCGTGACAATGCAAAAATAGCGAACTTTCGTGATAATAAAATAAAATTTCCCGAACGAGACACGACAAAGTGGAATTAAAATGTTCGTTCACATCATTATCCACTTCAATATTCAAAAATGTTTCAGTAATTCACTTTTAATTCATTTACGGAATAGGTTGCATGTTTTGACGAATAATTTTATCGCGAAGAAAATTGCGCTTGTTAAGAGATTTCGTATACATTCCACTTAAATGTAGCCATCAGATTTTTATAAATTTATGAAGAAATTGGCTGGGCGAGATATAAAATAGTGAACGATTCGAAAAATCCAAGAATATTGTTAGGATGTTTTCAACTATTAAGGGTTCAAGTGAATTTTTATTTAACTACTGGTTTGCACAATCGATGCAGAATATTTTTACAACGCAGTCTAGTCATCAATAGACTGCGGATTTTATGCATTTATGGGAAAAATCAGTTTCAATTCAGCTCTTGCTCGAATGATTAAAGTGAGAATTAAACGTTTATCTGGCTCCAGTCTCTTGCAAATGGTGCAGACAATTTTTATTTTACTTAAAAATCCGCAATCTGCTCATAAAAAATAAAGGAGACATTTAGGTGGCTACATTTGGATGGACCACCCTGTGTAACAGCTAAATATCGAGCGCAACAGTGGAGGCTGTCGATTTAGACGATTCTTTCGTCTCGGGCGGCATCGAGAGTCCGTCGGCGAGGCTCGCGCTCATACACGTTCAGGAAGTCATAAATCGAGCGCGTAGTATTAAAGCTGGTTCACGTCGGCTCTCGGGTACGACGTAGTAAAAGGCTTACTGCGCTGTAAACGCGTAATGCCATTAAAAGGATCGCATTCAGCAATGAGGACGAACGAGGATTCAACTTCTGATCCGCGGGGACGCGTCGGAAGATCTCGAAGACGTGGTGGCGGGGGATGGCGCGGGGATGGTTCACCTCTATGCGTGTGCGCGTTTAACGATGTGGTATTTCTGTGTCTATGTGTGTGATGGAACCGGATGAATTCGACACCGAAGAAGAAGAAGAAAAAAAAGAAAGATGGCAGACGAGCGCGGAGAAGGATATACGTAGGTTCGCAGCAATAAAAACGCCCACAAAAGATTCTTTTCAGCGGAGTACAGGGAAACAGAGGATAGTTGAAGAGAGGAGGAGAGAGAGAGAGAGAGAAGAATGAAGAGAGTAGAATCGACCAGCAAGGGGGATAAATGAGGGAGAAGATCAGGGTGATGGGAAGAGGGAGAGAGGGGGACTGGAGACTGGAAAATGACAGCTCCAGCAATTGCATGTAATTGCAGCACGTCTTGCACAAAGGAGCCATAAGCCTCCCCCGGAAGTTTCCTACGCGACAGGTTGTCCTACGTCCCGATCCAAAGAGGAGAATCTCATCAGAGATGCACGTCGACTTGCCACTCCGGTGATTAGCCTGCATGCGAACGGTGTTTAGGGAGCAGGATTCTGCTCTCCTGCCTCGCGAGATCACGCGGCTCCTTTGAAATTCACTGTGTTACTCGAGACACTTCGATTCTTCCCATTGTTGCCAGGCGAAATTGTCTTGGCCGCACTCTAGCGCGCGAACACCATTCCCGGGCACATATGGAGCACGTTCATGATTTTAGAGTACCAATCTCTCATGAAGCGTTTCGATCGAGAAACTAATCTTAACCCTCATCCTTCCCTCATTCGGAGTTCTGCTAATTTAAACACATCGTAAGTGAATTACATTGTATTTTATATACACAATATTTCTTCTAGTTCAACTTCCTTGTGAAAAATCTGGCTTCACCTGCAGCAGAGCAATTTCTTCAACCCCCAGGCAGCATGAAACGTGGGAAAATTATTCGATCAAATTCGCGCAATCAGAATGATAACGGCGCGTGTGCTTGTTTTATATTCCGCACTTTCATCAGCGTCCATTAAAAAGAGTGCATAATCGAACGGTCCCCCTTAATCAAAGTATCTTCATTATTGGAGAAATAATTTTTCATTTATATTAGTACATTAACTCTCGCCCCATAGTTATAATCAAAGGAAACTTTGATCAAGTACGGCTGATCAAAATTCGCTACATTTTGATGAAATGATCGCAGTCATGATGGAGAGCCTTTCAAAAATGTACGTAATTCGCAAAGCCCGCTTAATTCACACTTCGTTTAAATTATTACCGGACCTGATTCTGTTTATCACATAAAATTCGACGCGGAACGACATTGGCGATCGACGAACTATTTTAATAATACAACCGAACAGATATTTGTTCGCACGCGACCGACAGAGAGCTGAAGAAGAAAGTCGTTTTATGCTAATATGCCGTGCCACCGTGGAATGTGTTTATTGGATTTTTCTCTCCCAATCGAATTGCATTCCTCCATCGTGGTGAGCTATTGATTTGATTTTAAATTCCAGGTACAGGTTCGAATGCTTTCCTCGAGAAATCTTGTTCGGCACAGCGCAACCGTGTTTAATTAATTCCTCTTTCTGAATAACAGGTTGACATTTTTTCAAGGGAAGAAGAAGCGTAACATTGGAAACGGAGGAATGGCAACCGGTAGGACAATATGCAGAAAACGTGAAGCTTCGTTTAATGTAATTGAGAGTGTTAGTACAAAAATATAAAATATTTTGTGCTGATGTAATATTAGAAAATCAACAAAGATAATATATGAAGTAAAAATCAGCTTTTTTATGGAGTTGATTGTACCGATTATGGAAGAGAGTGTACATAGGAGCAGGGAGACATTTCGCAGACAAGAGGTAGAGCCTCGTTTGACACTTAATAAAATCGACCGATGTAACAGGCAATTACAGCAGCTGGCTGCGACAACTTACTCGCGTTACACGAAATTCGTTAAAAGGGCCAATCAGACCGTTCCACGGAATTGTCCCCAGCTGAACGAATCAATTTCCGTCAATTTACACCGCCATTTTTTCGTACACGTGATAAACGTTCTTAATTTGATTCCAATCCCACGCTACCTCGGCGCAATCGAATCCTCCATATTTCCGCATTGCACTTTTATTTGCCACTGATTGCCATTGTACGCCAATATATCGCGTATCCAGTGATAAAATGAAAAATATTGGAAACGATTTAATACATCCACGGAACACACACAGACACATGTGCACGTCGTAACCAAACGGGGACTCGAAATCCGCGTCAGACCTTTAAAACTCGTATTTTTGAACAAGACAAAAATTCGGAGACAATCGAAAATACTTTCACGAAGGAAATGAATATTCCAAAACAACAAATTGAATAGACTTTGTCCTCAAACGCATTTCGTAAAATATTTTTCTGTTTCGACTCATGCACCTTCGATTCGCGAATGAAACCGCACAACTGATTTATTGATTTGATAAATGCGAATGCAAACGAGACAAAAATTCGGAGACAATCGAAAATACTTTCATAAAGTAAATGAATATTCCAAAACGAAAAATAGACTCATGCACAACAGGCATCTTCGAATCGCAAATGAAACCGCACAGCTAATTTATTGATTTAATAAATGCGTAACGGGCTCGGTCATTAATACTTAACGCGTGCATCCCCGGCAAAATGGAGATACCAGCAAGCACGGTTAAACAAACATCGAAACGATATCTCGCCGCTTCGGTAAACATGAATGTATTCCGGCGTGCGGTCTTCATATGCCTGGAAGTCGACTCGTTCGAAATTTGAACCCTCGGCGAGCACGGCGTGTCTCTGGCATCATTTAAAATTTAGTAAACATAATTTTATTTCGTCCGCGCAAATATTGATACGCGCAACATCCGTCGCGGGAGCGACCGATAATAATCGAGTTTCGTTTATTTGAATCGGATCTCGGCTGCGTCTGCATCCGCCCGGAGGAAGCCGGAAAAGTATAGCTATCGGAAAGGAAGATGCAGACAGATTATGGCTCGGGGATTGGCAGGAATCATGGGAGCGTGAGCAGAATCGCCGGATCAAGACTGGTCCCCATTCTACCTTCCCCTTCCACTCTGCCATTCCCCCACCCTCGGCCCGGTCACGTGAGGCGTTCTTGTGACGCTCCTTTCTCGTCAAGAGACACGTGTTACCTTTAACATTTTTAAATCTGTGGTTGCACAACATCAAAAAATTTGAGTTTATGCATTAATCCCTTGCCCCACGATTTATTTCATGACTTCAGTGATTAAAACTTTTTCTATGATTTTTAATTTCCTAAAAAAGGAGAAACTTTATATCTACTGTACGCCCATATTTTCTTCAGTAGCTGTACATTAACAAAACCAAAGTAGAATCTTATTTCGGTTTAAAGGAAACTAATAGCACACATATTTATTATTACACTCCGATGTTTATGCAAAATAAAAATTGCCTGCATCGTTTGCAAGAAATAGAAACCAAATTCGATGTTATTTCTTCCCTTAATGACTTTCATAGAGGAGAAATCATATATTGACGTCTTCAATGTTTAAAATTTTCCAACAATTTTGAATTCCATCTAATCAATTTTTCTATAAATGCATAAAGATCCGCAGTCTAGTTATAGACATAGGAGGAAGCTCACTTTTATCCTACAAAATAGAAGATGCTTCAATTTTGCAAGTTTTTCGATTTCTGGTCCGAACGATATGGTGGCTCGATTTTTGTCTGGTGCCGGAGAACTACGGAGGTTCAGAGAATGTTTGACGATCGTTCGCGTGGCCGAATTAGGTTCGTCGTGTGTGAATAATTACGCTGTGCCGAGAAGCGACGCTGCCTCCGACGGAAGATTTTTAGACAGGAACCGGGCTACTGTTTTCACATTATAGGGAACAGAGAGGAAGTCAAAGAATGGAGAGGGGTGGAATACGCTTTATTATCTCCTGCTAAAAAAAAACACGAGCCCATCCGTGCGCGTACCGCCGAACAAAGGAGACAAAGGACGCAATCGAAATATTACGAATACAGAGAAAAAATTAAAGTGTAACGGCGAGGAAGGGGAACGGCTATGGGGAAAATGGACGACGCCGAGCCGGTTTGACGGAACTTCATCTGACGTGATCGATACTACTCCTTCGGGCCAAACCATGTTTTACAGAAATTCTATTTTCATGGAGGTACAGCAAATTTGTAGTTGATTAATTTTATTTTTGCATCGAAATTACAAAGGAGATGCGTGAACGCAAATGTTCGGCAAGGTGAACGAGTTCGAGCGCGAATAAGAAACATAACCGACGAGGATTGCACGGAATAGTGTACAACCCGTGCGAGTACTAAATTGTACGTCTTCGTGACCGAGTTCGAAATTAATGAAACGCGCTAGAGGACGCGCGGGCGCCTGCTTAAAATTCCGAGCGTGCCGGATCTGACAATGAATTCCCGTGATTACCAAGTTTGTGCTTAATAAAATTTCAGGACGTTTGTGTAGCATACGGAACGACTGATGTGCAATACCAACAGCACAGCTGTTATAATGCAAGGTTCTTCTTCGCCCTCTTGTCGAGCATTAGAGGAAGCAAAAATTCAATTGTACACTGCACGCAATTTCGTAAAATAGCCTGCGCCATTAGACTTTGCCAATACAAGTCAACAGACAAACTCACTTTTTTTTTAATTTTCACTTAGCCCACTTTCATAATTATGGGCACATATAGCAACAGTTTGTTTGCAAGTCCAAATAGAAGAGAGACTGAACTAAATATTTTTACAACCGAAAAGAAGAGTATAAAATTATTGAAGGGACGAAGAAAGTTAAAAATTCTTCAATTGCAAGTGAAACATTCTTGAACGGTGTCGCAGATTGTTGCAGTGAAATGAATACAGAAAAAATAGAAAAAGGGAAGGAAATGAATTTCTGTGCCACGAAGCTGAAGCAAATATTTCTATAACCGCGAACAAGGGCCGGAAGATAATGGCGAAGGGAAACAGGAAAGTGAAAAATTCTTCGGAGGATGGTGTATTCTTGAACGGCGTTGTAAATCGTTACAATGAACACGTTGTGCGAGTCCCTCGTTAACGCACGATTCGCCGGGGTTAACTTCAGCCGCACGGCACACAGCACGGCCTCGCGTATCGCATTCACTGGCATAACGTAACGATGTTCGGGGTCTCATCAGTTCAGCGAGGCTCGCTCATATCAAACACATTGCTTTTCAGTCGAGTGCCAGCGCCATAGCACGACAGAAGCCACAAATTCACGTAACTCGTGACTCTTTAAAGCAGACCTCTTTAAGGCACCTTTGAGGCTGGCCCGAGAGCAACTTAAACTTATGGCAGTCGGTCGACCGTCGATATTATTGACTTTAGCGGTTAACCTAGAATTCTTTGACGACGGCCACATAAATTGGAGGTGCGGGTTAATGCGTGGAAAACATCGGCTCAACTTTCGATCACCTCTAACTACCAACGTTTTTTAATGGCAATCCACTCGGAATACGGGTGACACAATTTTTTAAATTATTTAATAGTTCCGTAGCTTATATTTTTCCGACGCGATTTATTTTTAGCATTGTGGGCGGAAGGAAGCGTGGGCTTAATCTTTCGTCGCCGATTATTCTCCTTCATCCCTGTGTATTACCGAGCTTCATTCTTACGCAACATTTCCGCGGAGCATGTAAAAAAAGAATCACCGTATCGTTGATAGCTGCGAATAATTCTATCCGCGTCTTCAATCCAGTGGAGCGTGATTTTCACCTCATTTAGCCACAGTGAATAAAATATGAATGCTCCGAGGGCGACGAGAACTATATGTATACATACAGAGGGCGTACAAGTGTTCGTACACCTTTTAAATAACTTCTAAATTTTCATTACAGACACAGAAATTTCGTAGAAAATATAACATTGACAACACACGAGGATATTGTTCAAAAATTTCGTACGGCGAAAAAACGAAAGGCAGTGGTCGACCTGTTCAATTTTGTGCGGTGACCAATGAAACCAATCTGGTTTGACGAGTGTGGTATCTGCCGCCTAGTAAATTCCTCGAGGAAATTTTAGATTTTATTTGGCCGGAGGAAGATTGAGTTTCAAGTACATCGAAATTTATACGACGGAACTAATTTAGGGAGACGTTTCGGGACCTGTGATCAGGTTCTTCGAAAATTAAATTCGGGACTTAGACCGCTCCGTCAGAACGCGAAACCGCCATCATGAAAATAAAACGATCTACACATTATCTGAATAGTTTCACTTTTATTATATTTTTTTTAATGACATTGATTAATATTACATTAATATTGATTTTCAGAGTTCATTGCTCATACTATTAGAAATACATTCCAGGGATAAGAGATAAAAGGGTGTATTAAAATGCCGAGTTTAATAAAATTCAATCAGATGCTACACGAAATAATTTATAAAATAATTGACAAGCAAAGACACTGGCCTAATATGCAACAGTCTGTTTAATTAATCCGGGACAGGGAGAGCTGATGGAAAAGTGGAAACCCGCTGATATCTTCGGCTCTCCTTTCGGTTGAAAAGGGGGTGGTTCGCGTCGGACAGGGGATGCAATCGCGGTGTGTATTCATGGAAATCTGTCCATCAGGCTCTAATGGAATACCACCACGACGAAAAGTGACGCGAGACGTTCTTTAATGCCTTCATAAAATTCAGATTCATAATTCCCGCTTCACAGGCAAGAACACGCTCCACACACGCACTCCCAGCCAAAGTGAAAGAGAAAGAGTGAGAGAGAGAGAGAGAGAGAGAGAGAGAGAGCCACAAATCGTACACACACACGAAAGATTAGACCGACAACTCTCGGAGAGCACGGAGTTACTCTCCCGCTCGCAGGCAAATATTCAACTCCGATGAAACTCCACACCGAAATTCTGCTGATCCCTTCAGGGTCGGTAGTCATTACTAGGTTTACAGTAATAACGCAGCTTACAATAATAAGCCCGGTGAACGAAGTTTATTTCGAGCCGCAAATCTGTTGTTTGATTCCCTTGGCACGTGATTATGGAGCCGGTTAAGTTCGGGCTAATTAGTCGAAGGAACGGCCCGGCCCGACCCGACCCGGCTCGGCCGCCGCGTTAATTTGCGTCGCGAGGCGTGCACCCGCAGCAAACAACAATTTGCCCGAGACCGTTTCGGAAAAGACTGTGTATAGTTTAATGTTACCAATCAGGTGTTCGACTGCCGCGCACAATAGCCCCCGGGCGGAATTTTGTTTGTCCCCGGCAAACGCTGTAATTTTTCAACGAGAACGAACGAGAGCATATCGCAAATAATAAATAATTAGGGAGGAATGCCTCGGCGATGTTTGGCCCTGGGAGCGCGGTATTTTTCGTTGGGAAAGTATATCGCAAATAATAAATAATTAGCGAGCAAGTATATCTGGTCGTGTTTGATGCAGGGAATGCGGTGTTTTTCAATGGGAATATTTTATATGTAGTGAATAATACGTAATTGCGAAGAATGGGCTTGAAATGCTTGTCTGGAACGAATCTGGTAATTTTGAAATAGAAATAACGAAAGTATGTTGATAATAAAATTTAACTTTTAATTCCTCGTATAGCGTTTGTGATCTCGAAACTTGAAATTTTTAGTGTTCCAAGATTATTAGTATCTGCTTACAATTCTAGAAAAATAATGGACTGCGAAGATCTTTACGAGGAAATAAAAATCGAGTATTTTCTGTATTTTCTCCGGGACTTTCCCTGAAGTTTCGAATGTTAAGCAGGCTCGCCAACCTCGGATATAACTACCGATATCGCAGTTGATGTCTATTGGGCAACGTTCGACTGGCGGCTTGATCCGAGTATAAAACTCCGCGATTCATCATGCATGCAAACCCGCGAAACAAACAGAGTGGAAATAGGGCCGGGGACATGTCAGGCCATTATTCCTCGATCTTATTGATTCTTATTATGCAACCAGGCGTGCCAGAATAATCTGTCTTTTCGTGTACTGGCAATTGTCGGCGCAGGACGAATACATGTCCGCGTGGATCACGGGTTCCAACTGAAAACTGAAGCTTCGATCTCGTCGCTTATTGTACTCCTTACAAGGCTCTGTTGCCTTTCGAGACGGATACGTCGAAGTCAGCATTCTGGCTGATAGAATTTTAACCGACGAGGATTTTTCCGATGCTAAGTATGAAAATACAGTTCCTTCATCTTTACTTAAATAGGAAGGATTTTTCATTTAGAAATTGAGGAATAAGATGGACAAATAAATTTTGGAATTTATTCTCTATATATGGAACAGGATTAATACTGGGGTAAGATTAATATCGGTTTGATTAGTCATCAGTAAATCCAAAAATCTTGATTGTAGATTTTTCATTAAAAAATTGAGGAATAAGATGGACAAATAAATTCTGGAATTTACTCTCTGTATATGGAACAGGATTAATACTGGTACGGGATTAATATCAGTTTGATCAGACTTCGCTGGATCCTAAAATGATCTTGATCGTTAACATTAACGTGTAGACCGCAGGATAAGAATTTCTTTGACAGGATACTCACTCTGAGAGTCTCCAGTTGGGAGCGAACGTATTCAGCACGGCTGGCAATGTCGGGAATCGCCACAGGAAACGAACCCATGTACTATAACAAGAAAAATGTTAGTTTAGCGTGATGCTCGCAGACTTCTAAAAAATGGAATCATAATACTCCTCAAAATTTTAGCTTAAAATTTTTCAGTAAAAGAAATATGTGGATATGTGCATTATTGTGTGAAACAGTTCCTCATATTAGATAAGGGTTGTAAACATCGAATTAACCACGAATCCATGCGAGTACAAGAAAAATATGATATCCCAGTCCTTTGGCGAAGCACGTCGTTCGATGATTGTATATGGCCGATAAAAATAGCGACCCTCCTTAACACGATGATAAATAAAAGCACCCAAGGGAGCAAATTCCATGGACGTAATAAATAGCGGTAGCTAACGCAATTATGTGTCGGTGGCCCGCTCCTGATAATGTACGCGTCCTTTTCATTACAGTCATATTCCGCTTTACTAAATTAGCAATGGAGACTTTACGCGTCTCCGAGGACAACTAATTTCGTTTTGCTACCCTGTATTTTTTATTATGGCCACTGCATAATGGCTCCCATCGTGAAACCCTCACCGGTGGTCCAGAACACTTGAAAATAAATATCCATCTCGGCTAAAATATTCTAATAATAATTCTAGAACACCATATATTTTATATTAAAAATTTTTTCTGGTCCAACCTTATTTTTTAAAATCCTCCTAAAATCACAAGTAAGGCGAACAAATGCTATTGACCGGACTACGACTACAGCTGTCGAATAATTGAAATGCTAAACGCGAACGAAAAGAAAGCCAAGTATGGAATCGGTGGATTTAATTGCGATGCGCGCGGCGTACACATTATAATTTGTGCTTTCATTCCGATTTCCATGTCTGAAAATCTTTTCCTCAGGCAGAATTTCGATTCGGATACTCGTGCCACAAAATAATCCCAGCTTTAATCCCTACGGATGATTCTCATTGTTGTTTCATCGAAATTCTCTCTGGGAGGATCTCCTCCCGGGATCACTCGGATTTTCCAGAAATATTATACTGCCTCCCTACGCACAGCGGAAACAATCTCTCAAAACTCTTTGTAATATCGAAAGTTCCCGGGCACAAACGTATTGTACATAATAGCAATAATAATGATGATGACCTGACCGTGCAACGCATCAAATGCGCCTCGTTGGATTTCCACGAGTGTGCTCCGACATGTTTGATCATTACACTCGTGAATTTTATGCACTCATCACAGAAACGAGTGGCTGAAATGCAAAATTAAAAATCCGATAACATTTCAGACTTAACAAAATGAAAATGTATTTATATTTGCAACCTAATATTATTTTCAGCTCGCTAGATTTATTTCAAAAGGAAATAAACGTCCATCAGTAGCTTGCATTTAATCCGGACAATTTTTATTTTGCATAAAAATCCCCGGGCTATTGATCATAAATATTAATGGAAACACGGTGGTAACATTTTTTTTAATGTCTATTATGCAAGCTCGAAAAATTATATGAAACATGTTCACAGTGGGCTGATCACCAGTGGCGATTAAAAATGTATGAAGAGTATTACCATACTGTTAAATTGTCGTGTATTATTTATTTCTTCGTCAACGTGATTGTCATTGCACGAATAATAAACAGGATCGTGCGAGTTAGCAATAACTGGACTGCGGATTTTTATGCAAAATAATTAGAAATAAAGACAAAAGACATGAAAAAGTTGTAAAATGCAATTTTTAATATTTTCTATACAATACCGACCAATTGCAATATTTGAAAAAATTTCTTTTCACATTCTGGAGTAAACTAATTACTAGACTGCGGATCTTTATGCATTTAAGGCTTCTGAAAATTTTCAAGAAACACTGCAATATAAAATTCCACAGAATTTAGTACGATTTTTATTTATTTCAGATCTATAAAGGCTACTACCATTGAAAATCAGATTTTATTTGTTTTCACTTTCTTAAACATCCGCTGTCTACTAATTACTCTAACTTCTCCAGAAAGTTCAAATCGTGTAGTTCAATATTTGAAAAATTATTTTATAGCGTCCGGACATTAATGGGAGTCACTGTATCTATTTGCAATTCTATCTGAGAATTGATACTTCAAGTGAAATTTGGAATTCAGAAACTCTTAATCGGGCAGGTATACCGATACGGGTCCGCGAGAGGGAGTTGTCATAAATAACGCAACCGGTTGTAGTAAATCCCGCAGCCATGGTAACAGTTCTAGCAGCACGCAACAAGGTCAATTAATCAGCGTTATTATCACAAAGGTTTCACGGCAAAAGAGTAAGTGCATGGCGAAACTGTTGGTATACCCTTCTGTAATTATCGCAGGTTTCCATAAGCATTGATCGATCGGGCTTGTTACATCGAAGGGCATTACATACCGCGAAATGGATCAATTGCACCGTCATACGCCGGCCATTGCGATTAAATTAATTTTCCATTATACCTGTGTACTGCGAACAATCGACACGCAGCTTTTCGATGTAATGAGATAGCTAAATGTCAAGGCACTTATGCTCTTTTCCATTTGCGCACGGCGGTACTTTTGTACAGTGACACACTCTTGACCCTAAACTAGCCGGAGCGAATAGAAACTATTGCAATATTCGAGCAATCCTAGTTCCAGCAACAGGTACACAGAATATATATTTCAAAGATCTAGTGGATTAAGCCAGCAAGTAATCCCAATATCACTGGTACAACAATTGTCCGAGTAAATCAATTTATGTATAGTTTCTTATAGAATACTTTCAATAGAACGTCTGATTTACATGCGCTCGTGCTCAGTCAATAGAAACAGCAAGTAATGACCAGACACGCGAGACAAGTCTCGGGAGCAGCTGCGAAAATTCGGATTTTTCGAGAACGAAATCGCAAATGAGAAAAGTTTATTCTACATTTTCGACATACATACTTTTACACGGGCAGTGATCTCTCTTTCGTACATTGCAGTTATGCACTTTGTAAACTTCAAGAACCACAAACTATTTTTTTAATCATTTTTTATGAAATTAAATAATAAATGTGAATCTGCTTGAAAGGGAATATAAATCCTGATTTGTATCAATATGCATAACGCAGAAGAAGATAATAATTAACTGCATTAATGGCCGAGCTGTATATCAAAACATTTCCCTCAATTTTAAAGACATTTGAATGAAACCTCGGGGAGATACACTTCTCGAATGAATAATCATAAGCCCCCCACCCACACACTCTTATTACACCTGTTACCTCAGCCACGTATATACGTA
Source organism: Lasioglossum marginatum (assembly GCA_028455795.1). Taxonomy (NCBI): domain Eukaryota; kingdom Metazoa; phylum Arthropoda; class Insecta; order Hymenoptera; family Halictidae; genus Lasioglossum; species Lasioglossum marginatum. Next base: position 7,957,859 of record CM052268.1, read on the forward strand.
GAAATCTCACTTTCAAATGCATTTTAAAATTAATGGACTTCCTCCTGATCGTATTTAATTTTTCAGTGAAATACTCGAAAGCCTACCTGTACGCCATTGAATATTTTCAGAGTGGCCTCCGGCATTTTGGTGATTATTTCCTCGTTCTCCTCCTCCTCCTCGTTTCCACCCATGGATATTTCAATTACACGTAGTCACTCCCTTTCCGCGTTTGCATTTTTTCCCCTCACATCTTTGTCCGTCGTTGATCAATTATCAATCCACTATCACAGATATACCAGCCGAAACAATCACTTCTTTCACGGTGTCCCATTGTTACGACTATTTCCCTCCGTACGCTATGCGATACGATCATAATCGAGCGACACGTCACATAGTATCTGTTCAATTAGAACCGAAAATGGGCAGGATTATAAAATAAACTTGGATTGCCAATGCATAGAAAATATTCACACTTTATTAAGAACGTATTCAAAACGTATCGTTGCCGTATGCAGTGCTGCGATATGATGCAACTTTTCTCGCGCAATGGCGGCGATTTCAGCCTCAGTAAAGTAAGATTCTCGATAAAATGGGTACCTTGAGCACCCTGCAGAATTTCAAAAAATTGTTATGATTTGATTCTGAAGAATAAATGTATAACATGTATATTTTGTAACTCATAGGACACATCCTGGAGTCTTTTCATCCGGAACAGATTGTTTCGATATATTCTCGTCAATATAACTGTTTGCCCGCGCATGCGCGAGAAAAGTTGCAGCATATCGCAGCAATGCTGGCATGGCGTCTAAGGACGCACACAGACTCATCGGAGGCATTCGTTATGTTTTCGTGAAAACATAAACAGAGCGTCCTCTTAGAGCCTGTTCAGACGCGGCGGAAACCGCGCGTTTTCGACCACGCGATTTGAACCGCGCGGATCTTATTACATTAGCGTCTATGCATTCGTTCACACGTGACCGCGCGGTTGAACAATCGAAAACAAAAATCGCGCGGTCGAAAACGCGCGGTTTCCGCCGTGTCTGAATAAGCCCTTACTCGCTCCCCTATCGCTGTCCTCGGTCCAAGGTCTGTATACACTTTTTACGCACTACATTCGAAAGCGGAGAATACGCACAATTTATATTCATTATTTAATCACGAATCACATTCGACCACGTGTCACGAAATAATATATACTTTCTCCATTCTGTTCGTCAGAGAATTTATCAACAGCTTTTGGTCACTTGGAAGTAGGAAGTCATAGATCGATTGGTCGAAGAATAATTTATAAGGAGACTGATGCAGTTTCTCTTTCCCTGATCCTTTTCCGTAAAGACGGAAAAGATACATGATCTGAGAGAGCGATCACTTTCACCGGTTTCTCGTGCTCAGGCATTCGCTCAATTCTGCGAAATAATGAGTTTCTTTCGCCAGGTAAATATGCACGGAGATCACTAATCACTGTCACTCCCGTCTAAACACGTTCAACGAACCGGACAGCAGATTTTACAGTGTAGATCTATGCGATCGCTCCGGTGTCATTAATCCCGCTGACCACGAAAACTAGTTTCGAGAAACGCGTTGAAGCGTTTCGCAAGTGGACTTGAAGGTAATGCAACGGTAAGGGCAGTGGGAAGTGCAGCGAGGAGTGACCTCGTGCTCTTTAAAAATTTATTTCAGGAAATTATTCAATTGCTACTCTGCAATCTCACATTCGAGGTATGTCTTTTTTAAAAATTTTATAAAATCCTGTCACAGAACGTATTTTCTAAAATTTCACTTTTAGCTTCACCAATATTCGCCTAGTGGAAAACACGAGTAAAAACAAAAGTTTGCTCGTGGAAAAACACGGTAGCTGCGACGGTATTAATTGGAAACACGCGAAATTTTATTGGAATGTTAATTGGAAGTGATATAGAACTATTTTTTAAATTTCTATTACAGGTAAGAAATATTTACTATATTCTAAGCAATTTCCGTCGGTTACGATTTCCTAAAAATTTGATTTACATTTGGTAAATGAATTCTTCCAAGTTTTTGAACGGTAATATTGATTACAAAAAAAGTGCATTGCGTGGAGAATCGATCGGAGCATGCGAGAGCGACGCGGTATCATTTTCAGGTTGCAAGCGATATCGAGAAGGAAGTGAAAGCCTGTATGCACTTTAGGTGCAGTGCAGCGTGGTAGCGCAGCGGGGCAATGAATCACGTTCGAAAATGCTTGGTCCCGCTCCAGATTATTCGCGTAAGGTGTTGTAATCGTGCGAAAGAACGCGTGTTTCGATCTCGGTGGCCGGTGCGTTTCGTTGCGGTGGGATAACGCAGGTGAAATTGCATCCTCGTTGCAGCACGAGGCTGCTGCACTTTGTCGCCGATGGCCGCGCAACTCGTTGACATTTCCATGCTGCCGTCCTGAGACTCGTGACGGAGAGTCCCGACACAGGACCGTTATGCAAAACCGTGAACAGCATTTAGGCTGACCTGGATACATTGTGCAACGAGAGATTCGCGGAGGGCATCAACGAGGCCGCGCGCGCGCGCTCTCTACAGCTTCCACGCATTGACGGAAACTTCTGTGTTTACTTCGGATTCCTCGGGATCTCGTGCATTACACGAAGCCGGGTCAGCTTACTAGATAGCGGTTCTACCGAGCCTTGTATTTTTTTGTCGTATCCTGCACTCGGTTTTACTTCTTTTCCACTCGCTTTTTGCTTGTGTGCACCGGAATTTACGTTATCCACGGAAAGCGAGGCAAATGGCCCCTTTACCGCGCCATTGTTTTATAGGAAAGATTATCTCCCGGTAACCGTTTCTCTTGAATATTCAGTATCGGTACCGCTGGGGCCGTTTTCACGTACACAGATTTTGTGAATGAAATTTGAATTACTAGACCGCGGATCTTTATGCAAAATAAAAGTTGTCTGCACCGATTGCAAGAAATAGAAACTGAACTGAATGCCATTTCTGCCCGTGATGATCTTAATAGAATTTTCAATCATATATTGAAGATTTAGCTACAATACATTGTCATATAAAATTTCGCTATATATATTTGCTCAATTTTGCTATAAATGCATAAAATCTATTAATTACAGTGTGTGTACAAGGTACATATTTTAAAAACGAAAAGATGTACGAATATTTTGTACACCCGCTGTACATCGGCCGATCGTTAAATAAAAGGTGTATTAGAGAGGCGATATGGTTGTTCCCGAGGAGCATGATCCGCATAAGCGCGTGGGATGCTCGGTGATCACGGAAATGATAATTTTTAATGTGAAAGTCAAATCGTATCACACGCAAATATTCCCGGGGAATGATTTTAATTAATCGACACTCGTACAATCACGGACATTTGCCCGGTTTAATTAATTGTCATTCATCTAATTATGTATGTGCGTTCCGCGCGTTTCATTGGATTATGGTCAGCGCTTTAATTACGAGGAGCGTTTCGGTTCGAACCGGATCTCCCGTAGTATTAATAATAGCCAGGGCGAACCTGTTTTAAATTTCTCACGGGGATGCAATTTCGATTGTTTGATGGAATCATTTATACTTCGCGTAACATGTAGATTGAAATTCCTTCGTTAGAAAAATGAGGCGAAAGTCATTAACACACGGGTCACACGAGGGTCGACCAGCTTACATTTAAATTTATGGCGAGGCAAGAATTTCTCCTCGGATTTTAATCTCGTAAAATTACCAATCCGGAACGTCATATTTGCATAAAGATCCTCGATCAATCGTAAAATTAATCTAGAAACGTGCCAATTAAAGTACAGATAATGTGCTACGCGCCAGTTACAATGATTTAATTAATTTCTCTGATTTATCATCTGCTAATTAGCGGATTTTTGAATTTCTCGACGAACTGTCACTCGGAATTTGATGTCGAGTGAAAACTCTGGTGACAGTGTCTCCGTGATTTTACAGTCTGATTCCGAGGTCAGTTTCACTTTCGAGGCGACGAGAGCGTGCACGGAAGAAAGACGGCGCAGCGGCGTCCCACATGCAAACGATGCATTTGCATCCCATTGAGCAAACACCTCGCCAAGCGAATTATGACGCGGCTAATCTGACATTTTAGGACCCCGATCGAAGGCGATAGGTGTTCTATTACCTGTGGGTGCTGCAACTTTGTTCGAAACTACGCGCACCTAAACCAGAGTTGCCATTTGAGGGGAGGTTGCAGGAATTCAGGGGAAAAGCACCCTCTCCGGATTGACCAAGCAAACGCGTGGATGAATAGCGGCGCAGAAGGGGAAGCTAAAGTGCGAGAACAATTTCACGCTAGTTTGTTGCGATTCAGGTAGAAGGTGTTTACTTTGCATAATGATCTGTCCAATAATTAAACTCTGGATCTTTATGCAAAATAAAAATTGTCTATATAGATTGCAAGAGATAGAAATTAAATTGAATGTTAATTCTTCCCTTATTGATCTTAAAAGAGGAGAAATCATATATTGACATCTTCAATTTTAGAGATTTTTCAACAATTTTGAATTTGATCTGCTCAATTTTGCTATAAATGCATAAAGATCCGCAGTCTGCTAATAATAAAAGAGGAAGTGTTTATCCCCTGTTACTGAGAATGTGGTAATCCGGTAACTTAATTATCGAACGTAATTGCTAATTAAACTGTTCGTCGACGAGACTCAATTATCAAGAAACTCCGGAATGCACGCACCCCGACAAAAACAACGAGAATTGTTCAGCTCTGTGACACGCATCGTCACTCGCAAACCATATAAAGAAATCCACGTTCGATCAGGTTACACGCACAGTTATCCACGTCGACCATTAATCAAGATCATCACGTCGTTAAGTATACGGGAACATCGTTTGATTGTAGACTCGCGGAGATAAACGTGCAACGTCGCATTGTTAAGAAGAAAAAAAAATTAATAAATTGTACAGTACTTCGAGTATAACACTAACATTTCTAGCATTGCAACGAGCTGGATAATGTGGTCACGTTTGTCCATTTTCGACAATTATACTACAACTCATCGTGCGCCAATGAATAAATTACGTTTCACATCGATTTCCTCATCAGTTGTGCAATGACACATTAATGAATGGAATTCTGGTGCTCCAAAATTGTCAATAATTGCACTGATATATAGATCACACTGAAATTCCAATAAATGTAAAAATCAAACTATTTCGTGCACCAAATTTTAGGAACATCCAAGTTCACTAATCCGGCACACTAGAACAGCAACAACCGTGTTAATCAAAGCACTCGATCAATTCCACAGAATCCGAAAACCGAATGATCAATCCACCAATCATCTCGGTCGATGAATCCGTCATCCTCACGAAATCACAATAAACACGTACGATGCCCACTTCTCAAAACTTCAAACCACAACGTGCACGAGCAATCAGCTTCCGAGCGACCGTAAGACCAGCAGATGTGCGTTGCACATGCATCGTGTGTCCGCGTGTCAACCACGTGAGCGAACGGCACAATGTATTTGCGAACATACTCGTCACAGTGCGAGAATAAAGAAGAAGAAAATCAGTGTCGAGCGGATCACGAGCGGCCTTCGAACCGAGGATGTTGCATCGCGGAAATCCGTTCGCGAGTTGCACCGGTGCAGTTGCATCCTAGAGAAACCACGTTATCCGGGAGGAGAGAGAAAACAAGAGAGAGAAAGAGAGAGGGAGAGAGTTCCATGCACCCTCTGGTGTGCAGTAAGTGCCGCAGCGTGTGTAATAAGACACTGCAAGGCAAACCTAACCGCGGTCTCGCGGAGGGCCGTCTCCGCTCGCGAGTACTATGGGGACAGTCGAAGGGGCCCACGGGGCCCCCTGTGCCCCATACACTCTCACACGCCACACTATCACACCCAGACACTCGCGCACACACGAGAAGCAAGGTCGTCCCCGTAGCGCGGGCCCTCTCGCGACTCCCACCACCGTCTAAGAGACTCAATCATCCTACTTTCCTGAACCGAACCAGCGGTGCTGGGCCCTTTTACTCCCACCACTGTCAACCGATCCCCTCCCCATCCCCCTCGGGCCCCTCGTCGTCCAATAGCGCTGAAATACGAAAAGTCCTGAATGAAGAGGGATCGTTTCCTGTGCTTCGTTTCCTCGAAATGAAGACATCGACGTATCTTGATCACGGTATAAGGGATACTTTGCTCAACTCCGGACACCGAACCTGCCTCAGAGCTCTATATTCGAACTCATGCGTACTTGCTCCGTTAGGGTACGGACCTGGCTTGGAATTAACAGGTCACGTTTCTCGAAAACATTTTGCTTAGTTTTGTACATTTGTTTAGTGATGTACAATCGTAATATTTCTAAGCTAAACTTGAAACTTGTTACCTCCTTCCGGATTTTAGAAAAATTTTTGTCTATCGCATGATGTGATAAGGAAATTTTGAAAAAATCGCAGAGTAAAATACTTTATTGTACAAATATTTTATTTACGTGCTGATACATGTATCTCCAGTTTCAGGTACTGTGTGTTCAATATCAACAACAATGAGTTTACGCATTTGGTGGACATTGACGGCCGAAAGAAAATGGAGGAGGAATTAAAAATTACCTCCACCCGAACAATAGGAAAAGGAAACAGGACAAAAGGGAACATTTGCGTAACTGAAATAGTGGAGCGGTTCGAGACCAGCCTTTATCCTCAATGATGCTCATCGAGGAGTGTTAAATTATGCGGACATTGTACAAGAACAATGTGCCTTCCGTATGTCGGGAATTACTGGAATAATGGCGAATGCTTCTCGGCAAGATATAAACGCAACAATAGTAGCGATGATGGCAAACGTTTGGCGAAATTGGCTTTGTCGACCGACAGAAATGCATTCTCGTTGCCGATAACGATTTCTAATCGATAGATATAGTTGTGCATTCATTGGTTATGCTAATTCGTAAAATACGAGGGAGCACGTGCACTGATGAAAGTCGATGATACTGTTTTTTACAATTTTTCACAATTTTATTAACCACGTGTCCAAGAGTGTCCAACTCCAACCCTCAGAAACAAAAAATGGGAGCTTATCGGCAGCATCCCGAGCAGAAAGAAATTAATTGGACATCGATCCGAAGCAGCGAAGCACGCCCGCAGGAATGCAGTTTCGACAAGATTATTTCTAACTGTGCCTTATCTAAGATTACGATGCAGATTAAAGATCGATCTGAAACGATGGGAAACTTATATCGGGAAGTTGCCTGGCTGCAGGAAGCTTGTTTTACAACGTACTCCGTTAATATGATCGATTATATATATATTTTTCTTGTGCTCGGATTTATTGCATTCGCGGATCTAATCACGTCGTTATAATTAAAGTGCGGATGCGAGGGCATTTTTGTCCCGTATCGTTTTATGGGGTGAAGGAGAATCATCGCCGGGAAACATACTTCCTGTGTTCAAAATTACGGAAACATTAAAATTGAAACAAGATGAAATTTCAAGAAAATACAAGAACTTCTATTTTGAAATGATCAATTTTGTACAAAACGTACTTTTTAAATTTAACTACTAATATTTTACAGTTTTTCAAAATTTCTTTTCCACTCTTCCCTTCCCTCTGACTTTCAATAATCTGCTCCCATTGTCACTTACGTAATGCAAACATTTATTCAAAAAGTTCCATGCTCCATGTGTTAAATGGAACCTATCGAGAAGTTCCACAACTCCCCGGTTAAAACTGGGCAATTAAGCCGATTGAAATTTCGTTCTGCCGCGTTCGCTCGAAAGTTGCGAAAGATCGAATCGCGTAATAGCCGTGGCATGTTCGAGCCTCTATTCTCATTTAGCAGTCGCGTACAGAGAAATCAATTACATTCCCCGCTGCGGCGATGCGGCAAGATTTACAGTACACGCGTTCTTTGAAGTCGAGAAACGAAGCGTAGACGTTGCGGCGTAAGAATTTTTATGTTCCGAAAAAAGACAGAATCGGTTGCCCGCTTCCACAGGCACAGTCTCGCACGCAAACACGCACACGTAACCGAATGAAATATGTTAGAGTTTGTAAAAATGTCGTGAACGAGCTTCGGACTCCCATAGAGTATTTATAAACAATATTTATAGGCGGACTATAAATTCAACTTCAAGAATGAAGAAAATGCATTCGGTGGCATACCGATGCGTTTTCAAGCATTTCAGATGCATCATGGTGATTTTTCAAAATTGGACCGCAACTTGTAGCATGATCGGAATTAAAAAAATGGTTGTACCATTATTCACAATATTGTTTACGTTATTTGAAATACGTTGGTATCTAATCAATTACTACACACTTAAGTATTGTATCAATTTCATATCCATAAAATGAAAAAAATCATTCATTTTTATTTTCAATAAAGATCCACAATATTTCGGACCTCGAATTTCGAAGTTCCTAAGAAAAAAGTGAGGAACGAAAATTGGGAAGTATTAAAATCTCCAGTTAAGGGTTAATGGTCCGAAAAAATCGAAGTTCGGAAATTCCGGAGCATTGGTCGCACGATGATCTCCGGACGAATTCCATCGACAATTTATACGCTATCGCAGCGATAAAATCGAGATGCTTAAGACCCGAAGCGAACAACTTGTGTGCAAAGAGAAAAACTTCAACATTAATCTTCGCATCACCCAGCCTCGAACGAGAGATACGTCGGCCCCGAAATGTGGATGTAAAAACGCGATTGGCGGTCTCTCCGCGTGTACGCGCGCGGTTTGTGTAAATGATTCGAATGTGTTAGCGTGGGCGAAAAAGTGCTTCTCTTCGAAGCAGATGGAAGTCGAAGTCATTGCCAAGGCCCTCGACTTCGGCACGATAATGTATCAAGGAACACGCAAGCATTTTAACAGCTGCTTTAGCATGGCGGAACTGGACCAACCGGAATGCAACGATGTTGCGACGAAATTTCTCGGTTGCTTTTAGGTTGCTTATTTCTCGGTCAGCTCAGTACTTTCTCAAATAAAACTACGGTCCAATTGGAAATCAAGTTTTTGCAACATTTGTGTGATTCCGTTAGGTCGAAAGTCATTTTGTCTTATCAACGGAAAATGAAAGATAATTTTTTACCATTTTGCGATTTTTCAGGTAACTCCCACGCTCTCAAAATTTCTGTTTTCTATTAGCAAAAACTTGAGTAATATGATCTTTTATTTGAAATGAAATTTGCACCGCATAACTCTCCTTAAACAGCACACCATTTTTTCTTTGATGCACTGAATTTTTACCCTTGCGGTAATAAAAAAAGCAAAAGGTGATGGCGAAGAAATGTAATTTTGTAATGAATGTAATTTCCGAAATATAATTTTTCGGGAATCGGGTATATTTTTTGGATCCACTGTAGATTGGACCCCATGGCGGGTCACGAAGCAAAATAAAAATAAAGATGGAGGGACGAGACGGTCGGAGATACGCGGGCGCCCGGACGAAATTAGCAATTACGTAAATCCTGAAATATATTCCCTTTTCATTTTCGAACAGCGGAAAACGAGAAGGTTTCGAAAGAAAGGAGACCTCTGGCGCACCGACCCATTCAATTCACGAGCGGAGCACACGCTGGCGCACACACTCGTTTTTCGCACAAATGCGTAAACTTGAGCGTAAATTCACGATCATGCGCTCGCGTGCGCGTACTTGATCGTTTCGCTCGGACTATTCGGAAAAAGAAGAAAGGACCGGTAGAGAGCGGAGAAGGAAAGAGAGGAGGAAAGGGAATCGTACATGAAAATTACATACTCCCTGGGACCTGCACTTAAAAGGCCTCGAACGTATAACCGTAGCCAGCTAAAAGCTTCGCATACGTCAATGCCAGGTCTTCGTGATATTTCGTAACACGGTCTCGGTTAAGTAAAAAATTGTTCTCCGATGATACCGTTGCTTCGGAGATCGAACCCTTTCGTCTGATATTCGTAAGAACGATTCCCAATTTAATTCGGGTTTTATGTGATTTTTAGTCGACCTCCTTCAAACTGAACATTTTTATTTAAAACATACTTCGGAAGCCACTTCACCGAGTGGTACTAATTTTGAACAACTTTTTTTAGTAGCTAAAGGAAAAAAATATCACGGTAGTATCGAAGTTCACATAAAGACATAAATGCAAATGATTCAAGATCCCAAGGAAAAATTAAAAGCGGCATCAGAACATACATCCACTCAATTTAAAAAATTTCCATTACTATTGCAAAAATGCATAAATGACTCAAGACCAAAACAAAAAATTAAAAGTGGCATAAAAATATACGTCCACTCAATTCAAAAAATTCCCATTATCGCAGAAATGCATAAATGACTCAAGACCAAAACAAAAAATTAATGGTGGCATAAAAACATACATCCACTCAATTTAAAAAATTCCCATTATCGCAAAAATGTATAAATGACTCAAGACCCCTCGAAGTTCCTAAAGCTAGGCTTTTTCTAAAGCTCGGTATTAATGCACATGACGTGGACAATTCAAGAATTGTCCGGGAGGATCGAGAACAGAAATGAATCTAACCTTAGCTGTGACGAATCTCTTCGAGAACGGTTCTGCCATAATAGGTAGACATCACTTCCCATCTGGTCGTCACGGTTTCCAATATTTTTCACAGAACCGGTGGCCACGTTAATTTCAAACAGATTGCACGTTTCACAGGTTTCTATTCGAACGTCGCACGACACTGCATCACATGTTTCCGATCCGCACAATGTTATTCGACGTTCAAAACATTTTCCTGCGTTCCGCTGTGCTCGTGCGAAAAATATTGGGACTGCTCACATTTGCACTTTTTGGAAATATTTGCCAGTTATGTCACGTTTAATTATCCGGCAGTTTATTTGAGTAGAGGTGTAATTTTAATTTCAAGAATTACACGTCTACGATTGTTTTAAACAATTCAAACGTAGATGTAAGTACGTGGCCGTAACGATTGTTATTTAAATGTCGTTAACCTACGCTAGAAAAGGAGGCAACGAGGTATCAAGGGCCGCACAGCGAATCGTAAATTCGATGCGACAATAACATTAACCACGCGAAGGCAGACGCGGAGAGGAATTTATTTCCATTCTATTATACACGGTAATACAAAACACCTTTGGAACAGTGACACACAACGGACATGCGTTTGCAATTGAAGAAACTTCATGAAATTCTATACGGAACGTAGAAACGACGGAGCTAAGCGACACCGGATTATTATTGTGTATCGAATTTGATAGTCGCCATTGTCTCTGAACGATATACACTATCAAATCTACATAAAAGTACGGAAATATCCGATTGAACATTAGCAACTGCTTAGAATTAACCCTTAGCACTCGAGCGACTCTGAGTCGCCACAGAAAATTGCTGTACCATTATTGAGAATAAATAAATAAATTTCGTATCTATAAAATGGAATAATTCTAGGTTTGATGAAATGTTTAATTTTCGAGTTAACCCTTGTCCTAAAATAGTTCCGGGTGCATAAAGATTGCAAGCGCCAAACAATAAACTGACAGTACTTCACTGTAAAATGAATTTTCTTGTTGAAATTGCTGAAACAATTTTTCGAATCAGAGCATCGATGGACTACCAATGATTTCAGGTCGATCAGATCGACACCAGGACGCTGGAAACCGAATACTTTCGAACTCGTTGAATTGTTCGCGGCTCAAGGTCGACCGACGATGATCACGTCCGTCTGTATACCGAGTGTAGAGTCAGTCTCGACTACAGAAGAGCTATCTCCTTTCTAGGTCAGCCGTCGTTAAATCACCGTGACACGTGCGACTGGAATGTCATCCCACGGAGGAATTCATTATCAAAGAAGCGGGGGGAGAAGAATCCGCGATGAACGTGTCTCTTCCCGAGAATCATCCGCGGATATCTTTGGTTATCAGACGAGAAGAGAGCCCGAACGTTTCCGATAAACACCGTAAAATTTATGCACTGTCAGCGAGGCGTTCGAAGAGTCGAACGATATCGCTGGATCGACACCAACGACAACGACGGCAAACCTCGAAACCGGACAGGTGTGTGCGTCCCCTCTATCCTGTGACATCGACGATTCAATCAATTAGCGAGAAGCAACAGCGATTTCGTTAACGAGAAAAACTGGTTGGCGCTCCAGCGTTGTTCTATAATCATGTTAACAAGCTAGATCAACCGAGTGGGCTCCGACTGATCCCCGGGGACGTTTATGCAAATGATACGGCCCGGTTAGAGCAAGGATAATGCGACCGGCTTGACAGGACACGTGACGAACCCGTCCCGACACCAACTATTACATAGAAACAAACTTCTCCCACGAACATCCTCAAAAATCAATCCGGGAATCAACGATGGAAAACCAAATTTTACAAGGGAGGCAAAGAAATCGGCGAGATCCACGAGGTCACACGGATGCGCTAGGATCCTCAAAAGTAAATCCGGGGATCACTTCGAGATGCAGATTTCACTATAGGAGCAAAGAAATCGGCAAGATCCACCAGATCACACGGACACACTAAGATCCACAAAAATCGGCTCGAGGATTGGTCAAAGATCAGAGGTCCATCATAGCTAGACTGGGCAGAAGATCGAGACCGATTTCCCTCTAAAGGCAAAAAAATCGGCAAGATGGGGCCATTGGACTTCTTCATAAATCTGAGAATTGATCACAGATGACACGTGGTTATACAGGTCAGAAAAGCAACATTAACTTCCCAATGGGTTCAAAGAAATCGGCAAGATCCACGAGATCGCCTGGGGACTTCTTCAAAAATCGGTCCAAGGAATTATCGCAGACCACTCAAGAATACACTGGTCTGGAAATCGAAACTAATTTCGCTATACAAGCAAAGAAATCGGCAAGATCCGCGCGTAGATCATCAGGAGACACTAGAATTCCACAAGGGTCTTCAAAGATCAATCCAAGGATCGTGTAGACAGGTGTAGAGATCACCTGGGGACACTGGACTTCAAAAATCTTCAAAAATCCTGAAGAATCGACGATCACAGATGGCACGCGGTTGCACTGTAGAGAATCTTCGATTTCACTATGGTACGCAAGAAATCGGCAGGATCCACGTAGGCCACTGGACACACAGGATCTCCACAGCGATCCTCAATCTTTTCGAGGATCGATCACAGACGACGCGCGGTCACACCGATGCGAATAGCAATTTCCAAGTGGACGTAGAATCGGGGAGATCACTGAGACACTGGACACAAGAGAAATCGTTAGGAGAATTTCCATGAACCGTAGGGTATAAGAAGGTAGAACGCGTGGTCGCCGTCGCGTGTGCTCGCTAGCTGATCACTCACGGGACACTGTCGAGTCGCGAACGAACGACCGGGGCCAGAAAAAGCCGCGGCACCAGGGGATCGGATCGGCTGGATCGGATCGAGAGAGAGAGGATCCAGCCAGGACCTCGAGCGCGGGCACGAGCCGAACTGGCCAGCCCGGATCGGTGAACCTCGGGTTATCAGCCGCGCGGATCCGACAAACGGTAGGTCGAGGACGATCGAGTAGCATAATCCGCTAAATCACGTGATAGCAGCGACGAAGGAGGTCCGGCGACAAAGGTAGGAGGACGCGCGACCAACGACTGGGCCCCGCAGGATCGTAAGAGGTCCCATTACTGCCGGGGCCTGATGATACGGTGGACGGCAATCGCTAATGACCAATGGCACGGATAACAGGAGAGGACCAGAGAGAAACAGAGACAGAGACTCTGTACAACGGAGGTTAGGAGCCTTCTCCTCGGGAAAGAGAAAGACGGACTGAGAGGGAGCTGGCGAGCAAGAAACAGCCGGAGGAGCGTGCCCTGCAGAGAGAGAATGGGAGAGGAGAGGAGGTCTCGAGACCTGGAGGTGGAGGAGAGTTCGGCAAAGCATGGTCGGGCACCTGGGCGACACTCTACCTCCTCACCTCTTCCAACTTTTCTTTCGCATACTCGATCTTTTGTATAGTGTGTGGCGAGCTCGTGGACCAGGTCCCCTAAACGTACACGCTCAGACGAGCTGATCAGTCCTGGTGAAGGAACTTAGGCGATTTTTGGGGGTCTTGGAGGCTTCAGGGGAAGGTTTTGTTTCCTCCTGGTTTTAGGGAACTTTCATCTTTGTCCGAAACCATTGTAGAGGAGACATCATCTATTGATATCTTCAATTTGTCAAATTTTCTAACTATTTTGGATTTCATCTACCCAATTTTCCTATAAATGCATGAAGATCCGCAGTCTACTGATCATTGTCTATGTTTTTGTTTGGTGCTCAGCAGCTCCTAACTTCAACGAAGTACAAAATTCGAACGTTAATGAAACTGTAATCTCCACTAGACTTTAATCTTTTGATGGTTAATACCAGAACTTTAAATGTATGTGCAGAACATGGGTATGTCCACAAAAATGGTAGACAGTAGCAAGGTCTACCTTCCCTAAATTTAATATGTTAAATTCCACACAGCTTGAAAAAATTACAAAAAATTTGTTCTACAGAATTCATCATGTATCACCACGGTATAACATTACCCCCGATATACAAAAATTACTAATCGCACGAAATAACATTTTATTTGATCCGTGGCTCGGCGAATTACCTACGAATACATAAATTTGCATAATGCTCCTCGGTCAAATTAAGAGTAATAAAAGCGCATTACCGCTTGTTACCTGTCCGCGTAGATTGGCGAACTTTGCCGAAGAGGCGAGTTTCATCAGCTTCCCAGTTCTCAGTCGGAAAATCCTCCATTTCTCGGAAGTAGACTGCGGATTTTATGCAAAATTTAAATTATTCCTTTTTTAACCCTCATCCGTCTCCCGTTAAATATTTTCTCTGTTTTATTGCGAACTGTTTTTTCAATTCTGACTTATTAAAATTATTAAGAGAATTTCTGCTGGCGACTCCGAAAAGTTTTATTTCTCCAATCCTTATTGCTCCAGAGTCTATTCAAAAGTGTCTGAGGATTTCTGTTGATTTTCAAGTCCGCAGAATTTGTGCTGGGGAAAAATTATTCCTCGAATGTTGATATAGCTTCCCGTTGGTCCTGGCATTCCTGCTCATTGTGGATCACATTGTGGATCATGCTCGTTCAGCCGACGTCGGCCATTAAACGTAAGGAGCCGAGAACCACCGCGCATCATTATCTCCGTAAGCGAGCATGTTAATGTGTCGATGATAACCACCGTGCATTCTCGTGTCCTTCATCGCTTACAATGTTGTACATGTTTATCGGGCTCTTGCAACGGGTGCGTCCGTGAAGTCCAGCTGATGGACTCAGCGAGAGAAAGAGAGGAAGAGGGAGAGAGTCCTTCGCCGGATCTTTTTCGCTTTTGTTTCTTCAGGGGTTTTTTCTCTCTCCCTCTCTCTCTCTGGCTTCGCGTTCACCGCAACTCCGCCACCCCTTTGGTGGCCGCGAATAATCGATCAGTTAGCATTCGCCCCGAGGGCACCGCTAATTAGCAGCTCTTTTAAATAATAGTAATTTAGTTCGCCCTCTTTCTCGGCCTACCTTTACCTGCTCGTTCTAACCCCGTTCGTGCGTGCCACTTTGCGCCGATGTTGCGACTTTATGGATGAACTTAGGTGCTAGGGTTGTTGGGGGTTAGGGGTGTTGGAGATGATCGGACTTTGGAAATTGTACGGTTTTTTAGAGTTGACAAGGTGGTGGCTTGATTTATTGTCTCTTTTAATATACTGTGGCTTATGAAAGTGAGTGAACGCCCCATAAACAACTTTTTGAACATCGAATGGCCACCGAAATAAATATTGGTGAACGTATATGAAATTCAAAGAACAGGTTCCCAAAAATTACAAAGTGAACTTTCTACGAATCCCTCCGCAAGATTAAGTAGCTAGTCTGTGCTGTTTCGAAAAAGACGGAAAGAGAAAGCGCGATAAAATCCAAACGAAATAACTTTCGGCTTCGAAATTTTATCGTAAAATCGCATCAGCTCGGAACCCGTTGTATTAGCCAATCACGCCGAGAAATGATGATTTTTTAAACGATCTTCATCTTTCAAGGTTTCTAGTACCACCAGACCGGTGGTTGACAACGGAATTACTCATGAGTATATTCCTCATTTTTAACTGTATCGAAGAATATATCAACTCTGATATTTTTCTGGTAGTAGTTGCATTACACATAAACAATTTCCACAATAACAATTGCCAAACTAAATATACTCATAAACTTGAATACTAACTCCTGATCATCACTGCGACGAACCACTGTCCCTATAATTGCATACCAAAATCGCTAATATAAATAAACAACTACATAAAAAGAAACTTTCCAAACCCCAAGCAGAACCCTGAAGAAATCGCTTCGAAAGCATAAATATAAATACACCGCAGCGAAACGTCCGAGCAGCGGTGCCACGCGGCGAATAACGGTACGGATGAAAAAGTCGCGTTTATTTATCCGTTTAGCGGGGCTATTTGTCGGTAAACAGTCCAGAGCGAGGAGCGTTAAGGTTTTTAAGGTTCTACGTACAGTATATGAAACGCTTTGGAAAAGATTCGACGAAAGGGGTCGGATATCATCGTAAACGATCCCATATCTCTGCGTGGTTGAACCGATTCATCCGTGCGAGAGGTCGATGGGATTAAAGTTTCGAAGGTGCTCTCTCGGTCGGGTTCGTATGTAACTGAAAAGGTGAATCCGCCCCTGGCGCCATGATGTGTACCTGAAGATGTGTCATGGTGTGTGGTGTTGGTTGCCGGGCGATGCCCAGTCTCCAGTCTGGCTGCAGCTGCGAACCGGTTATATACTTTCATCTGGCAGTCTTAACACGGTGCCTAAAAGAGAATCCGATGACTATAGCCAAGAGTGCACCACGTGCGTTGAACAGAGACCGCAAGAACGTTGGACCGAGACAGAACGAAGAGGGAGAGGTTAATACCTGTACCAAGGCACGCTTATGCATTGGAAGAAAGGACGTTCGACTCGTCGTTTTTCTTTTTCCTCTTATTGTTCCCTTTTTTTCCTTGGTTTCGCTCTTCTTTTAATTTTTTTTCTTTTGCTTCCTTTCTTCCTCTCTCTCTCTCTTCGTTCGATCTGCTACTCCTTCTGTACCAAGCTCTTTTTGGTAACGTCCATCTTTCATTCGATCTCCAGCTTTTCTATCCTTCTTGTTGGCTTTTTCTTTCGACCGACCGTGCAAGCTCCCGAGCAGTACGAAAGCTCGATAAACGGAGAATATCAGGCAGGAATTATGGTTATGGCATGTGGGACAACTAATTGGAGGCGCTCCCCTCCGAGAGAAATGAATCGGGAATGCGAGGGGTACGCGACTCCACCGACAGGAAGAAAGACTACGATAAGAAATAAATCCTGAAATCAGGCGGACTTCTGCAGGACACAAAGGACCGAAGTTACGGCCGCCGGTAGCTGGGTTTCCTGGGTCGGGCCTGGCTTCCAGCCCGCCCGGGTCTTCTTAGACCCGAGTGTACCTTCTTCGAAGCTGCTACAAGCTATTAGATGATTGTATAAGTTCATATCATAGATGTATCATAGATACATCATAGATTGTATCATAGAAATTGCGGAAATACACGATCTAGGAAACAGCACGGACCCCAGGATTTTTCTTAGATCAAGGTTTCGCTATGTTTGTTTTCTACTTTCCGTAATTTCTATTTTAGATTCGTCGATTCAGAAACAAAGTCAGATCAAAGTTATAATTAGACTGCGGGTCTTTATGTAATTATGCCTTTCGAAAATGTTCAAAAAATGCTAGGATATAAAATGCGACAGAATTTAGCACGATTTTCATTTATTCCAGATCTAAAAAGGCTACTACCACGCAAAAGAAGATTTTTATTTGATGATTTTGAACATCCGCTGTCTACTTATAATATTCCGCAACGGCCTGTCAATTCCTTCAATTCCGGCTGATTGATATCCTAGATGATGTACAGAGACCGCGGAGATCTTTTTCCGCGGACCATCCTTGACATTTCATTCATATTCCGCCCACGGAAACGAGTTTCTTCTCTAGGTGAATATCATTGAATTTCTCGGATACTTTCTTATCCCCGGCACATTCCCTAGCAAGAGTTGCCAAGGTTTACGAGTCGGATTTCACGATCGCGAGGACCTCGTTGCTGTTTGCAGATTACCGTGGAAAATCGGCTGATGTACAACAGAATTCCTCGATACGAACACACACAGGAGAAACAGTTAAGAGATTACTTTATTAATCCTCTACGAATGCTCGCTGAATGATCATTTCAGAGAAGTGCAATACTTCTCGTTACCGAAACAAGAAAGAACGCGTAAAACATTTTCTAGCTAATTACGCAATTCCCATCGTCTCCGGCGATCCGAGCAAGAAGCGAACGGCCGCAGAAGAAAATCCTCGTCTTCCGAGGCTCGTAAACGGAAGGACGTAGTTTACAACCTAATATACTGTCCATTTTATAGAAAAATATACCGGGTAACGTGGAATTGTCGCGAATAAAGAAAACTTTAGTGGTATATTAACCCTTTATACCTTGAAAGCGCGTTTACGTGATGCTTCTCTTAAAATGGCGCAAGTGCGCTTCGACTTTCAAAGTGCGGACAAGATGAATCAACTCTTTTGGACTTCGAGATAATTGTTAAACACCACGATTTTCTTCGTGGTCACAATAATTAAAACTTCTTTGTCTTTAATCATTCCACTGACGAGAACAGAAAATTTACTTGAACGCTGAAACATTGATTGCGAAATAATTGAATTTTATTTCGCCTGAAAAGAAACATAACATTCGTTGTTATACAGCGGTTAATTGTAATGTGTAAGCGGTTAATTACGTCTTCGTTCTTGAATAATTCTGGAAGATATTTATACATATCCTGTTTATTATGGAGGGTTATAAATCCGGACAGAAGCCGAGAATAGAATAAATCGCAGAATTGGTTCGAACTGGTCGGATTCCTCATTAACAGATTGCATTCCCGATGACTCAGAGGATCGGGCTCCGCGGTTACAGAAGTACGTACAGCCCGAAGATAGCGAGCCGATTTTATTTAAGGAAGACAGGTCTTTCTTCTCGTAGGACTTGTTCCCTGTTCGAGCGTTACGTGATGTTACTGTAAGAGGCTGCCTCGGTCAAAAACTACGTGCATGTGAATTCCAAGAGGACTGACCTTTCGTACCCTTTTACGTACTCGTGAGATGAGGTAACTGTACGTGATTTTTATTTGTATCATGTTCACAATGGATTTCCTGTGTACCCATCCTTCTTGAACGGAACGTTGTACGCGTACTCATCTTGGAAAGCTGGATCCTCGTTTTGTAGCCACTGCCAATCCGATTTTACGCGGTTAGCCTCTTTTCCCTGTCGCCGGCGATTTTATATTCGCGACGCGTCGACGGATCATACCGTGCCTATTTCATTCGTTTTCTATAATGTTCCTTTTTTCCAAATTAACTTAAGCTTTCCAGCTTAACTCTGTTGAATCTGCTTAAATATCGTTATTTAAAATACAGTGTGTGAAACACTCGTATCAAGTAATAATCTTCAGAGTTTTTGATTTATTTTACTGATTCTCTGAGTTAGAAACTAAAGTGCATTCTGAGATCTGGCAGGTTTGTCAAGGTATTGTATGTATCGCAGGAAAATTCTAATAAAGAGTGAATAAATATAAAATAAAAGTTACAAGAGTCTTAACAAATACAGAGTGCGATATTTGAAAACAGATTGCTGCGTGGAGATCTCCATGTAGCAGAAAATAAGGAATATTAAATATTTCTAACCGCGACAAATGATTCGTGCCGAATCTCTCATAAGGCGCCGTGCAAACAGCGGCACGAATCATCTGCTCCGTAAAATCTCAAAATAGTGCCATTTCACGTAGTGGCAAAACGCTCAAACTGGTAGACGAAATTACCGACGGTCGATAACTCTTCAAGAAAAACACGAAAATTACCGACATTACTGTCGGTAAAATAGTTTAGTACCGATCGTCGGTAATTTCGTCTACCAGTTTGAGCGTTTTGCCGCTACGGGGAATGGCGCTATTTTAAGATTTTACGGAGTAGATAATTCGTGCCGCTGTTTCCACGGCTCCTTATGGGAGATTCGGCACAAATCATTTGTCGCAGTTAGAAATAATCGATATTCTTTATTTAAGGAACAATAAATCAACACTTTGCATCACGTCGATGTATTATACTCCCTCGAACATTCTGTTACTCTGAAAATATTTTTTTATACATCAAATATAGAATTTATGAACAAATTCGTCATATCAAAAAATGTCCTGCAAATTTCATTTACTTAAAGTACGAATACATTCGGGATTTATAATTAAATGGCAGAATCATGTGTTGAAGACTAGTCAAAGAATTTTTCTAAATTCATTTTATGCTAAAAATAATTAATTTATTGTTTATGTACGACCGTCATCGAATACAGGTGTCCGAGGGCTAGAAAGAGGGGAAATTTGCTGATACATGCCTCGGGGAACACCATAGGCTGAATTTAACTGCGAACAACCGTACGTTTTGTGGTGTTCTGTGTACGGTTAGTGCTCACGCCGCAGAACGAACACCAGGCACCGATCTCGGGCTATGTATCTCGGTTTTGCCTTCAGTTCGCTGTCGTGAGTACACCTGAACAGGCGACTGACTCTGTCGTTTGATAAACCTCGCAGCCACCGGCATCGGCGATAAACGTTTCCATTTCGAAAAGCACGGTATTGTTCGGCTACACATTCGTGACACGAGCCTTCATTTTATTGTTATACAAAATTACTGCTTCCGAAATTCACTTGAATTCTTCCTCCAAACCCTCGTCGGCACATCTCTCGTTCAAAGCTCGATAAAAAGCTCAAAAAAAATCGTACACCACTTTTTCAAAATATCGTTCTAAAGGTAAAGCTTCAATCTTTAAATCTGTGGTGGTCTCAGTTTCGAGAAAAATTTTTCAAAGTTTCCACAGACGTTTGAATGTTTACATTTTTTAGAAAAATCAAGTCTTCAGTTTCCTGATCGCTGTACCGTGAAAAATTTTTTTATTTAAAATAAATAATATAACATGGAACTAGAGGCTCTCAGCTTTAAAACGAGTCCAAATTTATTGTCGTACCATCATTTTTTACGGAATTATTATAGTTCGAGTGAAGACGATTTTTGAAGAATCTCGTGCCGAGAGAGTTCGAGTTTGGAAAAATGAATCTGTAAACAAAGTGAGAGAGGTGGTGAACAATTACGGGCGGGTAGATGAGGATTATGCTGGAAGCGATGCTCCGTTTAACGCCGGCAGCTCACCTGGCCAGGTGAGCATGCTTCGTGTGCTGCTCAGTTTATCAGTAACGCGCTGACAGTCCGCGCGGAGCAGCCTGAGGAAATCTCGCGTTTTTGTTCCTGACAAGCCATTAACTCGAAGTAAACATATTCCTACGAAAAAATCCGCTTTCAACCAGTCTTTTTTCTTTCCATCAGTGAAACAAAGATCGTGACTTTCGAACGAAGTGACATGTAACCAGTGAAAGTCCGGGACAATTTGTTACGCAGTGATGTTCGAGAGTAATCCGTTACAGAGAACAAGTAAATTGACGGTATAAACGTCGAAGTGTTCCGATTCGACGGAAAGAAAAAGAACAGTATCGTTCTCCAACGTGTGTTCACAAAGAAAAACGTGATCGTAGTAGCTTAGGCGAATCGGTGGACGTTGGAACGGGTTCGGTGAGTATCAGTCAATCAAAAGTCCACGAAGTTTTACAGCTTCTTCTTCTTCTCCTACTTCGGCACCTGGTCGACAAAACTTTCGGCAAGCCGTACGAGGATTTTTCCAAAGTTTCTCGGCGATAATTTGAATCCGTGACAGTGACTAGCAACGCGCGTCCATCATGCGAAACGTCCGCAGTTTCTGTTAGTGTTGGATTTCGCGAACTTCCTGAAGAGCAATTAAAAGTTGTCACGCTGGCTCGTTTCGGTGGCAGGCGATCGAACTAGAATCCGAAAACCTTGTAAATACAGTTCTCAAAGCTACTAGGGGGAACGTTTCAGCGTGGAATTCGCTGCAACCATTATTTTGCAGTTTAGTTTGTGCAGGTTTCGACGTTCTGAATAATTTGTCACTTTCTGAAAGCAAATTTTGTCTTCCTACTGAGTTTTGTTGAGTAACCGAATGAAATTTTCTGAGAATAAGAATTTTTGTTAAGAGATTATTTTAAGAGAAAATTTTTATTGAGGCTTTTTAAATTGTATTTAGACTGTCTTATGCATGTATAGTTTATAAAAATTGTCACAAAAATGCTGGAGCATCAAATTCGACAGAATTTAGTACGATTTTTATTTATTTTGGACGTATGAATGTTATTAGTAATATTTAGTAATGATAACTTATTACCAATGAAAATGGGATTTTATTTGGTACCACTTTCTTAAAATTTGTCTACCAAAATTGAAAATTGCATAAACATCCGCAGTCTAATCGTATTCTTCGCACCTCTATTAGATAAAAATGTGTATTGATTAGAAATATAAATTTCTAATCGAGTTCTTTAATTTTTCTAATTACTTTAGATCAACTTGATTCTCAGTTCATTTAGATTAATCTCGATGAATTTAGATTGGTCAATTAAGACTGCGTAAATTACAAGCAGGAAATTAAAGATCATAGAATATCATTTTCAGATAGGGCATTGAAATGAATGAAGATAGGAAATGGATTGTGGAGAGTCTTGTTTATGTAAATAATGTGGTTTTTCTGGGATTATTATGAGCTTTCTAGAAGTCGTTTGTGATTCGATGAAAATTGTGATGGTCAAAGAAGTGAATAAGTAGGTACCACTACAGTTAATCGACGGCAGAAAAACTTAATTAGATAGAGAAAGCTGTGTCACTTCCTTGAACAAAGAAATATTGTTCTTTTTCTTAAATTCATTCGCTCTGATTAGTCAGTGAGGTATAGTGAGCAGTGTGAAAAAATGTGGAACGTGTTTGTGATGTTTCTGGATTAATTGGTAATTTCCTTGTTATTCCTTGTTTGATAATGTTAAAATGTTTTTGCACGTGCTTGCTTCTGAAAATAACAAATAATAGTGCATAATCGGTACACCGATTGTTGCGAACGCCCACCGCCCGTGTCCTCAATTTTTACGCTGTTCTGCAATTAATAATTAACCACTAATAATCGTGACGCAATGGCGAATGCTACGTAAGGATATCATCGTAATCACATTTCGCCTGTGCCACATAGCACAATGACATTATGAAACTGCATTTCTCTTTTTTCGTTTACAGCAGATAATTATGAGGGCACCTACTAATTATACTCGTGAGATTTTTCTTCCTTAAGAATGGCGAATATTAATTCGAGTACGCTACAATGATGTAACCTTACAATATTGAATTATGACGCTATTTATTTTTCAATTAAAATTGACTACAACGATGCAATTAATATGTGGTTGAGGTTTATCCTTTTAAAAATTAATATACGTATGATATGGTATTGACTTCTCTAGTAATGAATTGTGAAACGTCTCTGGACGCGTTAGTATACGCACGATTGACAGGTAACTTGTAGAAGGGTCTTGGGGGTGCGTAACTTGATAGTGGATATCGAGATCATGCTATCGATACCTTGGGAGCATGGATGAATGGACGATACTCGTTCACTTTGGATATGTATCACCCATTACTTTACCAATTTACATGATAGCACGTATTCACAATAAGAATAAAATAAAATTGCAATTTATGTAAATGCATTCCATCTATCATCAGGAACATATTAACAGTGCTTATGAATATTTAATAATAAAAATGATTCTTTCAAAAATCGCTTGCATAAATTGCGAGACATAGGAATCAAATAAATTGCAATGTTCTTCTCGGTGCAAGTGCACGGTATTGGACGGTCCTGCATTTACAGCCTATGGCAATGGTGGAAGGAGACCGTCACGCAACGCTTTCTGTATGGGGTGGACTGTATGACAGACGGTAGTATGGGGTGTGTCAATACCCCGTGCGGTGTTATCATTCGGAAGCATGCATGGCAGGTGTAGGAAATGACGTCACGCACCTCGGAGTATCCCCGTTTGAAACACGACCTTACTGTCTATTTTCGTCGGACCACCATGCATAAAAACTTCCTCTGGACTACCCATGTGAAACGTAACAAAGGATATCCTTGCCTTCTGGATTAACACAGCCCGCGTATGCAGAATAATTGCGGGTGCTCCTCTGTTTCCAACGAAAACGAACAATTCCCAAACAACCATTCTCATTCAATCATTTCATTTTAAGCATCTTTATAATTTCAATGATTGCAAAATAAAATATCTAGAACCTAAACCTAAGTAATAGGCACATGTTGACTTGGAAATACACAGCGGATCTTTATGCAAAATAAAAATTTTCTACCTGATGTGCGACGAACTAGAATGAAATAGAAATTTATTTTCTTTCTTAATATGTTTAATAGGTTAAAAATAATATAGCAGTACTTTTAAATTCTTCTGATGTTTTTACCATTTTAAATTACACCTACTTTTTGTTTTACACTTAGTTTCTGTCATAAGTGCATAAAACCCGCTGTTTGTTTATACCTTAAGACCGACTTTCAATAAGTGAACTTGTGCGACTACGTCGAAAAATGATTCACACCGATTCCTCAAGTTTCCTCGAAGAACCTTGACGAAATTAGGGCAGTCCTGCAAACTTCACTTCTATCGATTTATCAGCTCGATGAACGAAAGGGAAGACTAATTCTTAACATAACTTCGACGTTGTAGTTACTCATTTCGTTTAACTCTACATCCTTTTCGGAGCAGTCCGAAGACACAAAACCTTCAGAAATGGTCTTCCTTCTATGTTTGGTAGTCTTAAAAGTCAAGAGCGTAGCCGACACACTCTGTTGGCAAGAAGAACACCACACGGCATATATTTCCAAGCATACACACTACGCAGAGTACCTGAAGTGTCGAACTATCCGAGGGAAGCATCTCCGCACGTGCACTCGAACCTGTTATTACCTTAATCGTCTGTTGCATCGTTCGTAAAAACGTCGATGTTGTCGCGCGTGTCGCGGAAATCATTGGCTGTATCGAATCGGGAAAATGGGGTAACCTTGGCATAGAGATCCTGTCCTAGAAAGGGAAAATTTATGATTTCTACAAAAATCACACCTCTTTATTCAACTTTTTCTTGAAATTATTTTTTGTAGCAATTATGTAAAATATTATACTCGATAAAAGCTAATAATATATAAAAATATTGAACATATTAAAAATTAATACTACATGAAAGTACTGATCATGATAGAAATGAATACTATATAAAACTACTGAGCACGATACAAATGAATTCTATATAAAAATACTGACCATGTCCATGTGTTTATTTAAGAATTACGCGAATGCAGCAAACAGACAGCATAATTAGATTAGAATAACAAGTGTTCCCTACGCACGTAATATTCATTCGCAGAGTGATTCGAAGTTCGTGTTGCACGCACCCGGTGCATACATTCTCTACGGTATCCTAGCAGCAATTATAGTTGAACAGTATTTACAGTAAAAAGGTGGTCAAGTGTGAAGTGTAATTTCGAGAAAGAGCTGGTCATCTCGGTCACGACTCCTTCCGTAATCTAGATGCTCCTCAGAAGTGAATTAACGACGTTTCATAATCTTGTCCAA
Source organism: Lasioglossum marginatum (assembly GCA_028455795.1). NCBI lineage: Eukaryota > Metazoa > Arthropoda > Insecta > Hymenoptera > Halictidae > Lasioglossum > Lasioglossum marginatum. The sequence continues at coordinate 7,983,393 of CM052268.1, forward strand.
CTATCTCTGGTTTCCGGGCATCGGCCTTGCAGACCACTGACCACGGCCGGATGTTCTTGTCTACAAAGAACGAACGAATGGCCGCCGCAGACAGTGGGGTAAACCGATGAACTTTGTGTTAAAATCAAAGAACTTTCTTTAAGAATGTTTCTTTTTAAATTAAAGCCGAAATATTACACAATATGGGAAAAATAGAAAGAGTGATTAACTTTTTGAAAATTTGTGTTGAGAATTACAAGAAAATTGTGGTTCATCCAATACCATGTAGGGATAGATTTTTTCTTGACATGCTATACATCATTTTCCTGGTCGCATAATTTCCTCGAACACTCACCGCGATTAATCTTCGCTCGTTTCGCTATTATCATTCAATTGGAGCTCTTGTCAGAATTGTAACTGGACATGTATGAACTAGAAATCAACCTGACGACAAGGAAATGACATTTCGTATGACACCGCATGCAAGAACTATGACGGATTCTGATTGCCTATGCAGTGAACATCCGAACTTGCGTGATTTCAGTCAGCCGAGTGTCAAACTGCACTTTGGATCAGAAAATTGCTTGGATCTGCACGAACGAGTGAGAAGATAAAATTCTAAAATTTTAAAAGTGGTTAAAATATTGTGTCTGCTATAATATTACAACTGATTTGACATGAAATGTTTTAGTAGCCATGCATTTTGAAAAGATTTTGAAAATTCTTTATTTCAGAAATATTATATTATAATAATTACAGAAATTATAAAAATATGTGGAACCTCGACAAATATGATTTTACTAAAAAATTGAATTATTCTGGGGTTTTCGCACTGTAATTGCAAAGAGAGAACTGAAGCTGTGGCGTGATAAAGTTGAACAATAAATATTTCATACTTGACGAGCAACGCGTCTCTTCCTTTTCAACGATTGCGATGCAATTACAGAGGAATCATTTCCATTCACGGTCCAGTACACATAGTAACACGTTCTGGAGAAGTTATTTGCGGTTGCTTCGTTCATACTCGAGGGATAGATCGATTTGCGAGTACTCAGATAAAAATACAATAGCAATAGTATAAATAATAGCACCGATCTTGCCGAAGATAAGTTTCACACGCGCCAAATCGTTGAAGCGCTTCCCTGGCAACTTGGGAAACAGATCAACTGTACTAGAAGAACTTGATGAACAGAAATCTTTATCTAAATTAGTAATGCTCACCACAATTAAAAATAAATTCCAAAAATCCTGTTTTGAATAAAACATTTCATTTTTCTACGATTTTATCCCAATTTGAAATATTTAAAATGATTATAAATCTGAATTATGAATAAAAAACGGTTGAATTATTTTCCAGAATATTTCTTTAGAAAATGTTACATATTTTTCGTCGATGACCCTAGTGAATGTATGAGGTCCTTCATTAACGAAATGAAGAGTGCGAAGCAGACAGCGAAAGGGAGAAGCTCGCCGAACAAATCAGCTGTGAACGCGAGTAGGATGGCGGTACAGTTCTCGCGATAGTGAATCAGCATCTACTTCGTTTTTCGCGCTTGTATTACGGTTATGTGGTATAACACCGATACCGTGGGAAACGAACTGCGACTTCCGGCGAGCTTTCACTTCGTTTAATTGTCCCTTCCATCGTCCGCGGGCCTCTGACAGTCTTGACATTGAACGCGCAAGAGGAGAATACTCTGGCACCTGTTAATCACTTGTCTAATTAAACGTAACAGCGACAGACGTAATTGTTTCAGGGAGTCGGTCATGTTTCTTCGAGTGGTTCATTGTTATTGTAAAAACCGAATGGTCGACGTAACTTGCTAGGACCTAAACAAAAATTACAAAATACAACTTTTACTATTTTCTCAGCACAATTCCGACAACTTGCAATTTTTTTCAAAAATTTTTTTCACGTTGTGTAGCAAACCAATTGTTCTAACTTCTCAAAAAGTTCAAATCGTATATGGTCCGATATTAAAAAAGTTATCGTCTTTTTAACAGTGTCCGAATATTAGGGATTGGTTTGAATTTGAGAAAATCAAGAAAATAGATAACTGTGAAGGCATCGTCGATGGACTGTTAATGAAACAATAACGATTCCGAAATTCCGTTACGGTTTCGCTTCGATTGCTCGAGGAATGAAGAATTTTTTATGTATGTATGAATCAGTCGTTCAAGCACTTGAACGAGCAATTAATATGATCTATGTGGCGTAAAGTTCATCTGCTTCGAATACTAAAAAAAGACACACTTGTTGATTCAGTAACGGTTATCCGATCAACATTTTTCCTTGAAATCAACAGGTCTCGCGAATCCCCAATCGAAAGACTTGAGGAACGCACTTTCCTGTTGTTAGTATCCGTATAATTATTCGAGAACAACAATAGTATGAAAAGTAACATCAGAAAAATGGATTAGATACTGGATTAGATAGACGGAGAGGATGTAACTACGATAAATAAACACTTAAAAATACAATTTGGAATGCAGCTGATGTTATGTCATGGTAGAACGAAGATATAAAATTCCTGATAATAATCTATTCCTTTATGATCATCGTGCGCATCTCTCTGCTGTTTGATTTCTGTACATCTTCCTGTTCCTCTGTTTATTCGAGGAATATATGTTTTCTTATTTTCCTGGCATTGGAACTACCAACTTATGGTTTCTACGGAAGCGGGAACCATAAAAGTGGTATAGAAGAAGAGAAGTTAGTTAACACGTAACAATAAATATGTTTCGTTAGCGGTGGGGCTTTCGGTTTTGTTTTAAAAAAATTGTAAATACGATGGAATAATAATTTGACAATTAGTCTACCTTTTTATTCGTACCGTAAATGATTTTGTTCTAAAAAATTTGTAAATACAATAGAAGAATAGTTTGACGCTTTTCCGATTTTTGAAAAATCGTGATAATTTTCTAGAAACAAATGGCACGGCCCGGACTCGAAAGCTCGAAGCCAGTTCGCAAAGCAGTGATTTTCCACGACTTCCGGTTTCATTCTGAAGATAGCCCGAGCCTTATTAAATCCGACTTCCTTCTCGAGGAATAAAACGAGCAGCATTCAAAGAGAGATTATAAATTAGAGGATGGGACGGCCTTTCGAACCGGTGATTTTCATTTAATTCCTCGTGTGGACGACGTGGGGAAGGAAGGAAAGTTAAATCTCGTTTCAAGGTAACTCGAGAAAATCTCATTGAAGCGCTGATGAATTTTCTCCGTCCCGGTGAAATCCGGTCGCGTGCTGCGAGAAAATCCACGTAAACATTTTTCTTTTCGTAACCGGTTTTGCCGGGCACTTTCCTCCTGTCGTTACCATTTCACCGGGGTGCACATGCTTCCCGCCGGTTTCTGCAACTTCCCCACGATGTTTTCTCCTGGCAATCAATTATGTTGCTTTGGGAAGATGCGTCTGCAGTAGTCGGACTAATTAACCGCGGCGTCGTGTCTCTTGCAGTAGAAGACTTCTCACCGTGATGAAGAAAAAAAGAGTCACACACGTCTGCGAATTAATACGTGAAAGTGACACACTGCGCTCGAGGCCGACGCGTCTCATAGGGCACATAAACCTAACCGAACGACAGTATAATCATGACTGAAATGGATACGTTTACTGTGGGCCACGGTAGAATGGACTAATTGGTTCTGTGGGATCTCGTTCCCCGTTGCATTTATTGAAATACATGCATTTATGGGCAATTTGTTCCAGATCCGCAGTCTGCTGCAATGTTCGCAGCCTGCGCGACACGGTTCAAAAGGAGCATTCCCCAATGTACCACAATATATCAAAATATTCTAGAATATACCACAATGTAACACAATATACCAAAATATACTAGAATATATCACAATGTAACACAATATACCAAAATATATTAGAATATACCACAATGTATCACAATATACCAAGATATACTAGAATATACCACAATGCACCACAATATACCAAAATATACCACAATGTAACACAATATACCAAAATATACTAGAATATACCACAATGTAACACAATATACCAAAATATACTAAACTGTACGTACCACAATATACTAGAATATACCACAATGTACCACAATATACCAAAATATGCTAGAATATACTAGAATGTACCATAATATACAACAATATACCACAATATACTAGAATATACAAGAATATACCCGAATATACTACAACATACCACAATATACCAAAATATACTAGATTATACCAGATTATACAAGAATATACCAGAATATACTCGACTATAGCACAATACATTAGAATATAGAAAATAAAAGTGGCACGTACTTCCTTTGTTTCAGGGTTCAATCGAACACAGGCGACCCAAGCGCAGCGTTAGAAATCATTTGCATACACGCATTCGACGAAGAGAAGTAATCATGACAATTAAAGGATGGTTACCACCAAGATGACCTTGAGGAAACCGACGACCACGTTCACGCGGCTGTTACGATCGTACAAAAGGCGCAGATTCAAGCACGAATGGCTCGCATTCGTATTTATGTGCCTTTTGACCGGTTGTTCAGCCAGGAACAATCCTCCGCGGTTTCTCATCGACGGCCAGACAGAAATTATTCTTAGGCTAAAGGAAGGCTCTGATACACCTGTCGGTAAGAATATGTGGAAATTCCGTTCTGCTTCGATGCACCCTGGGGCCCATAGGCGTGCGTTTAGGTTGCGCATGCACACGTTGAACCTTGAGGGGTCTCTCTATACTGATTCTCAGAACACCGGTGATGCTCAGTAATTTTTCATGGGATGATTATTGAAGATATCCATTCGGAATCAATTGGACATATTAATATAATACTTGGAGAGTACCTGGGATTCGAAGTTACAGCAATTTTACTGCTGAGGAAAAATGTTCTCCGTAGCAAAAAACGCTATAGAAAAACAGGAACACCCTTTTCGAGGAAAAATAATAAATTTGATCCAAAGTTATGGTACTCGTCATTCTGTGGCAGAATCAATTTATTTCAACTTTGCAAGGTTCAGACAATCAACGATCGCGAATGTTACAGTCTCGTGACTTCTTGAATATGTAGTCGATTTGTATCAATGTAAATTCAGTAAGTTTCCTGCGGTTTCACTATTACACAAATTGTGGCAATGTTGCTAGCTACGAAATATTACCATATAATTTTACATCCTTCGACGTATAAATTTCAAGTTTTCCACACATTTGCAACATCACTCAGCATCTTCATGACCGTCAGAAGTAAGATTCAATTAGAGCTGTTTTACACTGAAAACAGATAAAAACCTGCAGCTAAATTATTCGCGAACAATGCGTGTAGAACTTGATGGGATCAGGCGAGCACAATGTTTTCATTATACTTCTAATTGCGACTTTCAGTTAATATCCTGGAATCTTAAGTTCTTTGGAAAATTATTAAGTACGCTTCCTTGATGGGAGATTGTACAAATATTGGCAATTGTGTAGAATCGGAAATAATATACTTTCTGGATCCACTGTAAATCCCTTTTTTTCATTAATGGTCACTGAACGCGCACACACTGTGTCCCCGGTGCAAGCGGAGTTTGTGTGCATTTCAATTAATTACGTTGATTCGTTGGTGCATCGGTGATGGCATTCGTGCCGACTGGTTTCTGTTGCAGGCAGTTTAATTTACAGGCTTCGCGGCGTCGATCCCGATGGTGACAGCCTGACGTTCGGTGTTAGAGACCAGCCTGGCAGCGACGTGATTCGGGTCGAGAATTTCAGTCAGAACGAGGCCAATATTTACCTGAACAAATTGCTGGACCGAGAGGTAATCGATCCTGATGACGATCTATTCTTTGTTCCAATGATTCCGCTTGACCACCGACGATGGTGACGCCCCTCAATTGCTTCAGGTGTCCCAAATATACCTGTAGAGACTTTCCTTTGCACAGGATAGTACATTAGTGACGATTAAGCTGCGGATCTTTATGCGAAATAAAAATGTTCTGCAGCAGTTCGGAAGCAGGAATAATGCAAAAGCTTAAAAACGATATTGCAATATTCTGAAATGTTTCGAATCTTTCACCGTTTTATATTAGGTCGGTGTAGAAATTCGTGTCCGATTCCTTGTTGAATTTTAATACTAAATCGAGCACGATCTTTATGCATTTCTTCATAAATGTCCAGTGATGATTAATGGAATTGTAATCATTTTTCAGGTCAGAGACGAGTACGCACTGGTGCTGACCTTAACAGACGGAAGGCTCGGAGAGGGAAACTTTATAACCCAAAGTTTATTGTTGCTCGTGGAGGATGTCAATGACAATGTCCCCATTTTTCGTCCCCACCCAACGTCACTGACAATTAGAGAAGACTCTGGCCCAGGAATTCTGGCCACTGTCGAAGCGACTGACGCTGACTTGGGCGTCCACGGGCAGGTGGTCTACTATCTTCAGGAGCTCGACGGTGATAATGACGTGTTCAGTATTTCCACTGTTAATGGGAAAGGCATCGTGCGTCTCGTCGGTCGGCTGGACTACGAGAGGAAGTATTTGTACCAGCTGAGAATTTTGGCCATCGATAGGGCGATCAATGAGAAGGTTAGTTGCAAGATTATAGGTAATCTCAGAACGAAAATAAAAGTGCTTTGACCCTAGTCAAACGTGGGAAACAATTGATTATGAAAATTACCCGCTTCGCGCACAACTCTTATCGCAGCTGTTAACTTGCTGTTAACATTCTAGTGCAGATAAAACCCCCACAATGCTGTAATAAATGTCTCCGTGTTAGAAAGAATAGCCTTGCGACAAAAGACAATGACCTCTCTCAAGGAAAATGAACTTTCATTCGTGAACCTTTATCATAAAACATTGTTCTGTCAAAAGTACTACTAACATTTAATTGTTGATCATTATTTCAGGTAAATACAGGAACAACCGCGATACTCGTCAAGGTTCAAGACGTCGAGGACCAACCACCGGAGTTCATCATCATGACGCCTGTTGCCAGGATCAGTGAAAATGCCAGGATTGGAACGTCCGTTCTTCAAGGTCAGTTTACCTCCGCACCACTTCTGCCATTATTTAACCTTTTGCCGTATCATTATTTCTACAGTTACAGTGATTAGAAAAGAAAATTTATATCTTTTATATGGCTAGTTTTATTTTAACCCCTTGCCCCACGACTTATATTACGGTTTCAGTAATTATAACTTTCTTTGTAGTTCGTAATTTCCTAAAAAAGGAGAAAATTTATATCTATTGTATGCCAACATGTTCTCCAATAACTATACATCAACGAAATAGACTTTCATCTCGGTTCAAGAGAAATTAATAACATACATATTTATTAGACTCTGTTCAGAATCTTCATCACGGTTAATGCTTAAATATTGATTACAAGCGAATCAAATTTGATTTCATTTAATATGTTAATAGTTAATATCAATTTCATAATCCATTTCATGTAACGAATGTCCAAATAATTTTCAGTGCGAGCAGTGGACGGTGACAAAGGAATCAACAACAAGGTGACCTACAGTATCACCCAAGGTCCACGATATTTATTCGACATCGACGCCACTTCCGGTCTAGTGTTCACCAGGGCGCAGCTGGATAGAGAAGCGGAGGAGAACGCGGAGGGTGCGTTCGTGTTGGAAATCACCGTAAGGGAAGTCTCGAAGATAGTACCGGCGCCATCAGTTTCGACGGAAGTCACCATCATTCTTACGGATGTTAACGACGAGACGCCTAAGTTCCGAAACCCGCGCTACAGGGCCGAGATCAATGAAAATGCGCCGTACAATACGCCGGTTAACTTCATCGGCGATGCGATACCGGAAGTCTACGATCATGACCTGGTGAGAAACGGAAGTGATTTCGCACCGGAGTCTATCAGTGCTTTGCGGGACTTCGTGCGAATTCAGATTTTCAATCATTTTTAATATTAGGGACATCTCCTATGGTAATCAAATATTTTTATTTGTTAACTTGTGTGGCATGGAAATGCTATTGATCATCGTCTTCAAGTACTATTTACCATTTCCATTGCAAAATCCGCGTGTGCTTTCTAAATTCTTTTGTTGCACAACATCGTTACATAAAACGCCGTATCGTTCCATAAATAATTGGAATTAATGACTGTGAAGGTTCTGATACAATTTTTTTGTGTAGGTTTGTCGTCACACTTTCACTTTCATAGTCTATTATGGCAGCGAATTAAACCGTCAATGTAATTTTGCTACAAATATTTCAATTAGCGAGAGTGTAGGCTTTTATGTAATTATTTTCCAGGGATCGAACGGTACTTTTCGAATATTCATCGATGGCGATGATGGAATATTTGATGTTACGCCATCCAGGGGAATCAACGAAGCTCCTTTTTTAATTCGTGTGAAGAATTCCAGTAAACTGGATTTCGAAATGATATCAGGTATTTTAATAGATTTATCCCGTGCAGACAATTAACAGGTTGATGAATGATAAATAAATTTCTATGTTCTATATTCCAGACGTGAATTTTACGCTAATCGCGAAAGAAGTGGTGCCAGTTAAACCGAAATACAGCATGGTGCCGGTAACAGTGTTCATAAGGGACCAAAATGACAATTATCCCGAGTTTACCGAGAACATCTACGAGGTGTCAATTCCAGAGAATTGCGCGGTGGGGACTACAGTGGCGTGGGTGCAAGCGTTGGATGACGACAGCGGCCATTTTGGAACCCGAGGGATCCGATACACGCACTTGGGAGGCAGTATTGCTCACGCGTAAGATAGAAATCATTAAATGCTCTACAACACAACTGTTTTCAAAGAAAATTATTTATTCAAAAGGAAAATACTTAATTCCAAATTTGATATAATTTTAATGTACACACTTTTGCTACTTGTAGACTGTCAATGGATCACAAGACAGGTGTAATCACAGTGAAAGAGCCAGGTCAGAGTTTCGATCGAGAACTAGTGTCTCGTCATTATTTGACTATCGAGGCGAGGGACGACCTTGGCAAGGGCAACCGTAACACTGTCCAACTAGTTGTGAACATCAACGACGTGAACGACAACGCGCCGGTGTTCTTACAAAATAAATACGAGGCTGTTCTTCTGGAAAATCAGGCTAACTTTGAGTCACCGTTGGTGGTCGAAGCTTTCGACATCGATTTGAATGGTTTGTAAATTTGTACTGTAAATGATTTTGTTCTAAAATCTTCTACCTTGTACAATTTTTATTGAACCCTCTTCAGGTACCAAGAACAGCGAAGTGATCTACGCACTGGTATCAGGAGAATTCTCGCGGAATTTCACTATCGATCCAAAGCGTGGGATCATCGTTCCATCATCACCGCTGGATTACGAAGAATTGCCAGTCAATCAAGGTCACAAAGCGGCACCGGTGCGATCATTGAGATTGACAGTGAGAGCGAGGGATGCGGGCACGCCGAGCTTGAGCTCGGACGCTCCATTAATTGTTTACTTAAAGGATATCAACGACAATCCACCCGCTTTCGAAAGGACTATGTACAAGAGAAGCATTCCTGAAGATCTGGCTGGTGGCACTAGCGTAGTCCAGGTATATTTACATAAACAATATTTAAAATTGCGTAGATATTTAAAATTTACTTAAAATATTTGCTACAGGTCAAAGCCTGGGACAAGGACCTCTCCTCGCCCAACAACAAATTGGTTTATCGAATCCAGAGCGGTGCGGGCGATAAATTCGTAATTAGCCCCGAGACAGGCGTGATTAGGGTCGCTCCGGGTTCGAATTTGGATCCAGATCTCACGTCCCCGAAAACAACGAGGTACAGCTTGAACGTGCTTGCGATTGACAGCGGGACGGAGATCCAGAGGACAGCTGACGTCCTTGTGAATATCACGATCGTGGATGTTAATAATAAACCACCGGTTTTCCTCGATCCTGGCACTGTCACCATTCGAGAGAATACTCAGGCAAGTGATACAAACAATCCTCCATTTTCTTCTTTTATTTAATTACTCAAACTTGTAGCTGAAATGTAGCTGTACATCAGGCCAATTTTGATTTTTTCTCAAGGTTATTTTTTCGGAGTTTTCAAGGTGATCATTTACAGGAAGAAAGATCTTGAAAAGAAAAATAACATTTGCAAAGCATTCACCTTCTGATACCATTTGCATTGCATTAAAAACATTTGTTATGTTATCACAAATAAAGGAGATATTTAAGTGGACCACTCTGTACAATTAATATATTCAATTTCTAAATACATCTTGATAATATGGCTCAGGATAAAAAATTGTTAATGACATTGAGTTATTATTGAGTTATTATTCGTTTCATCTATTAGGTCGGATCGTACGTGCATCGCGTCGTCGCGAACGATCCCGATATCGCGCCGATTTTGCGATATCGAATCGATCCGAATTCGTCGGAAGCGAGGAACGAGGAAGGCACGCTAATTAAAATTCAAGAATACGATTATCTGTCCGCGTTGGAATTAAATGCGCTCGACGGGCTGCTCCGAGTGGTTAAATTGCTGGATCGGGAAAGAGTGGAGACGATCAGACTGGGTCTTGTGGTGGAGGACCTGGCTGCAGTTAGGGGAATCCAAACTGCTTTCGGTATAGTATATTTATATGTAACACATTTTCCAATTTTCTAATTTCAGCAATAAGGGTTCACTTTCGTTTCAGCAACGCTGAACATAATAATTGAGGACGAGAATGACAACAATCCGAGGTTCCGCAGACCATTCTATAGACGGTCGGTGACGGAGAACAGTAAAAATGGCGTCAACATTGCTAATATCGTCGCCGATGACGCTGACAAAAATCGTAGCATCACTTATACCTTGGAAAGTCCACAAGAGTTGACGGATTTGGTTCATCTTGATTCTGAAACTGGGGAAATGGTCGTCGCGAATAAAATCGATAGGGAACAATATTCCTGGCTTAATTTAACCGTCAGAGCTACTGACTCAGGGATACCACCTAGGTAAAAATTATTATACAATTAATTATACAAACGATTTTTAAATATTTCCTACCATTTGCAGATCGAGCTTGTCAGAGGTCTACGTTCATGTGTTGGACGAAAACGACAATAATCCATACTTCGTGACCGATATTAGTAACCTAACGGTATTGGAGAATTCAAAGATAGGTACAGAGATCGCTGTGATCCAAGCTAGTGATCCTGACAGCGGGGATTATGGGAAAATTACTTATCTGCTCGATAGAATGTCGTCTCAGGTGAGCATTTAGTTTAGAAATTATTAAGCTGATTTAAGGAGGTGATGATTTGTATTCATTTTTAATAGGGCACTTTTGCTATTCATCCTGAATATGGCACGCTGACAGTGGCTGACTCTATCGATTGGGAGGCTAGGCAAAGTTATGTCTTAGTAATTGAAGCGTGGGATAATTATCAGTTCGGCTACACTGCTGGTGAATCCAGAAACGCGTTCAAGCAGATTCAGTAAGTGAAATAATCTTCATTTAAAAATTTAAAAAATGTAAAAAATTGTTACATTTAAGAAATGTAAAATATTGTCCATCTTTAAGGGTGACAGTGGCTGACGTCAACGACAACACTCCGAAAATGGACATTCCGTCGACATGCATCACTATATCGGAGTTCCACGATGTGAAAGATCTAATTTACGTCATCAAGACGAAGGATGCTGATGATCCAACGACTCCGAATGGTCGGGTGAAAATTAGAATTATTTCTGGAAACGAATTAGGTGTGCACAAATATATATTCTTCTATCTCGATGTTCGTTTTCAATTTAATTATTTAATATATTGACTTTCTCGTGATAGGTTTGTTCATTCTGGAACAAATAGATTATTGGACAGCGAGTATAAAAGCGGCTCACTCGCTTCGGGGAAAATTTGGCAATTACTCACTGTCGGTGGAGGCACGCGATCTTGGCAGTCCTTCCAACAAAGACAGTCAGACTTTGAATGTCTGTGTTACTGACTATAACGATAATCCACCGGTGTTTATCAGTCCGCAACATAACACGACGATCCGTGTACCGGAGGTAATTATTAAGAATTGAAAAACATCAATTTATTATATTGAACATATTTAAAAATAAATATTATTAAATGAATATTTAATATTCAGGAGAAGTACTATACATATATTTTCTCAGTCAATTCAATCAAAAAGTATTCCTCAGAGATTCCTCAAATATTTTTATAATTCAGTACAATTTGTGTGGACATTTATAATAATTTACAGAACGTAACAATTGGCACACTGATTATTCAAATCGAGGCAAAAGACGCAGACACAGGTCCGAATGGTGACGTTCACTATCGTCTGAAACAGGATCTTGCTGGTCATTGGAGAACTTTCAATATTGACGACTCAACTGGGGTAGTGACTTTAAAACTTCCCTTGGACAGAGAAACTCAAAAACTGTATGAGGTGAATAAATAAATTGGGACTAGAATTGAAACATCCGTAACAATTGCCAGAAAACATTATAAAATAATTTATTTCTCCCCAGATCCGGATAGAAGCGTACGATCTAGGCACCCCAACTCCCCTAAGCTCGGATCTAGATTTGATAATCTACGTCCGAAATATCAACGACTACGAGCCGCAATTTTTAGTAGAGATTTTCAACACGAATTTCACCGAGCAACAATTCCCTGGGACAGAAACCATTTTGCTACCTCAGACTGTCGATCGTGATGACATCGACGAACTCGATGATCCTCCAGCTCAAGTTTGCTACTTTATCGTCAGCGGAAATGACGATGGTTTCTTCGTCCTTGATGTGTTCAAACACGAATTAACTGTACGTATTAAAAATACCAAAAGTATTTTACAGATCGATGTTTACGAATAATTATTGCAGACTGCCAAGACTTTGGACAGGGAACAACAACAGCAACATTTGTTAATCATAAAAGCGACGGAGGACTGTACTACAGTTCCTACGAACGACAGCTTCATCGAGGATGCAACAGACACCACGTTAAAAGTTATTATAGACGTGATTGACATAAATGACAACCCGCCGAAATTTGTCAGTAAAGTGTTCACTGGGGGCGTGACCACGGAGGCTGATTTTGGCACACAGTTTATGCAAATTAAGGTATAATTATTGTTTGGAAGGAATGAATATCGATAATAAATATTATCATTTGTTCATAGGCGATCGATCTAGATGCTGGAGACAATGCAGTGATCACTTATTATAAAGTTGGCAAAATTCAAATGACGTTGACAGAGGGTCTTGATGACATCGAGATACAACCCTTCCTTGTTAATAAACAAACTGGAGTTGTGAGTCTGAACTTTGACCCACAAAGAGGGATGAAGGGGTACTTTGATTTTATGGTAAGTGGGATTAATTCATTATTATAGATATATATTTTTGGAAATGATTTGCATTACTGACATAATTATTCCAAACAGGTTCTAGCTAATGACTCTCACGGTCTGCAAGACACAGCTAGAGTGTTTATTTATTTACTACGAGAAGACCAACGCGTCCGGTTCGTGCTGAGACAGCATCCACCGGAAGTCCGTAACAGAATAGACACGTTCAGAGAGTAGGTTTAGATAAAATTATAAATTGACAATTTCATGAATGAAAAATTGATTGATTTGAAACGTTTAGGATCTTGGGCAACGTGACGGGAGCGATAGTGAACATCGACGAGTATAAGACCCACGAAAATCACGACGGTTCGGTGGACAGAACAAAGACAGATCTCTATCTGCACCTTGTCAATCGCCGAGACAATTCGATCCTCGAGGTGTCCGAGGTTCTCGAGTTGGTCGACAGAAACATCGAAAAGCTCGACAGCCTGTTCAAGGAATTCAATGTTCTCGACACGCAACCGGCTCAGTATCAGCCGATTATTCAGTACGAGCAAGCGGGGACGACTTTCTGGCTTTTGACTTTGACCCTGTTTCTGGGCGCACTGCTAATTTTGTGCATGGCTCTGTGCCTTTCACAGAGAGCCTCGTTCCGAAGGCAACTGAAGGCGGCGAACGCATCTCCATTTGGTAACTAGGAATCGTAATCCTTGAGTACCGCCTCAATATCATTCATTATTCAATTCTAAACACTCGAATCATTCACCACTTAATTTTTAACACTTCATTAAATTCTTGAATCTCTTGCGGAAACGAGGTGGTACGAAACAATTAAACCGATAGCAAAATAAAATTGCTTTTGGCAGGCACCTCGGACGCAGAGTTCATCAGAGGTCCCGGACGCGTTCCGAACACGAATAAGCACAGCGTGGAGGGTTCGAATCCAATATGGATGCACGCTTACGAGAACGAATGGTTCAAAAGCGACGAGTCCATTAGTCACACCTCCGAACGTGACTCTCTCGATGAGAATGCACTGAACAACGAAGAAATGATGAACGAAGTCAACACGAACCAAAGAAACGAAGACAAACCGTATTACATCGAGCCAAGAGTGTCTTCCATTTCGAGGTAGACAGATTAATCAAATTACCCAATTGAAGAATACTCTGTAGGTTTTGTACACTTTTTTAAGTGCTGATTTTTTCAAATGCGTTCTTTGATTTTCCAGCTTAGAGAGCATTGCGAATATTCCGAACAACTTCCACCACACGTCGTCGTTGCATCGAGCACACAACACGATCGTCAATCCTCTCGGCAAGAAAATCGAAACAACGGAGCTTTAGCAACGATTGTAATCCTAACATGATCCCTTCAGCTTTGAGATCTACGACTGCAGGAGTACTGTAAATTTAGAAGTGTTCGTGTACATATAGTCATACCTCGTACAAACGATAGAAATATTTAATATTTATTTTACAATAATTCTAACCGCGACACCAATAAATGTTATTTATTGCCGAGACATTACTAGCTGTAAGTTATACAAAGGCAAGCAATTATTTCAACGAATCTAGTTGTTAATTAGGGTTAAACCCGACGTCGTTCTACGTGTGAAGGAAACACACCGATGATCTCCGCACATTCACATTCCTTGCTGACAAGTTTTGTACAAGTTTGTACATTTTCTGAGAAATAAAATTAAGATGGTAATACTAAACACTTTTCCATAATAATTAATGTTTGATTAGCTGAATGGAGGTAATGAAGAAGACTAATTGTGGAAGTTGATAAGGTAGGAAGTATACCTTGCAAGGGATGATACTGAAACGATCTGTGCTTTCACAGCTCGGTCAATATTTTTTAAATGAACAAATCTGTTCATGTTAAAAATGAACTCTGCAATTAATAATTCTTCAAATATGTGACTAAATATCGTTTTCTTTTTATTGGGGTTGTTTTAATCCTTTCGAATGTATAATGGTTTTATTTAGAGAAATGAGGTGATTTATTTAAATTTTTTAAGTCTGTTGAATGAAACAGGAAGCTCAGCACACCACGATTACTATCAAAAAGAACGATCACTAGGTGAACAACCCACGGAGATAAAATCTCCGCACGGAACACTACTGAAAGAAGAATCCATTGTTTAAATGTAAATGAGCAGAATGTGGAGTTGACCTCAATCGGTTAATCACACATTCAAGTCCCCTTCACCCTTATGGGGTGCTGTCGCGTGAGTTTTACGTTGCTCTACCCGCTACTCTCTTGTAATGATGTACCGTAAAAATGACATAAATTCGGTACTTTCGACGTTCATGCTTAAATAGACTGTAACTGCCTTCGTAAGGAAGCTTCCGGTAAGGAGTAGGTCAGTCTCTAAAAATACAGGTAGCCTGATGGACAACAGAGAATTTGCTTAATGTCGAGTTTCTTTCACAGCAATTCTTTCATCTTTACTTTCCACAATTTTAAATGTACACTTAGAAAGACGTTCCAATTAATTAAAAATTTTTTGTCACGGAGCATCAGTCGATCGACCATTTTGCCCGCTATGTCGACTAAAAAATGAGATCAGTCGTTCAGCGTGAGATTGATCGGGGTAAAAAAACGACTCTACAATTTTACAATTTTTTACTTTAATTTTTGTGTACTCTGAAATACTTCGTTCTTTCATCTTTAGTTTCCACAATTTTTGCATTTACGAAGACGTCCCAGTCAATTAAAAATTTTCTTGTCACGAAGCATCAGTCGATCGACCATTTTGCCAGCTACGTCGACTAAAAAATGAGATCAGTCGTTCAGCGTGAGATTGATCGGGGTAAAAAAACGACTCTACAATTTTACAATTTTTTACTTTAATTTTTGTGTACTCTGAAATACGTCGTTTTTTCATCTTTAGTTTCCACAATTTTTGCATTTACGAAAACGTCCCAGTCAATTAAAAATTTTCTTGTCACGAAGCATCAGTCGATCGACCATTTTGTCAGGTACGTCGACTAAAAAATGAGATCAGTCGTTCAGCGTGAGATTAATCGGGGTAAAAACGAGGTGAACAGCATTTTACGGTCAATTAGAAATCGCAATCTATCGGTTTACGTATGACGAGAGCCATATTAATCAGAGTCCATTTTAGGTGCCCGCGTTTCGCGAGACGGAAAATGAGCAAGTCAGAACGATGATTGAAGCAATACGCACTGTAGGTAGTAGGTTGGGAGGTAAGGAGGCGAGGAAACAGGGCACGTACACTCTTATCGTGTTTCTGAACGTCAGCCTCGCGTGTAACTTTATGCTAATTTCCACTAGCTATATAAGCAACTGGTCAGTGCTCGAGTCACTCCCTTTGCACCCCTCCTTCTCAATCCTTCACTGGCCCAGACTGCCTGCAGAATAACCTACTACCGTTTCCAACAGAAATCAGGAGCGTAGTAACCTTTAATGAACAAAACCAGCCATCGACTCTTCTCTATATACTTAATTAGCCACTGCTCACAAATTGCTCAATTCTATCTACCCCCTTTTTAATTTTAGAAACGCATTTATTATCAATTCGTTGCAGACAAATAATCTTGTCTCTCAATTTCTCCGGAAATGTTTCCTGTGCTTATTTTGTCCATTATTTTAGCAAATTCTTTCACCAAATTTATTTTGCAATTCATCTGGGAAAATTGAGAATTATTTCTATGTGTTAGGCTCTCATGTGCGCCGAGTTTCATAGTAATCGACGTGAAATGACCATTTGGGGGCATTAAAACGGACACGGTAAGAAGAATGAACTGACACACAGGATCAGAAGGAAATAATCAATTTTCCTTTCCGAATACTCACGTGAGAAATGAAAATTAACTGTTGTTTATGACCAGCGTGCGTGTAGTGTCTGCATTATATCCGGCGAATATGCATCAGGCTCTCAACCGCGAAGAATATCCCTGTTTACCGGAGGAGTTGGAAGTCGGGTGATTTTTTTTAAAGCGGCGTAGTGGACTCTCCGTGATAAATAATCAATATTTCGTAGGGTTATATTGTCGCTAGTCCCGATCCTGTAACACGGCTCGTAGCCGATGCATTTATTCTACGCGCGATTTGCATACACAGCCCTTTGTGTGCATGTGCCGCAAGCTCGACACGCCATAACAGTTCTACGGGCGTCCTCATTCCGGTGGTATCATTAACCGCAAATTTCTTCGACCGATTCGCTTCAAATCTTCGCCACTTACCTAAATGGACTTGCATTTGAATCACAAAAAAGTCAATATATACACCTTATTGTATGATATTTAACTAGTATTTGCTGAAAAATTCAGCTTCGTATCTTGTACTAAAAGGACGCGGCAGCCATTTTCCCAAAACCATTTCTGCAAGACAGAAAAGACAATTTTTATAAAAATTGCAGGATTTAAGAATGTGCCCGAATTTTTATTCGGTTTCTGTTAGTTGCGATGGACGAAGAACATTTTTATTTTGCGCGAAGTTTTGCAGTCTATATTTTTGACAGTTTGGAACATGGTTATCATATTTCATTAAAATTTTTATAAAAATTGCGGGATTTAAGAACGTGTCCGAATTTTTATTCGCTTTCTGTTTGTTGCGATAAACGAAGAACATTTTTATTTTGCGCAAAGTTTTGCAATCTGTATTTTTCACAGTTCGGAACAGGATGATTATGTATAATTAAAAACGCATAAATTTCCTAGCAGCATCGATCAAAGAATAATTTAACGCCATTGTTTCTCGTGTAACTGTTACCGAGGAGTCCAGCCCTTTTAATCACATGGATGGTATCTGTATCGCAACCCCGTGATTAACCAGCCAAAATGGGGAAGAAAGTGTGTAACGAAAAAAAGAGAATGAGAAATAGAACGTGAGATGTCTATCGCTAAAATTTGTTCACTGTTACGGACAAATCACACGACCCCTACGTTAGAGAGCCTTTATTAGGGGCTGCGTATTCACTAATACCCCCGGACTTCTCAAGTCCTGACTCATCGACGTTACGGTATTACGTCGATAACTGGCAGATTCTTTGTGCATGCATTGCAACGTTGTAGTCAATTCCTTGTAATCGATTTCAATCAATCTATAGAACAGCTTCGTCACCCCTAATTTTAAGGAACGGGGCTTGTTGCGTATCGCTTTGTGATAACACACGGTCTTCCATTAAGAAGTATATTGTGAATTATAAAAAAATTCTCTTTTTTACAATTTTGCAATTTTACTATTTTACAATTTGACAATTTGACAATTCTACAATTTTACAACTTCACAATTTGGCCATTTTACTATTTTTTAATGCAATTTCTATGTACTCTGAAAATTTTTAAATTATAATTAGAAAACCTTCAGACTACAGTAAAACAATTCTAAGTATGATGTAATGTTCACCTTTCGTTTCTTCCCTTAAAATACCAAGGCGAATTTATTTTATTCCAAGGTTCAATTTGCACGATATTAACTCACGCATTGCAGTGCTAAACTTATATTAAACCAATGAATATGCAAGCTCACGCTTTTACATAAATTTCGCCTAAATCACAAGAGCAATCACGGGGAAATTGCCTAATGAAGGCCGCTACGATTCAAGGAGGAAAGATTTTTTTAGAAAGCGGACTTCCTCAGACATAGTCAACCAGATAAATATTTTAAACAATTCAAATAATGCACAGCTTGGGTACTCCAAGAACTAGACAGCGGATCTTTCTGCAAAATAAAAATGTTCTATCTGAATTGTTAATATGTTTAACAGGTTGAACATAATATAATCTACTGATTTCTGTCATAAGTGCATAAAGTTTGTCTAGCAAGAACAGTCTGGGGTGGAACAGCAGAATTGAAGTCTCCAAAGAGGACAGCCGGAGGTCGCAGAAAAGGTGGATGCACCTTCGGCAACCTGTGGAGGGGATGGTAGTGTGACGCGGCGTGCACGTGACACAAACACGGGGTTGGTGTCAGGGGTTGAACGGGAAACCCCCTCACATGCGCGGTGTTCGCGGCCAAGTGAAGTGTTGCGTTCTTCCACAACTCTCGAAAATGTCGACCCTCGACTACGGTTAACTTTCCGAGTGGTGTTTATCCTTTCGTCAATCGCAATCACGACCAGTGACACACGATCGAACAACGCCGTACAGTATAGTTGAAACACGGCAAGCCTAACCGATAATGAAAATCCCGAACGTTGTTCCACTCGAAGTGTTTCAGTTTGTGAAATTCGGGGACACATTGTTCAACGAATGAGAAATTTTCTCGTGCCAAGTGCGCATCGGCGTTGTCTTCGTGAATCCACGCGGAAGAAAGTATGCTTGAAGGATGTGCTAAATATACGATCGATGGATGTCCATGCGAGCATGTTTTCAAGGATTCACGGTGTTGAATGATTCTACGATCAGGTAGATGATCTAGCATCGTCTTGCTTTATTCGGGATTTAGGGGTAGTTCGTTGATGGACACCCTCCCTGACCGGAACTTGATATGTAGTCTTGAAATTTTAATCAGTAGACTGAACATTTTTACATAGCTCAGATATCTGCAAATTTTTATGCAATTTAACAGTTTAGTAATTTTATCAAAATCGAAATGAAAATCCAACTTTCGTACAACACCAAATTGATTCTGGCGGACACTGTCGCGTGTATTTGAACTTTCCGCATCCCGTTCGAACATATACCCATAACCGAGTGCATCAAACTAAGTGCTTCAGTTCACGAGTATCGTGAACGTACGTTAAACCAATGTAACACGCCACCACGACACTATGTTTCTCATTGATGAAGATACTTGATCGTTCCACATTCTCTAATGTGATTAATGCCTGAGACATTCGCGGATATGTTTAATGGCGAACATCCTGCTGAAACAGGTCCCAATCTCCGGGAATTGCTCTATCCATCATTCTCATTCTTTCAATTTTTCGCTTTCACTTCTGCACGTTTTTTATTTTGCAGACCTGAATAAGTGCGATACGAAACTGTGAAGACATTGTAAAAATTAGAATCACTTCTCAGGACAATAAGGGTTGTTCGATGAGCACGTTTTATTTTATTTTACGGAATTGAATAATTGAGGCACGAAACTCTGAATATGCACGTGCTTCTTAGTCGATGCGATTTCGTATCGCTTCATCTTCGATCGGTTTGACGCGAGCGTATTAAACCGGAGTTCAATTCGATGCATAATATATGTAAATATATATATATCGATGCAAACATTGATAATGCCGGTGCGTGTCAAACGCCATGGGAAAAAGGATGAGAAGATCGATCCACCCATAGTGGACATTGACCGGCAGTGATACCATTAAACTCTTATGCGCGATCGACGAGTACAAAGTTCGTTGGTGCTGGTCTACGCGAACCTTTGCATATTAATATCGAGCAGGAGGTCCTGCAATATTTAATCCGCCGGTACCGGTTTAAGCTTAACAACCTTTGAATAGTTAACAACTTTCGAATCCTGCCGGTCGTTACCCTTACATCAATATTTCGCGCAGAGTTACCTAGCTTTTTAATAATTCCTCTCTGCGCTTCCACGTTTATGCAATTTGCCATTTTTGTAGATGAATTTTAAGAAAGTGGAATAAAATAGGATATTGTTTCCCCGGTGGTAGTAGCCTTCGCAGATCTGAAATAAATAAAAATTGTACTAAATTCAGAAGCCCTAAATGCATAAAGATTTGCAGTCTACTTGTTAGAAATCGGAAAGACTGAATTTTCTGCTTAATTTATTGAAATAATTTTTCAGCCATTCTCTGATAGTTATCGATGACCTACATTTACATATGCCATGCGTGATATCCTGTATTCCCCATTCCAATATGTTAGCGATGTCATTGGCACGTGGCAGGAGTACGTCAGAGGGTAACAAATAGCTATAGATGGACACACCTGGACAGGTGTTCACAGATTGTATAGTCTCAGGATCAGATACGAAGCAAACACTAATTGCCATGAATGGACAGTTTTTCACACAAATTAAATTGACGAGCACAAAAATAGCGGAGGGCAATTTTCAGTCAATACTTCAAGATTATTTTGTGGAGAGAATTGTTTGTAATCATGAAATATTTATTTTAAGTCGTTTATTTTGTAAAGAGAATATTATAAATATTTCACAGAAGGTGTATGTCCACAATCTCCGAACTCGAGCCCGATCGTAAATAAAAGCAATTAGATCGTAATCGAGAAGAAGGTAGTTAAGCAATAAATCAAATCTGATAAAATGCTACGGTTTACACACTATACAGAATGATGAAGTATTTTCTGTTCTACATCTGCTGAACTTATACAACCAGATGCCATTTTAGATGATCGTAACTCGCTGTAATCAGAAAACGTAACTAAATTCGTTCACGTGTAGGGCTGACCGGTGACTCGGCGAGGTCTATTAACTACAAGCCGTATTCGCGAACAATGAATGGTCACGACCTCGTTTCATGATTACAAAATCAATATTTCTGATTTTATCCGGACTGGAAATCTCTTTGTTTAAATTCCCGGCTGGTCACGGTAATTGTGTTACACATTTCATCGCGTCAAGTTGCACGTTTATAAAAATTATCTGTTTCGCTGACAGTTCTACGGAACGGAACACACACGTGTTCCTGGAATTGCTGATCAAGTGGGATTATTACAGTAGAGCCTCGCTTGTTGCACGGGGTAACCAATCGTAGTCGATCTTCTTCCTGCGTAGACCAGTGTGCAAATAGAGAGGCTCCGCGCAGTGAACGAGATTCAACTAGCGAGGTTCTACTGTACTCCATCGAAATTTTCAGTAATTATTTATTTTTCTACTCGAACGAAGGATTTTTATTTACCGAAAAGAACAGGCCTATTCAAGTATATTTTCGACTGTAGCGCAAAATCGTTCGAGTACGTACCAATTACAGTCGTCGATGAATTATGCATAGAGTTGGAAGCTTTGTGAGCGAATTAAGACTACTGACGACGGAAAAAGTCGATGTACGCCCTATCACGCGGTATCGGCGAATGCCTAGCGATTTTCGTAAATAATTACTGACTCGATAAGCAGAGTGACTGTGAGGCAGTTGAGAGGGTTTGAACTCACTCGTCCATCCTTGCAATATTTACAATAGAAACAGGGGAACAGTCATGTAACGAGTTATCGATCATATCGTGGACGAGAGCGGACGATGCTAACGTTCGACAATTATCGAGCGCGAAATTGATCGTTCCTTCTGGTAATTTAATTTGTTTAATTCGTTTCTCGTTACATGTCTGACATATCTTCACTTTCAATGATGATTCTCGAATTTTTTGAATGAATGTTGATCTTGAAATTAATGGAACAAGTAATGAATATCCGAATGTTTTTTTTATGATATAGTAGAAACCTGTTGAGCATATTAAGAAAGAAGTGGTGCAGTGAATTATCGGAACATAATTTTTAGAATCCGATTATTAAAGAAATTAATGAAGAGGATTATTGGAGTTTGAAAAATATATTTTTCATCCAGTTGGATGCATAATTTTCATTTAAAAATGATTTTTGGCAATGGATTGAAATGTGCAACCAGAGCGTATTCTTTTTGCAGAATGCCCTTTTCAGGAGCATGGTGCAAGGTATGGATTTATTTCGGGTTCGTGTTCGCATGGACAAAGGGGGCTCGTCCACGTTTTGATACCTCCACGGACATGGGATTAGTCTTGGTCCCAGCAGACGCAGAAGTAGACTCGGTGATATTTAGGCTACGCGCGACCGACCAGGATGCTGATTTTCCACTCGTGTTTGAGATCACTGGTAACACATTTTCAATCTCCCCTGTACACTTAATTTTTCCATTTTCATATGAAAACTATTTTCAACACTAAACCTACCAGTGCCGGTCAAATGGTCGATTTTATATTCTCTTACAATTATTGAAGTTATGAAGTTGCTTACGTGGAAATTGCTAAAAACATTTAAGCTAAATCATTTTAATCGCTTCCGATGCTCGGTAAGTTTAGTGTTAAAATGGATCTCGAAGTTTGAGGCTGGATTTATGAAAATGTATTTTTCTATGGATAAAATGACCGTATCCAAGGCTGCCGGGTGAATGCTCATTGTTTGCAGCTACAATCACACCTGTTGTAAGGATCGACAATCTGCCCTGCACTCTGTACAACAAAGTGTGCCAGGCTAATGTGATTCTAACGAAACGACTAGTTCCTGGACGCCTTCACGATTTTGCCGTGAGGGTTAGGGACACGAATGGTGACACGAACTCGATGCAAGCTACTATTTCTGTTACGAACGCCACCACCCCACGTGATAAAATATTCCCGCACATACCCTCCCTCGTAATGGTACCCGAGGTAATTGTTTATTGGTAGTAATACGTCGATTAACAAGCCGTCGACTCTATTGTATTATTCATTGCTCTTTTAGGACACCAAGCCCGGCAAAGAATTGGACTACCTTCTGGTAAGGGCCAATTCGTGGAGCGGGAAACCTGTTTATATCGAACTCTGGGTACGTTTCAATCTCGAACATTAATTTATCTCCACGTCTATGGTCCACAAAAGTTTAGATTATCTTTACAGCAACCGAAAGAATTGTTCAAAATAAGGCAACGACAATACGCCACACAAACGCGAGGTGTGATTACGCTGATAGGGGAATTAGACTTTGAAACGCAGTCCGTGTATACACTCACTATATACGCCACGGTATGAGAAATTTAGCATAATTATCTTCATACAACACGTAATTGAACTTGATAGTTCGGAAGATATATTTATTATGTATTTGTTAGGATCCGTACACGGAGCCTGGGAAAGATACTAGAAACATAGCTGGCCTAAACGTGATCGTGATAGTCACTGATGTTCAAGATGTCCCACCAATTTTCACGTTGGCCCCGCCCCTAACGAGAATTAACAATTCTGTGCAACCTGTAAGTATTTAGGTACCTGTTCATGTTTAATAGGTTGGAAATAATGTAACAGTACTTTTTAGTTCCTTGTGAACTTATATAAATTGAAGACATAATTTGCTGACTGTCTAGAACATGAATAAGTAAAATATATCTTTTGAGAATCTTCCACAATTTTTTACACGCGTACAAGTGCTAAGAAGGAAGCTGTTTTATTTTACAAAAATGTTCATATTGATAAAATCCATAGCAATCGAGGCATATCAAGATTGAACATGATCGTATGTTGATTTTCCAGGGCGATATAGTATTACGAGTGCACGCAGAAGACGGGGACAAAGGAGTTCCACGTGAAGTTGTGTACGGTCTCGTGTCAGAGGGCAATCCTTTCACACCGTTTTTTAACATTTCGGAAACAAGCGGTAAGAAAACACGTCATACTTTTTCGAAGTCGCAAAAGAAGAACACATCAATATGCACACATATCATTTTGTAATTTGATTATGAAGCTTTCTCCTAATGATTAAGAAATAGAAATTTGATTAATCCAACAATGGTTGGAAATCTCAGAGATTTGTGAGGGGTGTAATTACACTTCTGGTATCACTAAACGAATTAGTCGAATGTAGATATCAATGTGTAATGTGTACACAGCACACCATGGGGGGTGGCCTGATTCCCCAAGTCCCCCGGAATTATCTAGTCAATCTCGAACCTTTTAAATTAATTTACCACTTCTTTGATCGCCTTCCACGTCGTTAATACGTCAGGCAATGATTCACGCGTTCCACCGAGTCGATACGAGCTGGTCAATTACATTTCCAAGTCACTCCGAAAATAGCTCGCCATCTTTACTAATACTAGATAGTATAAAATTTTTGGTGCACTATTCTTATTTTAAAAATTCCAAAAATTTTAGAATTTTTGCTCCAGCAAAATTACGTGTCTTTTAATAATTCTGTAATAAAGAAGCCAGCTCACTAGTGGATAGCTTATTAAAATTTTCGGCGCACTACTTCTATTTTAAAAGTTCGCGACAAGTTAAAACAAATTTTAAAAACGAACGTACCAAAAATTTCAGACTTTTCGTTCCAGCAAAATTACGTGTCTTTTAATAGCCCCGCAATAAAGTTACGTTTCGCAATTAAAAAGTTAAGGTCCCCGGCTATCGGAGCTTTTTCATTCGGGTCTAACACGAAATTATAGTCGCCTGTTAATGTTGCGGACGATAATACGGCCTCGGGTAGACGGTTGGTTTATCTCCCTTATAGCTTCTGGCCCTATTCGTTCCTTTTTACCATTTCCCTCTCCGTCGCGGCACCTACATTCGCACTGTACATTGGCGTATACCGAGCGAGCGAGGAGGTCGCATGCTTCACGTCACGAAATGATAAGCATCGCAGCTTGAAAAGCAGATACTGACCCCTAAGGACGATCGATACTGCGCCGTAGACTGTCAAGACCTTACCACTGACCACTTCTACACGGTATGTACCTGGCCACTTCCTTGCCTGACTCATTTTCGGTTCCGTGAAAAAATCAGTATCGCCGATCTCAGACGGAAGATAAACCGGCTCGAGCCAGGGGCCGTGATCATGCGAAAATAAGCGTAGAAAAGTCCAACCCCCATGCTCGACGACTCCCCCAGTGTCCTTCTGCAAGAACGTAAAGACCTCGTACGGCGGGGACGCCATTTGAATTCCAAGATTTCAGTCGTGAATTATATTACGCGTACTGCGAAGTCTATTCTGTTGATTCATGTTGTAGATGATTAGACCGCCTGTGCAAATTGAATCGTATTTTAAAATTTTTCCACAATAATGGAAACTCCAGTCTGCACGGGTTAATAGCTGCCACTGTTTCTTTCCGTGATGTGTTATGCTAAATTTCCTACTCTGCCCCTGCAGTGCGCACGTGATACGTAAGAGATCATTGACCGAGTTGTTTTATTCATAGTAAAAGTATTCCGATAGTATGGACAGTGTAAATTGGACCAAACCATTTTTGTCTTTCTGGAGATGGTAGAAGGATTTGGTGCAGATATTAATTACACTTTTAGGTGAAATCACTCTCGCCAGATCTCTGGAGGAGCTGACGCAGATTACACACGTTGGCGCACCTGTGGTGCTCACTGTCGTTGCTGAAGAGCTGAGGAGAAGCAGAGATGAACCCCCAGCGCAGGCAACAGTTGTTGATGTCGGGTTTCTTCTGGGAGAACCGGGCAACACGCCGCCGTATTTCGATAGTGATAAGTTGGTACCTGAAGCTCGACATAATCAAAACTTGCATTTAGATTCTCGCCCACCATTGCCCAACAAATTATAATTTTGCAACACGAATTTTGGTTTTGAAACAGAAATGGAAAAATAATTTCTCTCTACCACCCACAATCTTTTTCTTTTTTGAAGAATTTAATTTAAAGGAGAGCATATTTTAACTAAAAAAATTTTGTAGTACTTGAACCGTGAAAATAGTGCAAATGTTTTTAAAGTTGGGTCTAATATTTTGTGGTTCATCGCAGTTACGTAGCAACGATCGATGAAAATCTGGATCCCGGCACTGTGATAAACTTCGGAGATCAATACACGACCAGAGTGAAAGACGAAGATATTGGAAAAGCTGGGGTGTTCGCCTTGAAGTTGGAGAACAACAATGGCACCTTCGAGATCAACCCCACGGTTGCGGAGAGAACTGCCGATTTCATTGTTATCGTTCGAGATAACGCGCTTATTGATTACGAATTGTACAAAGCTTTAACTTTTAAGGTACGTTTCACAATGAGAATCCTCCCTGTAACGAAGTAAATTATATTCATTTTGTCAAACGCAGATTGTTGCTCAAGAAGTTGGTCCCGCGACGAATTTATCCGCTTCGGTGCCAGTTACGATACATTTAAGAGATGTTAATGACAATCCTCCGGTGTTCGATCAGAAAATATACGAGGTGACGTTGTCGGAAAATGTCACTGTGGGATCGCGTGTGATACAGGTACTATTTATCATTTTTATTCATCAATCCAATTTATTTAATCTTTAATGTTTGAAGTTATTGATTATTGCAACTGTTCCAACAGGTTCACGCGACCGATATAGACACGGGATTTTACGGAGACGTTCGTTACACTGGCATAATCGGCGAAGGGAGCAAAGCCTTCGTCTTGGATCCCGAATCAGGATTGATCACTATCGCCATGGGATCCACCCTGGATCGAGAGATCGCAGCGAGACTCGACTTATCCGTAGAAGCTAGAGACGAGAATGGTACCGGAAATATTGGAACTGTTCCTCTGATAATTAGTCTGCTGGATGTCAATGATAATCCGCCGATATTCGACAGGAGCGTCTACGAATTTACCTTAAACACGGACCTGACGAACTTCACGTCACCAGCTTTCATAAAGGTACATCCTAATTTTTGTAGTCTTAACCTGCGTCATGATTTCATTGAAAATATTGTAGGCTGCCGATTCCGACGCAGAGTCGCCGAATAATATAGTTAGGTACGAAATAATTCACGGCAATTACGAAAATAAATTCTACTTGAACGAAACCAGCGGAGAATTAATTGTCCGATCACCGATCACGAAGATCAGGCGAAAGAAACAGAGTGCCTACAACAATTTCGTTAAAAAAGGTGGACAAACATTAGTTGACAGTCGGAACAGTCGACCAGGGACTATACTAACAGACGATTCTAACGTCGAAAGGATCTTCACAGAGAAAAGTCAAAATCAAACTGAAGAAGCTGAAATAAAGATGGGTCGTCAGAAACGTGACCAAGAGAACGCGCTGTACACTCTCACTGCCAGAGCCTACGATTTAGGTACATTTAAAAAATTGAATTATGGCGATTGTCTAATTATGAAAATTTACAAATTGGTTCAATGTTCCAGGTATTCCCCATCTGTCCAGTGAAACAGAGATTCGCGTGATCAGTGGAGCAGCGATGGAGGCTCGCATAATGATGTTCGTGGTGCCAGGTGAACAGCCAAATTCGACGAAGACTGTTGAGACGTTAGCAACCATAACCGGTGGTCGTGTGACCGTATTAGAAACTCGCCCTTACGTCCAACAGAACAACACTGGCACGACTGTCCCTGGAGGAGGCAAAAAGTTAGCAGTGATCACTTCTACGTGACGTCGTTTGAGGAAAAATTTCATTGATTTATTTGTACATTGTACCTTAATTATATTGGACTGAATTGAAGAAGGAAATATTTTTTCTGTTAGTTAAGTACCTGTTAATTGTTATTTTGCAGAAGTATTATCGTAGCGTGTATCGAGCAAACCGAGCCAGGTACGCCACTGGTGGACGTGGAGAAAATTCGAGAAACATTAGCAGCTAATGGTGTGGGGATCATCAATGGGACAGACACCATAACGACGATGACTATTCCTGAACCGATCACACCTGTCAGTGGCAACACCCATGTCAATAATGGTCAAACAACCGTCGTCAACAACACCGTCACCAATGTACACAACGAAGAAGTAGTACGTACAATACTAGGTACGAAGTACAAATACGAGGTACTAAAAGATTGTTTCCAGACGGTGTATAAAGCAGAGAACAAACTATTGTTCTGGCTTCTAATAATTCTGGGCTTGCTGATGCTGTTGGCCATCATCATCCTAATCACCTGTTGCATCTGCCCTGGGTGTCCATTTTACATGGCACCTAGGAAAAGGCGAGTGCACTCTTCGGAAACGCTAGTTGCCAGATCGGATGGAAGGCCGAAGCGCCACTTCCATCGGCAGCCAGCTGCGGCGACAGAAAGTAAGTTGTATTAACAAATCAAATCATTTAAACATATTTTTGCAACATTTTCAATTTCAGTGTCGTGGAATGGGAGGAAGCAAGCGTGGAGTGCAGACCCGACGAGACGAAACTGGCAGTTCAACAAAAGAAATGTTAAAAATTGTTCGCTTCCTGGTGACGTCGCTTACATCTCTGGCCCTCCGAATGACGTTCACATGAACCACGAGGCTCATAGATTAGGGGACGCTGCTTCCTATCATTCCAGAAAAATCCGAATGGACGAGCAGGACAGAATGTACATGGAGGAGATGGAGGGGCCCAAGCAACGAGGCTACGATATTGGGCCTGAAATGGATTCGCTGCAGAGAAACGAGATGGAGTTGGACACGCAGCGTCAAGGGTACAGGCAAAGGTGAGAAAAAATCCCGGAACGCGAAGTGTTCTTATACATTGCCCGTCCGTTCCGGAGGCCTAACCTGTTAGTTAGGATTCCTGCTAATTGAACAATAAAACTGACGCAGGTCCGGTCCCAGATACATGGATCCCGCGGTAGGTGACGAGGCAGTGCGAGAACAACATTTCTACCGCGAAGGCAACGCGGAAGTTCTCCGGCTGGTGACGAGAGGGGAAATCGACGACTCCTCGGCGAGCCATCATCATCATCATCGTCATCACATCCCCACAACCTTGATCGTGGAGGGGAAAGACATAATCCTCCAGCGATTCATAGAAGACCAAAAAGTGAGGCCCGACATATCGATGCAGGACATGGAAGCAGCTCGCATGATGGAGTCCCATCAGCGATCGAAGGACATGTACCAGCAACAGCCAGCAGAGATCATCCTGATCCCGGATAGGCTGGAACTAGGTCATAGACAGCATATCGAGGAAATAGGACCTACGGTTCAAAGACTGGTGATCGATCATGGGGACTACGAGTCTCAGAAGACTGAGAAGGGCTCTCAGATTGGGGAGACTTTGAGGCAAGAGAAGCAGGAAGGTTTGAGCACCGAGGCAATGGGTGCTGAAAGAGTTTCAGCAACTAAGGAGCAAGCTAGCAAGCAATATTCTCTGACCGAGCTAGAGCTAGCTAGACAGAAGACGTTATTAGCTAGATTGCTGCTGAAAAGGGATAACAGACACCTTGATGGAGGAGTGCTGGACTCAGCTAGCTACCTGGAGACTCAAAGTCTCCCAGGACAGGTAGCCATAGCTACCCAAACGGACAGAACAGCAGCGACCCAAACTGATCGTCATGTGAGGAGCAGAAGTGATAACGACGAGTCTGACGAAGACTCCAGGCACCGGAAGAAGCTGAAGTCCAGGAAGAAGTACGGCGATGGGGATTGGAAAAGGGCGCGCACGTTGTGGATGAAGTCTCCGATCGATGAGAAAAGCAGTCCTTGTTTTGATAAACGTCTGAGCATCATGCAGAGGAAGACGAGGGAGATGAAAGAGGACAGGAAGATTTCCTTAGAGCCTGACGTGCTCAGAGAGATCTCCGACTCGTTGAATGGGAGCTCCTACAAAGCTGAAGAGGACAAGTCTAGGTACAGGAAATCTGAGCAGTCTAGCGTCAGCTATAAGATATTGAACGAAACAGAGAACGACTCGTCTTCGTCGATGGAGCTGAGGAAGAAGAAGCAGCAAGCCTCCGGTGAGAAGAGCTGCGAGGATCTGAGTGATGATCAAAAGATGAACGCTACAGAGTCCTTATCATCGCCTGACATCAAGGCGAAACGTGATAAGAGGCAGGAGAAGAGTCCGAAGAAGGAGACGAAGTCGCAGGGTGCGAAGAAGTCGGAAGGTTCGATGAAGCCAAGCTTCAGGATCCTGGAGAAGGAGTTCACTATGCTGACGAAGAAGTTCAGCAAGCTGGGCGAGAAGAAGTTCCAGGAGAGCACTGGCAGCGACAGTACTAGCCAGGAGAAATCGCAGCCGAAGAAGGAATCGAAGACATCGAAGAAGACCGATGTTGGTTCGCAGAAACAATCTAGTGAAAGCACGTCGAAGCCGGAACAGAAAGCGAAGCACAAGAAGGAGACAGCTATCGCCAAGACGAAGCAGAAGCTGAGGTACCAGCAATCGAATGTGATGAGCACGGGTAGCTCGGAGTTCGATGAGCTCTTCGAGAAGAACAAGAAGCAAGGCAAGCCTAAACAGGAAGCTCTGAGGCAGAAGCAACCTGTAGGTACACAGAAGGTGAAACGCCTGCATGGGAGGCAGGAGTTGAAGAAGCAGGTGGCTGAAACTCGGGATGAAGAAGTAGAGAAGAAGATAAAGGAGACTGGGAAAGTTGAGAAACCTGGAAAAAGTGTGGTTAGAGGACCGAAGCTAACTCGTAAAGATCGGGTCGAAGAGTCCAGCACTTCTGATCAGATGGATGTTAGAAGGGAGAAGATTCACGTGTCGAGTTTGGAGAAGAAGAGCAGTGTGGACTCTTCGGGGAGCAAGTCGATCGTGGATAAAGTGATTCAGAGGTTCAGCGATGATTTCGTGGAGAAGACGAAGGTGGAGAGCATGAAGCAGAGTGTTCATGTAGAGAAGGGGGAGGCGAAGAAGGAGATGCTTGGTGAGAAGGGTTCGAGTCCTAAGAAGAAGTTGATGAAGAATGGGACGGTGGCTGCGAAGCAGTCTGCTGAGAAGTGGATTAGGAAGGAGGAGGAGATGATGAAGTCGACTATTTTTGATGGTCGTGAGACGAAGGAGAAGCTGAAGACGGCTGCTATTGCGGAAGATGTAATTGATACACTGGAATTGATAGAAATGACAGAGTCGCCTAGAAGGAGAATAAAAAGACTTGAAGATCAAGAATCGAGGAAAATGTCTGCGGATGTTAGCGAGGCAAAGGAGAAGCTGAAGGAGGCAGTCATTGCAGCAGAGGTAGTCGAGAAGGGTGTGATGCATTTTGGCGAAGATGAACGCTCTCTTGAAGAGGGGACGAAGAAGGAAGAAGAGATGAAAAGAATGGAAGAGGCGAAGAGTTCTAAAGATCAAGAATCAATAAAAATGTCCACAGTTGAAGACATTCGCGAGGCTAAAGAGAAACTGAAGGAGGCAGCCATTGCAGCAGACATAATTGAGAAAGGTATGGCGCCGGTAGAGGGAGAATCTGTAGAAAAGCCAAGTGAACGAGAGCAAGAGAAATTGTCCGATGTCGCGAGCATTGTGGAAGTAAGTAGCACAGATAAAGTGGAAGATGAACGGGCAAGTGACATGAGCGAGAGCAAAGGGATTATAATACCGGTTGTTACAGATACATCAAAGCGAGAACATGAAAGCAAGGACGAACCTTCAGAAGGAACCAAGCTACTGATCGATGAAAGCAAAGAAGGTGAAACTTTGGATCAGAGATCAGTGGAACAGAAACGAGAGGTTGAGGAAGTGCTGGAAGATGTGAAGATAGATGACGGGTTGGAAGGGAAGATTGATGAAGGGTTGGAAAGGAAGAAAGACGTGGAGGATGTTTCGCCGAAGAAAATGGAGATGGCTTTGGAAGCTAAAGAAGATGCTGAAGAGAAGAAAGTAGAAGGGGAAGAGGCAGGGGAAGTGCCTGCTGTTTGTAAAACTGAGACGACGAAGGAAAGTGAAACAGAGACGAAAGTTGAATTGGTAGATGATGGAAAGAAGAGTGTGGAAGATGATGTTAGTCCTCTGCACGATGTAAAGAAAACTCCAAAAGAATTGATGGAACCTGAGGATGTAGAAAAACATACGAAAGATGTAGTTGAGACTGCAAAAGAAGATCTTGAGGTGAAAGGTGAAGTGATTGGCAAAGAAGAGGAAGGAGTTCCAAAAATTGGAGTTGATGATCAATTGAAGGAAACTGTTTCAGACCAAGCAAAAATCTCAGAGGATGAAAAGAAGAGTGATAAGGGAGAGGAACAGAGTCATTTTCTAGAAAGAGAAACGAAAATGGGCGAAGAGGAAGCAAAACTAGATGAGAAAGAAACGAAAGTGGAGGAAAAAACAACAGAATCTACAGAAATGAAGGATGTTCACCTGATTGGCAAAGAAGACACACCTGACAAGGAGGAAGAGCTTCTTCAAGCTACCAAATCGCGAGACAGCAGTGCAAGTGATAAGGAAAGTAAATCTGAAGTTACAAGAAAGACTGATGTCGTAGATGAAGAACCTGTTCCCCAGCCAAAGATCGAGGACGATGAGATTAAGAAGAAAGAAGAAGAGAGAATTCTTCCAGGTAAAGAAAGAGAAACTAGTCCTAGCAAAAATGCTTTTTTAGAGAAGACAGCAGCTTCTGATGGAAAGGAAGAAGCTGCTTCAGAAAAGATTCGGATCGATGAGCAGGAAGTTGGTGAAAAGGAACAGATACCCTATGACGAAGATAAAGCAGACGATGAACATAAAGATGTAGCTGATGGAGAAGACAGTATTGTTCCAAGTGACAAACCAGAAATTGATGATGAAGGTAAGCCCTGTGAAAAAGATAAAGAAATGGCAAGTGTCGCAGAGATTGAAGATCGAGAAGTGCCCAGCGAAGGAAAGAGTGATTTTCCAAAAGATCCTGATGAACAGGACGAAGACACTGCTTCAAGAGTTTCTGATGAAAAGAATGTAAAAGAGCAAGACGATTCTTCAAAATCGCATGCCGAAGAAAGACCTGTGGAAGCTGAAGAAGCTGAACCCACACCGCAGGAAAAACAAGAATTGAAGGATCGGGCGAGTGAAATGGAAAGTACTTTTTTAGAAGTCACTGAACCAGTTCATTTATTAGATAGTAAACTGGCAAGCACGAAGCTTATCGACCATGAAGCAACATCTGTGACAGACGAGTCTCCGGTCCACTCTGACGGCAGAACTATGGAGGAGATGGATCGGACAGCTTCTGACAGTAAAATCGACGATCATGCTGAAGTCGAATCAACATCGGTAGGTGAGATTGATAAACCCTTTCATGCAGACGTGCTGAAATATTTCAAGCAGGCTGAGGAAGATCGGAAAGACTTGGAAAAGAAGACAGAGAAGGGAACAGATGAACTTCGCGAAGACAGAAAGAAGGAAGAAGTATCAAGTGATGAAGTTAGAAAAGATTTGACGACAGTTAGCGATTCCACTGACTTGCTAAAACCTGCTGAACCTGTTAAATTGATCAGTGAGGAGGTAGCATCGCCAGAAGAAGGAAAACCAGAAGGTCAAGGACCTAGAGCCAAGATAGACGAAGAGAAACCAGAAGATCAAAGATCTCCAGAACCTACGAAGTCCAGAAGTCCAGAACCCCAAGTAATTATGCTTGAAGGGCCCCCTGAAGAAGCAGACAAGGAATTAGTGAAATCTAGTGAACCGAGTGAATCTAGTGAAAAATTTCGGAGTACATCAAGCAGCGAGTCTCAAATAACTGAAATCCAGGCCTCCCCTGAAAAGACAAGTGAAGAAAAACCTGATGAACGATTAGAAGAGCATTTTACAGACAGAAGTTTCATCGTAGTGGATGAGAGGTTCGACTCTTTTCTAGACCATGAAAGGGAAATGAAAGAGGCAATGAAGACTGCTGAAGAAACAGACGAAGAACGGGAAAAAATGGAGGAAGAAGGGACGTACATCGGCGACGAAGAGTACAGAGACGTAAGCGTGCCACTTTTTACAGAGATCATGCAATCGGCTGACGATTTGGACGACAGTGACTCATCGAGTGATATTTCCAGGAAGACGACGCTAACCACGAGACCGTATCAGACACCGAGACACCGAAGTCGACAGTCTCCAGAAAGAGAAACCGTGGAGTCAATAGAGACGAGTGATCCTCACACGCAGGAGGATGAAGAGGACACGTTCCTCACTATCGAGTTAGTGAGAGACGATGATTCTAAACCAGCTGAAGCTGCAAAAGATGAGGACACGCAGATAACCGCAAAGCTTGTGGACATGAGGCTGGAAGAGGGCAGGGAGACTAGACAGAGGGAAAGTTCGATGCCTTCTTACGAGGTTGGCGAAGAGATAGTCCCAGTCGTTAAACAAGTCAAGCCTGAACCTCCTAAGCCCGAGAAGAAGATGAAGGGAGCAGAGAAGAGGAGGCTCCCGGTGCAAAGGAAGAAGAAGAGTTCTTCTGAGGAGTCATCCGAAGAGAAAGCACTTCATCTTCAGGAGCAGACGTTGCACACTCGCCACAGGCCTCGTAGGAAGTTCGACATTGATCAGGTGAAGCATGCTAGGTCAAGACAGTCGAAGAAGGATGAACAGCAGCATCAGAAGCAACCAGCACCTAGACCAAGGGAGAGAAAGGGTTCCACCAGTGGAGAGAAGCATGGTGCACCATCGAAAATCGGAGAGATTGACACCAGCAAGACTCAGCCGAAGTACATGGCTTGGTACAAGAAGAATCGCGAAGAGATGGAACGAAGGAGAGCCGAGTTGAGAGCGTCCGATGATGAGAGCCAGCTGCCTAGATGGCTTAGGAGAAGCATGAGATCGCAGAAGATGAGTAAGGATGACAAGAAGAAGGAACAAGCTGCGGGAACATCGAATAAAGGCAAACGCAAGGTGAAACCTCTGGTGAACGTGGAGTCCGAGCAGCTGAAGGCTATTGTTCGTCAGGGTAGGAAGCTGAGGAAAGCTGAAGGTGGCAAGGATGAAGACCCTCCTGTTCAGATATTCGCAACTTCTCCACCTGCTGCGACGGTTTCAGAGCCTAAGCATCATCTTGTGCAGCATTCAGAGTATAAATACGAGAAACAACCCGCGCCATTTTACCTCCATCCACCTCCAGCACCTCATCCCTCGCCGCAATTGTCTCCTGAACACTTCGAGGCTGAACCTTCGTTGGAACATAGACATGTCGATGAGGATTTTGATTCTGGAATCGCCATACCTTTGCAGGGTGGAGCTAGGCTCAGGCATCAACAACTTTTGGAGAAGAAGAGTGTCTTTGATATCGCCTACAGCGAGGCTGCGCCTTCGCAGCTTAGGGCTGATAGCACCACACCGCCATCTTGAATTATTGGATGTTTATTTGACAGAAATTTTGAAGACTTCGTCTAAAGATGAACTACTACGCACAAAGGGTTGACTGTTCTTGAAAGTAGAGTTCTAAATGTAGTATACGGATTTATGGAAAATATTCATGTTTAATGGAATAGGAGAGAGCATGTGTATGTATACATTGAATTAGCGAAAAATAATATTATAGTTCTGGTGATATTTAATACCGACGAATGAAGTGTAATTGCAATACGTAACATCAGGATATTTAAATATTCATTTCTTAATTGAAGTTATACATAGAACTCTAGATAACGATAAGAAGCGTCAGTATCTTGAAATACGTTTGTTGGTTATATAGTTATTGTAGATAACGATTTCAATATTAATATTGAACAGCAATAGGTTATGAAAATGATACCACTTTCATAGAATTGTTTCGTTTATTAAAACTGTACACATGTTTCATAGAATATATATTTTGTTCAATTAATTTTGTTATCAATGACGTTGTGCGATTTAAGAAACTAGTATAATGAGATATACAGCTATGAATTTATTTGTTCGTGTACTGTTATTTTATTGTTAATTTAATTCCATAAGTGTTACAATAAGACAGTCCATTTACAAGAATGTAAAACTTGATTTATTTGGAAACGTTACGACTGCCGTTCGAAAAATAAGCAACTAAAAATTAACACGACGACCAATTTTTTTATTGTAACTGTTAATTCAATTCTACGATATTTATAATTAACTTGTAAATATATACGTGTAAAATGTAATAGTAGACCTTCTTTACCTGTTCAACTCTTGAAAATTCCTTTCCCTGTTCTCATTTTTATCAAATGTAGTTTTTTGAATAATTCTTCCAACAACCACAAGAAAAAGATTTTGTAGGTAAAAAAGAATAATAAAAATTCGTAGAGAACTTTAAATAAAATAAAGATATGAAGAAGTGGTTTGCAAGATACCTGTAGAACCGACGCGGAATCGAGTCAGCCTCACCAACGTAGATGTAATACTTTGATCTTTGGTGTAGTACGTCCATACGGAAGAAACACAACGATAAGTTCGATGACGTCTTTCGTCGACGAATGACGACACGTGACGTTACTGATGCAACTAACCTACCGTAATCGAGACCATAATGGTGCATCAAACATAACCGGAGACTGGTAAATCTTTGGATTGGGAAACCAGGAGTAGCCTGTTGGTTCGCCGACTGCAATCGCTGACGCGCGAAATGTGCGATAGCAATGGCCGATTCGCGAATCGCGATGGATTCGCAATGGAGTATTATTTCTCAACGCTTTTGCCATAAAATGACGCAGTTTTTTCAGTACGCTTAAAATTATTTTTATTGATGTAATTGGAGAAATTGCAAATATATTTTTCCCTTAGTTGTACAAATAAAGTAAATTATTTTGCATATGTTATCATTTAAATGACTCCAAATGTGTACACGTTTGTAAATTGTACTCGGAGATTATAGTTATAACTTATAAGTTATAATCATTATCATTCATAAAATAATAAATTGTTTAGCAAATATCCATCGCTAGTTGAGTAACAAAAATTATTTTACCTACATAATTGAAATGTCGTATTATACATATACAATTAAAATATATTAAGAATTACAAAATGGCGACTCGACTCTGGCGTTACATGTAACTACAGATACAGGACGAAGTTACCAATTTTTGTCGATACTCTCCTATTATCGCGGAACCTTATCACCCGGTTATTTGCTTGAAATCGAGTTCACGTAACTGCTACAAATAATTTAACAATCGAGACACTTGAAAACTTTTACCGAAAGTTCGCATAAAAAGCAGCAATTGAAATGCAGAAGGCAGACAACCGTAAAAGAAACAATTCCCCCAAAACAAATCTATTATTAAATATTAGTAACAAGGATCATATAACAAATGTTATATTCATATTATTTACAATATTCTAAACAAAAAGTAATTCATAAAAATAAATAATAATTAATTAATCTACACTGCGTACATTCAATGTATCCGCAGCAGCCAGCAAAGAAATGAAATAAATACAATATTATTAATATATTGTTACACAATTAATTCAACGTTGCAGTTCACGTTATAAATATTGCAAAATTAATTATAAATACTACGTGTGAAAAACTGCACAAAAACTGCAGCAACTACTAATCATAAATAAATGCAAGCGATGTCATAAAATAAATGAAACACCGCTGGAGAATTAGTTATTTCGCCGAGTTACAACATAAAATAATATAGAAAGCACTCGTGTAACATAGCTCGAGCATCGTGTTGCAGTACCCTGCCCTTTAGTTTACAACATTTTTAGTATGTTGCAAATATACAATAAACAAAATGTGTTAAAATTCGCATTTTACCACATCGAGATATTGCCGAGGACTATTCCGTAGGCCTGTCGGATCAGTGAGAAGTCGGCGCGCCATTAAAATGTATAGCTGACGCGATGTATCGGTTTTTAAACAATGGGTAAATGTTAATTGTTGTTAATAAAGAACACACATGTTGCTGATGCAACGGCGAGCAGAGCTGCGGAAGAGGCTGCACCTGTAACACCAGTACACGAAACGCAAACACACCTGGAACCTTTGACCTTTTCATAGACGCTGGGTTCTACCCCTCTCCTCGCTGCCACCCCCTTTCCCTTTCCCTAGCCCTTTCTCCTGCGCGGCTGCAGTTCGGTGAAAATGTTGCACCGCATGCGACCGTGTAAATCGGATACCACCTCTTGCAACCGAGACCATGGCGTCCCTTTTGCTACCCTAATGGGATACTTCGGAAAACCGAATGCCCTTTGCCGCGAACCAAAGGGCTCGAAACCAGAGATCTCTATCTCACGTGTATCTAAATACATGTATATTTCATGTACACGTACTTCAGTGTTATTATTACATGTTCAAAACCACAATGTTTACTCGAAACCAATTTCTTATCGCGCCATTTTTCAGTGAAATCGTATTTATCCAAGTTCTACACATATTTCTGATTGCTTCATTCCTGAGAATAATTTCTTTAGTGGTAGGGCGCAGAACCACGCTGTTGAATATTATTGTTAGACTGCAGATTTCTATGCACAATAATTTATTACCCAGATATTAGAAGCTTGAAAATGATTTCTGATTTCATTAAGATGTGCTCAATTAAAATTGAATTTCAACGAGGCAGTTGTAACCTAACAAAACCAATGTAAACTCATTGTAAGTTAGACACTAAGCCATATTGTAACATAATCATATATTGCTTTGTAATGTATAGACTGCGGATCTTTATGCGTTTAAGAAGAAATTGGTTGGGCGAAATATGAAACAGTGAAAGATCTTAAAAATTCAAGAATGTTGTAATGTTGCTTTCAATGTAACAAAGTCGTTAAGGAATGAAATCAATTTGTATGTTATTCCTGCTTCCCACAATCAATGCCAAACATTTTTATGTAAAGATCCGCAGTCTAGATAGACATTTATTTAGTTTCTTGCATTGAAAATTGAGTATTGCAAATCACAATAATTACAAGAAAAATTGAGCACAGCGAAGTATTGGAAACTCGTTTAAAATTGTCCAAACTCTAGAAATTAGGAAAAAAAAATTCTCAGCACGGTGGCGCGGAACGTTTAGATTCGCCCCTGGTCCACACGGATATTGCACTACATGGAGAAGCCAATGTGCAATTGACAAAGCAAATACGTGCCCGGTTTTCATGGCACAGAATCCACGGGCAACGCGTGGGGATGTAGGTTGGCCCGGCGCGTCAATAGCCATCAATCATCCCGAAATTTCGGCAACGCGCTGGACAACACGGGCGGCAGGGTACCATCACAAACGTAGAGTTCTCCGGGACCATATGGGCGAGGGGATGGCAAGGGGAAGAAGAGAAGGGACCAGGAGGAACCCGTTCGATATCACCGAAAACGCGGGCCAACCGCGTTATGCCTGGATTCCGGCACTTGGGCCACGTTGTTGCGAGTATGCTATGCTGTGATGCTCGAACTTGAGGATGTGCGTGAGCCTCACAAGTATGCGAGATGTGGGAGCGAGTGTAGGATCGGGAATGAACGATAAGAGTCACCCGATTATGCTAATAAAGGTGAGTTCTGAGTCAACGATCGTGATAGGAGAAAAGAAGATAAGGTTTCGATTGATAAGCTGATCGATAACCGAGAAATTCAATAATAATGAGTTGGAATAATGTCCAAATTGAGTGACGTAGCTTCAGATTTGTATAGAACATTCGAGAATAATTATTTTGGAGAATTAATTACTTTGGACTGGTCTCGTGAGAGGTAATGAGGTAATGAAAAGATTTTTCTTAAAGACAAAGTTTACTTTCGCTGTGAAACACATATTGTGTTTATTGATAGTATCAATACAATCAAGAACAATTATTTAGTAAATGACAAATTAATTAGGACTGGTCTCGTGAGAGGTAATGAAGAGATTTTTCTTAAAAACAAAATTTACTTTCACTATGAAACTTATTGATATTATGAAGTATCAACGTGAAAGAAGATTTTATTTAGAAGCTTACACAAAATTTATTACTGTCGTAGAAGAAATTCAAGGTTGTAGAATTTAAATGTGCATGCGTGTACAAGTTGTACACACGCATTTGCAATACAGAACACGTGATAGTACAACAGATAAGTGTACGAACTTCCTTTAATTCATGGTATCTTAATACGTCGGCGACAGTCCGCAGATGACTCGCGCAGTTTGTGCGCATGTAAACACGAATTCCACACGACGAAGAGTACTGCGACGGAAATTACGAGAAGCAATACGGTATAGCAAGCTTGAAATATTTTTTTATTAAAATGATGAGTTAATAAAAGACACACGAAGCATCGGGAAAATTTGCCTACGAATAACAGAACAGTATAACTTATTTCGGAAAAACTGTGTGAAATTGACACGAGACACGGATGAAGGTTAACAAAAGATAACAGAAAAATGTGTGTGCAACCTGGAACAATTAGATTAAAATAAAAGTGATCAATTCCAACAATTTGAAAATCACACGTAGAAAGTTCCTTATAATAGTTACATATTTTATTTATTTAATATTCGATCCTCGGTCCGGTTAGTGACTTTATTAACAATCGACATACGTTTTCTATTCGTCGTACGTTACTGGGTACACGAAATAAGCGTCAATATCTAATTGGATTGGATTCAAACATTGAAATTTGAATTACAATTAATGTTTTTAAATTTCATATGGCATTGCATTTAATACGCATATAGTATCGTTGCAGCTGCTCGCGCATACCTGCACGTGCCAGCTAAAAGGCGCCGGTGCATAAAATCGATGCAGGTGTTGGTAGAAAGGTGGGGTTCGGCGCGTTTGAAGTGGGGAGATAGAGAGGATGCCATCCGCCTACAACCGTATAAGGAGCCCGCGCTTCTACCAGGAGCGCATGTGCTGTAAGTTGTTCTATTGTTACCATCAGATTATTCTGAACTCCTGCTACTAAGGCCACGTGTTCTGTCGAGGCGTACTGTTCTGCCGACGACGACGCATCCACGCGTGACACTTATCCTCCTCGAAACTCATGCGAGCCTGCTCCTTGTAAGTTGAGATTAGAATGCACGTGGTCGGTGGTCACCCGTACGGAATCTTGACGTAACCGACAATCGCAGAAGTACTTTTACAGACTTTATCTCTTTATTACTTTATCTCTCAATGACCACTTCGATAAATCAGTTAACCGTGATTTTCTTAATTGACAGCTTATCATTTTTTAAAAGTTTAGCTGCCACAGTTGCCGCAATTTTTTAATCGCCGGTAGATTAGAGATAGAGGGTAAGACGTTGAATTGATTCATTGAATAAAATTGAAGAAAAGCTTCAACGACGCTGTTCATTCTGGTAATTCATGGTCAGATACTTTGAGATACTTCTAGTCTATTTTGGAGTAATATTTTCTTGAAAATATTAATGCTGAATGTGAATGAATAATGATGTTCTGGAAAAATAGCTCCATATTTTATTCTAGCCGTACGAGAAATGGTATTATCATTTTTTAAAAGCTACATACTTTAGAAAACATTTTTAAAAATATCGCCATTGGATTAGAGATAGAAAATAAGACATACAAATTGAATGAAATGAAGAAAAGCTTCAAAAAAGCTGCTCATTCTGTTAATCCATGATCAAATACTTTGAAGTACTCTAGTCAATGTTGGAGTAATTTTTTCTTGAGAATATTAATCGCGTCTTAAGTTCAGCTGAATGTAAAATCATGTGCCTCAGTTTTAATAAACACAAATAATGATGTTCTATATAAAAGTACAATACAATCGAGTCAATTGTATCATTTTCTATCAAATTCATCGAACATCTTACGAACTTTACATACTCAACAATCAATATATTCTTGCTATGATTAAAATAATCCATGAACATTGACAAAATATAAAATTACACACAATCGACAAGAAAATAGAACAGAGAGGAGAGAGATAATCAAAGGAAAAATACCGGTCGGCCACACGTTAAAAGCGATTAGTATAACCGGAGGCATGATGTAATAACGGCTCCACGATGTGCAAGCACGTCAGAGGCGCACGTAGTCGGCGATTTCCCGGTACTGCTCGCACGTTTCAATTGCTCGTAGTATAAGAGGGGAGTAGACAATAATATACAGTTATGTTTGGTCTTTTTCATAATTCCTACGGCGATATGATCGCCTGGTGGTAAATCCGCGGCTCGCGGAATCCTTGCGGTGACATTACGCGTCGTTCGACGAACAGATCGCGGTTCCCGTCGTCGAAGATGCGCGGAAAAAGGCAATGGCTGGTCTTCGGCCGCGATTATGTTCCGATACACGCGTACGGTATCGTTGACACTCGCCAAGACTCCTCACCTGCCCATCAAAAGACGTAAAGTCATCCACATTGGCCAATCGGGGAGCCGGCTACCATGCAACGAAGAAGGTCACGTTGGTCGAGACCAACATGGCGCTTCATTCTTCTTCGAATATCATGCTCGCCTGCTCGTTACTTGGCGAAATGTGGACGCCTTTCGGGAACTGTTTTTCTTGGCACCCTGAAGTGTACCCCGAGTGCGTCCAATTATGTATACTCTCTTAGACCCGGCATAGGTATAGGATATGCATAGGACACGGTGTTCCAAGATAACGGAGTATCTGGTGCCCACAAGTCATGTCACAAGATATACAAGAACGTATACAAGTATATGCGTTATTTCGTAAACATTTGGAAAAACGGTGCGAACGTGCAGAAAGAATTGTAAGGAATGACAAAACCGTGATACAAGTATATCTT
The DNA here is from genome assembly GCA_028455795.1 of Lasioglossum marginatum. Lineage (NCBI taxonomy): Eukaryota > Metazoa > Arthropoda > Insecta > Hymenoptera > Halictidae > Lasioglossum > Lasioglossum marginatum. The sequence goes on from CM052268.1 coordinate 8,026,512, forward strand.
TTCATAAGCACGTATTTTGTACTTAATATCGCATGTATATTGTCCTTACTATTATCTTTTTTAAATTAACAAATGTAATCAACGTCTACGTTAAAATTTAACTTTTTCCAAATTATAATTGTCAAAATGAGTTAGCACTATATTTAAAATAATAGGAGTGATAAAATAAAGTATATATTACACTGCGACTTCTCAACAGACTATAGCACTTTGCCAACATCCGTTATCTGGTAGATGAAGTAATCTTGGAACACGCCATATTATCTGAAGCTCTAAAATCTGATCGAACATGAACCTGCAGTTGGTACCTGACGAATCCTGCTTTGCCAAGGTAAGATGAGTCCTGCACAATTTTTACCAACCACAGAGGAGGCACCGACAAGATAAAATCAAATAAACCTGCTTGAATAATTAATTCTGTTCTGGGGTGACACGTGAGTTTGAAATAATCATAAATATTAATTTACAAGAAGACAACTGAAACCAAATGATTTTATCGAACGTCGGTAATTTTCTCTACCAGTTTTCCTCCCATAACGTCTCGTGATGCTATGCCACCTATGAAAAACAATTTATTATTCAATTTTTTTGTGTCAACGAATACTGAATCAGAAATCGTTAATAAACCGAAGCAAAGAGTTTGAATAAACAATCATATACAGTTCGGGCGAGCATGTAATTGTTCTTTCCACCGGTTTTCTGCATTATTCGAAATGCATGTTTACACAGCACTCGGTTCCACGGATTGTTAACGGGAAACACGCGCAGCTGTATGGCTTCCTATGGATAAAATCGTTGATTTTTCAATTGAATCTCGAACAGTAGCCTGTTATGTGAGATTCTTTTTAAATAAATTCCGACTTTGCGGATGTAGAAAGCTTCATCCTGATTCGTGTGATCTTTGTATTCACTTTGATGCATTATAAAGACAACGCGCATAGCGATATCCGAACAGATAGTATTTTGAATTCATAAGCACTCCATTGAGAAGAGGCATAACAAATTTGGACCGGTAATAGTTGCACAGCAAACTAGGCGGTCTAAAATCTTTAAAAAATTCAAGTCATTTGGACCAATTTTTAAAAAGTTATGGGATTTTTAGGGGCGTCCACTTAACATTGTCCCCGACTATATACTATTTGAATAAATGTTGGAAAAAAATTAGAAAATATTGGATATGATTTTCACATTCTCTACATTCGAAAAAATTAGTAAGTACCATTTTTATTCCATAATGTACGTTCCTGAATAAGTGTCCGGTGACTTATGGACGACAGTGTACACCCTAAACTTGCGGAGTTCGAAAAAATGGTGACTTTCGGGCCACCGAAGCTTCGAAACGGATTAATCAGCAGAATTAGTGGACGATTCGAATATTCCGTAGGCGATGCACGCGAAAACGTTCAAAGGAAGGTTCCGGGCAATCGATCTATTGCGTTCAAGTACGTCGAAATGATCGGAGTAGAAGCGGGAGAGAGGGGTGTACGCGTATGGTACGAACGATCGATAGGTAGCTCATCCGTCGCTAAAAGGGTTAATGATGCCTGGCCAGCATAAATGGCGTTCACGGACCCGGACAAATGAAACGTAATGAGCGGATCGGTAGTACATACTGGCGTGTCACGATCGCGAAACTCGTAATAGTGCTGTGCCGAGATCGTGAGTTTGCGTGTGCCGCGCCATGGAACGCGTGAATTCGAACAATACGATTAGCGGCGCCATCGGTTCACTCTCGCCTTGCGCCGCCTCCATTTCGGGCTTTCAGACTCGACCTTTTTATATCTGCTCTATTTGCCTGAAACAATAACAGCTTATTCCTCCCTGCGCCACATCTGAAATAATCTTCGACGAAACGGTTTTTCCAAACTGAATGATAATGTGTCGATAGGATAGAAAAGGTACCACGAAATTCGTCTTCAAAGAAACGTGTTGTTCCACTTATTTATTTAACGACAAATTATTTTCTTGCGCTCCTAATGAGCGACTTAAAATTTTGGAAGAAATAGACGAAGCAGAGCGAACGTACACTTAGCGCTTGCTCTTGATTTATTTCAATACCTCGCATATTAATGGAGAAAAATGCTTACATACTTAAGGGTTGTTAACACTGAACCTACCACCGCAAAAATCGAAAAAGATCACAGAATAAAATGTCATAAAACTAATTGCAAATGGTAAAAAATTAGCTTTAATTTTCAACGACCTAGTATTTTTCTGACGGTCGGCAGGTTCAGTGTTAATTCCGGATGAAATTTTCGATCGAACCGTCCGATAAGAAAGAATTCGGGCATCGTAGGTTCGGATAGGCGAGGTAATTGAAACACCGAATGCAAGAATACAGTTCCCGTGGAACTGTGAAAGTCTGGAACCGACAGTCATCGAGGAAATCAGCCACCTTCCGACGATTTGTCGTCGATTTTCGCCGTCTGAACGTCGACTGCTCGGCGACGACTGAAGGCCATCACTTTGACATAAGTTTATTACCAGCTGCAGAACTTTCGTTCCACGGAGAAGGTGAAATTACTTCATAAGCGTAGGGTCGAGCGTATCTGGGAAGGGTACACCGCGGGGCCGCGTCTCTACAAGTTACCTAATGAATGTCGGGCCAGAAAAGGCTAGGTGGTTGCCGCTCCCTTCGAGAGAGAGCCGAACCTCGGCTTGCTTTTCTTCGCCCGCACCTCTGCCAATTTATGCATCTAGAGTGGTAACGAGGCCAGCTCGACGACGGGGATGCCTTCGGTATTAGTCGGACATGGAGGCAACGGCCCGAGGGCTGTTTACCAGAAAAGTTGCGCCGCTTCGAGAGCGAGGGTTCGAAGAGGGGTTGTCCCTCAACGCTTTTTAAAATGGCTAAGACAGCATCGAGACGGGTACCTACGAATGATAAGTTGACGAGAACGAGGGTGGATCCTCGGTAAGCTCGTTATATACACGGCGTCCCCAAAATGTTCGAGCTCCTCGAAAAGGATGGTCTCCCAAGTCATTTCACGGCACGTTTTCGTTTGCAAAAACGCCCACCTATAAGTGGACAGCGGATCTTTATGCAAGATAAACATTTTCTACCTGGTCTGCATCAAATTGGAGTGAAATGTAAATTTATTTTTTTTCTGAATATGTTTAATAGACTAATGGTTTTACTTTTTTAAATAACAATAACAAATGCATAAAATACGCTGTCTATTTATATGTAACGCATTTTGCAATTTTCGAATTTCAGCAATTTCAAGTGCAGCTGTAAGAGTTGATTTTAATTCCAGCAACACTGAACATAATCCCGAGGTTGTTGTTGGAGGTTGAAAATAATATAACAGTACTTTTAAATTCTTCTAATCTTTTTTTTTTGTCATAAATGCATCAAATCCACTGTCTAATCACAAGTGGCTGATGTGTATTGTATTATAAAAATGATAAGATGCTGAATACTATATTAATAAGTATATTTGAATCACTTTAACCTTTGACGAAACGATCGAGGTTTAATTTCATTCGATCGAGCTCCTTACTCTCATAATTCGTTAAAGCTGCTCCGATGACACCGGACCGGAAAAGTGAGCATGAACAATAGCGTCGAGTAATATAATATACACGTATCTTTGAAACTTCGCGCGCTGTTAATGCGCACTGTTTTATCGAATTCATATCGTTGAATATTTCATAAGGCAATTTCGGCGAATATGCTTTCCGCGATCAAGGAAGTTCCACGCTCGCGCCGAAGTAATTTTTTAACTGTTGCAAATATTTTCCATTTGCGTGCCGCGAGTTATTCAATATTCCGTTAGCCGTGCATGATAAATGCATTTCCCGGGGAAATGACCCGATTGTAGAGCGTGTTCGGGACCGAGGAAATATAGAATGTGCCGCCTAACTTTATCACTTAAATCGTTTCCTTTATTTTCGATATTTCAATAGAACTTTTTCCCAGACTGTTTAACGGTTCCGCGCGTGTCTATAGCGTTGTTTTATTCTCGCGATAAAACTCGCCATTTTAAACGCGAATCGGGATCATTTGTTCACGACAAAAGCAAACACAATAGTCTCGCAAAACGTGTCGGAACGACGCACAGTCGGCTGGTTCTACGAAATGGGTAGAATTCATTAAAAAATTAATTTCCAGTTTTCTTCAGTTTTCTTTCTGAGAGGCGCCACTAAAAATTGTATAACATTATTCAAAATATTGTTTACATTATTAAATATGTCGGTATCCAATCAATAGATTGCGGAACTTTTGCATTTATGTAAAAATATTCAAAAAGGCTAGAATATAAAATTCCCATTAAAATTCCCATAAAGTTCCCATTAAAAATAGGATTTTATTTCATTCCACTTTCTTGAAATTTGTCAATATTAGTAATTATTATAGGTCGGAGGAAATGTTTAATTTTCCAGAACACCTCACTAGCTCTCGCGAGGGCTAATCAGTGTCGCGAAAATTCCGCGTCGTTTTTTTTTCTCCGCGTGCTATTCGGCGTTTCGCCGCGAGAACACGGCGGGCCGTCGGCCGATGATATGAAATATTGATCAGAGTGCACGGCGTGTCGGACAAATGGTCGAAGTATAATATTTTTCAAACGAATCGGCGTTGAAAAAAAGTTATTTTACAAGCGAAAAGCCAGACAGCAACGAACGCGTCGCGTCGCTCAAAGGCTCATTGTTCCCGGAGGGTGGGAGTCTGAGGGACGGGGGTGGGAGCAAAAATTCATCGGAAATCCTCGATGACTGTGCGGGCAAAAATGGATCGCGATCATCGTAAATAGAGAGAAAATATAACACGGTCATGAAATTTGAAAATATCGCAATCAATCGATCAAGGGGTGGTAGAGGGTGGACGGTCCGCAGAATGAGATTTTCGATTAATGAGTCCCGTAGAATTTCGTTGGTGGCGGCACATAGCATGATCGTGGGTTTTTAAAGGGGTTTCGGCCCTGTTTCAAAGCTTTCGACTTACGCAACGTCCACGTAATATATTTTCGAATAAACCCCCGGTGCATCGGCTGCGTCGCTGCATCATCGGTGGGTCTGTCTGTCTGTCTATGTCTCTCTATATGTGCGCACATGTGTGCGTGGGTGTGCAGACGCTCAACAAATACGCTCAGCACTCCATCGTTGAATCAAACCGTGTAGAAAAATAATTAAATGCGATCACTTTTAGACGTCGATTCCGAGCGAACTCTTTGGCGGAAGGATATTTCATCTCGTCGAATTGCTGGAATATCGACGACGCTGGATGCACGAATATCTGTCTTTTCATTTCCGCCAAATTGATTGCGCGACACCGCCCCTATACGGTGAGATTAGAAAGAACAAACGCGAAGCACAGGAATAATTGCTCGAATTAAAGTAATTATAAGAAACAAAAGTATTTCGCTGTGTGTGGGAAAGCTGTTTCCGGGGATATTCCGGTACGTATCAATCAATATAATTGTTTGCCCGAAGTAAATAGCTTCGTTGAAGTAGGCAAGACGCAGACGGAAAGATGCACGAACACTTTTGCCGCGCGGGGGTGCAACGGAATTCAACTTTCCGAGCAGATTGCGTCTTTGAACGGTGGCAAAACTGTTCCTTTTTATACATATACAAGCTTTTAGCTTATACTGCTTGAATGAGCGAAACGGAGACCATACCACGCTCTCATTGGCCTGCGCTTTTAATTTGGAAAATTCCGCTCGAGAGCATTCAAATCATGATCGAGCAGACGCGAAAAAAAATTTGCTCTTTGACAATCTGTCTCCGTATATCAGAAACATCGAATTGTCCCGCGCTATACACGGCTCTCTCGTATAATACACGGCGAATAAAAATTGCAATCGCGTAATTAGCGAATTAAAGGATCGTTCCATAGGTGCGTCCCGGTGAAAATTGATCCCAATTCTCCGTGGTTCAACGCGTATCGCGTGAACAGAGGCATTCAAAATTCATCGTGATTTTATCAACCCCGGTTTCATGACTATGCTAAACCAGAATTAGGTAAAGACGATTATAAAAATCTAGGGGAACGATTTTTCTCGGTTTTTGCAAAATGGCTGTGGTAGGATCGTTGTAACGCGCCACCAATTTTAAACAACCATTTCGGGAAAACCAAATATCTATTTTCGGTGTTACAATATTTACAAGCAAAACATGAAAGATTTATTAAAAAAAAAAGTTCGATTCCGTGGAAATTGTTCGTTTTTCTAAAAAAAGTAGTTCGCGCAAAAATCAATTTTAAAAAATGTCTGCGGCAAAAAAGGTTTCGAATATTCCGCCAAAAAGTGTTCTCTCGACAATGTGTGTACAGAGAAAAAATGTATCAGTCTAATATCGAAAATTGCAGGAGATATAATTGATTAAAGCATTGCAAAAATTACGCTGATAAAAATTTCAAAATATAATGTTCCATTTTCATAGTGGAAATCGATGAACACTGTCAGGCAAACTTCCGAACCGCGTGTCGCGCGTAGAGGACAGTACGTCCGGCAAAAATGGTATTTAAAGCAGCTTTATTCCGAATCAGTTAATCCGCTTTAAACCTCTAAACGAAAAAACCAGCAAATATATCATTCTAAAAATTTCGGCGCGCATATAGTCCGCTAATCCGTTCCCGGTTTAGCGACGATTTTTCGGCGAGGTCTTGTCGCTGCGTGGCGGTTCAATAAATTAACTTTCCGCGAACCTTAAATGTATTTTTATCAGATCACATAGACATTTTGTTTCGTTTCTTCTCCTCTTCCCTAAATCCACCGATCTACATGAACCGTTATAATTTTATGTTATTATAAGGGTTAAAATGAATTTTTATTTAACTACTGCTCCCCGCAATCGATGCAGAATATTTTTATTTTGCATAAAGATCTTCGCGATAACCAAAAATTGAGCATTTTAACAAGCCGACACTGATTGTTTATAACCTGAAAATAAATTGAACGCGGTACGGTATTAACAATGGCGAAATTGAATTTCGATCTGACGCGTATTGTTTCGGGAACGCTATTTCTTCTTCAGATATTAATAGGAGAAGGACGCGGCAGACAGCTAGGCAATTATGGTTCATTCAACATTTGTCACGAGCCACGATGCGTGGTATGATTTATGACGATCTTCAGCCGCATCCCGTTTCGGTTACATCTCGGCAATATGTCGGTATCAATGGTGTACCGGTTGCGCGAAAGCGATGACAACGTTTAGGCAGGGAAGACAAATCGCGTCACGCGAGAACAATGATCGTAATTATAGCGATCGCTGTATCGTGTTCGCGAACGTAACGCAACTGGTATATCGCTGAACAATGGTAAACGTATTCATGTGGACACCTTTATACGGATGTTAGTGATTCGGTGTGTCAATATCCCAAATTTTCTATCATTTGTTCAATCAATTATCAAATTATCCTACTACATCATTATCTCCGTAAGTATCGCGGGGGTTTCTACCGTGGCTGTCAAAATTATATCCCCACTACCAGTTAAATTGCCCTTGGAACCAGTCAGATGGTAAACACAGTTTCTAATTTTCCATTTTATTTCAATGAAACTTTCACCATCGTATTTGCCTCGTTTTTCTAATCAAAATGACACCAAACACGATATAGTTACGATCATGATTATACGATTATGAGAGGAAATGTCGCCGCTTCGGAAAAATCGGTGAAGTTTTTTTTCATGAAGCTTTTCGTGTAAAATAATTGGATCTTTGTACTATTGTCTTTTTACAAAATAAAAATCGTTTAATTGCAAGTCGTAGGAACCAAAGAGGAAGAAAGAGCAAGAAATATATTCATAGTCTTAAAATCTTGCAATATTTTTAATATTTGAAGTTACACCCATCCATATTTGTCATAAGTGCATAAAATCCGCAGTCTAATCATGATTATACGATCATAAGTGAAAATTATGGAATACGGACGAAACGAGAAGAAACGTTGCCGCTTCGGAGAAGTCGGTGAAGTTTACACGGACGAGTACCGCAATAATTTTTCCACCGACCTAATAATTAACATTCCGGTCTATTGTTCGAAGTTGTGGTGTGCTCGATAAGCCGATCACTTGCGGAAGTTGGTCCACGCCGGATCGCTTAACCGCGCGAGTCCGTCGAACGGATCATGCCGGTATGATTATCGAATTATGCGAGGCTGGGTGCGCGTGGCCACGTTTGCCGAACCGCGGGGCTACATAACCAATATTTAACGCCTATTAGTGCCAAAGAGAATTTATCTTACGGCGCCGCAGGGGGTCGCAACTTGTCGAAGGGGGTCGAAAAGGGGGGGACACTCGAGGACCATGGACAGCCTAGGGTTAACCGGTTTCAGGGGCGTACATGGAGGAAGGGGGTTAACGCATACAAGCCGGTTCGCGCGGAAATTACGCGACAGCAGGTATCTGCTATTGATTTACCGGTAGCAGGTACACACGGACCGAATGAATCCTCGTCGGCCATATTATTAGGATGGATGCCTATGCTACACGCCTGTCACACGGGTCTTCGTCGTGATCGCGCGATCGTCATGCCCCCCCCTTCGAACGTTTAACCCTTACCACTCGAATGGTCATTCTGAGGCGCCACTGAAAATTGCTGTATCATTATTCGAAATATTCTTTACACTATTAAATGTATCGCTATTACAATCGTAATCAATTACTAAACTTTTAGATACTATACCAATTTCATATCTACAAAATTTAAAAAATCATAGGCAATGGAAATATAAAAATAAACCATTAAGTTAAGTAATAACTAGACTGCGGATCTTTAAGCAAAATGAAAATGTTTGGAGCCAAATAAAAATTTCTTTCTTCTTTTAATGATCTTATTAAGGTGAAATTAATGCACTGGTGACCTTAAATCGTTTTAATATGCAATATAAAATTTTATCTGTACCATTCCGTACAACTAATCGCGTCTTCGATATTACATGCCTCCATCTTTCTTTGCTCGCTGCTTCACGTTTATGTTTGCACAACATGTGAACACACAGAGTGGGAAAATTAATGGAGGTTAGAAGTGGAGAACGCGTTACAAATCCTGGAGCTTATGCTGAATTGTGTTGCCGTTAACAGTTGCGTCTTAAATAGTTTGCTACATGCCTCTGTAGTTCATTATAAAATATTCAATTATTAATTATGATCATCATAGCTATCTGCGTTTCGATGATTAACGAAAAAGGTACAGTAACATTTTCATTTCGAGAAATAAATCTATTTAAATCGCACACAAACGTATGCGCGTTTCTGTGTGAAACGTGCAGCCGTATTCAATTCTCCGAATTTTCTCTTTTTGTGAAAACAGTTAATTGTAAACGGTACAGCAAAATTCATGTATGACTCTCCTATTCAGGCCGTCGCGAAATATTGATTATTCATTTTTGAACAGTGAAATTGGAGCAAACCTATGTACATCGGTCACCGAGTAAATTTACCAGACATTGTACGCACAGAAGCAATTAAAAAATAATTCTACAAAATAAAACTGAAAATTCACGTTCCCATCCACAAACTGCCCGTGTTAATTAGTATTCCGCTTGAACCTATCGATGGTTGTTCATCACGGGAACTGCTACCGGTCAAAATAATCCATTTCGAATTCCCGGCTTTACAAAATTATTGAAGATATAAAAGTGCTTTCGATTTATCTGGCAGCTTGATTTATTTATACGTATATATATATATATATATATATATATATATATCCTCGTCTTTATTGAAGGATTTTACTTGATGGAACATTTTCTGTTACTTCGTTTTACACGTCCAACCACGTGCTCTACAAGAATCATCTCCCACCGGAAAACGGCTTACACGACACGCCTCATATTTTATCGACACCTTCTCAATCACAAAGTCTCAATCTTTGCATGTATGACAGAGCCCTAAATGGATGTAGATAAAACGTGGTAGCTATCGATAAAGTATCAACAGCCATTCTTATTAGAAAAGGACCATAAGCTGAAATCATTATGGATTTTTGAAAGCACAGAATTCGATAGAATTCAATTATGAAATTTATTATAGAAAAACGGAGATTTGCCTAAACGTTCGCAACACAGTGACCGAAATTTCAGAATATTTTTATGCACTTACGTTTCACTCTGACCTTATTTTCTGCATTTTATGCACTTCGTGCTTTGACACGCTTTGTCCTTTATGCATCGGCCATGCTTTGCATTATTAGAACCATTATTCCGGGCAGGGTCGCATAATTTCAATTTTGACGAGATTCCGTCCAGTCGAAAAATATTCGTATACTAATCTTGTAAATTACTATGTCAAACACAAGACTTATAGATTAATAAATTGTGTTGAGTCTTATTCAAACTTGAAACTGTTGCACAACATCAATCAACTACACACGCACACTGCTCTAAAATAATTAATGAAAAGATCTCTGTCTATACATCGCCGAAAAAGCCACAGTGATTTCACGTAGCGTATAATTCTGCGAGTGATTGTAAGTGCCACTACCGCAACTGGCAGCGACGGTAGAAGAAAATTCATGTTTGAGCAACTCCTTATGGAAAGTGAGTAAAGTCGCTCCGGGGAAGGAGCGTAATTAAAATGCCGATAAAAGCCACGTTTTATTTTGTTCCCTTTCTCTCGATTCGACGAAATGCGATTTATCTGGAACTTTGCTAAAAGTGCCGGACCCTCTCTCTCTCTATCTCTCTCTCTCTCTCTTTTCCACACAAACCCACAGAGACATAGATAGACACACACATACACGGACACAGTTTCGTACACTTTCTCTCTGCAAGCCTGCATACCATCACCGGTGGAGTTTTCTCACAGAAAACCAGCACGAATGTCGGCTTGTGTTGGTGAATAGTGGCGGCGGAGGTTTCTACGTAGTATGCACTACGGAAAGTCCTTAAATAATCCGCTTACCTTGCGATTGTTGCCAAATCGGGTAGGGGAGGGATGAAGCGGAACGAGGGCGGATCGGGTAGACTACCGGAACGCGTTCCAATGGAAATCCAAAGTTTGTATAATTGCCGCTGCAAAAGAAAATACGATGAGGTAGGGAGTAAGGACCAGCGGAAGCCAAGTTAATTAGACCCGCTAAAGATTATATTCCGCGGGATCTGTCTGCTCGTCCAGAATCCTTTCCCTCCGATTAGAAACGCTCCGCGGATCCCCCATTAACGTCAACACCACCTCCGGAAACGCAACGAACAGATTGCTACCATTTCCACGATCTAAGAACAGATTCGACACCGAATTCGATCCTCGAAAAATAACTTTGTTAAAAATTTGAAAGCTGCAATTTGAAGCTGCAAGCCTCTAATTTCATAACCCGTCGCTCTTTTTACCCTAACATTTTTTTTCATGATGCGGTGGGCAAAAATCTGAAGACACGTTTTTCTGATCACATAAATATTCTTTAAAAAATTTTTCAATTCGTGTTTACACTGGGGAGTAGGGACCAGCGGAAGGGAACACCGAATTCGATCCTTGAAAAATAATCGTACGCCAACAAATCTCGACTCATTTTGAAGCTGGAAGCCTCTAGTTTCATAATCCGTCGCTCTTTTTACCCTAACATATTTTTTCATGATGTGGTGGGCAAAAATCTGAAGGCACGTTTTCCTCATTAAATAAATATCCGAAAAAAAATTTAGCAACACATGTTTACATTCAGTCACGTTAAAATAAACTGTAAATAAATGAATAAATTTGTGTGTTGGTCTTTTCGGAGCACCTGGTTCGCTTTCCCGCAAGATTGAACCGAATCTGTAGAAGCCGGCACGCTTACCGGAAAAATAAATTAAATTCCCAGTTTTGCAGAGGAACGCAGAATCTCGTGGCCCGCGCCTGTGTGCGCGCGCGCGCGACGTTTCATTTCGTAACAGTGCCCAGGTAAGAAACTCCGATATGCTCAGAGTAGCGCGGATTTGAGAGGGCACGTAGACGCAGAAACAACATTTGTATTTCTATCTCCGTTCGCATCCTCGGATCGAGGGAGCAACCATTCCCGCGCCCTTCTCCCCCAACCATTTTCCGGCGTTCTTCTATTCGACAGAAACACGCGAAGCAGCTTTTGCTTTATCAAGATTGCTCCGCGCCATCGAGATTGTCCTATTCTTGCGCGACAGGATCGGCGTGTTCATTCATTCGGTAGTCGATTCACCTTTATCCTCCTTCCATCCTGCGTAATGGAAGCAATCTTGTCCTGCGTTCAGATTGGGGCCTAGGAATTTACGTTGCCCCTTAGCATCCTACCCCCGGCTTAATGGCAGGGCTGAAAAACCGGGAATTGTCGCAGTTAATTGTCGTCTTTTCTTCACAATTCCGTTCTTGCTTCGATTCTAGTATATCAAATCGGTTTGATAATGAAAGTTTGATAACGATTCAGTTTTGACACATGGTTTTCTTGCATTTTCGATCCTCGTGACGAATAGAATCGGATAAAGAAATTGATGACCTTTTTGACCTTGAAATTCAAGGTCAAGGATAATTTTCCGCGGCACGACTTTTTCATGAATTTCAAACCCAGGGTGTAGAATCGCGCTCTGATGATCTCCTGTACAAACGGTATAGAGGCTAAACGCAGCCCATTAATTCCAAGACAATATTACATCGCACGCGAAGTGTTCTACTTGAAAAACGGCGGTCCTGCCACGTGAAATATCCGCGGCAATTCCGGATGACGCGAGAAGCAGAATTACAGGCAGTTAAACCTGAATCGCGATGCAATGGCGTTCGCGGCGAGGCGTGTAGGCAACTAACAAGAAGCAAACAGCAAGTAGCAAGCAGCGGCGCATCAATAAAAAGACCAGCAAATACGGAAGTATTAAGAAGAAGAAGAAGAAGTAGACGAAGAAGACTGGGCCAGACCAGGCCAGACCAGCACTAAAAGGTTGTAATTGGTCCATGGAAAGCGTGGAGCCCAGCGGAAGAAAGCGGCATAGAAAATGCTTAAGAAAGGCGCGGCGCGAATAATGTCTCTTGCCCTTTTCCCTTCGCCCTCGTTTCTCCGCTCGTCTCCTCAGCTATTTCTTCTCCGATCCCCATCCCTGGAGGACATGGCTGATAACGCAACGCGCGGAGGAAGGCATCAGCGACAAGGCGTACGTCGCCGTCGTCGTCTGGAGTGGAAAAACTGATTTATTGCTTCGCAGCGTCCCGACGCCAGCCACCGTGCGAAAGAAGTAAAATAACTCGAGCCACGCATAGCACGCGAGAACTCGGTGACATTACCTGAACGCGGAACAGTCGGATTTACCGGGGCAGGCTTTTTCCGAAATAGCGGCACGCCCGATGGATTCCGATGCAACCCGATGGGAGCCAGGCGCCAGCGAATCCGATGTTCCAATAATGCGCGACAATTGAACTTCTATAATCCCGGGATTCGACGGCGAATTTTTCAATTTCCCGTCTCCATGAATATGTAGATAGTTTACCTTTTCCCTCGTTCCCAACGCCGTTCCTCGATCATTCGCGCGGGACTCTTTTTGCTTGGATTACCAAGGTTTTTTAATTGATCGATTTCTGAAGTGATTTTAAGCAACTTTTCCCTTAGTAAAAATCTTCTCCGCGGCTCTGTTAACGAGTTATTAACGAAAAATGTTGACCAATCAGTGCTACGACAGTGGACGGACTCTGCGCTGGACGGGTCACGTCCTGTCGCTCTGATTGGTCCGGATTTTTCGTTAAAGATTTTCGCAAAGGGAAATGTTACTTGAAATGTGAGCTGAGGAATCAACCTTTTCAAAGAAGTTCTGCTCGTCACGGTCGATTTGGAAAAAAAATTGTTTCCTTTCGCGTCAAGACCCGCAGCTGTGTTATCGAAATAATGACACGAGAAGCGACTCACGCGATCAACGTAACAACGGTTGTTTATTTTTGTGACTGCTGTCGGTGGGTAATTGTTTATGGAAGCTGCGATTCGAACGCGGGAATATGAGTTTGTTCTGGAACGGAGCGGGGGATATGTGCTTTATGGAACCAATTAACCCAATTAATGAAGAGAGAACAGTCGATTTCACTGCAGTCTCATTTCGCTCGGTTGCGAGAGATTAACTAATGCGATGCGTGGGGGAATTTCGTGTGGAAAAATTGAAAGCTCACCTGAAGATCATAATGAAAATTGAAAAAATTACAGACGACCATAAAAAGAAAACAGATGTTCAAGTTAGGACCACTCTACCCTGCGGTACAAATTGAACAGATATGAATTCGAAGCGTCGACTTCGTGTCGACTTCTCCCCGAAGTGCTCGATCAGTGTACGGATAAGAGTATCGCGATATTTTCGGGAAAGGGATTGAGTTGCTGTCCGACAAGCAATCGGTCTATCTGTTCGGCGAATGTGTAGGATCGCTGGTCGCGTTTCGGGGCCGCGGAACTTGCTCATCGGAAGATTGGTCGTGCGTGCGACGCGACGCCGAGACGTCTCTAATAACGAGGGCCGCAACTTCGGCTGAAACTCTCGCGGAATTGTGAATGGAGGAGGGGAAGAGAGAGGGCGGGTGGTACGGGGTCTTCCCTCGGAAATTCCCAAAGATTATATCGAGATGGTTCGGCTTCCGAGTGAACGGAATTTATTGCTGGGCGTGCGGTAGGGGTTTGGGGATTTAGCGAGCGACGTTTTCAAAACGTCTACAGTCAGCAACGGCTGGTACAGGGTTCCACGGGAGCATCTTCAACCGAGTGGAAGCCTCCTACGTGGTTATCGGCATTTCTCAGCGGCGCTCGGATTGGGCGTCATTAATGCTTGCTTAACAAGAGTTATCTCAAGTGGGCACGCGTAGAGCCGCGAGAGAATATCGGGAACGGGTCCGGAAACTCTCTCTCTCCCTCTTTCTTTTTCTTTCCTCATTCGTCGGCGACCAACCACTCACCCCCTCACCGTCGTCCGCCGAGTTATCCGAGGGTTCCTTTCATCCTGACGCTTCCCTCGTTCAGCCCTGAAATCAAAGGGACACCCCGTTGTTGGTTTCTCGTCCGGCCAATTTCATTATATAGGTCCCGCCGTTGGACCGGACACCTACCACCCACGCGAATGGAAAACGAACGCAGTCGTGCAAGGCTTCGCCCGCACCCGTTAACGCCAGAACTACCGGACCCGTCAAAACGACGGATTTCAGATTCTTTATTTTAGCCGCTGCCCGGTGGAACGAATGGGAATTCTGGCTGGGGAATAATTCCTGACTTTGACAACATATTATAGTTCAAGGTCATACATCTCCGGAAAAATTCAAGACAGCAGGACACGTGCCGTCGTTTCGCCGCGTAAAAATGTTGCCGATCGCGTGCAACAGGGAGTGCAGTGGGGGCGGGGGGGTTGGAGGCGTACGCTCGATGCAGTGAATCAATTTTGCGTTCCAGCGGATGAAACTTGAAACCGTTTCCGGCAATGACGCTGGAATTGGCATGTTTCTTTCTTTCTCATTGTGCGTGGCCGACCGTCATAGAGCATATCGGACGCCGGCAATGGCGACAATTTAGTCCCCGATCGAAGTGGGGGAAACAAAAAAATGAAAGGTGAGAGAAGCTACGAAAAAAAAAGAGAAAACAAGCCAAATTGCAGCAATGCCTCGGCCGAGATAAATCTCCGTTGCGAAATGTCGAATGGCTGATAAAAGCAGTTTTCGGGCCGCGGAAAGCCCGGGCAACGGGCCGCGTATTGTTTCACGATTGATCGTTTACCCCTGGCCTCCGATTGTTTCGTTGCGATAGGCGCGATCCACGATGAGCTCAATCCCTCCCCTTCGCCCCTGGCCAGCTGACTTCGCAACTGGAAACCAGACGAGCGAGCAATTCTAAATTGCTGTTGTCCCTTGTTTTTCCTATCCATCGAAGGGTGCCCGGCCAACAACAGCCCCCCCCCCCCCACACAACGCAGATAAACACGCAGACATTACTAGAGATAGAGGACCGCTAGATACGCAGTGCGCGATCACATCTCCCACCAATGGTTTCCGGCCACGAGAAATTAACGAGATATGTATCGGCCAGCCACGATCAACTTTGGTCACGTCTCGGAAAAATTGCAGATCGGTCCCGGGACCGAAGGGTAATGTTGTGACAGCTTGTCCACATCACGCTGTGATCGGTCCGTGTTTCTCGTTAATAACTGCTTGACAAAGCTTCGGAAACTCTTATCTCCAGGGACAAAACCAGTCGAGAGGGTCTTTAGCATAAAACTTCTTTTGGGCGAGCCGGAACGGAAAGTTTCGCTTTTCGAGTTCGGCCGCCGTGAGCGGCGTCATTAAACGCGTGAAATGAGCGTGAGCTCATTGTCAGAAGCGGGACCCCGTTCAGATACGGTTTAATAAATGGAACATGCAGACAATCCCGAGATCGTCGGGCGGGGAAAGTTGCGTTCTGTCGAAAGCGACGGAGAGATTCCGGGACCTTTACAGGGGCGCTGGATTGAAATGCTGGCGGAGGAAAAGACGAAAGTTCAGAAGCCAAAAGGGGGTTGCGAATACAAGGGAGATGATATCGTTGCCCGAGACAATTAGCCCGGATTTACTAGACGTTAGCCAGCTAGCACACAATCTTTTCTCTTTTTTTTCTACCCCTCTTTCTCTCTTTCGCCGACACTTTTGACTGTTCCTGAAAACAATCCCGAAAATCGCTTCGAAGTCCCGGCCGAAAGTTTCGCAACTCACTGAGCTTTCGTAATGGCGACGAGATCGGTCCCCTTTGATTCGATTTTACTCCCGGACTTTCTTTCGCTTTACGACATCCCATTACTTGAAACCTTTCCGCCTTGGGGATTCAATTTCGAGCCTCGATTATATTGTACAACGGATCGAAAGAAGTATATCTACATTAAATAAGCGATTCCTGAAAAATTATTTAAAATCTGATCGTTTCCATTCGGACCAGACTTGTGCTGATTTAAATACATTTTAATTCAATTACTTTGTGATTAGAAGTATATTTCTACATTAAATACACGATTCCCGAAAAATTCTTTAAACTCTGATCATTTCCATTCGGACCGGAGTTGTGCTGATTTAAATACATTGTGATCACAATTCGTGAAGAACAAATTTTTCTCCGTGCCGAAACCACCGAAGACTCGAAGATTGAAGTTTCCCCTTTACAACGATTGCGTAGATTGGTCCTCGAGACTGATTCCGCAGGATTTATGCAGAGAATTCGGTAGAGTTTGTCCGACGAAGAAAAGTCGCGTGATTTGTCGGTGAATTTCTACGCGTCGCTGGCTTTTGATCAAGCCGAACAACAAGTGCCCATGGAGAATCCCTCCTTAACAAGTGGCTCGGACATTTAATCCCCGGTCTCTTTAAAAGCGTAAAATAAAGAAGCACGTTTCGGGCTTACGCTCTTTGTCTCGGCAGTGCCATTCTAGCTCTATTATGTGCCTAGTTGCGCGCCCCATTCCCGCGTCCGTACAATCACACTAGAACTCTGTTTCTTGACACCAGCTCTCCCTCTTTCTCGTTTTTCCCCACCGGTTTACTCGCTTCCTTTTTCTCCTGTTTTTTTTTTCATTTTCTACCATTTAAGTCTGCAATTGCGGGACACTGGCGAGCGAGCGCATATACTACGAAAGTTTAGGCACCTAGCTCCCCCGAGATGTCTCTTGGTTTTTTCTTCTCTCTTCTCTTTGCCTCTTTATTTTTCTTTTTCGTCTTATTGCAAATGACTTTTAAATGGCCTTTAATACGCCATTACGTCTGAAAGCGGGTTACGAGCGAGTGCTTGTTACCGAGCCACGGTATAACCATATCTTCGAGTCTTTATAAAAGCTCCTCGCAAAATCGTCCTAATTACCGGACCACCGCAAAAACATTCTCCACTTCATCCCAGACACGTCTCCCTGCGGCTAATGGCCGTCTTCGATGTTACAGTTCCCGCGATATTCGAATTAAAATCTAAATCTTTCATCGTCGAATATATCATAGCTCACGAATTAAAATAACTGCCAGAACAATCCAGAGAATTTTTTAAAAAGAATTTCACTCGGCCGCACTTTAAAGAATACCTTCGACTGCAGAACAATACTAATTCATTCGCCGCGTTTTGATAAAACGCTGCGTTAATGTTTCGCGCAGCTGCACCAGCATTATGTCCGCCATTTTACTCGCGAAGAAAAGTACAGGAAAATTACGTTGATTTATACAGACATAAACTCTGAATATATATATGTATAAAACGAACATAAAATCTGAAAGTATAGCTAGCTCGCATAAACGAGAGAGATGAAAATGGAATCTCATCAACATTCTCAACGGAAAAACATAAGATCGATGAGGTCTCTTCATTCCAAATTCTATAACACATAAAATCAAGTTAAAAATTAACATCTACCAATGGCGGAATAACCCACGCGGATCACCAGAAAATTTGACGCTTCGTTTCGCCAGAGAGTTACGATAATTAAGGTTCCAGTAAATTATTTTGCGCGGAGTAAATTGCGGCCCGCAGAAAATTATTACCGCATTACATTGCGCGCTTCACTTATTTATTAATGTAAGCTCTTCCCAACTCCCCTAAAACGTGAAATACGAATTATACTTGTTTCGTTGCATTCTCGGAATCCTTCTGCATTGTTACGTAAGAATTGAGAGCACAGTTTCTTCACGATCACACACGATTATGTTGATAAATTATGTATAGACAGAATAGATGTAATTTAAAACAGTAAAAACATTAGAAGAATTTTAAAATACTATTATATTCTTTTCTACCTATTAAACATATTTTAAGAAAGAAAATAACCTCCTGTTTCACTCCAGTTTGTTGCAATTCAGGTAGAAAATTTTTATTTTGCATAAAGGTACGCTGTCTAATTATGTACATCGTTTATTCCAACAAATCAGAAATAATTATGCTTCCGAATCGATGTATTTTACTATTCAGCAGCTCATTTCCGTAACAGCACGAAATGTCTAATTATAATAAATCCTCCCCCGGATTTATCGTATTCAAATGAGCTAACTATCTAGGTTAGCAGATTTCCAGGATTGGCCCAGATACAGCAGTCTCGAATTTGTTCAACATTTACAACTGTCTAAGCAGTTCAAAAAGAATGCATCAGTGATGTATAAGGATAGAATGAAAAGTACACGGAAGCTCTCGGTAATGGTGCACGATATGTTCTGGTGAGATTGGCTCTCCCTTAACATTGACATTACTTTTTCATGAAATGTCCTGGATTATCTTCCGTAAAATATGGTAGGCACCGTATAACCGAACCCGCAGATATGTGTCGCAGATGGAGGAGATTTTGAAGCCTCGTTCACCCAGGAAGACAGATATTCCTGTGACGTGAGCGAGATCCTGTGGGTCAGAGTTCGTGTATTAGAACGGTATACTTTTCCGCGTCGCGTCTTGGACCCCTAAAATGTTCGAACCTATGCGATATCGAGGGGACCGAACGACCGGAAAAAAGAGAACCAGATAGTTCGGTATAAATCAATAACCCGGATTGGACACCTGGATTCAAGATCTTCGTATGAAAAAATTTTATTCTATATATTTTTTTCGTTGGTCCTTTTTTACATAGAATCGCCTCCTGTTAGCTTGTACCGTCGGTTATCGATCTCCCTGTACGAGGTGTTTTAATTATATGGTGGAGATCGACGGTGGTATTCAACTTTAAGGACAATTTTGCGATCCATTTTTGTAACGAACTCCCACCTCTCTATAGTAAAGATATAATTTTCAAACACCCCGTACACTAATACAATAAACTTTACAAATCACAACCTCATTTTTTCCATCTCGTTTTTCCCGGATCGAATTCATGACAGAGCAAAATCCTCGTCGACGATAATGACAGCGTGTCGCGGCAACAGCGATTTCATATTCATGGAATTGGTAACGCTGGTGTGTCACCGAAGATTACCGATTTCCCGGGTCCGGCTCCGTTAGGTGCACGTTTCACATGGCCGTTCGCCCGGCCGCAATTGAATTCAATTAGTATTGTTCTCTAGGAAAGAAGGGAGAGGGGGATCTCGAGGAAAGTTTCCTTTCCGGCAGAGTTGCTTTTCCCTCCTTGTTCCCCGGCTAGGATTCTCGAGGGGAAGTTCTTAAAATTAGTTCGCATTGGCATGGTGTACGGTACCGGGATCGTTTCGAGAGGAACTCTTCCGCCAGCTGACAACAGGATTTAAATTGACGTCAGTTTTACAACCCCCTTACGACTTTGCCAATCTCCGGACCCCGAGACGGCCTGGCCACTTTTAATTTTCTTTTAATTAGTCTAATTAATTTCTCGGTCGACGGCATGGCCGAGCTGCACCGGCCGCCATTAACCAATCTTTAGCGAATTAATAATTTCTCGCTCGCGCCCGACACTAGAGGGAAAAAAATTCCGAAAAAGAAGGAAATTCGCGTAACCCTACGCGACGTCATTTATCCTGTCGCGGAGGGGTCGCCTCGCAATACGACTGGCTTACATTAACCATTCCCGTCATTATCTTTAATGCCGAGCCACCGACGTGAAATAACGAGGGGAGCCGGTTTAATACCGCTGGAATTTAAGTAAAATTTAATCATTAATTTCGTTAATCGACCGTGCGAAACCCAGACGCACTGCGTCCCCCCTCGAAATATCATGACGTTTCGTAAGAGCACGCTATATTTTTCCCAGTCGTAATCTTTTTAAATTAGCGTGCTATTTATACCGAGCTTCCCCGCGAATTTCGTAAATAATTAGTAGACTGCGGATCTTTATGCAAAATAAACATTTTCTTCGTTAATTACAAGACACAGGAAGCATATAAAAAATTTCTTTCCATCTTTAACAGTTTTAATAAATTGAAAATAACATATGGATGCTCGTATGGATTTTTGACATGCAAATTTATTTTATTTCCCAATATGCTTAACAGGTTGAAGATAATATAACAGTATTTTTAAATTCTACTAATGTTGTTTCTGTTTGAAATTACGTCTTTCCATTTTTCTCATAAATGCATCAAATCCGCTGTCTAGTAATTAGCTTGGCTCCCTGAATTGTAAAAATTCTTTGAGACAGAGAATTTTCAGAATTTCCTGCAGTTTCAATTTTTAATTTTAAAAAATGATCTTCCAAGTGCGAAGGAAGTCTATTTCTCGTCGCGTGCAGTGCTGTAATGTTCTCTGATATTTTCTTGAAAAGCGAACTACGTCGGAAGAGAGACCTTATGCGCACGTTAGGTGTTCGTGGGTCTTGTAAAAATCATGGGGAAAGTTCGGTTGCGTAACCGCGACGAGTTTATTAGTAAAAATCGCCAAAGTTCACCGTTCGAGTCGACGCAGACGGATATTATCGAACGAGGTTGTGAAACAGTGTTCAAAGGTTGCGCGGAACCATACGCATCCCTCAAAATTCAATGGCCGAACTAGAAAAGTTTATTTACCGACTACACAGAAATGAAAGTTCAGAGCGGATTGTGGGCGATTGTTCATGCAGAACTGAAACTTTGTGCTTCATCCCCCGCTACCAGAATAATGAAATGTTTTATGTTCCAGAAGCACGATTTCACTGATTGAAATCCTGTTCACTCTATCATCGAACCTGTTCAAAGCTAACTCTTCCGGATGCTTCCAACTATTTTCTGGCTCTTGGCAACCGTCTATGTTTTCAAATATTTTTAACATCTGCATTAAAGATTGCGTGGCAGAGAAATTTGTTAGTATGTTCCTGGATTTTAAATTATTTGCACAGCAAGAGCAGAGACACCGTGATAAATAGACTGCGGAGTTTATGCAATTTGCAATGTTTTGAGACGATTTTTAAGTAGGAAGAACCAAACAAAATGTTATTTTCATTGGCAGTAGCCTTTGTAGATCTGAAATATCTCAAAATTTCACTAAATTCTGTTGAAGTATATATCCTGGCATTTTTTTTAATTTTGTAGACTGCGGATTATTATGCATTTATGAAGAGATTAGCTGGGTGAAATATAAAATAGTAAAACATGAGAAAAATTTCAGAATATTGTAATGTTTTTAATGCAACAAAATCCTTAGGGGATGAATTCAATTTTTATGTTAATTTTGCACCGCAGTCTAGCGGTGAGATTTTCGTGGGGAAAGTCAAAGGGAGAGATTGTATGTTGACGAAACATTCGCGTATAAAGCAAAGTATTACGGAATGAAAGAAACCGCGATTCCATCATTTCGCTGCGGAGATTCACCCTCGTTTAGAGAATTACCAGGACCCTTCGGCTAGCACTTCCCTGGACGACCGCCCTAAAATCAAAGGAACATCCCGCTCACACGGTATCATGGTCAATTTCATTAGGTCCGTCCTGTGCGAATGGCCAGACACCTCTGAATTTTCCATCGATTTCTCTCTAACTGACCTGGAAATAGTACGAATCTACTGTGACAAATCGGGTTCCAGTGTTCCTCGATAATTGCACTTAACTACCGCCGAAGCGTTACAGCTTCCTCCCAAATTCGCTCGAAATAAAGCGCAAGTCTCAAAAAAGTTTCCATTCTTGGAATAAATGTAGAATCAAATACACTCCCGTCCATAAGTCACCGGACGCTTAATCAAATTTGAAATAAATTTATGGAATAAAAATGGTAGTTACTAATTTCTTCGAATGTAGAGAACACGCAATTCAAATTTGACCAAAATAACCTATATTTTCTAAATTTTAATTATTATTTTTACGTTCTCCAATTTTGCTTCGAAAAATATAAATCTAAATTTTGACTGGATATATTATTTAACGTTGTAAAAAAGAAGATGGCACTTTCTGTTCAGCAGGTTGTGTAACAGACATTGGAGTCTGCCAAAAAATCCGTTAATTTGAATAAATGTAGTCCGGGATGTGTGCCGAATGTATTTTTCCATGAAAATAATAAAACGAGTTCCATAGAGTTTTTTATAAACAGCGGCCGATTCATATCCGAGTCAATCCGTCCGAAAAACCATTGTGGTTGAATATAGAATACTTATACCGTAATACAATCAATTTTTCTATACAAAAACGGGTTTGGTTGGAAGCCCACGCTTTTCCCTTGTCCTCTCTTCCACCATCCCTATTGCGCTTTCACGGACCCGTAAAATAGCTATGCTGTATCGTGCATTAATATCCGAACTCGCGTCAGAGCAATTTGTTCCCGGTTCCCTTGTATCGGCGCCGTTCCCTCACAATTGCCAATTGCACACACAAAGCGTATGTTAACTATAAATGTAATAATGCATTGTAACAATGCGCGGGACCCGCCGGTGCTCCTAGAATATATCGGAAACCCTGTTATCTCCTCGTTAACCTCCGTTTCAAAAAATAATTTATGCGAATACTTGCAATCTATTTCTCTGCACCATTTACATAATAATTTCCAGCAATTATGCAATTGACAGATGTGCCCATAATTACGAATGTGGTCCAAGTAAAAATTTTAAAAACCTGAGCCTCTTTCATAATTATCGGCACATATTTAAATCTAAATTCAAATTCAGCTTTCAACCATTATATTTAAATCTAATTTCAAATTCAACTTTCTTATGTTCCTCAAACCATATTTGGAAATGTGTTGGAAAATTGTAAAAACACTTTCACTTTTAATTCCATACTGCACAGTTGTGCAGAGTTTGTTACATTTCAAGGTGGTTTTTGTTGTTACATATGCAAACGCGTTTGATTGAGCCAGGTAGCCTCGCTTTCGGCACAAAGCTATTTAGATTTGCTGAGTGGACTCTATAATAGCGTTGGTTTCAGTTGCTTGCCACCTTGTTTCTCTTTCTCTCATTGTCAGAGGGTACGCCCCACTCCTGCCCTCAAGAAACGTAACCCAAAAGGTCATTCAATCAAACGAAAATGTACAAACACGCTAACTTCCTCCGACCCACAGGACGTGTACAGAAAGAGCAAATTTGCAGACAAGTCAGTCATCCTCTATTAGTCAATCTCCAGATCACTCACGTGCTGGCCTCTGTCAATAGATTCGTCAGCACTTGTGCCCAAGTTCGTAGACACACATACAGACACACGACTTACGGCTTTGGCCAGGCCGAGGGACTACGTGATTAAATGCAAATAATTGTTTCACCGCTACAACAGTGAATAAATCTGCCATTTTCTAATATTTTCTTCTGGCAAAAATCGAAAAATAATTTCAAGAGTCGTATTAACACATTACCGACCGGTGATTATCGCATAATTTTGAAAAATCTATGCTACTTGGCTAAACACTTTTTAATGGAACCTTCAATAGCAACAGCAATTTTCATTGCGAACTAACAAGTTACCCTCAATAACGTCATCTAATAGTTTCATTTAAGATTGTAATGTCACAGAAAATTTCTATGCTTTCTTTTGGTACAGCGGAATAGAAAACCGGAATTTTTCGCTCATTAATTATCCTGAAAATAATGTTTCAAGAGTTCAAAGAGTTTAAAGTGTGCTCGATCAATCATGCGAGTCACTGTATATTACATAATAGGCCAGTAATAATTCTTGCTTATCGAAAGCAATCCTGAGGCAGCATCCAACTGATATTTGGGGAACGCGAACTTTCGCGGCGCTCTGCGGCGTGTTGATCTTAACCCTAGGTTCAACTCAGCCATGTAAAATCTAAATTGCATGCAAGTTCTCAGAATTCGCTGTTGCTCACTAACGAGCCAAGAATCCACGAAACTATTCTGTTGTTCTTTCATTAACGGGGAAGTGGAATTATAACTGCGCTTATGTCAGTGAGAACAGGCCGGCAACTTTGGGTAATCACGAAAAACGAGACTCCGTTCACGCGTACATTATCGAACATTTCGGAACGGCTATTCAGGCTGAACTGTTTCGTGATTAATCGATGGGACGCTTAATGAAATCGCCGATCGCGAATCAAGAGACCTATAAGTGGTATGAGACTGCGTAGCCGGACAACAGTTTGATGACTGCTTTGTGTAGCTACTGATGCTGCATTCGATCCTCTATCATTCGATTCCGCACTTACAATACGTTCAATCAACGGTATTAACTGCGTACCATCTACAGAAACAAAATAATGCTTCTTTTCCCAAATACACCCTCCTCCATAAATCACCGGACACTTACGTATCGTTAATAAAATGATAATTAAAGAATATAAGCTTCCAGCTTGCTTTTATTGTTTTATTTTGATTAGATAAATAGCTATTATATGCTATTTGAATAAATGTTGGAAAAAAGAGATTGAGAAATTGTGGGATGATTATGGACAGCTAAATTTGAAAAATTAGAAAATATAAGAATAATAATTAAAATTTAGAAAATATAGGATACTTTGGTCAGATTTGATTTACATGTTCTCTACATTAGAAATAATTAGTAAGTACCATTTTTATCCCATAAGTAGACTGCGGATGTTTATGCAATTTTCAAACTTTTGTAGACAAATTTTAAGAGAAAGTGGTACTAAATAAAATTCTATTTTCATCGGTAATAGCGTTTATAGATCCAAAATAAGTAAAAATCGTACTAAATTTAATTAAATTTAATACTCCAATATTTTTTGAAAATTTTGATAAGCCATAAATGCATAAAGATCTGCAGTCTAGTCATAAGCAAGGAAGTAAAGTTTCGGCGATTTTAGCATATTTTTAATGTGTTTTAATCTGTTCCCTATTTGAGATTGCATCTGCTCATTTTTGTGCATGAAATCCGGAGTCTGGTAATGACCGTGTGTGGGAGACAGGAGCGGAGGTGTCACGAGCTGATTGGGAGCGTATTAGCAGAAAACGAGCGTGCTCGCGAGGCCCGTCCAGGTTCGATTTTAGGAGTTAGCCGCAATTACGAGCGGGCCGGATGTAGTTATTAGAACGACATCGCCAGTTATTAGGACCGGTCTTGTAATCAAGCCACTCAATGACAAGGGACACGGATTAGCGGCATCGAATTGAATCAGCGGTCGCGGATTTAATTAAAGGATGCCGGGATGCGTGTACTCTCCCGCTCTCGCGCATCCGTCGACCGATTTGCATGAACAAGCCTCGCGCAGTATTTGGCAGAGCCGAGTAGAAGGTAACGAGACTTAAGTCGCGCCACTCGAACCAGTTACGCCGATTAACTTTCCACAGAGCGAACTTTCCGGGACGCTGTTCGCAGCGCGAAAGATCCCTTGTTCTCTATCTCTCGGAGAAGATTGCTACTTCGGGCCGCGCCGATTATCATACGAGCTGTTACCTTGCTTTTTGTGACACGGATGCACGGATTCACAAAGTTATAGTGGTCCACGTAATTGTTTCGGATCCCCAAAATTCTCTGAGAATGTTTCCAACATCTCAAAAAAACAATTGAAGTTGCTCGGTGCAATTTTAAAAAACTTTTCTTATTTTTGCAAGCGTGTCAAAATTAAAAATAATTTTCATGCCTCTACTATCTGAAAGCTTTTTACAATTATCGATACGTGAAGCAATATTTACCTTAATTTCTACTTTAAATTGTCGTAGTGGTCCACGTAATTGTTTCGGGTCCTCGAAATTCTCTGAGAATGTTTCCAACATCTCAAAAATCAATTCCAGTTGTTCGGTGCAATTTTTAAAAGATTTTTGATTTTTACAAGGGGGTGTCAAAATTAAAGATAATTTTCAAGCCTCTACTAACTAATGTAGTCGTATCTTTCAGTATTAAATTTGGAAACACAAGGGTAAAAAAAACAGTTTTGGGCGGAGGCGATCGGAACGGAAAACACCGACACAGTTTCCGTGCGTGTGCACGCTGGCTAGAATTTTGTAGAGGTTGTTTGATGTCGATTATCCAATCGAACGCGACACGTCCATGAAAAATTGACGTGGCCATCGAATGCCGGGCATGTTGAGCGAGTACTTCCGCTTTTTGCTCGGATAACAGTGAACGACAGCTCGAATGATTTGCGGCCTGGTCCTAGGACGGGACCCAGGGCGTCGCTACATACCTATTGCGTTAATTGTGATCGTTAATTCGAGTCACGTAGCGAGGGTCACAGGAGTTTATACCCCACCGCAACGGCGACGATGGAAACCATCGATCGGCACGAACGAATTCCGCTAAACGTTCCGGTCATCTACGGCTTATCTCCGGTTTCCAAGGGCGGAAGTTCGATTGGGAACCGACGTTCGCGGAATTCTTGTTACAGATACGTGCTCCTATTCTTCGTTTTGACCGGCTCTCTCCAAGGAACCGTTTAATTAATACGGCCCCCGGAAAACTTTCTGCCGGTCGGTCGGCGGGAGCTCCGGAAAACGTTTAATTGCTAATTCGAAAATTGTTGTGATCCGCGAAAGAATTTTCTCTCGCTTTCGCAAGCCGAAACAGGGTCGAAGTGAAACATTCCCGGTCGGTGAAATTCTGGGAAACAGAAATATTATTTCTCCGAAAATGCACTGCACGATAGAAAAAGTTGGGTGCTGTTTCAGGAGAGGATGTACCACCGGATTACCATTTTTTATCGCTTTTTTCAACATTTTTTATGTGGTGTAAATCTCATTTTAAATAAAGTCGTAAAAAGTCATATAGCTCAATTTGTTGCTAATAAAAAACAGAAATTCTACGAGCATGGGATCTGTATGTTGCCTGAAAAATCGCAAGAGTTCGTAGAACAAAATGCCATAAAACCTATTCTGAATGGAAAAAATTGGCTTTCATTTTCCCTTGCATGCTAGGCATCAATTTATATTTAACCATTTACAGCATCAATAAATAAATACATTTCGGGTATCAAGTGACACGCTCCAAAATTTTTTCCGAAATTCCGAATTTCCCGTGCTACAGCCGTTCTACGCAGAATCTATCGGCTGTGCGTCTAGCAGAACAGTGCACACACGCGGCACGAACACGTTAAACCGCACTTAGCCATTCACAAGACCAACGCAACTTGTAATTTCTACCAAATAGCCACTAGCTAGAACGCAACCGAACTGCGTCAGCCTGCGTTTATAGTTAGGTGGCCGACCTGGCTCGATGATTTATACAAATATTTTTGTAAAGGTTATCCGGCGTTCACGATCCACACGGATCCGTCCGTTTCCACTCTAATAATCATTACGACCGCGGAGTTTGGTCTCGTTTGGAATTATATACGCCGCCGGTATTAATACCGCCTCGGTGTTCCGTTGCATTAATTATATCTCGTCTGGAACATGTAAAATTGCGTCACGGGGCTAGGAATTAATTCATCGCGAATTCGTTGGGCCAACACTTGAATATGAAACTCTATCATTCCCCTCTACCTCGCCAACAATCCCTCCTTCTTCCTCCTACGTCCCGCCCCGCCCTTTTCCACGGTAATCTCATGCCGGACTCATTTGCGCCTGATACGGCCGGATCAGCCAGCCGGAATAGACTTCTGTATTATCAAAACAACGCAATTACCTTGATATTATACACGTGCACTCCGAAATCGATTTACATTGTTCCGGACTGTGCGAGTGCACATCGCGCATCGTTGCACCCAAGTGTTCATCTCGGGTATTACATCCACATATTTGTATCAATTGTTAGAAAACCAGGCTAAACCTGGAGTTTAGCTCTTTCGCCAGCCCTGCGAGCCCGGGGAACGGTCGAGGCCCCATTTTCATACAGGCTGCCCCATTTTTCAAACTATTCGAGGATGACCTCTGTCTCTCCACACCGAATTGTTTGTTTTTATTTAGTCCAGCGTGTGGCCCATCCATCAATTAGTGTCATTCAAAATTCAGATTAAAGCAAATATAATAGAATGTTCAGAAACCTACGTGAAAATTCTTTATGCAGAAGTGTCCCACCTAAAAATTATTTTAAAAAATAAAAAGAGAACTTATATGTCAAGAATGTCTAATAAAGTTATTCCTAATATAATTTACCTCCTCTACGCCATCATTTTGGATACTGAGCTTACCCCTGGATCTCGGCGAAACTGTTCGAAAAAAAGCTCACAAAATCTGCTCCCGCCATTTCCTGTAAAGGCGCGCGAACTATGCGAGCCTTTACAAAATGAAAAATTCCGTAATTACAGTTAATAATTTCGCGAGCATGGTGGCACAGTAGGAAAGAAGCAATTCCCGTCCGGGACACTTAATTATCAATCCAACTGAGGTAAAGGAAGGCGAACGGTGAAAATCACGGTGCACGATTCCGCCTCGAGTTGTCAGATGTCTGCGCGGGGTTGCTTTCCAGCCGGCAGACCGGAAAAATGTTCTTTTAATTAGGAATCTTACGCTGAGCAGAGAAGGATGAGAGAAAGAGAGAGAAGCTCTGCCATTCACCGGTGCGATCAATCACAGGATTGACTGTTTGGAGCGTGGTTCGCGGTGCAGCGTGTAAAAAGGAAGCGAAAAGGAAGAGATGGAAGGGAAGAGAAAAGAGGAATTCTGACGGCCGATGTTTTTCATTAATTGCCCGGCCCGGGTCGTTTGCCGACCGAAAGACAAAGTTAAACAGAGGCCGGGCGCAGCTTCGGGAAGAAATTGAGAGGCTTCTGTAATCAGACTCGTTATCGGGTAAGGCTTCGCGTATAAGCGCGTGCGTTGCTTCTTGCCTGGGAAATTAGTTCCGCGTCCATTTAGTAATCACCTGACGTTTCCTTTGATTACCCGAAACTTTTACGCATCACCCGGTCCCCCTCTCCCTCAAGATTCTCCACTTTAATGGACAATTTACTCGCGCGCCTTGACGTCACGGAGTTTAGAAGAGGCCCATTTCTGAGACACCCTTCCGTCAGCTAACGCCTCCCTCTAATCGGTGCGTAAATATTGTATCGAACACGCAATTTTAAGAGAGACGAATTTTAAGGGGAAGCTTGTAGATCTAAAGTAAATAAAATCCGTACTAAACTCTGTCGAATTTTACAATCTATCATTTCTTGAAAATTTTGATCACATTACTAGACAGCGGACTTTTATGCAGAATGTGTTTATACGTCATTTGCATGTAAACGAAGCTAAATAAAGCTTTATTTCTTATGTAAATATAATTTTAATCGATTGAAAATAACGTCTCCGTGTTTTTACATTTCCTAAATGTTTTCACTGTTTCAAATTTCGCCTCTTGATTTTTGTCACAAATGCATAATTAATATTAATATTATAAGAGACGTTTGCAAGTGATTCCGTCGAAAATTAACAACAATGTGCCGGCGCAGCTATCGAGTTAAATTAAAGTGCAGATAAGTCGCCAGCACACGGAATTGGCATTCCCAGCTCGCAGTCGGCCGAGATAGGAGAAGAAAAGGCGGAAAGAAAGTAAAATCCTTCGGTGGCATTAAAACGGTCGGAATATCCAATTAGGTGAAGCTTAAAAGATCTTTGGTCCCCCCCCCTCTCTCTCTCTCTCTCTCCGTCGCTGATATCTGGTCGGAGATTAGAATTTCGTTCGGGATAAATTGCAGAATAAAAATCTTTCGCCTATTATGCAGCCGCGACGTATTTAAATCAGACGCTCGCAAGGCAAGAAATCGCCCAGGGAGAGATGTTAGAAAATTGTTAGGCGCTCCGGTTTTTTTCCAACGAAGTGAAACGAGTTTCTAGTGGAATTTATCCTCGAATGAGATCGCTGAATAGGATCGTTCTTTTTCGTGCGTTTTGTCACCCTTTACCAGCGAGGACCGTTCCCAAAGAGCCAGAGAACGAAGATCGAAATTGTTCTTTAATTCAAGGACGTCAGTTTAAGGAAGTCTACCGTGACAGAAAACTTGTCCTCTTTGTATAATTTGTCTATGGTGATTGAGGCTTTTCTGGAACTTCTTAACGAAGTAGGTTAATTTCCTCATGAAATTTAATGAAGGCCACTAAGATACTTGCGCTTCTTTTCTTTTTCTTTATTACCAGTTATAAACGAAGATTCCATCTTCTTCGTCCTATTCCCCTGGAAGATAATGAGTTCTACAGATCCCTCGGCGATCACCTGTTGGTTTCTTTTTATTGTGACCAGGATTAGATAAAACGCAGTGTTTCCCGATATTAAAATGAAACGCTAGAGTGTTAGGATAATGGCTGGTTCAGTTTTACAGTCGTGTGAAAATTCGACGACGATGAACGGTGTCTGTAGAAAAGAGTTAATTAATTTTCACAGTCTCATAGACGCTACTTTACTGCCGCTTAAACTTAACGAACATCTCGTTCCAATTACTTCGTTTTATCATGGTTCCGGTACGATAAAGATATCATTGTAGCGACCATTAAATTCTATGTCCCAATTTCTCTTGTGTTTTCCGCGAACGATCGACCCATTTCGGTCAATTTTAATCATAGCCTTCCAACCTGTGCTCAATTTCAGTTGACGTTTTTAATCCCTTAATCGAAAATCAAAGATTAACAATTGAAGGCTACTTAAGGCGTTTTCGATCACCTCAGAGTTAAAAATCCATTAAACAAATTTATCAGATAAATTTGTGAATTCCCAAATTAAAATTGGTTCGAGCAAAAAGTAATTAAAATCGACTGGAGAACTATCCACTATAAACTATTCGATCGAGTTTCATTTTCTGTTTACATTAGGATTGTACAATTTAAAAGAGAGGAAGAGTAATCAGTCTGATAAACTTTAACTCTGCCGTTTCGATCTCATTAGCTAAATTACTTTAATTTCGCAAGGCTTTTCCGAATAGTAGTTCAGCAAGCAACGTGTTAATCAATCTTTTAAAGGTGACAGCAGTTGCGTTCGGAAACCAACAAATTATCTTGGGTCGCATGAACCCTTAGAAATTCAGAAGAAAATCAGGAATCATTTAACAATCTATTGATACACAGTGATAAGTATAGACAGCGGATCTTTATACAAAATCAAAATATTTGATTTAATAGGTTAAACATAATATAACGATACATTTAAATTCTTTTAATTTGTTGTCAAACTTTTAGTTTGCTGTTTTAAATTACACCTACTCATTTTTATTATAAATGCATAAAATCCGCTGTCCAGTGATAAGCGTTGAGATTAGAAGATAATTACGTGCAATCACGGCAGAAAATTCTGATGATAAAAGTACTTTATTGATATCATACGATCCAGAAGAAGTTTGTGCTGGACAGGTCGCATAAAGTTCCATAAATACATGACTCATTAGCGGAAAAAGGGCAAGAGCAGAGACATTTCCGTCCGTAGATTAATCCGCCCCCTTTTCGACGGGACGGAAGAAAACGGCGACACCGAGAAAATAAAAGGAACACCGATGCAAATTCACGAATATTGTGTTAGGCGATTCGTAGTGTCTGCCGGCGCGGCAGCCCGGTAATTTCACGCAGCTGCATCTGACGAGAGATCGATCGACCGATGCAACATCATACGCCGCTGCACAATAGGAAACAAATTACGAAATTACCATACTAAGCGACTTCCGGAAACGACAACAATAGAAGCAAACTCTGACATCGGCCAGATTGAATGAAATCTGTAAATGAAAGATCGAATGGGGGGTAGGGGGTGGATACATTATTTGCATCCGACCTGTGAGCTATGGCGGAACGATTTGTCAATCGGATAACGCTCGGAGATTTTTCGCGTTGCGAATCATGCTTCAATGTAGACACTCTTTCTGCTAAACTGCGATTTATTTGCGAGAATTCCTCAAAACATGAACTCGTTCTAGTGAAGATAAATTCCTCATGAAATGTGTAGTAATTGATTAGATACCAACATAATTAATGATTACACAGCGGATATGATGAATTAAAAACATTATTTATATTTATAATTATATTATTTTCAGCCTATTTCTATTTCACTCCAGTCTCTGGTGCAATTCAGGTAGACATTTACTTTGCATAAAAATCCGCTATCTATTAATGATGTGAACAATATAGTGAATAATGGTGCAGCAATTCGACTGCTAAGTAACTGCTTAATCCAATTGAAAATCCAACGTGGGATGTCGTTCGACTGTTTAATAAATTAATTTTTTAGCTCTACAATGAAAGACCACCTTAGCGGACAAGCTATGTTCGTACAAGAATTTACCGCGAGCAAGAATGTCCCTTGCACGCCCAGAATGTCCTTCCTAATTACTCTTCGTGCTAGGAATCTTAGGAATGTATTAGTACTCTTTGTCCATATCGCCTAGTACGCCCGAGTCAATTAGCGGTAATGAGCGATATTAGAATGGCATGCGTCCTTCCGTAGAGATCCACTGCCCCTGATCTAAGCACGCTGCCGATGATCCGACGTGAAAAGGCATTATCAATGAAGCCTGTACCTCGAGATCCTGATTCAATTTTGAACGCTTCATTAATGACTTTATTATCTCTATCCAGTAAAAGAATTTACTAAAAGATTCTTGAAGAGAATGTGTGTGTTCGTCACGCGAAATATTGTTAATTAGGCTCGTTTAAAGTCCGGTTCGTCAAAGATAAAATAAACGATAGTCGAAATTATTAAAGTAAATTGGAATCTCGACTTTGAGAGTCGCGGAGCCACGCTCGGAGTTCCATCGGAAATTTTTAATTGCCGTGATTTCCTTGAAACGAGGAGGCAAAAATTTTCAAGAACTTCAAAGCGAATTTTTTGATTGCCTGACACGTTCTAATTACCGGGCGCAGCCGATAAGTTTTATTCTATATAACAGACTGCAACGAAGCATTCGTTCCGACGTGGAATTACTTACCGGGGAGAAGAGAGGCTCAATTAAACTGAACACCTGCTCCTTGAGGGGACGCAGCCGTAACTGTACCGGCTATATCACCGACTCTAAAGTGCAAAATGAATTATTATTTCATCGAATTAGTACTGCGTTATCTATCTTTCACCGAGTTGCCAGCTGGTATTGATGAAAAATTTCTCTTCACTATGGAAGAATTTGAAAAAGCAATAATCTTGAAGCTCACGTTCATTTTTCGAGGAATTTATCGTATTGACAGCTTCGTGCAGATGTAGCAAATAAATTGCAGTTTATCAGAAAGATTACCGATTCTAACGTGCAATTCTTCTCCATTTACTGGTCTGCGTTATTTATCTTTCAACGAGTTGTCACCTGTTATTAAGTATTGTATGAGATATTATATCAATTTCATATCTATGAAATGAAGAAAATTAGATTGTTCTAGGTCGGAAGAAATGTTTAATTTTCAAGTTAAACTAGTTTCGACGACTGCAGAGGGTTGATAATAGCAATAACGACAACAATAATAGTAATATGATAATTACATGATGGAGTTAAGTGGGGTAGGATGTCCGCTACGGTAGCCAAGGACAACCCCGACGTCCGCACGTTGCGGTCGCATAGACGCGGGATCAAGGTTGTCGTCGGGTTTGCACGTGTATTTTTAGATGTCCCTCGGGGACGGAAGGATCTGTTGAAGCCAGAAGTGAGGAGAACCTTTGCTCGACTGCTGGTAATGAGCGACGCACGACACTCGAGAGGGATGAAACCGGACCGGTTGGAAATGGACAGATCGGACGCTTCCGCTTCTGGTGGCCGTTGTTGCCCACGAAAAGGAAGAAAAACGAGCGAGCCTTTTCCTCAGAAGCCCTTTTGCAATCCGTGACGGCACGTAACGAGCGGCCGATGAAACTCTAACGAGCCTTGCCCCATGACTCTCGCGTTTCGTCGCAAATAGTCTTGCATGGTCGCGCCACTATGTATTCAGGTTTCCCCGGTTAATTTGCCGCGAATCTCCCTCGATCCTCGACTCCACGATTCGGTTAATAGGCGACTCCGGACTCATCCGTGATTTTTCCTGGATTGAGTCACTCGATAACGATCCGCCGCTTTGTCCCGGCGATTCTGCCTGGTCGATTATCCTGTGTCACGGCTAATTTTTCTTCTGCATCGTCTTGAACAATTTATTTTACATAGAAGTTATTATTTTTAAACACTGGTGAATTACAACGCATTTAATCGTGGATAAAAACATTGCTAAATCTAGCTGAAGCGACTCGAGTACTCGATCGAGAGATATTTTAAGCGCTCCCGTGTTATCTCGAGTCGCGCGATGAAGACTATTATAGATCGAGGCCTTTATTTGATGGTCATTGATCGTATTCGGTCTTCCAGAATGTAGGTCGCCTTTAATGGAGAAATTACCAGCTCGAAACTTGGCAAACCAAAATTGGTACATGCAACCATTTACAGCATCCCATCGCTACACGCTGCATGTATCCACAATATCTCCAGAGTTTTTATCGTTACTTCGCAACAAGTGATAAAGTCCATTAATCTTGACACACTTCCTTCTGGAAAACGCGTCGGGAAATGTAACCTTTTAATTACGCACGCGTTCGTTAAAAACCCTCGTAAACCGATACAAATGCGATTTATTGGCAAAAACGGAGAACATTTCATCCAATCAAAGGACTCGCTCGTTCCGAAATGAAAGGAGAACATTATTCAAACATTTTCGAAAATTTTCGTTCACCGTTCAGTACACGAAAGCGGACAAAGAAGAATTTGTTTTCGAATTATACATTATGTGGGTACGAATCAATCCTTTTCAATTACAATGTTGTTGAATGAAATAATTTTAGTAGTTGTTTTGTAATTTGACAGATAAACGATTAAACAAATTCAGAGGACAGTATGAGAATTGAATAAAAGAAGATTAATGAATAAATAAAGAATTACGAAATCGCTTTGATCCGATCGGAGTCAGGGCGGCATTATTTCGGAGCTTTTCACTGATAGCGAGCACGCGAGCTCCGCGCTCAGTCTTGCGAGTCAGATTCGCCATGAGTCAGTTTTATCAATTTCCTCGCCGGCAATAAAGGTAAATCACGGGAAAAGCCGAGGGAAGTGTAATTGAAAACACTCCTTTTGACACCCCGGCTAGGCTATTTGTAATATGTGGGGCTCGCGTTCAACGACGCTCGAAGATTGTTTCGATAGAATGTGCTCACTTGATTGACTATACACTGTGCGGAGTGCATCTGCCATAGCGCGAATGCTGAACGTTTGAAACGAGTTAGCGAAAACTGGCTGCCACGTAATTTCATCGATCGATCGTACTCGCCTCTTGTTAATAACCTGCGAGGTAGAAAATGAAAAATATTAAATATTCTCATGGACTCTTTTTTTCACGATACAAAATTCCAATGAGGGTGGGAAACATCGTGGACCGAAACACGCCCAATTTTTCGAAATAACGCGAGCTTCGATAACGCGCTGTATTGATACAATTTGGTAGTATCAGCATTTTATTATACAAGCAAATGTTGTGCCAGTTTATGCTTTGCTGATGTATGCGCTAATTGCTCATTTCGAATCGCCCTGTTGTGCAAAGAGCAACAATACGTCTGTATGAAATTGTTAGAATTTTATTGTTCAAGATTCAATCTCAACGTGGAAGAGGCAATATTATTTTTTAATGCGAAATAAAAAATGTTCTTTCTTCTTTTAATTGTCTTATTAAGCTGAACTTAATACACTGATGTCCTTAAATCTCACTGCTTTAAATTGCACGTGCTCATTTTTGTCATAAATGCATAAATAAAATAAATAAAAATCGTACCAAGTTCTGTTGAATTTATACTCCAGTATTTTTTTGGAAATTTTTATTGATCACTTAAGGGTCTCGTAAAATGTCGAGAATCTCGAAACAGTGATATCGATCGAGCGGTCGATCACATTGCTGCAAAAACCCCGGGAGCGAATACTTTTTTGGTCGACCGTGTTCTGAAGAGCATCTCTGGTAATTGAGCTTTACAAATGAGTGGCTGGTTTAATTGCTATTCCGTTACACGGAAATTAACTGGAATCCCGTCACAATGAGATGAAGCGACAACTCGAAACTAGCGGGTTGGCTTTCATTAAAGTTAATACACCTTGCCGTGTCACCGGGCGTTCTCGTTTAGGTATTAAACCGTCGGCGATTCGGAGCGAAAACATTGCCGACGACTTGTATTCGTAGTAATTTGAACAAAGCAATTAGTGCACGTTACACCCGCCCTGTTTTCAAGCATTCTTTCGTCGAAAGCCACGCCGCGCTGCCGCCGCCTGCGAGCGAAGACTTTCGCTGATCATAGTTGCTGAAACTGTACAACTGATTCCCTTTGTTCCCTTTTCAATTACAACAAGAGGCCTGTCCGCGGATTGTTGTAAGCTTCCGGAAAGTTTGTTTGATAGCTTTACCGCCGTAACTTTTCTTTTTGTTCCCGCGGGAAAGCTCGCGGTAATTAATAGCCACGGTAATTGAAGGATCCGGGAAAACCGAAAGACAAAGAGTCCTTATTCGTACGGCGTTTTTTAATTAACTCCATGGTTTCTGCGGATTCGTGTCCACGCTGCTTGTTGCCGCTGAAATTCATAGTTAATAAGCAGATTATGCTTGTTCCCCCAGAGTTCTCTGCTTCGAATCACCTCGAAAGACGATAGTGTTGTCAGTGAATTCTAAATTCTAAATAAGAACACAGTTCCGTACGACAACAGCAGAGACCATCTTGAAGTTTCGGGATAGGCTGCACAAAAAAGTTCAAATCGTATATATAACCTAATATTTAAAAAGTTATCATCTTTTTAACAGTATCCTAATATTAGTGGGAATCACTGTAAATAAAAACATACAGTTCCATGCAACAACAAAAGTCACCTTGAAGTCTCGGAAGCGCCTAGAGAAGATTTGCGGCCGCCTACAGTCTGGAAAACCGTGTACAGTAATTTTTGAAATAATTCTTCGCGTTATCAGTGGGTCCGGTGTACATAATACAGGTAATTTGAATAACGCCGGAGTCTGGTGTTAATCTGAACATTTTTCCCATTCCTGGCAAGGCAGCGCTGTGTTCCTAGTGTTACCGGGTGAAAAAACTTTTTCTCGGCTGGCATTCGTTATACAAACCCCGGCGAAGTAAATTCGCTCTTTACGTTTGCACGGCGCACAAGGCGGTCGCTCTTGTTTCTAACGCAGGTTAACTTTTTGGAAAGACAGTTTACCGCGATTCGCTGGCCCGGCCGAGCTAGCCCCTTTTCTCCATAATGAGCACGGTAAACATTTCCTTTGTAACCGGCTGTTTTACATAAGCAGAAGGAAACGTAAGATTTGTTTCTTGCTTCGCCGGAAAATAAAATAACCGGGAGCGAAGTTATCATTCCCGGCCGCGGGATGTTCACGGCCATAAACACAAAAGCCAGGAAATACTTTTGCTCCAGGTTCAAATGAATCATTGTCCTCCCTTGGCCTCGCCTCTCTTTTCCTCGAACCAGCGCCATCTAACTCCTCATTCCGAAAGCTGTTTGCTCAATTATTACCTTTTCGAAAAGTTTCTACTTCTTATTGGCGCTCCACTTTGTTCTACATTTTGCAACGTCGCAGAGCTTCCCTGTGGAGAACCGTTCTACTCCGCTTGTCTTTCAGGGAAGTTTTTTAGCAATGTGAAAAGGCATTGTGATTTTTAATTTTAATCATTTCATTTTTTAACGGCGCACGTTGTACAGACTGTAATGAAATAAAATCAGTACGAGCATCTTAGCACACGCATTTCTCATCTGGCTTGTCTTCCAGGGAAGTTTTGTAGCAATGAGATTTTTAAGCTTAATCATTTCATTTTTTAACGTCGCACGTTGTAAAGACTGTAGAGAAATAAAATCAGTACGAACATCCTAGCACACGCATTTCTTCCCGTTCGAAGTTCCCTGCGCTTCCCTGGAAAACATTAAATTCTTCCGTACTCGACGTTCTACTTTGCAGAACTTCCACCGGTGGACTCGAGACATCTCGAAGATCTGTTCTACGAGTGTGTAGTCGGTTACGAAAGTTTATATGCACTCACTAAATTTCAAATGTGCAGGAAAGACCAAGATCTTGCATATTTTATGCAGGTTGATAAACTTGTTAGTTGAAATTAAAGAGGTCCTGGAACAGGACGACTTTCTTGTTGCAGGAAGTTTTATTCACTTCGAAGTAACCGAGTGTTTCATGACTTTTGCAGTCTCTTTCGAATTTATTCCGATCTTTTCGTACATAAACATGTAATCTTAGATTGTATAAAAGTATCTTCAAATGTCTTTATTGCTTCTAGGATTTTCTTTCGATCATTTTTCACATAGAAGCATAAAATCCTTATTTCCGAGATAAAATTGCCTTCAAAACATGATCGAGAAGATTTGTGTATAATCCCAGAGCGTAATACGTACTACCAGTTTAAGAATGGATGATTACATCGGAAGATAAGCTGCGATCCAAAAATCAATTGAATATTAAACAAAGTTGTTCCGTTTTACGGAACGTTGCTCGTCCGAAGCATGAGAACACTAATACGGATTTCCTCGGGAGCTTCTTGAATTTTACAAACTTTCGTTGAAAGCTGACGCACGGGAGGCTCAGCTATGCGATGCGGGTATGCAGGAAATACCCTTAATTTGCCCGAAAAGCGACCCGAAATCCCTCAGTCAAAGACTGATCCGAAATCTGATGTTGTGGCTTCACGTTATAGCAATCATTATGGTCCTCCTGGATTATAAACGAACAAAATCGAGATCGCTGTGCAGTGGCAAACGAGAGACCAGGATATAATTCTCGTCATAAATAGCATTAATACTTCGCTAAACTTTAGTGAGAGAAATTCTTTGATGCGGTTTAACGAAAATATTTCAATGTAAGTCAAATAAACTAAAATTATGTACAATGGAATTGTTCTAGGTCGGAAGAAGTGTCTAATTTACCACGTTTCTTCAAGTCAAAATATCTCCGACTGCAAAGGGAAAATGTTCCATCTTTTAAAAACAAAAATCCAAGTAGTATGGTGCAATATTAAAAAGCTACGGTCCTTTAAAAAATGAGCAAACATTATTTTGATTCTCTGCATGTTGTAAAGCGAAAAGTCAGAAAACTGGTCGGAATCTCTCGACTGGGGATCAGCATTGAAAGACATAATTTTCATTACCGGAGTCTCAAGTTATGCGGTGGAAGTGTGCTGAATGTGTTTCTACAAGCGGAGGGAGGCTAAAGTAGAGCCACATTAACGGCTCGAACTTTGTAAACCGATATAACTTGCGTTTCCGCGGCGTTCGTTCCTAGCAGACGAATTTCATTCTGAGGATCCTCGGCTTTGTCTGCCATTGGACTTCGAAATCACTTTGCTTCGAACTAACGTTCAGAAATTCTGGGGAATCGCGGGAGGATTTCGTTCGAGTATCTCATCCGTCCAGAACGGAACGTTTAAACACGCGAAAAACCGCCCGCGGAACTTCTCGGAAAATGTTTCGAATTTATTTTAAAGAGCATAGACTGTTTTCCGGATGCACACACAAGCACACAGACACACAGGTGTACACACGTACGCAACATGACCGCATCTACATGTCGGAGTTGAGAATAGCGTGACCCAGAAAAGCGACGCGAAATTGCAGATAATGCATTGCATAAATTTTAAGAACACGGAAAAGGTAGTCACTTGAAAGTCATACTTACTCCGGCGTATACATTTTGCATGAACGTTTTATCATTATTTGAATCTATTCTTGTAATACCGATCGCATAATAGCGTGTGTCGCCTGAATCCCACTGTATATTCGGATTTTAATCGCGAACGAAGGTATGAACATTAATAACACGCGAGAAATTGTATTTTTACTAAAGCAGTAGTAATATCATTCTCATTCGACAACTCTTGAAATTTGATCGAAGGAGATCGGTTGCAAAATCTACTCCTTGCAATCTTTAACACCTGTAACAACGCGTCTCGAGAGGGAGATTATTTGATTAGGGTGAGACAAAGTGGCTAGCGATAGGACCAAGGAGATAAGCAGTACCGCAGTTTAATGCTGTAATCGAGTGTCAACAGGAGATTTGTTATTTCTCTGCGAGTTACTCCGTGCAATAAAAATAATATTTATGAGTGCTCAGAAACAGCGAGACACGCTGCTGTGCGGTGACTCATGACTAACAACGATTACATATCGTGATCTTTGAAAACAGCAATTTCAATCGGGAAGCTGTAGTTTTTGTATATTTAAAGTATATCAATACTTTGTTTTTTTATACCCGCTGTTAGCACCAAAAGCGATTAAAATTTTCTAGCTTGTAAAAATGACAAGTTTATTTATTTAGATTTTGTGACATTTTATTAGATGCAAGAAACTTCATAATTTCAGTAATTGTGAAATGAAAAATATAAGACCCTTTGCACTCGGAGCTACTATAACTCGAAAATGAAACATTTCTTCCGAACCAGAATAATTCCATTGTATATTAATTCTTTTCGTAAATTCATTGACTTCACGAGCGAGTGCAGCGGTAAGATCGACGATGCGTTGGGCGCGGTGATTTCGCATAACCGTGCCAGGACATCGTGTATAAAGGCGTATGCAAATATATAATGTGGTTTCACGACCCACTTCCTTCCACGGTTGTGCCTTAAATCGGCCCGCG
This sequence comes from Lasioglossum marginatum, assembly GCA_028455795.1. Taxonomy (NCBI): domain Eukaryota; kingdom Metazoa; phylum Arthropoda; class Insecta; order Hymenoptera; family Halictidae; genus Lasioglossum; species Lasioglossum marginatum. The sequence goes on from CM052268.1 coordinate 8,067,619, forward strand.
AAATTAAATGGAACCGCCCTGGTAATTGCTCCCTCTTATTCCGTGCTTTAATTAGTCGTCGACGATATCGCGAAAGTTTCCAGCAACGGTTGGCGCGAGGAACCGAGACCCGGACCAGACAAGGAGCACAACATTCTTCTTACAAGCTAGCGCTTGAAATTCAGATAAGAAAAGCTCCTCTTTCCACCGTCATCTTCGCTGCTCGCAGCACCTTGCCCTACCTTTTTGTCCTTTCTTTTTTATTTTTCTTTTCTCTTCTCTCTCTCCACCCACGTCTAGCCCGTGTCCTACAGCGTCGCGCTCCTCTTTCGTCATTGTTCCAACGCGCCGTCGCCCTGTACTTGCTTAACGTTTTGCTCCGCGCCGTGTCCCACTGCCATTTCTGACCCTCTACATTTCCGAATGGAACTTCCGACGGTTTTTAACGCGAACCACTGACGAACGACACGCCACGAAAATAATGGAAAACCGATGTAACTGAAGCCAGCCACCCGCGGAACAGAAATCGGAGATTGCACGCCTCTGCACACTTTCGCGGCTTTAATATAAAGCTGCATTATTAATGCGTTTCTTATGCGGAAATTAGCTGCTGCTCTACCGACCGCTGCAGTTGTATTGCTGGATTTGATTTATGACGAAAACGACGAGTTTCGGTGCAGAAATAGTCCACCATTTGCAATTTGCAACTTTGCAAAAAGTGGATCACGTCAATTGAGCTTTTTCAAGAATTTAGGAGAAACGATGTGCACACAAATTTTCGAGGAATTTGTAATTGACAGGAACTGCGATAAGTATGGTAAAAATGATGATAGATTAAAAATAGAATAAAATGAATAATCTATGTTAATCGTAGACAGTCTGGAATTTTCATTTCATTATGAATTCAACGCGACAAGAATGCTAAAAATGATGATATATTGAACATGATAAATGGCAAATGGTAATTTCTTTATCTGTAATTGAAAAAATACATTTATGAATAATCTGTGTTGATTATGACACTCTGAAAATTTCATCAACAGGAATTCAACGCGACAAAAATTGTAAAAATGGTAAATCAGAATTTTTTGATCTGTAATTGAAAAGATACGTTTGTGAATAATCTGCGTTAATTGTAGACACTACGACAATTTCGTTAACATGAATTCAACGGGAAAAATGTGATTAGATTTGGACGATAATCTCCAAGTGGAATGGCGAATGCAATCTAGTATCGAGAGAGCTCTCTAACCGAATTCGGCACGAAAATTCTTTTTCGAATTCTCTTCCGCCGGACCGGTTCCTTACATTCCTTTGCTTTTAACCTCGTCGCTATAGCGCTCCTATTCCCCCGGTGCATTTCTTAATAATGCACCACTTTAATCTCGCGCGCGAAAAAATAGTCGGCGCTTTCTCGTAACTCGCGCGTTCCGAACTTCTCCTATAAAACGAGGCAATTAATCAGCCCCACGACCGTGAAATAATTCGACGAGCTCCGTTAACTCTTTTCAAGAACGTTGTTGTCGATTTTTTATTAACCTGTATTCTGTTTCGTCACACGAATGTGATTCTACAATTGTTTGTACTCGAAACGAAAAGAATTACGTTCTTTCCGCCTCGTGATAAGGAACTCTGCTGTATGATTTATGACAAAGGTACACTGTGAGATTAGAAATTTAATTTATCATCTAGTCCGAATAAATTGTATATCCACCTCATTTTTCACTTTGATAATAAAAGATTTGGTTTCTCTTTTTGCGACGCTAATTGATGATGATTGGACAAAAATGATTAATCTTCGTTAATCATTTTGTTCGGTGAGCAATGAAATCTAATGTGTTGCTGTAATCATTAGACGGTGATAAGAGACGCGAAAGATTGTACATTTTATGGATTCATAGAGTGTAGACTTTTTTTATTGAATTTAGGATTCGCGTTGGTTTGCACGAAGATTGTATATTAGAATGAGTAGGCAACAATCATAAGATTGGACGTATCTGCTATTATCTTTCAGTTTTGTTCCAGCTGCTGTCATCGTAACAGCGTGATGCATTAGCTTATTATCGTTTGAGAGTTTCTATTTCGTTCGTCGAGTGAACGTGATTTGAGTGGTGGGTAAAATGTTGTAATTTTTCAAGATTTTCGACCTATGACTGCCATTTTTGCCACTTTTGTATGTATATAATTTATACGAATTTACAAAACAAATCTTTGAAATTTTTTATATATAATATATGAATTTTATTATTCGTGGTGGTGTAGAGCCTCAGCCCGCATGTTCTCTCCTAATAGAAGAATAACATCTCCAGAGTAAACCTGAGGAGCAAGATGAAGTTGTTGCTCGCGTTGATGGTGTTGCACTGCGGGATCGCGGGTGGCAACGGAGCTAGGATATTGGGAGTGTTTCCATACCCAGGGAAGAGTCACTACAACGTGTACGAAGCATTGCTGAAGAAATTAGCAGAGAGAGGCCATGAGGTGGTATCCATCACGCATTTCCCTCAGAAGAAGCCTCTGGCGAACTTCACAGACGTGGACATCTCTTCTAGCATGCCGAGCATAACTAGCACGATTTCCTTCGAAAGGTTCAAAAGAACAAACATGGTCTACGACATGAAACGATTTTTATACATCTGCGGTCTTTATCAATGTGACCCTATATTCCTCCACCCGGAGATGCAGAGGATCATCAAATCGAAGGAGAAGTTCGACATCTTCATGGTCGAGATTTTCGCCAGTGATTGTTTCCTAGGCATCGGTCACGTTTTGGACATACCTCTCACCGTTGCTATGATCAGCAGCACCGCTCTACCTTGGTCCAACGACATGATAAGCAACCCTGAGAATCCTAGTTATATTCCTAATACATTCGGCAGGTTCTCCGATAGAATGAACCTTTACGAGAGGATCCAGAACCTGTGGCATCTTCTTTATACCAAGTACTATTACAGGTGAGCATTGATTTCCAACTTTTGCAGATCAAGCAGTCAGAATATTTTGTATGGCGACATCTACTGTTGGCTGCACTGTTGAGAATATTGAAAAGTGTTCTATTGTTTTGTTACGTTATGTACTAGACATTGAATCGTCTGTGAAAGCATCAGAAAAATTTCTCGGGACTGGGAGATTTGCTACAAGTAAAACGCACTTGAAACATCAACTACGAGATTAATACTAAAATAGGTTTACTTCTATTGGATTTCAGTCTAGATAATGACGTCGATAAAAATCATAATGACGTTCCTCGAGTGTCTTATCGTAAACGTATGTACATTCATGTGATAATTACCAGACAATGAGTCTTCTAAAAACAATCTCCAGAGATCTTGTCAGCTTAAAAAATCGTGAAATCAATGTTCACAGTAAAATAATTCTGTTGCAGATATTACTCGGACTCTGGGGGCCACCAGGTGGCGAAGAAGTATCTTGGCGACGATCTACCAGACTTCGACAGTTTGCGATCAAGGGTGTCCTTGGTGCTGACGAACGGACATCCGGTTGTCAGTCCACCTCGAGCCCAAACTCCGGCGTTCAAGGAGCTTGGTGGCATTCACATTCCACCGTCGGGTCCATCGCCGTTGCCAAAAGACCTCAAGGATTACCTGGACAGCCAGGGCAAAGATGGCGTTATTTACTTTAGCCTCGGGTCGCAACTGAACTCGTCGACGATGTCCGAGCAAGCGGTCGCAGCCTTTTACAAAGCATTCGAACAACTACCGCAGCAAATACTGTGGAAGTGCACCAAAGAGAAAATGCCGAAGCTGCCCAGGAACGTTAAGTGCATCGAATGGGCGCCCCAACTCTCCATACTATGTACGTATATATATATGTGTATATATATATGTTCCCCTTTTTCCACTTTTATCTCTCCCCGACCGACCATCCTGACGGATATTATCCGACGATTGCGAAATGAAGGAGCAACCATTTTGTACTCACCAGGCGATCCGTTGCTCTAAGTGCTTCAAGGTTATTTCAAGGTCAGTTCGTGTCTTTTAAGTGGAATGTCATATTTTTGTTTTGATATTATGAAACTACAGAAAAGAACAACTTGTGACGACTAGAAAGTTTTTCATTAATTTGAACGGATTCCGTAATTTATTTTGCATTATTTGTGACAAACGATTCATTATCAACTTTTCTTCTGCATCGTCAAATTTTTCTGGACGATTTTGTTAGAAAGCAAACGAAATATTAATTAAAACAAATTAATTTTTAAAAAGTTTGTTTTGTACACCTCTACCCTACGTCTTTGAAATAACCTTGCGGTGATTTGAGGTTGAGAAATGAAAATTCTGAAATGTAGTTTAATACGAATTGGATACGTCAACCAGCGATAAAGAAATGCCTTTGTATAATTAATTCGACACGCACGTATCGCAGAGATAGCAGTTAAATGAGATAATATTACCGCGCAGTGAATTCGAACAGAATTCGATAAAAATTTCGATCTCGTCGCTTTCACGTTTTACACACGCATTAATATAATAGCCTTGTGAGAACAATACGATTGAACAGGTATCGAATTATCGTGCTTAGTTAAGTTTGTCCTACTTTTCAAGAATATATTAATAATCACGGGCTACAATTATGTGCTCCTCCGTAATGTATTCATATCGTATAATGAGTTTCAGCGTTTCGAACGTTTCATAACAAAGAAAAACGAATTTGTATGAATATTTCATGTCTTTAAGTACGATTTGAATATTTACGCGAAATTAAATGGCCGCGCAAGGCAGATAACAATTATGTATTCCTGGATAATATATTCACACGTTTTACATTTCGTAACAACAACAAAAAAATGAGTTATGCGAATATTTAGATTATGAGATCAGAATGATGTGTGAATTAGGGATGGGCGAGGTTCAGGTTAGTTTGAGCTAAATCTTGGAGTGGATCCAAATTTGCTCGTGCGTTACTTGAACGTGTCATTTCGTATGCTGTTGGCAGTCTGATCACTTTGCATGCAAATGATCGCAATCGAAGTAACTGATTTGAGACGACATCGCGTTTCGGAGTATCATTAATTATTACTCAACTTAACTATTACTCAGCGCATCTTCGCAGTTGCTTTGCTAATTGAATTATCCGAAAACTGCAGATGGCCAAAAGAAAATTCCGTTTAACACTACCATATTTTTCATTTCAAGTTCTTTATTCAAGCACATATTGTAATAAGATTCTGGCAAGATCAAAATAGAGCCTTGTCATTTTGATAAACTGAAACATTTTAATCGCTTTTAGTGCTCGGTAGGTTTAGTGTTAAACTGGAAAACAATAATTTTTATACCGATTCAGCACATTCTATCGGGAGGATACTTGCCAGTGGAATGTGCCGAGGTAAATAAATAAGGGAAATGTTCGAGTCACATAAACATATTACTATCCCCAGGTCATCCGAACGTGCGGCTGTTTATCACACACGCTGGACTGCTTGGATCCCAAGAGGCGGTTTATTGCGGAGTTCCGATTCTTGGGATGCCCTTGTTCGGCGACCAGCACTCGAACATGGCCTACTTTGTGAAAAAAGGTCTGGGCTTGCAGCTGAATTACAGCGAACTTTCGTACGAGGCGGTATTGGCCGCTCTGAATGAGCTGCTCACGAACAAGAGGTAATTAGAAGCGCCCGTTCTAGCCGGTCATACGCGAAAATTTTTCTTCGTCGGCTTGGATAATAATCCAAGGAAAATTAATAACCAGAACATCCGGCACGCTTGCAGAAATAAACAACGGCACACGCTTTTATAGCGGCGCGCTTGAACAATCCATTATGATATATATTTTCTGATCTGCACTGGCCGAATTCGCTGCAGTCTGTAATTAACACAGCATGCATCACAATATCCTCAACACAGGGCGAATTCGTATCGCAAATTCATGGATTAGAGAAAAGAAATCCATTTTATTACTCGGGACATTCTAATATTACTTCACTACAATCGTAACTGCGACAAATAGACTTTCTTAGGAGATAATTATTTACAAATGAAGAATTGCGTTATTTCTTTGACACGTTCATTACGTTATCCATTATTATATTTTCTGATCTGCATGGATATTCGGCGTAGTCTGTAATTAATACCGCATGCACCATAATATCCTCGCCACAGGGGTATTGCAAATTCTTGGATCAGAGGGTGTATGCAAGTGAAAATAGTTAAAGAAATGTATTCTATTATTTGTTCATTGTTTTACAAGAAAATTCACAATGTTGAAGTAATTTCCAGAGACTCTCTGGACTGACTGTATGCCGTTGTACGTAGATTGTTAGTCTGGTTATTGTTATCAGAGGAACGCAATTTAATTAGAATTTCCCCGTATGATCGATTAAGTTCATCAAAAATATCCTTCAGCCCTGTATACGTTCAAACTCTGGCCGGAGTATGTAATGAAATTACGACACGTGTTACACGTACCATGGCCTGTGTGTAGACTGCTTCGAACCGGGGAGATACTTGCTTGGTTAGTTTAATCGTACTGCGTTCAACTAACTATAAGTTTTGAATAGATTCCATTAACTCGATGCTCTCCGTGTTCACGTATCTTACCGGTTGGACGAAAAGTCATTTCCGAACTAGCATCCACTATTCGGGAGTCTCTTTAGGGATGTTCGAAGAATTATGGTCGGTCGTAACACAAATTTTATGATTCCTTATAAAATCGTTTCTACAGCCAACATTATTTGTTTCAGCTACAAAGAAGTCGCGCAAAAAGCTTCGATGCAGTTCAAAGATCGACCGATCCCACCTGCAGAGGAAGGTGCATACTGGGTAGAGTATTTAATTCGCCATGGACCAGATGCCTTGAAGACTGAGGCAGTAAATCTATCGTGGTACCAGTATCTATTGCTGGATGCTATTTCGATCATAGCAATCGCGATCGTTATGGTTCTCTTAGCTGTCCGGGCTATTTTAAAGACTACATGGTTCCGCCATTTATTGATCTACTGTGTTTACCTCGTACTGTGTATGGTAACTGTGACTGTGAAACTTGTTAGGGTCGTTTATAAATTGTCGAAGAATGTTTATATAGTTTTGTACGATTGCGCGAGTGTTAGGATAGCGCAGAAGAAATTGGAGGAATGATATTCAGTTCATTTCCAAACAATTTTCATCAAATTACCTCAGATCTGCCAACAAACAATATACTTTGTTTGTCATTTTAAGACTAAGACTTTAATTGTGTATTCACAAACACAGAAACAACGTTCTAATGCATCAAATAAATTTTGAAAGTTACTACCTTTCCTATATTTAGCTCCTGCGTCTTGCAATTAATTCCCAAATTTCCTATTCACGAGTTTAGAAATGAGAGAAAATATATTCCTCGTATATTCAACTACCTCGGACAACAAAAATTTTTCGTCTTACGGGGGATTTTTGAAATTGACTTTCCGCGCGCTTTTCCGGCCAAATACCCTGTGCAGCGCCAAGAAAAAAGGAGAACCGTCGTTTTATTAGTTATAAGGGTCGCCTTACATGGGGGGAAAGAAGCTTTTGCATATTCCGACGTTATATCACTAGCGCTTTATTATGAATGCACAGGCACGGAGTAGCAAAAACAGGAAGCCGGAAAAGCCGGCCGCGTCTCTCATTCGGGGAATAAAAGCGTGGTTATAAATTAGGGGACAAATCGCGGCCCCTTTGCGACTTCGAATGCAATAACAATTCTGGGTGTACCGAAAATGTAGTAGAAAGATCACAATAGAACCCAGACTATTGTACCAACCACTACCTAACCATATAAATCTTAACGTGTGCTAGTATTATTTTGACACAGCGTGTAAGTATCACTTACAGTTTGTTTTATGACAGCGAGGACTTGATGTTTGCGTAACCTGATATGCAAGGGAGAGATTGTTAGGGGAGCGTCCCCTATACTTCAGAGGATGACCAACCTGAAGCGTATAAAAGTTCGCGAATTTTTTCAGAGACAATTACTAGATGGAAAATTGTAATATTTTTAGAGGAGAATTATGCAGCTTGCAGCTTTGCGTTGCAATCTTTTTGATGTCTGTGACTATGAGGAGCCATTAAAAATTGCTGAAATATTTTTTCTTTATGTTGGTATCTAATCAATTACTAAAAAATTTTAATGCAAGTATTGTGTGAGGTATTATACCAATTTCATATCCACCAAATTTAAAAATTCATAGAGGATAGAAATATTGTAGTTCGAAAGAAATGTTTAATTTTTGAGTTGAAATAGCTCCGAGTGCAAAGATTTAAAATGGCGGAGTTATTCTTCGTGCAGCAACGTGCAGCAACTACAGCATCATTGTCTCTGTTGATATTCGGGCATGGCTTCGATTTGATTAAGGTACACGTGCTCGTGCAATTCGATCGCGGAAGCCGTGCTTCTCCATGAAACTCTTGAAACTTTGCAGACTAGAAAATATCGTTGTTAAATGTTCAAGAGCGAAACGAGAACTGAATCCACGTCCGGTCAGGTAGCCTCAGGTATTATGACAACCGAAGTTGTCGCAGTCTGCAGACTTTAAACAGTTGAGGGTGGGGAACATACCCTAACCGTGCAACTACAATTAATAGTGAGACGTGGGAAAACTTCGACACCCTGAAGACATGTTTCCTCGTTGGTCGATCACACGCGTCGATGATTTTTTCCTGGGAAAATCGACCTTTTTAAAAAGTGAGAGTAAAACAAATAACGATTAAAAAATTAAAGCTGTGAATTGTTATTCACTGCTGATATCTTGAACTCGTCTGAACTGTGCTGAATCATTAATACGGTGATCGATAATGAAACAATTGATCCATTGACTTGAATTCTGTGTCATTAGGTTATCGTCTGATCGCGATAGATCACGAAGAGGTTACATGCCTGCAAGATGGTCAGAGTATTTTATGAGATATGGGCATCTACCGATTCGCGAGGTACTGTTATTTCACGTTTTCATTTCGTTATGAAGGAGTTAGAATTTTTAATTAGCCATTCATTTCCTGTGTGACTTGTGGCAGGATGATTGTTCATACGTTTGGAACATACCCGGGCCAGATCGGTGTCAATGGGTGCACACAACCCGCGATTGCACCACGGATTCCGTGTTTCAATATACTGAGATCCTCTTTTGCAATTTCAACTCTGAAAATACACTTGTGTTCGCGTCCGGATTGATGGCGATGGTGCTATGGCTCCTGTACATGTTCTTGATATTGGGCACCACAGCTGACAACTTGTGAGTTATCTTTCAAGAAAAACATAATCTTTAACCCTCTGCACTCGGCGCTACTGTAATTGTAAAGCCGAATTTTTCTTCTGGTCTGAAATATTAGATGTTTGCATAAGTTCGAGTTCGTTCCCGATTTTCATAGATTTAAAAAGGAAAAGATTATATAGTTACCATTCTTTTCTAATTGTAGAAAAATTTAACCATTGAATTTTATTTTCAAATCGGGCACGAACTTATGCAATCATTTGATATTTCCATTTTATATGGTTTTCTTAATTTGATCGATATAAAACTGATATAGTACCTCGTACAATACTTTCAGTAGTTTCTTAAACTATTAAATATGTTTAGTAATGCATCGAATACAAATTTAATAATGCAACAATAATAGTGCAAAGGGTTAACTTCATTCTACAAGAAGAAAAAATAGTTTACCACCGCTATCCAGAAAATGACGTGTTGTAAAACGATATTGTCGATTCAGGTGCGAAGAGACAGGGTGAATCGGATGGTGCTTGTTAATAATACGGCCATTGCTGGAATCAAATGTCTATGATTCCCCATAAAAAAAGGGTAGTGGGACTCGCGACACGTCGCGTAAAGTCTTTTACGGCACATTGTGTTCGGTAAAGGGTGAATTATGGTTCATCCTGCGTGGGAATCGACGTATTCTCACATGGGTAGGGATTCAAGTTTAATCCAGACGGCCGGAGGAGCTTTATGTCCGCCATTAAAAAGAAACGATTCCTACCCGCAACGCGGTGGATAGACGCTTCCTACTCTAATAAAATTCGAGCATATTGGCGATAATAATACCACGGTTGCACGGCATCGTAATTTAAGCGATCTGCTACCGTTCTCCAGGCGCTGCTGTTATACGATTTCTCGGATCAGGTCTTCGGTCAGGCAGCCAATCAGCTAATTCCTAACCTGTTGCCATTCTTTCTGTCTACGCAGCTTCTGCCCATCGTTGGCAGTGATCGCTGGGATTCTGCAACTGTCAGACAGCATAGCTGGGGTGACGATACTGGCGTTCGGGAACGGTGCTCCTGACATCTTCACGTCCCTCGTATCGGGCAGCGAGGAAGGGATAATCATGTTCACGGAACTAATCGGCGCCGGGGTTTTCGTCACGGCCATGATCGCCGGGTCCATAGCAGTCGTCAAACCGTTTCGAGTCGACCTGAAGCCTCTCATGAGGGACACCTGTTTTTACATGCTGTCCGTGTGTTGGATCAGCTACGTCGTCCGGGACGAGGCCGTCTATCTCTGGGAAGCTATAAGTGCGTATCTGAGCTATATGTATATACAGGCTTGTTATGGCCGGGGATTTACCACGGAACACACACACATCAAATCCGGGATTTTTCGGTCTCTCTCCGTGATAGCCTCATCGAAAATACAATGTGCTGGCTGTTCGGTAGGGTGGTCCTTATTTTTAGATTCTTTCTGGCATCGTTTTCACCTCCTAAATTGTCAGACTTGGTGAGAAAATGATGTGTAAAGAATTTTTGCATTGATTAGTAGACAGCGGATTTTATACATTTATTAAAGAATTTAAAAATACTGTTGTATTATTTTCAGGTAGAACATTTTTATTTTGCATAAAGATCCGCTGTCTATTGGTTAACCCTCATTCGTCCCTCGTGTCAATTTCACACAGTTTTCCCGAAATCAAGTTATACTTTTCTGCTATTTGCAGGTGAACCAGAAACTTCGTGATTTTTATTTTTTCAATGCGAAATACAATAAGCGGGAAACCTAAGATGTAAATGTTAACTCATCAATTTGAATAAAAATATATATCTTTTAATACTGTGTCAATTTGATGAGGGACAGATTCAGTTTATTAAACTTTTGGAAATGTTAAACATTCTCAAGTGAGCATTGAACATCCTCCAAACAATATAAATCAAATAATTTTATGCAGTATACAGGTTTTTTCGGTTAGTTAGGTTAGTATGGAGTATCTCGTTGTTTCGTTCAGTTCGCTCCCCGCGTTTATTGTCAGGGGAACTCCAAATCCTAATTTCAGAAAAAGATAGTTCCGAGTTTCGTTCCACGCCTTAATAGCAATTGGAGTATCATAAACCCTTGTGCGCGGCAGAAGTGAAGGCTACGGGCTTCGGAAAGGCTCCTGGAATTAGAAGGTGCAGCTCTCGTGCAGCAAAGTGGTCCAAGGAGAACTCGGAGGGAAAATTTAGTTTTCCTCAACGAAATCTCTGTTTGGAAAAACACTCTTGTCAGGACTCTTGTCGGTACTTTAAGCTCTGTGTACAGAGGCACGCGAGTACTCAGTTAAACTTAGTTAGAAAAGTTAATTTCTTGTAGAAGTGTGTATTGCTAGTAATTCTGGCCTACATCCAGTATTCTAATGGCGCATCCGGTGTCCAAGGATTAAAAGCCCGGGATGCATAGGTCCCTCTAGACCTGATGCTGGAAGTTTCCTATTTGATGTTCGATATCTAATCACTGTAGAAATTCAGGCTTGTCGGCAGATTCACCTTCCGTAATACGTGCTCGAATAAATATTCTTGATCCACAATTTCCACCAAAAACGTGCTCACAATTTCAATCATTATACTTGTTTCTTCATACATTTGCCGACAATTACGGTCTTGAAATTTTCATGTCTGTTCAAAATAAAAACTAGGAACCAGAAAGAAATTTATTTCTCTCTTTAGTCGTTTTATTAAGTCGTAATAATAATGTCGATACTCTTAAATTCTTTAAATCTTTCTACTGTTTGAAATTACATCCACCCATTTTTGTAATTACATGATGGTGAACATAATTGTTCTCCGCAATAAATTTTCCGACCACCACAGACAACTTGGCCGAAGAATTTACACTCACAGTTTTCCCGACGGAAGCATTCGGGACAGAGCAACAGCTTCAAAGATAGATTCGAACCTTTTGAAACATTCTACCGCGGACGTTTAAACGAAATTCATTTCATCAGAATAGCACGCGGAAATGAGGTTCCGCGTTCGGCCGAAATTACTCGAAAAACGCTCGCAGAGGGGCATGCATAATGCACCTACGGGAATCGAATACGTTGCGCATGACGAAAATGGAAACTTTTATTCGTGCGGAGCCATAAGCACGCGGTTTAATTCGGCAATAACAATAACTCCGGGGCGAATTTAATTAAGCGGAGCCCTGCGATCTTTCTAGCGTTGGTTTCCTCGCAATCTGGCCGACGAATTTCCACCGAATAACCTTGTTTTAAAAATTATCGAAAATTTCACTCTTCTAAAACTCAGGGGTTGAACATTGAAAGAATACGATTTTCTGTTTCAGGTTTCGTGATGTGCTACGTACTGTTCATCGTGGTGGTGGTATTAATGCAAATGCACGAGCGCAAAGAGGAAAAGATGAAAAGTGAGTTTCGTTTTTTCAGGGTTTTTCGGGGGTAGAAAAGGGTTAGAGGGTTGGTCGAATGGCGGCGGTCGGATCTTAACCGGAAGGAGCGAAGGTTTTCCGCATTTCCGCACGATAAAAATGGTTTGTACCAATTTCCCTGGGAAATTCATTTGAAAGAATAACTTTCGCTCTCTCTCTCTCTCTCTCTCTCTCTCTCTCTCTCTCTCTCTCTCTCTCTCTCACTCTCTCTAATTTCATTGCAGAGCTTTAACGCGACTACGATGTAATATTATTCTTGGAAATGGAGCTATGAAATTGGATAGAGAATTTCGAACAGTACCAGCAACGGATAGTTATGCTTTAATTAGAAAGTCTGTGTTGTTCGGTGGGAGTTACATGGAAGAGTATGCCCGTTGCACTTCTTCGACAGATTGGAAATCCGTCTTAAACATTCGAGATACACGTTATTCATACACAAAACGGATGACACGTCCGTTGTGGCCAAAACTATTGCAGCGTCATTTCAATTATGCATTTACGACTTATAAAATTAAAAAAAAATGCTAGAGTATCAAATTCGACAGAATTTTGAAGAATTTTTGTTTGTTTTAGATCTACAAAGGCTGTTTCCATTAAAAATAGAATTCTATTTCATCCCACTTTTACATTCCATGTCTAGTTATATTAGTGTAAGTCGTTGAATTTGTCTCGATACCAATTAGAACATTATGAAGTAAAAAATACATGTTAAAGAGTTGTCACTTTATAGCAAGAAAATCTTTCTCGATGTACGAAACTTGAAAAATTGACTTCCGGCCACGAGGAACGGGATTCCAGACCATAGTGGCGTTGCAGCGCTTAGCAATCCGTGAAATTTCAGTGGCGCGAGCATTAGACAAACGCGCGACATTCACTTACGTTTGCAACTGCATTTACGGCTTCATTGTTGAACGATACGAATGTGGGCAACGTGACGTTCCGCCGTGAGTCGAAAGCAGCGGTAACTGCAGTTCATTAGAGTCGGAGGCTTTCTCTCTCTCTGCGTCGATAAAACGACAAAGAGTAAAGTACTTACGTTCGAATGCTTCGAGCGTCTGTTTGACATGCAGAACGCGGCTGGTTTCCCTGTTCCCCGCCCTTTTCTGTTTCCTTTTTTTCCCTGCTCGTTCTTTTATTTTCTTTTTTTTTCTCCGTTTTGCATAGTTAGTATGCAAGAGAAGTCAATCATTAGGCGTCGTCTGGTTCGCAGAAAGAGTAAAGATATTTCGAGGCGATCCGTCCCGACATGACCGGGGCTAAAGGACAAAAGAGTTGCCTGCGCCGCTGCAGCTATCGATCCTTACCCTCGAAGACTTCTTTACGTACTTTTACAGGCAGGATCCCAAGTGCATCGGATCCAGACGTCCTGCGCACTTACTTGGAGAACGAGGACGTGGCCACGATTCCGAAGATTCCCGTGAGGTCACGCGCGTTTGGTCTACATACTAAGCTCGGTACGAACGCTGTCTCCACGATAGATCACCTGCTCCCGAAAAATTCATTCAATTAGAGTCCCATGCATCTTGCACGCGTCCACCTATGGCTGCTCCTTTTCAATTTTTGCCTTTTTCCTATGCTATCCAGCAGATTTGGGCGAGAAGATGCGAGAAATACAAGTCTTGATCCTAGAGGATCAA